>JARHVA010003934.1:350000-1027500 GCA_037957365.1 Torreya grandis | reverse complement strand
CATTTGATTGGGTTTAACCAATTAAGTAGTTCTAATCAAGTTAAATGCAATTTATAAAATTTGACAGGTATCATGATCAATAGGAATATGTAGAGGGGAGATTAGTATCATGTTAGTATGAAATAAAATCAAACAAAACACACTAATTATAATTTACACCTATATCCTAGACACTCAAAGAGATAGTGAACTACATAAATAACTAACAATTGAAAGCAAAACAAGTAAGTTTACCTTCCATGAGAGAAAGTGTTGTGTATTAATAATGAGTTGATGTGCTCAGTTATGTGATTAATAATTATTTGTCAATAGATCTCCTTTCACCACCTCTCCTTGTCACCTTGGTAATGTTGACTTTGGCTTGGCTTGGCTTAGCAAATAGGCATGGTAACTTTACATCAAACAATATTTGAGGGAGATACTTCATAATAACATTACACTACCAAATATTATGTATCAATGGGTGAGGATTTATATTTATAGCCTCTCCAACTAACTCTAACTCAAGTGTGGTTAGGATTGGTTTAACCATGGTTAGGTTTGGGAGGGGACAAGCCATTAATATTTTCAATTAATAGGCATATCTCACAAATATAGATATTTATTTGATATTTTGTGAGTGCTTGAAAACTCACAAAATATTATGTCATTGTGGTGACATCATTTTAGATACTTAGGGGATGTCATGATGATGTCATCAATCTAAATTCATGAATTTCTAAAAATAGAAATTTAACAATTAAATAGACATGGGTGTTTCCCCTATGAATTTAATTAGGTTTAACTAATTAAGCAATTCTAATAAATTTAATTTCCATTTGTGAATATTGACAAGTTATCCCTGACACATGGTCAAAAAAGGTCCATTTTCTATGTTACAATTTGACTGGAGATGAATAAAGGAAGAGGATGATTACATATAGTGTATTTCCCCTATTAGGGATACATTGATGGGGATTAGAATATGTACATGATGTGCACTAATTAATTAGAGCATTCAATTGATTTCTAAGATTAACTTGCATTGTTTGTAAAAAGTTACTCTGATATCCATTTAAACATAGAAGTGGCCAAAAAAGAGTGTTTATAGTTTACCCCTATTTGGAAAGGCATTATGGCACATAGGCATAGTCTCATCATTGTAAATAATTAAAAATCCATTAAGAGTAAAAAATAAAATAATTATTAAATAATGATGCTCCAAAACAAGTTTGGGAAGCTTATGATTCCCCCTCGATGGAGTGACCACCACATACGATTGATGGAAGATCCCTCAAAAATAAGTAATAAGAATAATTAAATTAACCCATGGGTGAGATTAATCCAATGAGATAATGGTTTCACACATTGATTTAAAAGTATTGATTTATCCAAAGGCATTTATAATTAGTAACAAAGGTTGAGACACTAATTTTCCCAAATGCAATTATAACTAGTGGCATAGGTATGTACCCCAGTAGGGAAAATGAGTTAAAATAATGATTTTCCAAAAGGTGATTATAATCATTTAGATTAGATGGATTGAATAATGATTTTTTTCCCCTAGTAGGGCATATCGGCAAAAATAACTCAAGGAGATAACCTGTTACATATTAAATATGAGGGAGAGAAAATGAAGATGCAATGGTCTAATGACTAAAAAATCCACAAATAACCAAGCACTCAAGGATGTGAAAAGTAATGAAATAGATGATTGGAAGAAAAAAAGTGGCTAAGTTGACCCAGGATACATCATGTATCCAAGTGCTACCTACATAGTTGAAATAGACCTTAGGGTAATGTAGTTAACCTAGAAGTGGGAGAAAATGGAATGAGGAGTAAAATAAAAGAATATAAATTGATAAATGTGAATGATTCATTTATACCTACCAATGTGTATATGCTCTTCCTTATTAGCATTGATACAACCAAAATGGTCAATAGGTTAATTTAATTAAGGAGTACAAAAGGATTTGCCAAGGTGAGCAAGGATAAGTACTATGGAACCATTACTTGTGATCTCTATTGAACTAATATTTTTTTTAACATGTGATTGTATGCATCATGATGTAAAACACCATGATGACCTGGACATAATATGTATAAGTACTAACTCTCGATCTAATAAAATTTTGAAAACAACACACCAATGATAAAAACCATGATGACAATATTGATGTATGAATATGGAGGCTCAATAATAATGCACAAATAATCACCCAATGAATGCATATAAATAGAGTCAAGGTATAACAATGAAAGAAAATAAATAGGCAAATAAACAAACAAACAAACAAACACATAGAAAGCTTGAAAGTAAAATCAATAGAAAGTATATTAAAATTAACCAAGTCAATATCTACATGTGGAGGCTCAAGGGAATGATGAATAGGTGGTGCCCCCAATCAAGGCTATATATAAGGGAACTACATGGGAAGTAAGATATACTATTATAAGCTTCATGCTTTGGTATTTCCCAAATAGGGAAAACTATGATCTTGGCCTAAGAGTGTAAATTTAACCCACCACAAAATTTCCCCTATAAATCAGATCAAGGATAGATTGTAAGTTGATTTTTTAAGCTTAAAATATTTTTTGGATTTTTTAGCTTTATATCTCTCTAGGAGATTGTAAGTTGATTTTTTAATTTTTAAGATTTTGAAGTTTTCTAAATGATTTTAGAATTTTTTTGGGTATCTTAACTCATTAGATATTTTAGAAGATACTAATCACAAAATAGAGAGAGCGTTGGTTTAGGTTGCTCACAAAATGGTGAGAGAATTTACTAAAATTACTCATAAAATAGTGAGTGTTGGAAAGGGGTGACCGAGCTGACCTCAAGGTAAATCTAGGATTGCCTACATAGTCCCAAAGGACCTCAAATCAATGTAGTTCAAATATATGGAAAGGTACAAAAGGATGTTAAGGTGAGTAAAATGGAAAGGTTAGGCACATGGAAAGGTATGAAATATGAAAATGTGAATGGTAGATGGAAAAGGCTAGGTAAATGGAAAGGCAACATAAATGGAAAGGCAAATGTATAGGCAAGGCATGAAATAATTATTTTATTATTCCTATTAATGTGTAGCTGCATGTCCTAATCAACATATTATACAAATATAATAGTTAATTATGTAAATTACTAACCCACACCCCTTCTGAGTAGTTAATTTATCAATAACTTACTATTTATTTGGACTCCAATAGCAATACTATGATCTTTTTTGGTAAATGATTATGTTTCCTTCATACTTCAAGACAAGATGTCTTCATAGCCACTATAAAGGAAAGTATGACCAAGGATGGTAAATATAGATAGACAATGAATAAAAACTTTTATTTGAAAATGGAGAGATGGATCATAATGGAATGTATAATGGTTGGGCAATAAATTAAGATTGGGATTTTTAGGCACACACAATGTTATTGATTCTAGATTTAACATAATTTTGGTTGTGGTAGGGCTAGAAACTTATAAATATGTTATTTATAGGACCACTAAGTTTTTCTATTATCTAGGCCTGAGAGTAGTTACCATATAATTATGATATAGAATAGAAGTTTTACTAATGTTATCTTCAATAATGTCTTCATAAAGTAGTGAATAACTATTGTACTCAGTTATTCATGCCTTGCATAGGTTTTCACTAATAAATTTGTCTTGATTATACCATACCACCTCCAAGAAGGTTTCACTAAGGAACATTTACTTTTAAATTTGATTGTATTCTAACACTTAAACAAGGTTTAACTAGAAGATGCTAAGTTTGGAATTTGATTTCCCCCTAACAATTCAAAAAATCTTTCACTAGGAGATTGATCTTCTTCTACATGAATGTGGTCTTGGTCCCCTGATATTCTTCAATTGATATGTCACCATGGATGTAGTTTAACAATGTGTGATTCTATTGGTCCCAATACACAATTGTGGGAAGTGGAATGTCAATATAATGTCTATGTTGGTGTTGTTAATGGAATGTGAAATGGTAATGGACTGGGAATAGGTATAAAAATCCTCATAGAAGATACCAGGATAACTTGTGTCAATGTTGAATTAATCATCCTTAAAAACTATGGAAGGATCAAAAATGTATTAAACTTGATCTACAAGTCATGTGTAACCAATGTTGTAACAATGATGAATGTACTCTAATTATAAATCTAAGTCTGACTCAAGGGATTCTAAATTCAAAGTTAAGAATAATGTTGATTCTACTTATAATGCTAAATTTGATATTGATTCAATAATAGAACCTAACTCCAATGTTGATTCTTCATCTAGTGTTATGTTAAATATGTTATATTGAATGTTTGGTATTGGATGAGTAATGGCCTAGGTTTTAATAATAAGATATTCATAAATAGGTTCAGCTAAGAAGGACTCCATGAAGACTGTCTTATCAAAGTGAGGTTTCTCAATAAAAGGGAAATGGTTAATAGGGAACTCCATAGAGACTGGATTGTCAAAGTGAGTCTCCTTAAAAATAGGTCAATGATTGAAAAAATGATTTTCTCAAAGGTGGTTATAATCATTATGAGGTGACTCAAAAAATATTGTCTTATCAAAGTGAGACTCCTTAACCAAAGGTAAAGGTTCAATAGACAACTCCATAGAGACTAGTTTGCCAAAGTGAGGCTCTTTAAAAATATGGAATGGTTGAATGGGGATTAAACACAAGATAAATCATCACAAATATATGTTTCAAAAAAACATCATGGATTGGTTGGTTGTCTTGGCCTTGGATTAAACTTGGTTGTAATTGAACACATTTTGGTCCTTAAAAGATGGCTCATGGAGAGGTAATGATTGGATTTGTTGTGGCTCAAGTAATGGCTTAGATTTTCTAAAGTGGGGGAAGTTTGGTTATGGATGAATAAAAAATTATGTTTTAATAGTCATCTCTTCATAAATAATATAATCTAAGGTGGGTTCAACAAAGGTTGGTTGTGGTTCTAAGATGGTAACTATGATCCCTCTAGTTGTAGTTACACAACCTTGTTGGAATAACAAGCTACCATATTTTTAAGGGTCTATAATGGTAATTAAAGGGCATTCTAAATCTTTGTTACTAATGCAAGCTAAAGGATAAAGGCCTCAAATGGTAATGAATGGGCATTATGAAGCTTGGTTGCTAACATAAGCTAAAGGATGAGGGATTGGAATGGTAATGAATGGATGTTATGAAGCTTGGTTTCTAATTCAAGATAAAGGATGAGGGCATATAACGGTAATGAATGGGCACTATGAATTTTGGTTGCTAGTGTAGACCACATGAGGGTTACTAGCATAGGTAAGGGGTCAAATACCATTATCATTGAAAGGGTGAAATTGGTACTTTAATTGTCCCAAATAAAGGCAATCTTGGCATATGATAATTGGCATGGATGGGTTTGGGAATTATCCCAAATATGGTAGTATTGATTTATGAAAATGGTCTTGGAATGTGTCTAAGTTTGAAAGTAGCATTGGTTTAGTCATAGGTAATCAGTCTATTGCTACAAATGGTTTCAATTTGGCCTAGAATGGAGATCTCCAAAATTATAAATGGTAAGCTTGGACTCAAAGTATCTCTTAGATATAATGGTCTTGTTGACATTTTAGCCTCAAAAACTTTTAGTGACCACCATCTTAGCATGCTTATGGTGTTTCCTAACATAGTCATGTAATCCTTATCCCATTGAGATTATTTGAATACTTATTAAAAGTGTCATGATGTGTCATAATATTATACTTGAGTTCATTATTTCATGACTCTCTTAAATTATATTGGGTGATATGTTAGGTGTCATGGTGTCTTATAATGAGAAGGATTATGGTCAAAAGGTCCTAAGAATCAATATGTAGTCATATAAAAATGCAAAATTAGTAAATTGAGTGTGGAATATGACTCCCAATTCATATATCCCTATTTTTTACTCTCATGACCCTCAAAATATTATTTTCATGGATTCCCAATCATTCATAGCCTTCTAGACTTGATCCCAGCTGAGCCAAGACCCTCTTTTCATGACCAATCCATCCCCCTAGGTCTCGTCTACCTAGGACAATAACACCAAACTTAGACTATAGCACTAGTGTCACTCCTATCTACTTTTGGTGCTATTGTCTAAGCTCATTTTTTGCCCTAATGGTCAATTTATTTTGGTTTCCCATCCTTATCCTTGTCAGCCTAATGTGAGAAAATTAAATCCATGACCAATAGATCCATATAAAATCATGTTCAAAGATCATTTGGAGAGGGTTGGAAACTATCACTAAGCAAGAAAGAATACAAATAACACCACTCAATAAATATTCCCTATTCTTTACATACAGCCAACCAATACACTTACAAGCTTATTCAAATTCCTACACCAGTCCCTAGCCATCTCAAGTATATCTAGTCTAGTGTTCTGCATCTTCATATACTCAATTACACAAAGCACATCAAGTGGGAGAACTACATATGGCTTGATCCATATTTGGAGTATTGTTATGTAGGAAGTGTGCCCACACATGGGGTGTGAATCACATCTAGTGAATAGTACACACACTAACACCCCCTTCTTTCTCAAAATAGGTTAAAACATAATGGAATATAGGGTTTGAAGAAATAACATGCTCTAGAGGGAGTTCTATAGAATTTTATCTACTAAAACTTCAGAGATAAGGTCACATAGACCTATTGAATAAAACCCAAAAAGCTTAGATCTTTAGGAAAAAATTGGTAAATGTGGAATACAATGCTATTACTACTCTTATCTAGTTCTATAACTCCTATCCAATCAAAAAATGAAGTATAAATCTTAGTTCACAATAGTGTCCCAGTCTCACATAATCAATATCAACCTTTGTCTCAATTAGATCAGCATAGTTCTAAGCTAAGTCTTATTTTCTCCCCTTTATTACTATTTTTATAAAAGATATAATTACCAATAAATTTAAAAAATTAGTATCTTATTTACCATATATTATTTATTTATTTATCAATCTATATCGTTTAACTAAATTAGGAATAAAACCCCAATTATTCCCAAAATTGTTAAATCATTTGGTGAGCTTCACTTACTTTGTGCACAAAAACCCTATAAAACCTAAGGTAAAATTCCTATTTATTTTTCCTATAAATTTTTGAATTTTTACTTGAATATTTAAATCAAAAATTTAGTTGAATTTTTTAAAATAATTTTCTTTCAAACCCTATTTGCCCATACTAGGTCCCAGTATTTTTCCAATAATTTCCCAACAATATTTTGAATTTTTTTGTAGCATATTAAAATTATAAAATCCCTTAAAAGTTCAAATTTCAATAGTAATTTCAAATAAAATTATTTTTCTCAAAACCCTAGTTACACATACTAGGTCATATTTAATCAAGCATTTTCTAATAATTTTCTAAAATTTTAGTTGCATATTTAAATTAGAAATCCAATTTCATTTTCAAAATTCCATAATATTTTTAAAAAATATCATTATCAAAACCCTATATTCATATACTATCTCTTATTTGCTTCTTGAGGTATCACTTTACCTGTATAATCAAATTACAAAAAAGAATCTCACTTATTTACAAATTCTTCCTACATTTCTTGCAAATAACAAGGAGACCATAATTGGTCCTATCATGTACATGAATGATGAATTTTATCATATGTTAGTAAAAATATTCATTCTTTGCTTCTCATGATTAGTTTTCATAATAAGAGATGATATTACAAACTTCATTGCCAAATATGCACAAGATTACAATATTCTTTTTTCATACTCCCTTTTGCTCATTCAAAATAATTTACAACTCTATTTTGATAAACATGTTATAAATATTATGTCATAAGTCAAAGATCTTTATTCATTCATGAAAAATTTCATTCTCTTTATCCTTTTATCTCTATCTCTCATATGGAAAAAAATTCAAGTTTATCTTGCTACACATATTAGACATATCATAGCACATGTCAAATTTCTTTATGCATCAATGCACAGTTCCATATTATCTATCCCTTATTTGTTATCGCTCATGTAGAATTTTCTCTATAATCATATTTCTCTACAACTTATAGCTCCACTTACATGAATTTTATCCCATATACATGGTGTCTACCTAGATGTATATGCCTCTTTGGCTACTCTTGTTTTAATGTCATATATCATGCAGAGGAAAGAAATCCCTTCTCATCGTCTCCCTCAAGAGGGTGATATCTACTTTCCCTCAAACTAGGTCCATGATATCACCCCTCCAAAAGGTGATTCAGCCTATACTATTATTCCTAATGTATATATTGAGCCTATAGCTTCTTCAAACCATCTTCAACATATGTGCTTACATGTTCAATTGAAAGTAACTAGGGTTTGCACTTGTGAGACTCTAAGGGATCAAATAACTAAGATGAGCAAGTTAATTTCAAATTTATAAACATATAATCAACTATTATATGAAAATATCACAACATTGGAAAATTAGATTATAATAAATAAACATCAAAGGCACCCTAGTGTCAATTATGTCTATGTACCTTCACCTAGTCAATTAGTTGCAAGTAATGTTACATATCAAAATAATAAATCACAATAAAGTAACTCTACAACTAGCAATTCAAAAAGAATTCAAAGATAAAATAATATTTCAAGTGAGGTACTAAGGGAAATTAAAAATCTAAGTTGATCAAACTACCTCCTTTACATCTAGTGAGAAGACCTAGATATTATTGTGCATATCATAGAATGCATGGGCATCACAAAGATTCATGTTTGGTATTGCAAAAAAATATACAATAGATAATTGCTAATGAGGATCTTATACAAGGTAAATCAATCAAGCAATCCATAGTGACACAGGAACACATTCACAAAGGGTCAAATTTAGAAATAGTACAAAATTGGTTACCAAAGCATAACTCAGAACAACAAAAGGATTGAAAAGTAAACTCAAAGAAACAAATAATACCAAAATCACAAGTAAATCATGAAAAAAATTCAAATCTACCTCTCCAAAATGAGGCTCAACTCTCAAAGAAGTATGGGTTTGGTCAATAATATCTACAACAATTTGATTTTCAAGGTCAAGGGTTGGGCAAGCATGCTCAAGGTGTCACTACTCTTATTCTAGTAGTTGATAATGTTTGTCACCAAGGTTTGGGATTTATTGAACATCTTAAGGAAAATCATTCATAGACATAATTTATCAGAGAAAAATATCCAAATATAATAAAAGTCAACACTAGCATTCCATTGGTTCAAGATCAAGTTGATAATGATGAGTGGAACAATATATATTATTATCATTTCCAAGATACCAACAATGAATTCGAATCTTCAAAGTCATATTCATAGCCATTCCATCATAATTCACAATCATGCACAATTAATTTGTTTGATATAGGACACCATGATATGGATTCTCCCATGAGACTCATAAGTTATTATCATCTCTTCTAAGTTTTACTTGTACATATTTTCTTGGTTTTTCTTGTACATATACATCTATGATTTATTGTACATAGCTCAATATAACTCAAAAATACAAAAACAATATAGCATTTCAAAATACAAAAACATTTAACTATGTCAAAACACCAAAAACATCTTGATTTTATACATTATCCATGATTTAAATTTCTAATACTATGCTAAACTTACATTTTTTGTTCTATACTTATTGTTTGTCAATTTATCTACATCACAATGCTTCACTTGATCTTCTTTGAGTGTCTGCAGTGACATCTAGCTTCTTGATTGCTTCAATCTACCCATTGAGGGGGAATCATAATATATTCAAGACACACATAGATATACACACCCACTAGGTGCATCTTTTACATGACTACACCATCCAAATTATGGAATTCCTACACCACACACTCTAGTTATCATGTTGATGTACATTATGCACTAGCTTACATAGATTACTCTATCAACACTCACTAGTATATATCACTTATGTATTTCTTAGCATACACCTAGTCTTATACTAACATATCTTGCATACATTCACTTCTTTATTTGATTAGTTATATGTGATTGTATTTCTAGTTATTAGATGCTTACCTTTCTTGCTTTACATAACTAGATTATTTGCATTTCTCAATTCTTGTATGTATCATGTATGTGCCTTAGGACATTTTCAAATGTCCTTTGATTCTATTCATGTGTGTGCCTTAGGACATTTTCCAATTTCCTTTGATTATATTCATGTCTGTGCCTTAGAAAATTTTCCAATTCCCTTTTCTTGTACTCCTCTATGTGATTGTGGCTTCCATGCTAATTTTGTGTGTTTCAAGTGTATGTGTATGTGGCATTTGAACATGACTTGTCTGCTTGCTTTTTAGTTTGAATGACATGTTCCCATGTCCCTTATTTGTGTGGCCCCTTAGCTACCCTTGTATTCTTCTTATTTATTTTCTTATGTTCTTGTTACTTGTTTTTTTCTCAACATGTGCAATGCCATGATCCATATCATGAATTTATCTTACTTTCTTGGATGACTTGATGGACATCATGTTCCATCCTTCCAACTAAAAAATAATAAATAAACATAATTTAATTTCTAGTTTAGTACATTTCACATGTTATTACATTATTATATCTATCTAGGTATACCCCTATTGATCTAACAATCTCTCACTATAACCCATGCTATATCTTGAGATATCTTGTCAATTATCATTGCTATATCATATATCTATGTAACATAACACACTTGTAAGGCTCTTTATTCTAGGGGAAGTCATTGTAGGGTTTTCATTTCTACCCTCAAAAGAGGGGGAAAAAATAAGTTTTTTTTATAATAGAGATTAGATCTCCTACCAATCAAAAATTTATCATTCAAAATACCCATAATAGTAACCAGGCATCAAACTAGACAAAACAGACCAAGCAAATAATTAAGAATCTAGAACGGTTATCAGATTTGGCCATGGACAATAGTACCCAACTTGGACTATATTTTTAGTGCCATTAGTGTACACTTTTTGTTATCTTATTTAAATATCAAAAAAACAATAATTTCTATAATTAGGTAGAAAAGTAGGTTTAGCTATAGATTTGTACATCCAAACTAATTTAAAATCGGTAATTTTAGTACACATTTTGCTTAGAGAATTTAGATATAGGTTATTCATGCATGAAATGATGGCTCACACTTCTATTTTTAGATACAATAGTTATTATTACTTATAAATCATAATCCATGTTCCAAATATTAGTGTTTGGGGGCAATGTGCATGACACATTTATTTCTTTTCTTTCCTAGTTTAGCATTATCTAGACATTCTCAAAAGTTGTATGCCTTATTCCATCTATAGGTGGTTGGAAATATTTTAGAGTGGATTTCATACAAGAATACCCTCCACATTATCAATTTCTCAAGTTCTTGAGTGGATTTCACATAAGCTAGATTCTTAGTTTCACAGTGGCTTTCATATAAGCCTGATCTCTATCTTTTGGAGTGGCCAATAGTGACCTAGCTTCCATCATATATTTGGCTATCCATTCCAACATTGTAAAATCATAGTAAATTCATGGGATTAAAGATCCATCTCATATGACATACATTTCATACCAATATCAGTTCATAGCTTCACTTTATGAGGTAACGATGGAGCCAAAGGACTAACTAGCCTTTGTATTCTTGATCCACCCATTCAGAGGGATTGGACACATGGTCCAAACATTGATCAACACATTCATGAACACCTAGATTCACTTATTAGGAAATGATGGAGCTAAAGGGATAGCTTTTACATTCTTGAGCCATTTTTTAGGGAATTGAGCACTCAACTTCATTTATGATATTACTCTTGGTATAGCATCATCTAGCATTACTCAACATTACTCAACATCATAATAGATTTTATATTGATACACGTACCTATTGAGGTGTATTAATTCCTTTCTCTTCCTCTCTATTATCTATATTTTAACATTATTACTTTAGATATAACATATCTAGTAAGAATTGATCTACTCTTATTTTTTCTTGCAGACTCACACTTCACAACATGTTTTATCTATGCACAACCTAAAATCACAATAGTATCATGAGCTTCACACTTATAGGTAATTTAAGGTATGCTTTCTCTTTTTCCTTTATCCTAGTACTTCACTTTGTTACATCACTAGAATAAAAGGGGTACAAATTTATTCATATAAAAATGTGAAATTGGTAACTTGAGTGTGGCTTATGACTCATAATCCATATATCCCTCTTACTTGATCTCATGACCCTCACAATCTTATTTTCACTAATTCCCAATCATCTATATCCTTCCAAACATGATATTAGTTGAGCCAAGACCCTCTTTTCATAACCAATCCATCCCCCTAGGTCCCACCTACCTAGGATAATAGTTCCACACTAAGACTATAGCACTGGTGCCACTCCTATCTACTTTTGGTGTTATTGTCTAAGCTCATTTTTGGCCCCAATGATAAATTTATTCTATTTTCCCATACTTATATTTGTTGGCCTAACATGAGCAAATTCAATCCATGACCAACATATCCCTATAAAATCCCATTCAAAGATCATTTGGAGAGGGTTGGAAACTATCACTAAGCAAATAAGAATACAAACAAGACCACTCAAATAATCTTCCCTATTCTCTACATATATCCAACCAATACACTTATAAGCTTATTCAAATTCCTTCACCAGTCCCTACCCATGTCAAGTAAATCTAGTCTATCATTTTCCATCTTCATACACTCAATTGCATAAAACACATCAAGTGGGAGAACCACATATGGCTTGATCCCTCTTTAGAGTATTCGTATGTAGGCAATGTGCCCACACATAGGGTGTGAAGAATGTCCATTATAATTACACATACTAACCCCCACTCTTGCTCAAAATTAGTCAAAGCATAATGAAAGATAGGTTTTGAATAAATAACCTACTCTATATGGATCTCTACAAATTTCCAACTGCCAAAATTTTAGAGACGGGGTCACACAGACCTACCAAACAAAACCCATAAAGCTTAAATCCTCAAAAAAATAGTAGAAAAGGTGGAATATAGTGTTAGTACCACTCCTATCCATTTTTGGTACTCTTGTCCAATCAAAAAATGAATTCTAGATCTTAGTTTGTGATAGTGTCCCAATTCCACACAGTCAATATCAACCTCTATCTCAATCAAATTAGCATAGTTCTAAGCTAAGTCTTATTTTATCCCTCTTATTATTATTTTTAGAAAATATATAATTACCAATAAATTTAAAAAATTAGTAGCATATTTACCATATATTATTTACTAATTTATCAATCTAGACCCTTTAACTAAATTAGGAATAAAACCCCAATTATTCCCAAAATTGTTAAATCATAATGAGTGCTTTAGACATGTTTAAAGAGTGTATGGATATTTTGGTAATGTGAAGGTGTTGTATCATTTTTGGAGGTTGTGATATAAATATCATAATTTATTCAAGTCTTTTTTACATGACATACTTATCTAAGCCATAGAACTCCTTCATTACCCTTCTTAAGCCATCAAACACCCCTCAAACCACTTCATCTAAGCCCACATGCTTTGGAAAACCTTAGGAAAGGGAGATATTTTGATTACGTGTATTGAAATAGGGTCATAAAAGGGTCTCATCCATGCCAAATTTCCACCCCATATGTTTCATGGCATTTAAAACCCATTTTGAAACCCTCTCACACTCTTTCATTAGCCAAGTGGGCACCACATGCTAAGTTATGGATTTTCCACTTCCCATAAAATTTTTATTATATTAAAAGGATTTTTAACTCTTAATAATTCCCATATGACCCTAAAATGGTGTTTCAAAGTCTAAAACATAGATAAAATGGTGGAAAATAAGATATTTTGAGAGTTTTTTATAGTTGTATGGAACTGTACAGACTATACCATAAAAAGGATAATCAAAGATGAATATGTGATCATGTTTTATGTCTCTAAAAAATTTCATGGTGAATGGAGGTAAAATAGGCTCAAAACATATCTTTCTCTTCACATAGCCTTCTTTGCAAGCTTGGATAGCTCCTCAGGTTTCTACTTGTACCATATAGAGGAGAAAGAGTGGAGGTTCTAGCTCTTGTCCACAAGAAGTAAACCCAGGTAGATTATAATAATGTGCATTTTTTTTTGGATTTTTCTCCTCATATTTATGAACATTCCTTAAGTAGTTAATGAATTTTTATGCCCTTCACATCTACACAGGCCAATTTCAACTAGGTGGTTTTCATGGAATTTTGTCTTGTTTACTTAATATAATGAATGATCCTATTTTACCAAGTCTTTTAGGAGACTTCCATCTAAATTTATAATTTTTTAATCATATGTGTGAGATCATGAGATAAGCAATCATCAAATCTAACCCAGTTTACAATATGCAAGAAAGTTGAGTATATTGAACAAATTGAAGGTCCTCATCATGAGTTCTTTGGGTAAGTTTAGAGAGTTTTCAAGAAGTGTTTCTTGGTTTCTAATGAATTATTTCTCATGGTTGATGTTCAATATCCCTTTATTTGTCAATACATATCAAAGAAGGAGGACTTATGCATAATTAAATATCACTATGTGACAGCACTATTAAAAGTATCACTAGCACCTGCAAGGTTTATATGTATCTCAAAAGCATGAAAAAGAATAGTTATATTGATGATGGATAACCCTCAAGTCCTTGTACACAAGATTATATACCTCCATGGTAGCCTTAAGGTCTTATAAATCATCCTCCTCACCTCTAAACACACAAAGTCCCTCTTTACAAACTTTAAGGTCTTTAGCACATATTAATGATCTTTAGAGGTTCCTCAGTTACATTATTTGACTGTATAGCTACCTTTTATGCCTTCAAAAGGTCATATTTACTTGTTTATATGACTTAAGGTCCTTAATTTTCAGATTGGTAGTCTTGGGAGGTCTTCATGCTTCTATCCATGTCACAATTCATACCTTATTACTTCACATTATCATCATTATCATTTTCATTGTGTTATCGCTATGTTGATTGTCTCATCTCCTTATCACTCCATTTCCATCTTCCTTCACCCATACACCCTCTCTTATAAGTTTGAACCATGTTAATAATCCTCCATAATCCTTTTGAACCCTCAAAAGGAATGAAATCTTAAATTTTTTAACCCATTCAGCCTTATACCAAATCAAAGAGGCAAATCAAGACCTACAACCAACCTTTTAGGGATACTATAGTAGAGTATTCAAAGGATAATATGAGGATCATTTAAAGGCATGAAATATTTGTGTGGATCTCAATGGATATATATCCTAAAATTTTAATGATTATACAAGCTATTAACACAAGAATTTCAAGTGAATTTAGGTCACCTTCTTCCATCACAAGCCTAATATGCACCTATAGCCCCCTTAATTGGTTTAGGCTTGGTAAATGAAGAATGTTAAGTAGAAGGTTGTGATTCATATAACTATGATGTGTCTTATGGAAATATAAGATATGAATGATGTTCAAATAAGCTTAGATCCCCCATGTAAGATACATTGACTCCCTCAAGAAGGCCTCACACTAAAGATAAGTACCTACAATAACACCTTAACAATACATATAGTCAGCATGTTGAGAGAAAAACATGGAAAGTTTCAAGAAGTAGGGTTTGAAACCACCATATGCATAACAATAAAGAATTAAGAATAAAAATACCACCATGATAATGTCAAGAAGTATAGGATCATAGGATAATTAGACCTATATGGCCATGTAGTGATTTGAAGATGTATAAGGGCACCTACAATGAACCCTTTTATGATCACTATAATAAGGTCCCTAAGAGACACTATGTAGTCTATTCAAGGCATGGGGATTGGAAAGAGTATAAAATAATGTGTATCCAAGTATTGAATGGTGATATGAGCTTATCTTAACATAGGGGTTTCAAGCACCATGTAGACCACCTCTTCTCATATAGCCCTAATGACTAAACCATGTGGATAATCATACTAACAGATGGTCATATATGACATTACTAAGGTATGTTAGTGTCTTCATCCTACATGGGACAAAAGGAAACATAAAATAACAAGATATAACAAGGTTAATGCTGATAAAAGGAGTAACACTTGATAGTCATCATCACCCTACTCAGTCAAGAATGTAATAATACCCACATATAGTCTAGTCATATGAGGTAGACTTGAGGATAGAAGAACATGACTATCATAATGGATTAGATACCAATTAAATTAGAGGATAATTATACAATCATATCATTAATTAATAATTTTTGAGATTAAAAACAAAGGTGAGGTGTATACACCTACAACCTATGTAACTAAGATCATACCCTTAGTCAAATCATAATTAAGGAGAAGATACAGGGTTTCAAAGTGAAATTTGATCCATACAAAGGATGTAGAGGAATTGGATGAGTTTAAAACATGTATATTAGGTATTATATAGTTTTTATGACTTTATTAGTATTATTTAAGGTATAAACCACACCCATTCACCTCATTATGATTATATAACTTAGTCAAATAGCCCTAAGAGAGCATATATATGAATTAGGAGTACTAATTCTATTGCAAATAAAGGATGGAAACAAGGTGGTGGGACCTAATAGTTGATAATGAATATTCAAAATACTATTAAATGAATTATAAACTTAGATAACTATAGTAAAACAAATGGATAGAGACCATACTCAAGGATTTCATACTCAAACATAGTTAACAAGTAGTCAATGGCTAGTCTAAGCAAAATGGTTAGGTGGGGGATTGATAGGCATATTTAGCCTTTAATTTTTGATAAGATGGTATTTTTATCCATTTAAAGGTACCAATTCTATTTTTTGGGTCATAAAAATAGTGGGTGTACTGACTATTTTATCTTAGACCAAGCTATGTCTAGAGCAAATTATCAAGGATGCTAGATGATCAAAACTAGACTTTGGAGGGTTTATAAGTAATATTGGTCCCATATAATTTTTTTAATGAGTGAAAAATTATGTTTAAGAGTTCTCAAACCTACTTCAAAGGTTTAACATGTTGATCTATAGATAAATTCCATTGAGAACAAGCTAAACAAGTAGGCTTTAGGCCTAATTATAGACGCTACTACCACCTTAAGTTCCTCCATGCTCCTCAAATAATTTGTATGATAAAATATGGGAGTATTAGGATGTTTATGACATTATATAGAGACTTTATATGGATAAAAGTGTGGGAAATGTCAAAATATATTCAAAACCTCACTCGAAGCACCAAACCCTATACACAACCAACTAGAGAGCAACCTTCAAGTGCTCACCTACTCCACCACATAGGTGATCAAGACTATATCTCTTAGTTAATTTAAATTATTAATATGAAATAAGAACCCATGATAGATTGATTGGAATTATAAGTCTAAACTATATGAATAAACCTTAAAAAGTTAGGCACTCAGAAATGGCTTGTAGACTACCTTAAAGTCACTTTCTATCATTCATATCTTCATCCACCCTTTGCATGGGAACCCAAACCATTAATATAAGGTGATTAGGTTAGTACCCTTGAGATTCATGGAAATTGTTTTAGACTTGGATTTTGATACAATATGAACTATCTGTAAGACTTCTAAGCACTCCTAAACCTCCCTAAAACCCTAGGCAAACCTAGTCTTAGAAAACTTGATGTTTTGATATCTTAACATCCTATAATTTTATAAAAATCTCATAGAAGGTAAATTAAACTCATGGAGGAGTCACTTAATGGTACTAGATTGCATGGACATGGTATGAAATGCTTAGAAATCTACACTTTTTTAGGATTTCAAGTAGAAAGAAGGGTATTTGATAGAACAAAATGATACCAATCCTTGAAATAGTTGGTTTGGAACTTAATTTAGATTCTCAAGGATTAACATGCCTAATATTTCACCTGGAAGGTCTTTGCAAGTGCACTCAAGATTTATAATCTGCCAATGCTTGAGGAAGGTAAATTTGTCAACTTGGAAAAGTAGAGTTTCAAGTCCTTAATGCCTTTATAAGCCTATATTATGGTTGGTGATGTTGTTTCAAGGGTGAATCACACTTATCCATATGTTATAAATCTCTTTTTCAAGTTTAATGGAGATTAATATGCAAGCATTTAGGTAATTAGGCCTAATCGGCCTATTTAGCCAATAAGAAAACTCAAATTGGAATTGAAAAAGTAATGGAATTGGTTAATGTAAATATGTTACACTTGGTCATTGGCCCTTGAAGTTAATTTAATGCACATTTCATAGCTATAATAGAGGGATAAGATAATTTGTTCTAAAGGAGTATGGGTTGTTACATGATTATGATGACCTAATCATGTTTTATTCATGATTGTAACTACCATAAAATATATTAGTTGAACTTTTTTGTCCATGTTTATGCTCTAAATGGAATCTAATGGGTCAGTTATGTCCTCAACCACCTCATTCCAATGCCAATAACTCATTCAAGGGGCCATTAAGAAGGAGCTACGCATGGAAAGAACTAAAGAAGATGCTTTTAAATATTGTAACTAAAGTAAAAGTCAATTATGGTCATTCGTGACCCCTAATTATTCTTATATGCCATTATTTATCTCCTCCTCATATGATTTTTCTTTTATATATTGAAGGCTTTTATCCTTACATTATATCCCTCATGCTAGTATAAGGAGACTCTATCACTACTTATACTCATGCACCTCTTGAATGATGAATAGAGCATCTTTTAACTTATTCATGATATATAACTTATATGTTAATTCTTGTATTTATATACAATAGTGGTATGGCATTCCATTTTTAGGTCCAAGTTACACCTAATTATTAACAAGCTTTTTGGCAGATTGACTAGTGTGTTGTGAGGTTGATAGCTCAATTTTGGAGTGGAAATCAAATTGTTAGTGCCTTTAACCAGGCCTCCTTCTCTTGACTGTCTCACTTTAGTCATTAAAATAAACTCTAGATGAAAGATGAGTTGAGTGGATAAATGAGATTATTCAGGGGCATCACCACTTTAGAATAGGTTTTCATTAATTAAATATTCCTTCCCCTTTCCATCCCAATAGATTTTAGATATTATAAATATCATTGTAATGAGAAAATGAGGGGAGTTATGCCCCTTAAAATATAGAGGTGTGACCTATAAACTAGACAACCCATAGTCTAAGGTCACTCCCATATTTGACTAAGTTTGAGGTTTGGACTTGAACACTCATCTCCTCAACTAGGGTGAAACCTATAACCTCTAATAGTTTTGGAATGCCTAGTGGGATGAGATTTAAGTTACTCAAAGCATGATCTAAAATCTTTAGAGGATATTTAGAAGCTGAAGACATTAGTAGCAACATATGTAGTCATCTTGGGCAGATTCAAGCATCTTTGAAAAAATTTTGCAATTAGTTTCAAGTTCAAATATATCATGGATTCATAGTTGAAAATGTAATAATTTTATTGGTTATGATTATGATGTGATACATGTGTCATATGAAGAGATATGATAACCTATGAGGTAGGCTTATATCTCTCACCCCCATATACACCCTATCATAGCCCATATGATCATTATATTGACCCTTATCAACCATATAATGTACATCCCCATAATTATCAAGAATACCCACCTTATTATGATCCTCCTCCACACTCATGGCAGCCTTATTATCCTCATGATTAGTCATGGTACCAACATGATGCCCTTTGCAATCAACCTATACCAAATAATGACCATTTGCACTTAAAGATTGAGAAATTAAGGAAAGAAAAAGATAAGCTATGGGAATGTATAAGGTAGAATAAGGTGATTATATATCAATCCCATATTCATCATTTTATTCCAAAAAAATGTTCTTATGTTCAATACCCCTCCCAAGGTCTTATGCATTTTTAATAACCTACAGTAATCCTAGATTGGAAGCCTTTATGTGCCAAGGACCCAAAATTTAACATGAATACCCTTGAAAGGGAGAATAAGGAAGGAAGAGAAGGCATGAATTCTATTCCAAGGATCCTCTCAAGTTCTTCAAACACATCCTCAGTCCTTCATGCTACAATTTAGGAACATCCAATCATATCAAAAAAATATAAGGTAACTAAAAACTTCAAGAATAAAGAAGTTATATTTAATCATGACACCCCTAAGTTCTTAAGTTGAATTAATACCCTTAAATACATCAAGAAAAATAATGAAATGTATCTCCCACCCACCCTATCCTCTCTTGAATATAAATAAAATGCATTGAAATCAAATTTTGAACATCCAAGCATGATGGACAAACTATCAAGGTTGGTCATCAAATGGTAGTCCTTCAAAAAAATGACCATGACATAGATGTGACAAGTTCTCAATACCACCTTGAAGAGGACACCTTGAATGTCTATGATGAGTAAATTTTTATTATTATATACACCCTAATCAATTAGAATTTTAACATTAAGAAAATTTAGATGATATGTGATAGATGTAATGTCAAAATGTTAGAGCTGATGTAGATGAAATACAAGATAATACTTCCCTAAAATACCAATTAGAAGATATCCTTCTTGGTAATTCTATTAATAATAATGTCAAAATTTCAATGGAAGATTAGTGGTAGCACCTATGCTTTGAGTTCTTGAATAAAGTTAAACAACTCAGTGTGGCAAAATTAAATGAGGTGATAGGACAACAAGCTAAAGTTCCAAGTGGAAAATACAATGCAAGTCAATACGTACCAAAGAAAGATGAATTAGATAGTCATTGGGTTTGAGGAGATACCTTTATCCATTGAAGATGAGGATGAAAAAATTTCAATAGACCAAGAACCTTTTGATGAACCTATCAAAGTGTTGAAGGTAAGTGATTAGCAAGATGTTTCACAATCAAAAGATAATAATAGGAGTGAATCCTATGATTGTTCTATTTATCATGATTATATGTACCTTTGGGAGGACTTAGAATAATTTTATCTAAGTTTAGACACCCTGCCACTACATCAATTAGATCTTGAAGAGAACCTTGTCAAGGATATATTGGTAGCTAAATCAAATGAGTAGAATTAGGTGCAGCCCATGACTGAAGAGGATATGGGACTAATGATGTAAAATATAATGATATGGGAAGAATATGATTGGTTTATTGACTCTTGTACTCAAACCATGCACCTAGGGATGGAGCCAAGAGGTCTAGTCACTCTTTCAAGAGACCATAAGAATGATAAATATAGGTGGAAGTTATCAAACATTGATAAAAATCTGATTTCATCAAAATCATCACATGACAACCACACATCATTGTACCATAGTGATCATAATACATTATTATTTAATCATAGTGGAATGAAATTAAATTTAGGTCAATTTTATAGTAGTTAGTTATCTTGTTCAAATAAGTGTGTCACATAGGTTGTAAGTAGTATTTTATTATTTAGTTCCTTACCTTATTTGTTCCTAGTTATCAAGTGTGTTTCCTAATGTTAGTTTATTTATTTCCTTGTTTTTGTATGCCTTGTTTCTACTACAAGTCCAAGATATGTATAAAGTATAGGTTATCTTGGAAATCCATCAAATGATCTTGAAGTCATGTTACTTTGATTGAGCCATCATGTCACCCTTGTCATGAAAGTGTCTAAGTTCTTTTAACCAGTAGGCTGGTCACCCATCATAGTCACTAGAAATGTTGAATTTTGGCCTCATAGGCCAAAATGTCAACCTATAGTATCAAAAACTTTTGGTGACCTCCATCTTAGCCTACTTATGGTGTTTCTCAATGTAGTCATGTCATCCTTGTCCTAATGAGAGTCTTTGAATCCTTATTAAGAGTGTCATGATATGTCATAATCTTATTCTTTATTATATTTTGTCATTAATATCTTGAAGTCTATTGGGTGATATGTTAGGTGTCATGGTGTCTTAGAATGAGAAGGATGATGGTCAAAAGGTCATGAGAATCAATGAGTGCTTTAGCCCTATTTGAGGAGTGTATGAATATTTTGGAAATGTGAAGGTGTTGTAACAATGTTATAAGTTATGATATGAATATCATAATGTATTAAATTATTTTTTTACATGACATACTTATCTAAGCCATGTAAATCCTTCATTACCCTTCCTAAGCCATCAAACACCCCTCAAACCACTTCATCTAAGCACACTTGATTTGGAAAACCTTAGGAAAGGGGATATTTTGATGAATTGTATTGAAAGAGGATCATAAAAGGGTCTCATACATGACAAATTACTACCCCATGAATTTCATGACATTTAAAAATCCATTTTGAAACCCACTCACACTCTTTCATTAGCCAAATGGACCCCAAGTGCCACATTGTGGCTTTTCCACTTCCCCCCTACATTTTGCTTATCTCAAAAGGATTTTTAACTCTTAATACTTCTCATATGACCCTAAAATGGCATTTCAATAACTGAAACATAGAGAAAAGGATGGAAAATTAGAGATTTTAAGAGTTTTATATAGTTGTACAAAACTATATAGACTATAATATATAGAGGAATATTATAATATGAATATTATCTCATGTCTTATGTCTTTACAAAATTTCATGGTGAATGGAGGTCAAACAGGATCAAAACCTATCCTTCTATTCACCTATCCTTCTTTGTAAGCTTAAAGAATTCTTTAGGTTTATGCTTGTAATATATAAAGGAGATAGAGTGGAGGTCCTAGCTATTAGCCACAAGTATTTTAATATAGTAGCTTTTAATAATGGGTATTTATCTATGTATTGGTCTCCTCATATTTATTAACATTCCTTAAGAAGTTAAGGAATTTGTATGCCCTTCACATCTACATAGGCCAATTCCAATTGGGTGATTTTCATGAAATTTTGTCTTGTTTTCTCAATATAATAGCTAATCCTATTTTCCCAAGTCTTTTAAGAGCCTCCAATTTAAATTTAAACATTTTACTCACACATGTGAGCTCATGAGATTAGCAAACATCAAAGCTAACCCAGTTTGCAATCTATAGGAAAGTTGAGTGTAATGAACAAGTTAAAAGTCATTAAAATTTATTTAGCTAAGTTTAAAGAGTTTTTAGAGGTATTTATTGGTTTCTAATGTATTATTTCTCATGGTTAATTTTCTATCTCATAAGATCTCAAAGGAGGACTTATGCATAAGTGAATATCATTGTGTGACAACATTGTTAAAAGGATCAATGGCACCTACAAGGTTTAAATGTATCTCAAAATCATGAAAAATAAAATTTATATTGATGATGGAGTACCCTCATGTCTTTTTCCACAAGATTCTAGACCTCCATGTCAGCCCTAAGGGTTTAGAAATCATCCTCCTCACCTCTAAACCCACTCAGTCCCTTTTTGTAAAGTTTAAGGTCTTTAACACATATTAATGATCTTTAAAGTTTCTTAGGTTACATTTTTTTACTATGTAGATACCTTTTATGCCTTCAAAATGTCAAATTTGCTTAGGTATGTGTTTTAAGGTCCTCAAGTTTCATAATGGTAGTCTTGGGAGGTCTCCATGCTTCTATCTATGTCATAATCCATATCCTATCACTTCACATTATCATCACTATCATTTTCACTATGTTATCCATGTTTTGATGTTCTCATCTCCTTCTCATTCTATTTCCATCTTCCTTCACTCATCCACCCTCCCTATTAAGTATAAAACATGATAATAAGCCTTCATACTCCCTCAGAACCCTCAAAATAAATGAAATCATAAATTATTGAACCTATTTTGCCATATACAAATCAAAGAGGAAAATCAAGACCTAAAACCAACCTTTTAGGGCAACTATAGTAGAGTATTCAAAGGATAATATGAGGACCATTAAAAGGCATGAAATATTGGTGTGGATATCATTAGATAAACATCCTAAGAGGTGAATGATGATACAAGCTCATGAAACAATAATTTAAAGTGACTCTAGGTCACCTTCTTCCATCACAATCCTAATAAGCACCTATAGCCACCTTAATTGGTTTAGGCTTGACGAAAGAAGAATGTTGAGAAGAAAGTTGTCCTTCATAGAACTATGAGGTGTCTTATGGAAACCCAAGATATGAGTGATGTTAAAATAATCTCATATCTCCCATGTAAGAGACCTTGACTCCCTCAAGAAGGCCTAACACAAAATATAAGTACCTACAGTAACACCTTAACAATACCTATAGTTAGTATGTTGAGGGAAAAACATGGAAATTTGCAAGAAGCAGTGTTTAAAACCACCATATGCATCATAAACAATAATTCATAATAAAAGGACCACCATGATAATTTTAATAATTAATGGATCATAAGATTATTAAACCTATATGGCCATATAGTGATTTAATGATGTACAAGGACAACTATAGCCAGCCCTTTTAGGCTCACTATAACAAGGTCCCTAAGAGACACTATGCAGGTTATTTAAGGCATAAGGATTGGAAAGAGTCTCAAATAATGTGAATCCAATAATTTAATGGTGATATGATATTCTCCTCACATATGGGTTTCAAGAACCATGTAGACCACATCTTCTCATACAGCCCTAATGACTAACCTTGTGGATAGTCATACTGATAGATGGTCACATGTGACATTACTAAGGTATGTTGGTTTCTTCATCCTAAATGGGCCAAAAGGAAATGTACAAGCACAATATATAACAAGTTTCATAATACCAAAAGGGGTAACAATTGATAGTCATCATCACCCTAATCAGTCAAGAATGCAAGAATACCCACCTACAGGGTAGTCATATGAGGTAGACTTGAGGATAGAAGTACATGACTATCATAATTTATCAAAGCATAAAGCAAGAATTGGAAAATTATAAAATCATATCATTACTGAATAATGTCCAATATTACAAACAAAGGTGAGGTGTATGCACCTATATCCTATGCAACTAAGATCACACCCTTAGTCAAATCATAGTTAAAGAGAAGACACAGGGTTTCAAAGCGCAAGTTGATGTATTCAAAGGATGTAGATGGTTTAGTTGAGTTAAAAAAATTCATATGAGTTATTGGATAGTGTCTATGACCTGATTATTCCCATTCAAGGTCCCAACCACACCCATTCACCTCATTCTAATAAAAAAATAAAGTCAACTAGCCCTAAGAAAGCATACATATGCATTGGGAGTACCATGTTAGTTGTAGATAGGTGATGGACTCAAGGTTATGGGACCTAAGAGTGTACAATGAATATTCCCAACACCATTAAATGAAGGATACACTTAGATAATCTTAGTAAAATAAATGGATAGAGACTATAATCAAGGATTCCATGCTCAAACATAGTTAGCAGGTAGTCAATGGATAGCTTGAGCAAAATGATCAGTTGAGGTTTTGATAGGCATAGTTAGGCATTTAATTTTTGAGGATATGGTATTTATAACCATTTCAATGTACTCATGTTATTTTTTGGTAAAACAAATAGTGGGTATACCCACTTTTTTTTGTCTCAGATCAAGCTATGTCTAGAACATATAGTCAAAGATGTTAGATGATCAAAACCAAACTTTGAAGGGTTTTCAAGTAAGTTTGGTCACATATAAGGTTTTTTAGTAGTGAAACATGATGTTTAGGAGTAATTAGACCTACTCCAAAGGTTTAACATGCTGAGATATAGTCAAATTCCATTGGGAACAAGTTAAACATGCAAGCTTTAGGCCTACTTATAGAACCTACTACCACCTTAAGTTCCTTCATGCTCCTATAGCAAGTTGTATGATCAAAGAGGGAAGTATGAGGATGTTTAATACATGTTATATAGAATTTATATGGATAAAATTGTGGGAAATTTCATAATATCTTCAAACCTCACTTAAAGCACTCAACCCTACACATATCCAACTAGAGAGTAACCTTCAAGTGTTCACCTACTCCTCTACATAAGTGCTCAAGAGTAGATATCTTAGGTATCTCTTAGGGAAGTTCAATTATTCCTATGAAATAAGAATATATGATATATTTATTGGCATTGGAATGCTATGTTGGATGGTGGAGCTTGATTTTATTATAATTCTTGATTCCCGATAGGGGGTGTGGGGGGATAATGCCCCCCCCCCCCACTATGGTCACCTGGGGGTCCAAGGGGGCTGTAAACCTACTTTTAATCCCCCTAGTGTTGATTCAAGGGTATCACCCCCAAAACAATTTTTTTTAAAATACATTATAAAATATTGTAATTTTATAGTAAATCTAGGTTATTCACTATTAGCTCATAGATCTAATGGTATAAATTATGTTTCTACATTTTTTCCCTAATATGTAACCCTATTTTGATGTGATGGAATTTTAATAATGATATCATACTGTGTTTGAGTGAAGAGGATATTGTAGTGGTTATATTGTAGGTTTTTCCCTTCATTTATTAGACTGAATAATAAGGACTAGTTGTTTTTATGTGGATGTATCCCATATTAGGTGAACCATGTTAAATCTATGTCTTTTTGTGTTGTGTTTTCTGAATTTTATTTTTATCTTTAATTCATTAATATTTCTTTATTTTCAATATTCCTAATAGGATAAACTCTATAAATGAACCTTGAGAAGTTAGGCACTTAGAAATGGCCTGTAGACTACCCTAGGGTCACTTTCTAACATTCATATCTTCATCTACCCTTTGTAAGAGAGCCCAAAAAATTCATGGAAGGTGAGTAGGTTATTACCCTTAAGATTCATGGCAATTTTTTTAACTTAGACATCCATATAGTATGAACTATCTCTAAGACTCCTAAGCACTCCTAAACCTCCCTAAAACCCTAGGCAGACCCAGTATTAGAAAACTTAATGTTTTGATATCCTAACATCATATAATTGTTTAAAAATACTATGGAAGGTAAATTAAACTCAAAGAGGAGTCACCTAATGGTACCAAATTGTATGGACATGGTATAAAATGCTCATAAATCTACACTTTTTTAGGGCTTTAAGTAGAAAGAATGGTATTTGATAGACCAAAATGATTATGATCCTTGGAATAGTTGGTTTGAGAATAAATTAAGCTTATAAAGGCTTAACATTCACAATATTCCATCTATAAGGGCCTATACAAGTGCACTCAATATTTTCAATCTGCCAATGCTTGAGGAAGTTGAACTAGTCAACTTGGAGAAGTGAAAATTTAAGTGCCTAATGTATTTTTAAGTCTATATTATGGTTGATGATGTTTTTAAAGTGTGAATCACACTTATCCATAGGTTATCAAGCTATTTTTCAAGTTTTATGGAGGTCAATATGCAATCACTAAGGTAATTAGGCCTAATTGGCCTAATTGGCCTATCTGGTCATCAAGAAAACTCAAATTGGTGTTAAAAGACTAATGGAATGGGTCAATGAAAATATGTTATGCTTAGTGGTTGTCCCTTTAAGTGAATTAAATTCACATTTCACATCTATAATGGAGTGATAATATAGTTTCTTTGACTTTATGAATTTTCTCTAAAGGAGTATGGGTTGTTATATGATTATGATGAATTAATCATGCCTTATTCATGATTTTAACTACCACAAAATGGATTATTTAACATTTTTGGAAATTTATATGCTTTAAATTAAATTTAATGGTTTATTTATATACTCAAACACCTCAATCCAATGCTAATAACTCATTTAATGAGCCATTAAGAAGGAGCTACACATGGAAAGAACTAGAAAGGATGCTTGTAACTATTGTAACTAAAGGAAAATTAAATTATGATCATTCATGATCCCTCATTCATATTCTACACCATTTTTTATCTCCTCTTCATTTTATTTTTCTTCTTTTTATTGAAGGCTTTTAGCCTATTGTATCCCTAATGTTGGTATGAGGAGACTCTATCAGTACTTGTACTCATGTACCTCTTAAATGATGAATAGAGAATATTTTATATTATTCATGATCTATAATTTATGTGTTCATGCTTGTCTTGATATGCAATAGTGGTATGACATTCCCTTTTACAAGTATAAGTTACACCTAGGTATTAACAAGCTTTTTGGCAAGTTATCTAGTGTGTTTTGAGGTTGATAGCTCAAGTTTGGAGTGGAAATCATATTTTTAGTGCCTTGAACTAGTAATCCTTCTTTTAAACATCTCACTTTAGTCATTCAACTGAACTCTAGATGAAATATTATTTCTCAAAAATCAATGGAGATATTCTCTTAGTTCTATGCATTATATATTAGTGTACCAAGAGTCCAAGATGAGTTGAGTAGATAAGTGAGATTATTTAAGTGCATCACCACTTTATAATAGGTTTTCATTCATCCAATATTTTTTCCCATTTCTATCCCATTAGACTTTATATCTTAGAAAGAACATTGTAATGAGCAAATCAGTGGAGCTATCCCCTTAAAATCTAGAGGTGTGACTTTCAAAATAGACAACACATAGTCTAAGGTCACTCCCATGTTGGACTAGGTTTGATTTTTGGACTTGAACACTCCTCTCCTTAGCTAGGGTGCAACCTAAAACCTCCAATAGGTCTTTCACACAAATGGTCAAATTAATGGTAAGTTTGAATCCTAATATTTGGCAAAGTGTTTCAAACAACTCTTAATCTAGTTTTTAAAACAAAAAATGTTGATAAGTATTTGGGAAAAAGGCACAAATATAAGCTCAAAATGGCATGAACAAACTCTAAAAACTTAAAAAATGTTGCTAGGTCTTTGGAAATAAGGCACAAATCTAGACTTGAAAATAAATTTGGTCTTAAAGGAAAGGTAAAATGTTAGGTCTTTGGAAACAATGAAGAAATATAGACTTGGAAACAACTAGTTATAAAATTAAAGGTGAAAATTCTAGGTCTTTGGGAACAATGCACAAATCTAGACTTGAAACAAACTCGGTCTAAAATGAAAGGTATAAATTCTTGGTCTTTAGGAATAAGGCACAAAGCTTGACTTAAAACAAGATTGGTCTAAAAATGAAAGGTAAAAATGATAGGTCTTTGTGAACAAGGCAAAAATCTAAACTTGAAATAAACTTGGTCTAAAAATGAAAGGTAAAAATGCTAGGTCTTTGGGAACAAGGCACAAGCTAGGCTTGAAACAAACTAGGTTTAGGAAAAATGGAAAGGCAATTAATTTAATAATTTGAAACCATTATACTTAATCTAGGCACATGGATTCAATATAAACTCAACCATCAATAAAAAGACATTGGACCTTATGCATATGCCTAAAACTAATTGGGAATATCAATTTCAAGTAAAAAAAATAAGCACAATGAGTAAAATATTCAAGCCCAAGTGATGATCAAGACAAAAATGTGAACTAATCACATTTAAGATTTTACTTAAAAAAAAAGTTTTAACATTAGTTCTAAGTAAAAAAATAGACATGAGGCACATGAAAAAGAGACCACCTCCTAAATCTAGTCAAAAATATCTTCAAATCAAGCAATAAATTTAGTCTAAGTTGCACAATTCAAAAGTAAGAGATAAACACCTAAGCCAAAATTAAGTGAGGCATAGGTATAAACCATTCAATGTTTAAATATAAACTTCACAAGACTAATTTCAAACTTGGTTTATAAGACTTAGTTTCTCAAATGGAAAACATTCTAGATGAAAATGGATGACATAATGATACCAATTATAGACCAAAGATGCATATGTGGTTTCAAACTCAATTTTACACAAGGCAAAGGTTTTGAAATAATATGAGTAGTGTAAATTCCATAGAAATGGACCTGCAGAGTCTGTAGAAATTCTTGGACTTGTGCAAAATCCAAAAATGAATTGGCCTTGAACAACAGGGGAAGAAGGGGATCGATTTTTTGCCCTGTTGGGCAAAAAATGGTCAACAAATTGGCAAATCCTAGGGGAAGCATGCCTGCTATGCTTAGAGGCCAGTTGCCTTAAAAATCCATTGGGCACAAGATCAAATTATAACTTAAATATCAGTAATAGCTCTGATAAATCTAGAACCAATCACGCAGATTCACCTCAAAAGGGAAAGAAAAACACACACAAAGCTAAGAAAACTACTTGTCCAAACAACACTTAGGAAAAAATAGGGAAAGAAAACTGAAAGCAACCTACTATATACAGCTAACCAGGTATTTTTGATTCCCTCTTGGATCAAAGGGAAAGCTTTTAACATCTCCTTCATCTGACACACCTAGTATCGATAATGGATCCCACAAGGAAATATTTATGTGCAGCTTCTTCACATGGTCCACCATGTTGATCTAAGGATTGCTCCCTTCTATATTTTCTTTGGGGTCGCTTACAGCTTTCTAAGGCATAGGCTGGGGAGCTGAATGTATGACTAATGGCTTGAAATTTGGGAATTTCTAGTTCACTTATGGTGGAAGAGATGGTGTGGACATTTGAATAGCTACTTGAGTTTCTTCCATAGCTCTCCCTTTGGATCTTGTGTTGGCTAAAACACAGTCATCCTGATTGTCTATAGCACCCACATAATTTATTACACAGAACTCACCTTCTAGGTGGTTCATAAGAGTAGAGTCAGGTTGACTCTGACTACTGCTTGTGCTGGGTTGCATTGGAGCCTCGAATACTTGGGAACAAGTGGCTGCCTAATTGTCTAGCACATTTGGGTAACAACCCATCATCTCATTTGTATAAGCAGCTTGCTCCTGACCATATCCCATGGTTGAACATCTTGGTCGTTCCTACACTAGATTGTTCTGAATGGGCACTATGACCTTAGATGATGAAGGGGGGCCTAGGTTATAGCCTTGAAATGGTCTGGTCTAAGTAAGCTAACCCTATCCTTGATTGTAGTTTTGGAAAGGGGGTCTAGGGGCTTGACCATAATGCTAGTATCCCTGATTTGGTCTGTTGCTTTGAGCTTATTGCCTTTTAAGAGCTACAAGCTCATTTGACATACTATACAATAGACTCTTAACTTCATGAAGCTCATTGGATGGAGCAACAACTAGTTTCTCTATGCTAGGTAGAGGAGCTAATGTGGGAGCAACGGCTTGAATTAGAGGTAGCCTTTCTAGGAAAAGTGGCATGTGGGGTCTAGGGGCTATTTTCCCAGCCTGTACTAAGCAATTTTTAGCTGATATGGCTATGTCATATGCAACAAGTAGCTCATGCCCTCCCATGGATTGTATCATCATAGAAATATCACTATTTAATGCTCTTAAATAATATAGGAAAGCATAGCTAGTAGTTGGTCTTACCAAAGTGGGTATTTTATCCCAAGTCTTCTGAAACTACATGTTGAAATCCTACATATATTCATGTGGAGCTCTTTTTATAGTCGTCAGCTACTCAACAAGTGAGATGTGGTCACTCTTTTCTTTGAAACAGTCCGTTAATTGAGTACCCAATTCATTCTAGGAATGGATTGAATTTATAGGCAAAGTCCTGTACCAGTCAAGAGATTTGCCCTTGAGAGATAATGCCAGCAATCTAATTATGATATTTTCCTCTGTGACATTGTGAATATTGTAGAGGTTAGTAATATTTCTAATGTGCTCAATAGTTTTAATGGGCCCCTCTCCATTAAAGAAAGGCACACTTTTGAGGACAACTCTTGGAATTGGGTCATAATGCTGGAGGTTCAAGGGACTCTGACCATGAAAGGTCACAAAGGGTAATGGCATAGCTATAAGGGGATTCAAATGGGGTACGTCTCTTGTGAAGGAAGCACCTGTAGCCAGACTAGGAAGATGACTCACTAAATAAGGATAAGTCTCTTTGAACCTCAGTCACTTGTCTAAGTTGAGAGGTAATTCAATGAATTCAAAATGGACACCCTTATTAGTGGATCATGTGGTGACTTTAGGCATCAAAAGTTAGACTGGTCTTTGATTAGGAAATGAGGTTCTTCCCAGTGGAGTCACTGGATGTTTTAAATAGTTGATTTGTTTTAATAAGACCAGCATCAATCCTGAAACCTTATTGAGTTGTAAAACTAGGTCCCACCGGGTGTGCCAAAAACTATTGACGTATTGGATTACACCTGGGGCAAGGAGGTTGAGCTCCTACCTTCAACATGCAATAATGGCAACTCCCCTCTCACTTGTTGGATTGGTGAAGCTGGAGGGGAGAGTCTCTAGGTAAGGGCTAGCTCCCTTTGATGCATCTGATTTGTTCTAATAAGTGCTAACATATATATATATATATATATATATATATATATATATATAATGGGGGGATGAAAAGGGAGAAAGATTGTAGGAAAACAAACTACTCTAAAGGAGGTGATGCACCAAAATGATCCAACCTTCTCACACTCACACTTAAAATTAGACAAACACATACACTTTAAACTGGAAGAAGGACTAGGCTGCAAGAAACTTGGTAGGGAGGCTTTTAATAGAAAATATAGAAAATAGAGATTCACCAAAGGTGCTGTGGAAAGGCATACTATATAGTAATTTATCCTATTTTTGCACTTCCAAATATAGCTCTCCTTGTCAACTGTAGAAATGGCACCTTATAGACACCAATTATTTTGGTGTTAAACCTGTGGAAGCATCATGAAGCAATGACTAAACACAAACTAACACTCAGACATACATAGAGATATCTAGCCAGGATAGAGGCAAAAATGTGTTTTATTGATTCAGGTGAAAATTTGCCAAGGCTACGCCTTACAAATGTGGAAGATCATTTCTCAAAGACAAGTCTCCAATATATAGAGGAAGAAAAGGGGCCTTTTGGCACCCTTTTTTACAAGTGACCCATGGTAGGCACTGTGTCAACCACTGAAATAACTTCCTAAATTGACACCTTCTTGCATCACTTGGATCACTTCATTTGCTTCTATGTGATTTCCATTCTATTTTCAAGATTTGAATTTATGAGCCATGCCATTTGCCTGCTCTTTGTTCTCTAGGTTCTTTGTCCTTTTCCCCTCCTTCAGCCCTTAGGGGTGATCTTCTGGCAGGTCATTGCATTCTTTGGGCTCATTCCATGGTTGGAACTTAGGCATTTAAAAACCAATGGATTTTTCATAGCTTTAAATTTGATGTCCTTAGGCCCGTCACCCCTGGACTCTCCTTTGGCTCCTTGCCTTGCCCCTTTCACTGAGAGTGCATCCACCTTTGACATGTGTCATAATCCATTGCTTGGGCACCTAGAATACACTTTGAAACATGGATGTTGACACATGGTGGCTTTTACTGAGCTGATAATGGGATGTGGTAGCATCCGCTTACATTAGAGGGCATTTTGAGATTTAGGTGGAAGTTGACATGTGGTTGCTTCTGTAGAGCCTTTAGCTGCCTTAGAGAAAATTTTAGGCCCTTTTCTAGTTCTTAGCAGATGCTGACACTTGGCACACTCTGCATAGCTCCTAGTAACTCATTCAATCCCACCACAGTCTTCCTTGAAGCCAACAAGAGAAACCCATGGATGTTGCCACCTATCAGCTTCTGTTGAGCCTTGTAGGGGACACGTGGCACATTTTATTGCTCCTAAAAAAGCATGTTGAAGTCCTCCGCAGTTGCCACTTGGTGCTTTCTATGCTTTAGATTTCTTGGTGTAAAATTTGATGCTTTTTAGGATGTCACTGTCTTTGGCAAAGTTCATCAGGCCTTTTTTTGTGGCTTTTTTGCTTTGCAGACTTTTGTTTCAGGATTTTTTCCCATGAACAAAAGTCTGCAAGAATTGGCCACTCTTTTCCTTTTCTTTAGTCTCTTTGAAACTCTTTCTATCCTCTACAAGGGCTTCTAGACTTTGAACTGCCCTCCGTAAGGGCTTCCCTTGAACCAAGCCATTGAACCAACCCATTGAACCAAAATTTGGTTCAATAGTTCAATGATTCAAGACTGTGCACCGAGCCGATTGAATCGTTTGCTTTGAACTAAATGCCACTTGAACTAAAATAGTTAAACTAAGCCATTAAACTAATTGGTTGAAAAAAAAATGGTTCAATGCTGTGCACTGAGCCCCTTTAAACTAAGCATTTACACTCTTCTCACTCACCTCAGCCATTGAACCTGTGTGTTGAACTGGAGGCATTAAACCAAGTGATTAAACCAAGTAATTGAACCAAGTTAAACTAGTTCATCAATTTAATGTTATGCACTGATGAACTCACTAAAGGATTGTGGACTAAAAACAAGTGATGAACCATTCATTTGAAACTGTCGATGAACCTACTGAAGTGTCAAGGCATTAAACCAACGCATTGAACCAACTCATTGAACCAGTTTAACAATTCAATGGTTTAACGGTTTAAGCGACTGCTGAGCCAAGATCATTTAATTATTTGCTAAACCAAGCAATGAACTTAAAGATTTAACCAAGGATTAAAATTGAAGTGATGAACTTGCAATGATGATCCAAGGCTTGAACCAAGATTGGTTGAATTGCTGATTGAACTAAACCATTGAACCAGTGTTGATTGGACTGCCATTTGAACTAAGGCTATGAACTGAAGTGATGGATTAATGGTTTGAATATGCCAACCTTCCTTGTGAATTTTATTTAGATGAAGGCCCAAAAGAGCCTTGTAAACCCTAGCACTTTTTGAATAGATTCTTCATCTGCTAAAGATTACACCTGCTGAGACCATAAAAAAACTTGTGAAGTTCGTAGAAACCTGCAGAGTCCATAGAAAACCAAGCTCTATAGAGTCCATAGAAATGGACCTACAGAGTCTGTAGAAATTCTTGGACTTATGCAAAATCAAAAAATGAATTGGCCTTGAATAGCAATGGAAGAAGGGGATTGATTTTTTGCCTTGTTAGGTAAAAAATGGTCAATAGGTCTAAGGCAAAGTGTGAAATCAAATGGATGGCATAACACCTCTTTAGAATAAAATGTGGTGTACAAACATGTGATTGAATCATGACTTTTTTTTGACATGTTTTTGACAAATAAAATAGTTTTTAAACTCAAAAACATGTAAGTAAAATAAATAGACACAAAAACACCTAAGTGTATCATCTTATCCTTAAAAATTAATAAGGTTGCTTCATATTATCCAATTCCATCGATATACTCCTTGAGAGGAATTTTTTTTTAATTTAATAAATTTAGATGCACATGAAAAGTAGGGTCTTCTAGGCCCCCTCTTATTTTAATAATTGATATGGTAACATGGAAATTTGGTAGCTCTCCCTACATTGACAATATTTTTATGGTAAGTAGGGTTTGTCTAAAAACTATAAGTTTTGATGACTCTAGATGGACCCATATATGTGGTTAACATTAAAATGTAACACATAATTTGGATCCAAGGTAATCAATTTTTTATAAAAATGTCTTGTCCTTTTTAAAACCACTACATTCATTAGATTGGTTAGTGTAGTACAATGTCTAGATTAAGCTATTGTTCTATGGTAGATATCACTAGTAAAGTTAGTTTACCTACTCAAACTAACATCCTAGTGAGTCACCCTCAATTTTTATACCCCATCATGGAGTGGCTTTGAAATGATTTTGGGAGATGAAATCATGATTCAATGATTCCCTAAATATCTTATAGGGAGGTGATTGAATCCTACCCACAAGTTAAGTGTATGAAAGAAATAAAATGAAACCAAGACTTTAAAAGTCATTTTTTGGATCACCCAAGTTATTCAAACTTGGGTATAACATAGATATCATTCCTTATAAGCTTGGACTAATCAATAAAGGCAATGAATGAAGCACTTTTGGTTACCTAAGTTCCCTAAAGGGGATGGGGGAGAGTATATGCGTAAAGTCTAATTTACAAGAAAGTAACATAAATAAAAATAATAAATAAAAAGATAAGCTCTTAAGATAATTTAGTCTAGGATTTATGTTCATTTTAAATAACTAAGTAAAGTGTGAAGTTAAATTTTATCCCTTTGGCTTTGTTTTTCATTTGGTGAACTTTGAAAAACAAAAACAAAGTGATTAAATGATTTTTGAGCACCAAATGTAATTGTGGATTGAAAATTTGAAGTGTTAAAAACTTCTTTCCTTGGCCTTGGATTCTAAAAAAATAATTATGGGGTTTACCTACTTAGAAGCCCAAAATCAAGTAATCAAATAAAAACTAAATTTTAGCTCCGTAGTTTTCTTTATTTTTCACATGGTGTAATACCATCGATTATAGTGCAATACTTTTGATCTACAAAACTACATGTCTTAGTTCAAAAATGCACTTTACCAATGCAATACTACATATTAAAAATTCAATACCATGACTACCAGTTGCAATATCACATTTTTTAGGTAGAATAGAATTTAGTGATGCAAAACCACACTTATGCAATGCAAAACTACATCTAGCATGTAAAATTGCATTTAAAATACTGCACTTTCATAGTGTAAAACCATATTTCATAGGTACGAAACCACATGTCTATGTGTAACATTCATGAGATTCATTTGTTCACTTCCATGAGAACAAGTGTTATATGTTGGTAATTAGTTGATATGCTCAATCGTGTGATCAATAATTCTTTGTCAATTGAGATTCTTACACCACCTCTCCTTGTCACCTTGGTAATGTTACATTTGACTTGGATTGGCTTAGTAAATGGGCATGGTAAATGTACATCAAGAGAGATTTGAGGGAAATCCTACATAATAAAATTACACTACCAAAGCTTATGGATCAATGGGTGAGGCCTTGTATATATAGTATCTCAAGCTAACTCTAACTAAAGTGTGGTTAGGTTTAGTTTAATTTATGGTTAGGTTTGGGAGGGGATAAGCCATTAATATTTTTAATTAATAGGCATGGTTCACAAATCTAGATATTTATTTGATATTTTATGAGTGCTTCACAACTCATAAAAGATGATGTCATAATGGTGACATCATTTTAAATATTTGTGTGATGTCATGATGATGTCATCAAGCTAGATTTATGAATTTATAAAAATAAAAATTCAACATTTAATTAGCCATGGGTTTTTCACCTATGCGTTTAATTAAGTTTTACCAATTAAGCAATTCTGATCAAGTTAATTGCCATTTCAAAATTTTGACAAGTTATCCCTCACACATGGTCAAAAAAGGTCAATTTATTAGGTTGTAATTTGACCAAAGATGAATTAAATGAATATGATGATTAAATATAGTGCATTTTGCTAGTTATGGATACATTTATGTGGATTAGAAGATGCATGTGGTGTGCGCTGATGAATCAAAGCATTTTAGTGATTTCTAGGCTTAACTTGCATTGTTTACAATAAATCTCTCCAATATATATTTAGACATGGAAGTGGCCAAAAAGGAGTGTCTAAAATAATGTTATAAATCTAATGCTAGCGTATGAGGCTAAAGAAAGAATATTCCCATAATATGACAATTTTTCTAGGATCAACTTCTAGTCCACTTCCATCATATTCTAGATCAGACCTGCATGAGCACAATAAACTAGCTAAGTATCAATTGTTCCCTTTTATTAAAATATATATCAATAGATGTAATTTACTAATTTTATCAATATTAATTGTATAACTTAAAAATATTATTTATCTAAGTTTCTATTAATTACCCTACTCATTAGATTATTTCACCATCTTTTTGTAAAAGTTAATTTAATACCGCTTAACATTAGTTACCCCTTATCTAAATTTAGGTTTAAATAGGGGGACATAGGTCTTATTTTAAACATGGAAATTAGTAAGGAGGGTATTTCCATTATTTTTTCATTTATAACCTTTGTTTCCTTTTTTGACATTCATATAACTAATATTGGTACCCTTGTTCCTCCAAATCATTCTACTACACTTATTTTATTTTATTCCTTTGTTATTTCCATTATTTATTATTTAGTTTGTGTTTCTAAAATCATTAATCCAATTGTCTCAATTAACCTACCTCATTATTTCATTGACATTAATGTTGTTTTAATTTACATTAACCATATTAATACCATATTCATTGCAATTGGACAAATTTTCCAAATTCTAACATAGGTTGCTAGTACATACCCAATTAACTCTACATATATTGTTAATATCACACCCATAACTCCACCTAAGGATTTGAATTTTCTCTTTCAAATCCCAAGTTTTCGAGACTTAGTTTCTTAGTCTATTTGTGCCATTTCTCCCCTATAGAGTTATGATTCCACCTAGATAGGGATACCAATTTATTTAGAAACTACATCATCATTCCCTATGGTCACGATCATCAAAGACTCCTTTAATGCAATAAAATACATAACCAAGAGTCTAGATTGGATTAGTCCTTCCATAGATAATATGGTTTACCCACCATTCCATACATCTTCACTTCTCACATCTCCAAGTTCACCCCCTTCATTAGCCCCCTCACAATTCATGCCACCTCCACAATCCACCTCATCCTTTATCATTTCATCCCCTAAGGAAACCTCCCTTACTATATAAATTATGATGTCATCATGAATGCAAAAAATTTAGATTGATAAGTTGTTTATCAAGAATCTATTTATCAATGAAGAGCCCAAACATACTTTAAAATTGTATGAAATAACTAACTAGCTAAAAAGGGTTAGTTAAATAAATATGTCAGATGGAGGAAAAAATTAAACTCAAAAGATAAGAATAAGTTTTCACACTAACAAAAAAGAGGAAAACCCAACCAGGAGAGCATGATGATTTCAAAGAGTATTGAATCTCTATGTTTTAGGCTATTATTGGACTCCTTAAGAAGATGTTCTAAGGGTTTCAATGAACCAATAAAATATTATTATCTCATCAAAAAGTGTAGGCACCCTAGGATATATTAGATAAAGTGTATAATTAAGCTCATTCCTCATATAAGCTTTACTTTCTATACATAGGTCAATCACTAAATCCCAACCATGGTGGGGAAATGTGGTAAACTTTAATGAGTATTTAATTCTTATAGATGTCAAATCTTATAACATTACCAAGGCAATCAGATTAAAGTCATATCCTAAGATAAATTTATTTCCACTTATAGAATAAACTTGGATCAAAACCATGTGAATAGTAAAATAGATGATCTCATGGAGTGGCACAACTAGATGAAAGAGCTACATAGCTAAATGATAGCTCAGGAGTGGAAATTAATTCAATTTTTGAATAATATGTGCATCTCCAATATATACACACCACTTTGTCAAGTGGTAAATCAAACATTCTTTGACACCTAACTCTGATATTCCACAATAAATTTTAGAACAAGGGTTGATAGAATTGCTCATGAAATTGGTGACCAAATTCTTCACCTAATCACATTTTCCAAAGATAATGTGGACCAAATAGATGCACTCAATTAACATTTTTTACTTTCCTTGAGTCTATATGGGAAATTGATGGAAAAAATCAAGGTCTTATTAACTAGACCATACAACATGATCTAAAACATATAAATAAGAAAAGAGTAAGGTAACATGGAGAAATATAGGTAGTTAGTTGCTTGATTAGGATTTCAATCCTCATTGACTCAACCCTTGATAACTATACCCTTTTTTCTAGGATAATCATCAACGGACACTTCAACCAGTGCTATACTTTCTCAAGATAGATCTATATTTTCTCCCTTGCATGCAACCATAGGTTTTAATTTAGTGGCAATTATAATTTCATCCTTTACAATAACTATGTCAAGCTCAACTATAATTATTTGTTTGTCAACAGTAAGTGTTTCTTCCACTATAACTTCCACTACATCAGTAACCCTTTTTTTGAGATCAATTGATCAATCTATTTTGATTAGAGTCTCATCTACTTTAAATTTAGTTACTACTATCATTTTTACTCATGCATCATAAAGTGACTTTAGTCTAATTTTGGTGTTATATTTATATATTTTCTTATTTATCAAGAAATTATTTTGTATATCCAAATCCTTGGGCTAAATTAAGACTTGTTTATTTTTTTAAATGTAACATTTTGAAGATGATGGTGTGCCCATCCAAAGCTATTTATACATGAATATTATTCATTATAAAGATAGGAGAAATTTTGGAAAATTAATACAAGAAATAAATTTATATAATTATTCATACATTTGCGATGATTTTTTTTCTTCTCCAAATTTGTATGTTTTACTTAAATAATTTCCATTAAGTTGGCATTAATGTATGAAGTTGTGCATGTGTATTATTGTAGTGTTAGATTGAATTTTTTGTTATTCATAACATCCTCTTTAATATAGATCATACTCACATTGTTTTAGTGATTTGATTATGATTATAAATTATGTAATGACAATATCTTTGATTATGATCATTGGTTTATTCTACAATTTCTCCTTAACTTGTTCAGTGTGTTTATTGTGCTTTGTGTTGGCATCTAGATTACCAAAAACATTAGTTAGTGACACACACATAAATTAGTATATTTTATATACTTTAAAGGGTTTATTATTCAATATGAAATACATATCTCCTTCTTTTCTGCCCTACCTTTCTTTTATCTTTTCTTTAACTAACCTACCTTGGTTTAAACAATCCCATTCACCATAGGTTAACTCCTAAAATATTTAGGTTAGAATTAAATGTAAGTCATATTTGAATCATCTAAGGTAAACAACCACTATGCTTAATTACTATTCCACCACATGGTTATTTAAAAAATCAAATACTTGTAACCTATGCCTTGGAGTAATTAGTCATCGATGTTAAAATGATAAGGTCTTACCCCTTTATAATCTATGGTGTACATAAAACCCACATCAACACACTATATTTAAAACATTAAAAATATCATATAGACATTCCTATTTCAACCTCATTCATTTTTACTAAACCTATATGTTCTTCTTAGACCTTTTCTATCAATCTATGATCTTTTGAGATAGGTCCATGCTACGTCAAAAAGGGTTGAATTGCAGCCTTGTCCCTCATGCTCCAACAATAAATTTTTGAAATCAAAAATTTTCACAATGTAACTCCCATGCCTTTTATAAATTTATTTAGAAAAAATATTCCAAATATTCCCCTACATAATCACATCAAGGATCCTCCAAACTCATCTAGTAATCACTTGGCAATCTTATTACACACTAAGGAAAAAACACCATTTCTTCTAATTTAAATTATGTTATGTATTAATAGTCATATACCAAGTATTAATATATTTTATTTCATTTCAATGGGATCCATTATTAATCATTTTAATAAATATTATAGTTATATTAATATAATTACACAATCATGGATAATATACTCACTATAAGAGGGAAAACTATATTGATATGAGGCATATTTTTGGTATGTAGGTAACACTCAAATTACATGGGGTTTACTAAGGATAGATAATATATTCTCTTTACCCATTCCCCTATTTTCATTTGATATATATTATGCTTATTGTGTAAGATCAAGGGTTTATATTTTATAATTTTTTTGACAACATATCAACAAACAAAAATAAGATAGTCAACCCTTGAAGATAGTCACAAAGACTCAAATAGAAAAATTAGGTGCACAGTCAACTAGGATGTAACCACATTTGGTAGATAAGACTACAATGCATCTATGTCCTCTTTTTGGACATGTCCCAACATAGTGTTAATTCTTATATTCAATCACAACATAGTCTAAAAGTCCTTTTAGCTAGTTTTTAGTCATAGTCAGCCTACACAGTCATCATAATATTTGTTTTAGGGAGGTTTGCATATTTTTAGACCTATTTACTATTTTTAGCTAATTTTCAAATTTTATAAATTATGTATTTCACTTCTATATCTATATATTATTGCATTTCAATTTCAATAGTTTAGATCTATTAATTTGATTCATTCAATTTAAAATAGATTAAACATTTTAGTGAACTCACTATTTTTATAACGTTGTTTATTGTTTGCTTAATTTATTCCCTAGTATTTCATACATATTTCTATAAAATCTTGAAATAGAAATAAATTAACCTCCAATATTGGATATAAATTTTACACATAACAATTCAATCCTCTTTGACCTTGGAGTAATTCAAAACTAAAGAGGTTATCTTGTCACCTTGGATAAATCTAACACAAATGTTATTTCTTTTGAACTTGGGGTGAAATGTTTTAATATCCATACACAAAATCTTTCACCATTATTTTATGTTTATTTTATATTTTCTTGTGATTGTTTTTAAAAACTATGTTCAAATAGTTTTAAAATTACTTAATGACTATTGTGAAGAGATGCATGGTTCTCTATTTTATATTTATCATGGTGTGAGGAGTTTACCCTAATAGTCATAGCCATTGCACAACATTAAACATGGAATTTAGTTTCTACAAACCTCATGGTATATCATAAATTCCTAGGATCCCTTTTTTATATCATAAGAAGACTCTTTTATTGATTTGAGTTTTGGTGAACCTAAGAGGAGCATATCACCTAGGTAATCTACTCTCACCATACCCTTAAATTTTGGGTTAATGGACTACAATCATGGTTTTGCCTCTGTATTTAATTCTCTAAAACATTGGGTCAACACTTTTCAATAAATGAGTAAATATATTTAAGATCCAACACAATCATTCAAACCCTTGCCTAGATCACCCTTGTACCTTAATTTTTGTTTGTATTTTATTCATAATCATTAAAATTTCTTGATTCATATTGTATTATTTTAATAATGGTAACAATGAATGAATGTTACTTTCACATGTTGCATACCCTTATGTAATTTCTTGTTAAATATTCTCTTAGTTTATAGGATGTTATTCATTACATTTTTACATGGTTAAGATTCAATAGTGTTTAAAAACTTACCTTATAGTAATCTCAATTATATTTTAACTTATATTGTTATAACATTTAGTCATAATTACTTCCTATATCCAATAAACACCAAAGAGCATGTATACAATCATTTTCTATTAATAAACATAAAAATGTTCATGTTGTTAATACTCTATGAGGAAAAGTCCCTCATATTTATCCTCCCCCTCCATTGGGGAAAATACCTTAAATAAATAGGATTTGACATCGTAGATCAATTAAAGAATACTAATGCAAAAAAATAATTCAAATATACAAAGATATACTATATGAGGCATTAAGGAACACACTCTTGCCTAAAAATGCTAAACCTCTTTGTATAGCTTTTATTATTAATGCTTTTGACATTTTGGCCTCGTAGGAAAATATTCAACCTCTACCATCCAAAACTTAACTATTGCATTAGTTTCCCTTTCAAAAGAAGTCTACTTAAGGTCTTATTAGGATTTCAAGATCCATGACATGTATCTTATCTAATAATTATTGTGCCTTGATATTTTATGAGGTATTTTGAAATTTATTTTATCAAATTTTAAGTTAGATTTGGAATATTAAGGTTAGTTTGTTAAATTTAAGGTATAAATGATGCATGGTGAAAATTATGAAGTGGTGTTATGATCTTGTAATATGACATAGTGTTCTAGGGTGGATGATGGAGATAGAGTCAAAGTTGGTAAGATGGAAACATTACAATTTCAAGTATTTGGAGAATTTAAGGTACTTTTGGAAATATTATATATTTCTATTATTTTGTCTTCTATTTTTTGTTGAAATGTTACAATGTGATAATTGTTATCAATCAAGAGTGTGCCCTTGAGAGAAAGTATGTTGTTTCTCACTCCTACTGAAACATAGAATCTCTCCTAAGTGTGGGTGACTTTGGAAGGGAGAGAATATCTATAGAGGGTTTGTTCCCTTGGTTCTCTCACTAAAACTTGTTTTGAAACTTACTAACTACTGATTTTGGTAATGAAAAGGGTGACGAAGACATTGTTTGCAATGGAATTGAAAGTGAAATAGGAAATGTAGATGATGCACCGATGTTGTATGATTACTTATTCTTTAAATTAACACTCTTATGAAATTTAAAATCTTACACACATTCTCTATACTCAGGAATGACTTCTATAATAGTGTTTCATAAGAAGGACTTGACAAACTCAATTTTCTCAATGAAGGAATGTAAAAGAACTTAATTAACATCCAATGCTTGAAATAAAGTTGATCTAGACACTTAAAATGAGATGTAAAACATAAAAACTTTTGAATTAATGTAAAACTAGATAATATCATAGGAAAACAAGTGCTTCACTATGTTATATCAATGGCAAACACATACACTTCATTCAAAAACCTATAAAATGGAGGAACAAAGCTTCTTATTTCTCTCAAAAGGTGAGTAAAAATTTTGGTATCCTTTCATCACAACCAAAATAAAAGAGTTATGAATTATATTTTGTAAAATGAGTTCAAATATAAAAAACAAATGCATGGAGATAAAGCAACCCCAAAATAAGGGGCTTCAAACTTGGTCTTCTTCCTCCTTAGGTGCTATGTAGAATTTTATAAAACCTTTTTAAACATTAATATCCATAGGGAGTCATAGGTTAAATATTTTTATGATCTTATGAGACTTATAAACATATTCATAATGATTGGTCAAGCCTTGACCACTTAGAGAGTGTCTAAATACTTGATAGAGCCCCTAGATACTAAGTCTTGTGTCTTTATTGGAGAATTGGTCCTCCCCCTTGAAAATAGGAATTTAATTCCTCAATTAATTTTAATTTAAACATTCTTATATTATATTCATGATGCCTCTTCATTATCCATGGGTTTTTATAAGCTCTTAAATACAATTTTGACTTATTCAACAAGCCTAGGCATTGGAAGGTATAAAGCTCTTCTTAAGAGTCTTTGAGACCATTTAAAACCTTTAAAACTCTTCATTTATAATGTGCATTAACCTTTACAAATGTTTTTATAAGTCTTATTCAATGATTTAGTCTTTAAGCTCGTTGGAAAGCACATTTTCATCATGGCATAGAAGGGAGAAGTGGAAATTTTCTTCAGGTATATAAATTTATTCCATGTAAAGTTTACCAATATCATATCATACTTATAAAAATTCCTTTGAATACATCAAACACTCATAAATACTTAATTTTTCACCAAAACCATGAATTTATCCTCAAACCCTTATAGCCTTAAAATAGTTAAAGCTCTTTTCCTATAATAATATAAAAGTGATTATGTAAAATTGATATTATTTTTAGGCACATTATATCCCCTTATATCTCCACACAAAATTTGGTGATCAAATCCTAAGTGCATATATGCTTTCTAGCTCATTATTTCTCCCAAATTAGTACTAAAAAGTAGAAAACTTGTTGTTGGGAGTTCCCACACATGTGAAACTCTATAAAAGTGTTTTATTAACTTTTAATACACTATCAAAAATATACAAGTCAATTTTTTGGCCCTGAGTCCCTATGAAAGTGTGAAAACCAAGAAACCACCTTGCTTCTTAGGCTTATTTTGAGCATGTTTGGGACTACCTTGACAAATAAGCCTCATTTGACAACTTATATAATATACCATGTAATTTTTTTAGATTTAATAGTTATTAAAAGTCTAAAATAACCTCATCCCATGATTAATAATTTATCCCCTTTTCAAAACACCAAAAAACATGAAAATGGGGTTTTTGGAGTAATTCGTACAAGTGATGTCAGAAAAAAAATGTTTGAAGAGAATAATTTTAGTATTCAACAACATAAAAGAGATATTAGAATAAAATTTTGGAATTTTATATGCATTTTAATTCAATTTCCCTTAACTGGTCACAATCAAGGTTTTATAAGGGTTTAAGACTTGTCTAAGGTCTTAATAATTGTTCATAAAAATGGGACATACAAATGACCTCCTTCCACTTTTAAAATATTATTAACTAACCTATTAATATATCCAAAATTGATAATCTCCCCATGCTAATTGTGAGAGATGGTATGAACATCTAAAGTTGTTCCTTGGCTGGCTTGCTTAGTTCTTTTCTGATTTGAAAGAGGTGCAATCTGAGTTTCAAGTTTTAAAAGTCACACTAATTTGAATAGTTCATAAAAATTTAAAAAAAACCTGCATAATTATACATGTTTTTTTTTTTTTTTACCCCTTTATGTGCTCATGGTGTATTGGTTAGAGCACTTGGGGTTTACGCATGCTTTCTTCTTACTAGCCCTCAAGGGCACCTGGACTAAAAACAAAGTGTAGATGCCACTTTGAAGTGTTTTAATACCTTATTTATTAATTTTTAGTACCATAAAGACACTTCATGAGGTTGTATATGAATTTTTCATGCTCTGAGTTCATATAGACTCCTTGGTCTCAAAACTACCCATTTCCAATGGAGTGGGCAAGGTCTGAGACAAAATAGTGGATATGTCTACTAATTGTGTGACCTTGAAGTGACCATTAATGTTTTAATCCACTCATATCCACCATTTTTACAAAATTTTATAGATTTATCACACATATATATCCCTCAAAACACCAAATGCTCTCATGACTAGATGGGACTACCTACATGCAAAAAGCCTAGGAAAGTTATTTTGGGTTCAAGACTTGTTTAAGTCACTTTACCAAAAAATGGATATATTTATCATGTTTTATAAACATACATGAAATTATCAATGATGATTATCAATTATAACTTACCTCTCAAGAAGGTCTAGAACTTTGTATCTCCCACTAAGGGTTTATATGTTATATTGGCATGTTAACCCTATAGGTCAATAAAATGAGTTTTCCCTCCTTATCCATTGTGTGAGATTAATAAAAATCTTGATGTAAATCATAATAATTCATTCCAAACTCTCTCTCAACTTATATTGTTCCATTTTAAATGTAAATACACTTTCACCACTTTGGGTATGAATCGCCTACAAGGTTGTTCAAGATTATACGTAGAGATAGGACTACATTTCTTATGTTTTAAGACATAATAATTTAAAATAATATCCTCAAATAGTCCTTAATTTTGTTTTAAGCCTTATGTTATGTTTCAAATATTTCTCATAACTCCTCAACTCCTTCCTCTTGACTGATTGTAGATGTCTTTACTAGTTGTAGGTGGCCATTATGCCCATTATATGGATTGATGTATATTTTAAGATTAAATAAGACTTATAAAGTTCTATGATATTTAATTTAACTTATTAATATCTCTTGAAATTATATATCATCCACATACTCTCTAAACATCTTCTTTCCTCACATTTCCTTAAACAACCTTGAAATAAGGTAGCTAATTGTAGGTGTCTTTTAAGAAGTCATGACTATGTTTTGGGAAGTGAGTTAAGGACCTCCTAAATAGTCCATAAACCTAGTTGGAGTCTTGATTTAATTAATATACTTTCCCACTCACCTTTTTTTCTTTTCTTAGGTTTTCAAATTATGTTGATTTATATTTGATCAAGGTCTAAAAGGGAACCTACAGGCCTAGGGCATGTAGGTATCCATTCACCATTTTTTAGGACTACAAGAGAAACTCTCTTTAGTCCTTGTACCTTTTAGCATTTTCAAGACATTACTCACTCCAATTGTCATTATCTTTAAAAGGTATACTAACACATTAAGAGTGTTTCTAAGGTAATTCCTACTTTCTCCCTCATATAGTTTATACAACTATTGTATATGACCATTTTAGGGTATTTTTTATACCTCATACTCTACTAACTTCCTTTATTTCAGTCCTCCATAAAGTCACACTTATCATCAACTCCTCTAACATAAAATCAATCTCTTGATTCAATTCAAATAAGTGCATATTTTCATTAGACATAGCTGACTGAGCCAAAATGTATGGCTATAGGTGGAGATTAACTATGGGCTTGGTTTTAGGTTCTTTAGGGAGTCTTGAATTTTTAGTCTTGTTTTCATCTTGAAAATTAATGGCCTAGTTGCTCCTTAATCCTTGTCTTTATTTGGTCTTCATTTAACCTTCACTATATTATTTTCACTTTATGTTTTAAATTGATGATCATGGTCCAAAATGAGGACCTAAAGGCTTAGGGCATATAGGTCTCATTTGACTATATAGGTCATACCAAGTCATCTCTTGAGTTCTAGACCTTACCACACTTGTAAAACCACTTCATATCTAATATCATTCTTTCAAATATCTTCAAGGCATATGAAAAACATATGACTATCAATGACTTAACTTACAAGTATTCCATCACCTTCGACTGATTATAAGTAGACCATGGTTATAAGTACTCTTCCTCTTGATCTTCAATGGAGGAAACCACCATTATTTATACTTAATTAAAACCAAGAATAAATAATTGTAATTCCTATGACCTTTAGACAAGAATTTCATACTTTGTGACTAACTGACTGAGTTCTTCATGGTAGTAGGTGTATCTCTTACATCCTATACAAATTGAGGTAGAGAAGTATCTTAAAAAATAACTTAAAATGTCTATGACATTGATTCAAAACAAGCTTGTATATTATGAAATCATCAAATAACCTCACTCACCCAACATAATATCATCTTCCTTTTTGTTCATATTTCACTTTGAACTTTATTGTGTTTTCCATTATGTATATATAGGTAGTGATTTCTAAAAGTTTCCCTTGGCTTGGAGCTAGATGATTATAGAAACTCATTGAGGGACCTTATACTTAAGGAGTGATTTAACCTCATACTAAAACTCACCAACCCCAATGAATTGACTATTAGTAAAACAAACCCTATCAACCTCATCACAATACCCTCTATTTGATCTAACATATGATGGATGTAGGTGTATCTTTGCACTTGTATGGACTATTAGTTCACTAAACCATTAAACCTACCTCCATGATCTCTAGATGCTTGAGTGTTCAATTCTCATTCATTAGTTTACCCTTATGAGCTCATAATAGTATGGAAATAAGGAATAACATATTACCCTAGATAATGTAAACTTACCTTAAACTCTACTAAACTGAGTTCTAGGCTTGTTTTCTTCATGATTTTTATGAACCTTAAAGCTAAACTAACCACTCATATCCTCTTCAATAAATTTAAACCACTTTGAAGTTTCACCAAACACCTCGTGAACATTTTTATGATGATTTACAATCCTTTAAAAGGTCTTACAAGATGACAACTCAATCACTTACAGTCTATTATTGTGGGTTTTATGCACACCATAGTTGTAATGTGGTATCCTCTAACATTTTAGGATCTTAATGGAGGTAAAATCCACTCTATGGCATGAGTTTCAAGTATTTGGTTTATTTCAACTTGTTGATGGAATGGCAGGTAGGGCATCTAGGTTGTTGATAAGGTTTTTGGACAAAGGTGTGGTTCCTAAAGGATTGTGAATCTCTATGTGAATTGGATGGGTGGCTAGATTCTAATATAGAGTAGGTAGGTCTCAAAAAAAACTCAAAAATGAGGGAAGGGTAAGGCAAAAAATAAATCTTCTATGGTTCTCAAGAATCACTCCCCTGGCTGGTTTCTAAAAGGAAAAGTGCTCTCAAAACCTATGCCTATTGCTAATAGAAATTGCACACTTATAGTCAGACATGAATAAGAATTCTAAGGAGATAAATATGTAGGTATTTCACAATCCTCAGACAAATATTTTTCATTTTAGGGCAGTTTTTGCACACCATTAATCATTATATTATGACTCATGCTAGTGAAGTATCTAAGGCAACTGTTACACACACATAGAAAACTACATCCAAGAAAGCACTTGTGTACAATCAGAATTATGAATCAATTTAAACTTGACTATGTTAAACAATATATTTACCAATCTTTTATTAGTTATTTCACACATACAAATTAGTATATCAATCAAAACAATCAAGAATCCATTTGTATCTTTTGCACACTAAAGATTACTGAAACATACAACCAAAGAAAGTAACAACTAATTACATAAAAATTAGAAATAAAATACACAAACACATTTGATAACAATAAAAACTAATATTTCTCCTATATTCAAAAATTATCTGACCAAAATCCAATTTGGATTATAATTTTTTATATATACTTGAGGAATGGGTCGCCTCATCTTCCAAGTTCATGCAAGGTCATTACATGTGATAGTTAGAACATGTAGTTCTAATTATGGTCTAAAACCATATAGAAGTCTTCTTACAGTTATCAATTTAAAATAACCTTTGCCAAACATATGCAACATGTGCATGTGTATAAAGGTAGAGGAAATTTTTATAATTATAGCTCGAACTATATAAAAACTTCAAAAATAGATGCACTATTTACCAAACCTATGCATGCTTCTTTTTATAGATTGTGAAAACAACCTATTGATCTTTCATATTATCTACCTTCAAATGGAAATTTGACATGTACCATTTTCCAATGATTTAAGATGCCATGTAACTTTAGCCTTTTCTTATTTTATTACTGAATCTTCATTGTTTACTCACATGCATATTCATATTTTTGGTCTTAACTATGAGTCCCAATAATTGTTGATAAATATAGCACAGTCTAAAGAAATTTTTGTTCTACCCATAATGCCCTACTAGCTTTCTAAATGTGACACATGTCAACACCTAATTGAGTCCAAGATCTTTGAAAATTCCATTTTGATCTCACACCATTGATTCTTATGTATTAGTTTAATATGGTTCATTAGATTTTAGTGCTTTGGCTCATGGGCTCATGTGATCTTGACATTTTTTGTTCCCTATTTTTCTTTTCTTCATATGTGCACCACTTGGAAGTTTCTCAAGGTTTCTAAGTTTTACATACTGGGATCCCTACTTTTTGTATGTCATTAGATCTATACACTAGGCTTCCATGATGGTGACACTTGTCACTCTTATGAATATTTTACATTTCAAATTTCTCGTGCATCATTCAATCAAATGGGCCCAAGAAAATATGTGTTGTAGGATCTTGGTTTGAATCCAAATAGATAGTTTATGGGACTAAATTTGACATTCACATAACCATCAAATGATGTCCTCGTAAACATCAAATGACATCTATACGATTATAAAATTTAATTCCATAAATTAGTCCATTACTAAGGTTAAATTTGGCATTCATATGACCATAAAATGACATCCTTAAAACTATCAAATGATGTCCACATGACCATCAAATTTAATCTCGTAAGTTGACATGTTGTTGATGTTAAATTTGATGCTTATGTGATCATCAAATGATGTCCTCATGACCATCAAATGACATCCATATGACTATCAAATTTAATCTTGTCATCTCAATGTGTGTCATTTCTTTTGGACTTCTTGTTTTTACAAAATGAAAAGAAGACTTAGCAAAATATTTTGGGAAATATATATAAAGGACCTTGCATGAATATTATAGCCTAAGGTCTTAGTATTAATAAAAATATGATTTGTATCTGGGTTAAGAATATTAAATTAAGTTCAAGCATAATGAAATTCCCTCTGAGTAAAGGTACCACTTGGTATTTTGGTATTTATTTTGAGGCAATTATTGTGGGGGAATTGTTTGAGGGGAATTATTTTGAACAAAATTTCTGAAATAATTATCTCAAAGGGTCATTTGTATCGAACAAAATTTTATAAGGAATTTCTTGAAGCGGTGGTCTTAAAAGGGCTAAACAGAAAGGCATTTTAAACAAAATGTCTAAAGGAAGGGGTCAAAAGAAGAAATCTCTCAAACAAAAGGTCTAAAAAAATTGGCTAAAGGATAAAGTCTTGAGATAAAAATATTGAAGGGTAAGTCTTGAAAGGAAAGGGTCCAAGACAAAAGTCCCAAAGGGAAAGTGGTCACTTCAAAAATTATAAAAGGTCACTTTCAAAATGTTTGAAGGGTAGGTTTAGGAAGCCCAAAGGGCATGTGCCCTTCAAGGGAATTGTTTCAGGATTTTTGCATTGGAAAAAATGTCTAAAACACAAAGTCCAAAGGAATTATCCTAGGATAAAATTCTTGAAGGACAAGGTCATGGGTCAAAAAGATCAAGAAAAAATTCCCAAATGGCATGTTTAAAAGGGACGAATGTCTACTTCATGAGAAAAAATCCTAAAGGGTCTACTTCATGGAAAAATACCTGAAGGGTCTACTTCATAGGTACATTTAAATGGGAAAGGGCCCTTACAAAAGTCCAAAAGGGTTACCACAAAAGTCTCAAAAGGAATGGTCAAAAGGTTTAAGGGTATTTTTAGAAAGTCTGAAGGGCATGTGTCCTTAATAAAACTTCCAAAGGGCAAGTTAGAGGTAAAGGGTCATTTCAACAATTTTGAAGGAATTCCAACTAAATTATTTTAGACAAAATGTCTGTAGCAATCCTCCCAAAGACCCAATTATCTTGGACAAAATATTTTAAGGAATTAAATTTGTCATAGAAAGTATCTCAAATAAAATCTTTGAAGGAAAAGGCAAAGGTGTGGGATAAAAGTCTCAAAGGAAATATGTGGGACAAAAGTCTTGAAGGGTAGGTATAGAAGAGGTGAAGGGCAATTGTAAAATCTTGAAGGGTAGTTTGGCAAGGAAAGAGGGAACTTCAAAAGTCTCGAAGGGAAATTTATATCTAGCAACAATATAAAGGGTCTACTTCATAGGGAATTCATCCATGATAAAATTACCAAAGGATTTAATTCATAAAGTTTGAAGAATAGTATCCAAAAAGTCTGAAAGGTAAGCTTAAAGGGGCCAAAGGGTGATTCTATCAAGAAAAGTGTATCAGCAAGATTGTCCATGATAATAAGTCTGATTCAAAGAAATTTTTTTGGTAAAATTTTTGTAGGGAAAATGGTATGAAGAGAAAATTCCATTAGACTAAATGTCTAATACATAATAATCTTGAAGACTAATCCATGTGGAATAAATTTTTTGAAGAGAAAATCTTGAAAACATAAAGCTTGATAAAGACTAATAAGATAAGTCCAAAATAATTAGTCTGAACTAACAAACTTGATAGAACAAAATATTTAGTCTATGAAAACAATATCAATTCCATCTTGCCAAAGTATAAAAGGCCAAATCATGATCTTTTTCCAGAATTTACATAAACATATAGAAGAGGGGGGCTCAAAATCAAGACAATAATCTAAAAAAAATGGGTCCCCACTTATTTATGGAAAAGGGGTGTTGGGTACAATAAATAGTGACTTACATGGGGGAATACCACTGAGTATTCAAGGACCCAAAACTCTAGTTTGAAATCCTAAATCAATTATGAAGTGTGCCATAGAATAATACTTAAATCAATAACATGAAAGAGACTCCTAAGTTAATTCACACAACATACTTGATTTCTAATTTATTAGATTTGTGTGTGTCAAAGATGTGTAGTTTATTTAACCCCTACTATGATGAGTTTTTCAAAGGCTTTGATGGGGTTGTAGGTTTTATTCCCATATCTATTAAAACTCAAAAATAAGGGAAGCTCAGTCATTGCTCTACTACCAACCAAGCATCCATATTCTTGATAGAGATACCTTAGGCTCCTTCTATTCTCATTCCATTATTTTCTTTTGATCATGATGCATAGTACATTGACCTTATTTCATCATGTGAACCTTTTGATTTTCTTTATATTTTCTTTTTCTCTTTTGAATCCATTGGTTCTTTCTTCTTTTATTTTTATTTTATTTTTGAATAGAAAAGAGAATAGATGGAACATCAGTGAGTTGGTATAAATATAAAACAAATCATTACTAGAACATCCCTGTCAGCTACATCTATTCATATAATTATCATTTCTAATAGGTTTTTAATGTGATAAGTGCGTTTGATCTAATAAAACAAGAAAAAATTCTAAATTTATATGAAGTACCCTAAAAGAATATTCCACATGCTTGGTAAAAATATTAAATTGTGACACCATTCAGAATAATTCATGATTACCTACCTTCATCCTAAAGACTCAAAAACATAGAAATACACCCAATCTATAAACTAGTCCCATAGTGTCCAGATTTTAATTTCCCCTTCTTCTACAATTCATAAGCTTAGTTGGTTTGGATTTTAACTTAGTTATAGTTAGATCAAACATCATTTTGATTATCAAAGAAATAAAAAAACAACTAATCTAAGAAAGCACTGGAATCCAATCTAGAAAACATGAAATCTAATCTATGAAAGCACAATAGTGAAAGCTGGAAAAATTAATCTAAAAAGTAAAAAAATAATATATGAAAGTAATAAATATAATCTACTCCTACTCTAAAGAAAACATAAACAAGATGGGGGATGGATTTGGAAACTTTGTTTGGTATTCTTGTCACTCTTTGGTAATAACAAGGTTTTCCCTATTAAATTTTTGAGATAGGTAGGGACATCCTTATATTCATTAAGTAGAATTTTGAGCATTTTCCTAATATTGTAAAATAAAAAATTAGGGTTACTCATTAGGACATCTCAAACACAATAAAAAAATAACTCTTCCCTATGGTAAATACATTCCAAAAATTCACCATTATTACTCGTGTATTCAAGAGAACCTAATTCAAACAAACAATCTTGAAAGTACTTATTGAGATGGATATTAGATCCAACATGTAGTCTTGAAAAGCATCATCCTTTTTGTACTCAAAATGGGAAAGGTCTTCAAAGATAGAGTCAAAATCATAAGTATAATCATGAACAACATATTCCTCAAAAACTTCATCTAAAATCTCACTTTGAGTGTGACCTTCAATATTTGAATGAATCAACTCTTGACTTTCCAAATAATGAATAAAAATTTTGTTTACCTGGGGCTCATTATTTCTAATTTTAGGAGTGAGAGATTCATTAACTATTAATTCCAGAGGGATCATCTCATCTACTACATGTTTTTTATATTTTTGTTATTGTTCTTTAGAATAGTTATGCTCTAGAAAATATACATTGTCATGGGCATTGTATGTGTAATCAAAGATATTTATTTCATGTTGAGTAATGTCCACCCATATGGGGGTTCTTCATCAATCACATAATTAACCATAGTGTCCTGCACATTAGAGTTAGGCACCAAATTGAATTCAGCATCTATCAAATAAAGGCATGAGAATATATGTTAATTAATTCCATTAGAAGGGAGCTCAGAAATATAATCAAAATTATTGAGGGAAACCAACATACCTTTTCCATTTTCACCATGATAAAGATACATACTTGCCTCATGCATGACATAATCTAAAATCTCAATATTAGAGCCTGCATAATCAGAGGAGAATAATTCAAGAATATAATCATTAAATTAGTCTTCTGATAGAGATTATAATGTAGATTGATAGTCACAAGAGTCATCAACACCATCTTTAGATCTAATATCTTCTTTTGTAAGGAAAAGTTATTGGTCATCTACCTAGGCATATTCTATCTTATAGAGTTGTTTTAAAGGTTGGCAATGTTCTTCTAAATTGACACTTTCCTCATTGCCATCATTTCCTTTGTCAATTATCTCATCAAATAAAAAGATGGAATAAGAATGATCTAGTTCTCCCAGCTTGATGGATACCTCTTGTTTTTGTTGGTATCTCAATTTCTCTTGTAACATTATAATTTCTTCTTTGATGGCTGCAATACGTTCATCTACCTCTTTTATGATCCAATCATCCTCTTTATTTGGGATCTCTTCTTCCTTATGTACAGCACCTAGATTAAAAGTAAATCCTTCCACTGTGTTTTATTTTGGGAATAGTAATAAACTTTCTCTTATGATGGCTTCTGTATAATTCATATCCAACATACCTACAGAGAATCTCATAGAAGGTATTAAATTGTTTTTTAAATCATGGGCATCAATATTTGCACCAAATCATATCAAAAAAATATTCCTCAATATCACTCTAACTAGTAATACAATTATGTGTCAACTCTACAAAACAATCATACATCTCTTCTCCCAATGTGAAAGGGAACAACTTGTAGATTACATCTTCAAATTTTACATCCATAACATGCATAACATATGTGTAAGCAACAAGATTCTCTTTAATAGCTCTTGGGTGATTATAATGGAACCTAGGAAGGTATTTTAATGGGATATTAGGTAAAACATGTTGAATACCTAGGATATCTATGGGTCCTTTTTCAATCCAATCCATTCTCAAAACTTTTAGTACAATTAGAGGTGTTGGCCCTCCTTCTAGTGCTAGTTAACTGTTGGTGCAGATTTTATGCACACCATAGCTATAAAGAGGTAACCTCTAAAATTTTAGGATCTCAATGGAGGTAAAATCCACTCTAGGGCATGATTTATAGGTATGTGGTTTATTTTAACCTAATGATGGAATAGTAGGTAGGCCATGCAGGTTGTTGACACGATTTTTGGATGGAGGTGTGGTTCTTAAAGGATTGTGAATCTCTATATGAATGACATGGGTGATTAGCTTCTAATATATAGTGGGTATATCTCAAAACAAACCTAAAAAGGAGGGAAGGGTAAGGTAGAAAGAAATCTTCTATAGTTTTTATAAATCACTCCCTTGGATGGTTTTTAAAAGGATAAATGCTCTCAAAACCTATGCCTATTATTATCAATGTTTACACACATACAGTCAAATATGACTAAAAAGTCTAAGAAGATAAATATGTAGGAAATTAATAAACCTAAAACAAAGGTTTCTCCTTTTAGGGTAGCTATTTCACACCCTTAATCATAAGATTATGACTTGAGCTATTGAAGTATCTAATGTAGTTGTTACACACACAAAAAACTACATCTGAAAAAACACTCATGTACAATCATAATTATGAATCAATTTGAACTTGACTATCTTAACCAATATATTTACCAATCTTCTAGTATTTTTTATACACATACAAATTATTATATCAATCAAAACAAACAAGAATACATTCACAACTTTTACACACTAAAGATTATTGAAACATATAACCAAATAAAGTAACAACTAATTACACAAAAATTTAAAAGAAAATACACAAACACATTCATTGATGATCAAAATTAATGTTTCTCCTATATTCAAAAAATCTCTAACCAAAATTTAAGATGGGTTACAATTTTTTATATAGACTTCAGGAAGGGGTCACCTCATCCTTCAAGTTCATGCAAGGTCATTACATGTGATAGTTAGAACATGTAGTTCTAAAAGTGGTCTAAAACCATATAAAAGTCTTCTTACAATTATCAATTTAAAATAGCATTTACCAAAGATATTCAATGTGTACATGTGTATAAAGATAGAGGTAATTTTTAAATTATAGGTCAAACTATATGCAAACTTCAAAAATAGATGCACCGTTTAGTAAAATTACACATGCCTCTTTTTATAGATTGTGAAAACAAACTATTTAGCTTTTAGATTAGCCATCTTTAAATGTAACTTTGACATGCATCACTTTACAATTCTGTGAGATGCCATGTAACTATAGCCTTCTCTTGTTTTGCTGCTATATCCTCACTATTTACTCAAATGCATTTTCATATTATTGGTCTTAACTATAAGTCCCAATATTTGTCAATAAATATAGCATAGTCTAAATATCTTCATGTTCTACCCATAATGTCTTGCTAGCTTTCAAAATATGACACATGTCAACACCTGATTGAGTCTAGGATCTTTAAAAAGTCCATCTTGATCTCACAACATTGATGCTTATGTACTAGTTTAACATGGTTCATTAGATTTTAGTGCTTTGAGTCATGTACTCCCATGATCTCGACACTTATTATTCCCTATTTTTATCTACTTCATATATGTGCCACTTGGTAGCTTCTCAAGGTTTATGAGTTCTACATATAGGGTTTCTTGCTTCTTCTTATGGGTCATTAGATTTATGCATTGGGCTCCCATAATGGTGACTCTTGTAACTCTCATAGAGATTTCACATTTTAACTTGCTCTTGCATTATTTGATCAAATTGGCTTGAGAAAATGTGTGTGTTAGGATCTTGGTTTGAATCCAAATAGATAGTTTATAGGATTAAATTTGACATTCATATGACCATCAAATGATATCCTTGTGATTGTCAAATGACATCCACATGACTATAAAATTTAATTCCATAAATTAGTCCATTACCAAGGTTAAATTTGAAATTTGTGTGATCGTAAAATGACATCCTCATGATCATCAAATGATGTTTGCATGACTGTTAAATTTAATATTGTAAGTTGACACATTTCTAATGTTAAATTTGACATTTGTGCGACCATAAAATGACATCCTCATGACCATCGAATGATGTTCACATGACTTTAAAATTTAATATTTTCAACTCATCATGTGTCATTTCTTCTAGACTTCCTACTTCTACAAAATAAAAAGAACACTTCATAAAATATTTTGGGAAATATATATAAAGGACCCTGCATGAATATTCTAGCCTAAGGTCTTAGTATTAGTAAAATATGATTTGGACCTAGTTTAAGAATATTAAATTAATCTCAATCATAATTAAATTCCCTCTAAGCAAAGGTGACACTTGGTAGTCTAGTATTTATTTTAGGGCAATTATTCTGGGGGAATTGTTTTGGGAATTATTTTGGATAAAATGTCTACAATAATTCTCTTGAAGGGTCATTTTAATCGAATAAAATGTCTAAAGGAATTTCTTGAAGGGGTGGTCTCAAAAGGTTTGAAGGGCAAGATGTTTTAGAAAAAATGTCTGAAGGAAGGGTTCAAAGGATGAAATCTCTTAGAAAAAATGTCTAAAAGAATTGGCCAAAGGACAAAGTCCTAAGATAAAAATTGTAAGGGATAAGTCTTGGAGGGAAAGGGTCTAAGATAAAAGTCTCGAAGGGAAAGTGGCCACTTCTAAAATGTTGGAAGGTCACTTTCAAAATGTTTGAAGGGTAGGTTCAAGAAGTCTAAAGGGCATGCGCCCTTCAGGGGAATTATTTTAGGATTATTTATTTAGACAAAATGTTCAAAACACAAAGCTTGAAGGAATTGTCTTGGGACAAAATTCCCAAAGGGTAGGCTCATAGGGGAAAAATATTGAGATAAAAGTCTTGAAGGGCATGGTTAAAATGGATGAAGGGTCTAATTCATGGAAAAAATTATTGAAGGGTATACTTCATAGGTACATTTTAATGGGAAATGCCACTTATAAAAGTATTGAAGGGTAACCACAAAAGTCCCAAAGGGCATGGTTAAAAGGCTGAAGGGTATCTTTAGAAAGTCTGAAGGGCATGTGTCATTAGAAAAACTTCTGAAGGGTAAGGTGAAGACAAAGGGTCATTTCAAAAAAATTGAAAGAATTCAATCAAGGGAATTGTTTCAGACAAAATATTTACAACAATCCTCCTGAAGACCCAATTATCTTGGACAAAATGTCTGAAGGAATTTAATTAGCTTAGAGAAAGTGTCTCAAACAAAATATCTAAAGGAAAAGGCAAAGGTTTGGGATAAAAATCAAAAAGGAAATGTGTGGGATAAAAATCCTAAAGGGTAGGTAAGGAGGGGCCAAAGGACAATTTCAAAATCCTATAGGGTGGTTTGGTAAGGAAAGAAAACACTTCAAAAGTCTTGAATGGAAATTTCTATCTGGCAACAATCTGAAGGGTCTACTTCATAAGAAATTCATCCATGATAAACTTCCTAAAGGATCTACTTCATAAAAGCTGAAGAGCAATCTCAAAAAGGGAAAAAGGGTAGGTTCAAAGGGCTAAAGGGTAATTTTGTCAAGAAAAATATATCAACAAGTGTTGGTGCATTTATTTAATTTATTGTATTTACTTATGTTTATTATTTAGATTGGTACACTAATTACTTATTTTAATTAGTTTATTAGGTTTATTAATAATTTTCACTAGATAATATGATCTTTCTTAGCTAGTAGTCAACTTGGACACCTATCTTGTTACCATGGAGTTGCACTCCACTATTTAGGGTAAGATAGGATAAAATTGTTTAACTAGTAGTTAACTTGTGTTGATCATTTACACAAGTTTGACACCTATCTTGTTATTTTTTGGGTTTCACTCCACTATTCATGTAGTCAAATATTAGTTGAAATACATGTGTTGTTTGAGTTCCTTGATCTTTATCTTGAACACCTTGCTCTATATATCAATGGCTATTTATGTATTCTACATTATATCAATATTGAATTATCAAAATAATTCATCATATTTGAGTTATTTATTCATTTCAATTATTATTTTGGATATAAAGTTATTGTTTGTTACTATTAGTATTTTATCTTTTGTTCATGCTTTCTATTAGATTCAATAGATCTTATATGCTAATTCTAACATGGTATCAGAGCTATCTTGAATCTAGAGATTGCTAAATATTTAAGAGAAAAATATCCATATATAGGATCAATTTTTAGATTTTGCATACATGCAAAAATTGGATCATTATAGATAATTTCTAATCCCACTATTGAGTTTAGAGTGCCCAAGATAGTCAAAATTATCTACAATTTTGTCTAGATTGGGCACAAGAGGCAAAATTGGCAAAGGTTTGATCTAAAATCACTATACCCAAATCTGATAGGTACCTAAAAATAAAAGAATTTATGAGAAAAATGGACCTCACACTTGTGTTCAAAAGGCATAAAAACCTATATATCCATATAAAATTTGTTTGATTTGGACACAATCATCTGAAAGGTAATTTTTTTTTGCTCCCAAGTACGACTATACAGACTGTGTAGGGTAAAAAAAATTTGGAGTGTTGAGGCCTCACAAATTAGTAGGAAGAATTGATAGGGAAATTTCTAAATCCCACCATTTGAACACCAAGAGGTATTTTTGAGTGAACTACTTTTTTGAAATAGATTAAAATTTCATGCTCTTCATTGTTGTACTTTCAATTTTTTTTAGATTTTTTCAAATTTTTCTAGAATTCAAGTTTTTCAACAATATCTCTATCCATCCTCATTTTTTCAACTTTAGAGGCTCATAACTTTCAAAAATGACCTCATATTTAGGTCTCATTTTCTTTGAAAGTTAATATTTTTTCAAGCATAATGCATTGGTGCAGAAATGTTTATAATAAAGTGCATACTTTTTTGTACTTTTAGCCTAGAGGACCTAATTAAGCTTTTTATAAAATAAAAAAATTATAATCTGGCCTTGTAACTACACTCAATTATAAAGTGCCAACAAATACTTGTTGGGTGGGATAAAACTAAGTAATTGAAGGGGGTTTTGTGGTGTGTTTTGTACTTTGATTTCTACTTTGTGATGGTTTATTTCCAACTGCATCATGGGGAATCCTAAGTTCCCACTATTTACATCATAAAAATATAACACATGGAAACAAAATGCTTGGAATGCATTAATGATTCTAGGATATACATCTTACATAATAATTCTTCTTACTTCACCTACTGATATAAAAGAGTTACAACACTTTCTCTTTGAAACTACTAAGGTTATTGGATGCATTTAGTCTTACATGTCTTTAGATTTGAATTTTTATCTTGACAAATGTACAAATCCAAAAGATTCTTAGGATAAATTAGCATCGTTGTTTGGAAAAATAGATGAGGTTTGTGGTTACCAAATTGACAATGAACTCATTAGTTTGGATCCTAAAAGTTAAGCTACAATATAAGACTACATCACTAAATTTAGAGATCTTAGAGCACAAATTTCTAAATGTAAAAGCGATAAAAAGGATATTCAATTGATTTTTAGTGTCTTACACAAATTATATCTTGAATATTCATCCTTTGTCTTTAGCTTTCAGACTCATAGGCTCACATTGGGAATATAATATCAAATGCCCACCTTTGAGGTATTCTCTAAGATTCTAATGGTTGAAGAAGAAAAGTTAATAGCTATGGGTCTAATCAAGTCATCCAAATCTCAAGCTCTAGTTACAATTCAACATTAATGTAAGCAAGTTTCAACATCAGCATCAAATACAGGTTCAAGAAAAAAGATGCAAGATAATCAAAATAATTCACAAAGGGATAAGAATAAAGGGAAACAATCTTCCTCACAAGGAGATTATAAATCCATTAATAAGAAAGGGAATTTACAAAAAAGGACTAGCACTCCTTACCCTTATTTTAAAAAGGGGTTTCATAGTGAACAAGATTGCTAAAAGAAAGAGATCAATGACCTTAATGGTCTTCTCAAGAAGAATAACATCAATTAATCCTATTCAAAGGATTTTTCCACTCCTTTAAATTTAAGGAAAGGGAAAGCTAAAACACTAGTTGCACTAGAAAATTATCCCAAGTCATGAATACTTGACTCAAGTGTTTCACACCATATGGATATTGATCAAGAATAATTTTTTAGATTAGAACCAAGTTTCTTGCCTCATATTCACATAGGTGATGATTCTAAGGTAGATGTTATAGGAAAAGGTATAATTGATGTTGATAGTGGTGTATTTGAGGATGTCCTCTATGTGTTAGAGTTATCAACTAACCTTCTCTCTATCTACCAAATCACTCACTTTGATATTGGTATGAAAGTTGAGTTCACACCCGATTCTATATCAATCAAAAAATTGGAGGATAATGCCTTAGTTGCAATGGGAAAAGTTAATGATCATACTTGATTTTATTCATTCTCCCATTTTGTGCTTCATTCTTCCTTTACGACTTTTCTCTCATGCATTGATTTAGTGAGAAAGTTATGATATGAGTAGTTTGTTCATCTAAACTACTATTATTTATAGAAGCTTAATCAGTAGGAGATGGTTACAAGACTTCCACATGTTTAGTTTTTAGGGGGTGTATGTCATGGTTGTGCCTTAGGAAAACATCCAAAGGATAAGTTTGATAAAGGGAAGGCTTGGAGGGCTACACAAGTCCTTGAAATTATTCATAGTGACATATTATGTCCATTACATACTTTGTCTTTTATTAAAACCCACTATGTTTTCACATTCATTGATGACTATTCCAGATACACTTGGGGGTTTATTTTATAAAACTCAAGAGTGAAGTGTTTGATATATTTCTAGAGTTCAAATCTTTAGTATAGAAATAGTTTAGAAAGTCAGTCAAGATCCTCTGCATAGACAATGGGAGGGAATATGTGAAAAATTTTGAACAATTATGTGCTCTTGAAGGAATTGATCTTCAGCATTTAGTTGCATACACACCTTAGTAGAATGGTGTAGTAGAGAAGAAGAATAGATTTTTAAAAGAGATGGAAAGTTGTATGATTCATTATAAATCATTAGTGCCTAAGTACTAGGCAAAATCAATTAATTATGATACATAAATATAGAATAAATTTCTTCACAAAAGCTTAAAGGGGATAACACCTCTTAAATCTTAGTGCAACAAGAAGCCAAAAGTGGATCATTTTAGAGTCTTCAACAATCTAGCATGGGCTTACATACCTTTCAATAAGCATCACACTTTAGAACAAAAAATCTAGACTTACATATATGTGGGATATCTTAATGGTGCTAAGGTATATAGGCTCATTGATCCAGATTCACATGAGATTATTATATCAAGAAGTGTTTACTTTGAAGAAAGTCCTTCAGACTTGTCTTCTAACATTTCTTTCTTCTTCCTTTGAAGAATTAGATAGCAATGATGGCGATACTCCTGCTTCATCTATTCATAAGGATGATGAGGTAATACCTCCCAAATAGGGTTTATTAGGTCATATTCTAGTTCCTCCTCCTCTTTTAGATCCTCACCCATTGATTCCTTTGTGGGCTAGACAAACTTTGGTAGATGTAGACCTTCTTGTTAGGGATCCATTAGATAGAAGAAGAACTCAGTCACACCATGATCTTCCACATTCCTACATTACCATAGCTTTAAATCCCTAATCATTTTGAGAAGCTATAGGGATAATTGAGTGGGATTCAATGATGGAAGAATAATATGAATCATTAATTAGGAACAACACTTGGGATCTTGTTCCTCTTTATAAGGGAAGAAAATTAGTATGACGTAGGTGGATATATTGGACTAAGTTTATAGTGGATGGAAATATTGATGGGTATAAAGTAGGCTTAGTGGCCAAAGGTTTTTCCCAAGTGGAAGGCATTGGCTATATAGAAACCTATGTGCCTATTGCTAAGATGAATTTCATTCACTTGATACTAGCTATTGGTGTAGCTCATGGTTGGGTTATACATTAGATGGATGTGAAGAGTGGGGTTCAATGATGGAAGAATAATATGAATCATTAATTAGGAATAACACTTGGGATCTTGTTCCTCTTTATAAGGGAAGAAAATTAGTATGACGTAGGTGGATATATTGGACTAAGTTTATAGTGGATGGAAATATTGATGGGTATAAAGTAGGCTTAGTGGCCAAAGGTTTTTCCCAAGTGGAAGGCATTGACTATATAGAAACCTATGTGCCTATTGCTAAGATGAATTTCATTCACTTGATACTAGCTATTGGTGTAGCTCATGCTTGGGTTATACATTAGATGGATGTGAAGAGTGAATTTCTTCATAGGGATATTCATGAGGAGATATATATGGATCAACCACAAGGGTTTATTCAAGTTTTTTCATTAGTGTGCCACTTTTAGAAGTCTCTCTATGGTCTAAAACAAGCCCCCAAGGATTGGTATTCTAAGATGGACACATTTATTATTTTAGTTGGGTTCTCAAGATGTCACTTAGATCTAAATGTCTACATTCTATGACAAGAAGATTCACTATTGTACTTCATGCTTTATTTTGATGATCTCATTGTTATAGGGAACATAAAATCCATCATTAGTAGTGTTAAGACTTCACTTTATGAAAGCTTTTATATGATAAACATAGGCCTACTGCACTATTTTTTTGGGATTCAAATAGCATAGTCTTCTTTTAGGATTACACTTTCATATCCCAAGTATACCATGGACTTGTTAGCTTGATTCCACATAGTTGATTGTAGGCCTGCACTAACTCCTTTATTATATGGAGTTAGACTTAAGATTCATTATTCTACTCCTTTGTTTGATGCCACATTATATCACCAACTTGTAGGCAGCCTCATCTATCTGACTCATACATGACCTAATATTTCATATGTAGTTAGCATGGTTTGAATATTTATGAAGACACTACATGAGCTTCATTAGAGAGATACAAAGTATATTTTGAGACACATTCAAGGCACTATCACATAAAAGATTCATTATATAGCATGTATAGGTTTAGACTTGGTGGGATATATATATTATAATTGGGATGGTGATTATGATGATCATAAGTCCACTTCTAGTTATAGATTTCACTTTTTATCCATCCCCATTTGTTAGTAGAGTAAGACGTAGCATGATATTACTCTTTCATCTAAAGAGGCTAATTATCATGGCACTATTAATTCCACTACTAAGGTTATTTATCTTCAAAATATTCTCACTAAGCTTGGTGTTCCATTTTGTAAGGCATTAGTCATCTACTACAACAACCAGAGCACTATCCAGATCTTGAAAATTTTGGTTCATCATCAGAGAACCAAACACATAGAGATCCATATGCAATTTATCAAGGAACTGATTTAGGTGGAGATCATTGATATTCAATATTATCCTATGGAGGATTAGATTGTAGATATTTTCACCAAACCTTTCATTGAGATTAAGTATCTTCACTTGCAATCTCTTTTAGGGGTATGGGACATCAGTTCTTCAAGGGACATCAATTCTTTAGGGGGGTCTCCGAGACCTTCATTTTAAAGAGGGGTTTTTTTCCTTTGGGTTTTCTCCTTTCCTAATCTATTTGTATAGAGTACCAAATATGGCTACACATTATCAGGACTCTTATCTGCATAGTCCTACCTAATCTTTACTTATGGGGGGTGTTGGTGCATTTATTTGATTTATTGCATTTACTTATATTTATTATTTAGATTGGTGTACTAATTACTTATTATAATTAGTTTATTATGTTTATTAATAATTTACACTAGATAAGATAAGCTTGCTTAGCTAGTAGTCAATATGGACACCTATCTTGTTACTGTGGAGTTGTGCTCCACTATTCAAGGTAAGATAGGATAAGATTACTTAACTAGTAATCAACTTGTGTTGATAATTTACACAAGTTTGACACCTATCTTGTTATTGTTGAGTTTCACTCCACTATTCATGTGGTCAAATATCAATTAAACTACATGTGTTGTGTGAGTTCCATGATCTTTATCTTGCATGCCTTGCTCTATATAAGCAATGGTTATTTGTGTATTCTACATTAGATCAATATTGAATTATCAGAGTAATTCATCATATTTGAGTTATTTATTCATTTTAGTTATTGTCTTAGATATACAATTATTATTTATTAATATTATTATTTTATCTCTTATTCATGCTTTCCATTAGATTCATTAGATCATGTATGCTAATTCTAATATCAAGATTGTCCAAAAGAATAAGTATGATTCAAGGAAATTGTCTTGGTAAAATTGTTGTAGGTAAAATGGTATGAAGATCAAATTTTATCAGATGAAATGTTTGAGACACAATAATCCTAAATACTAATTCATGTGAAACAAAAGTTCTAAAGAGAAAAATCCAAAAACATAAATCCTGATAAAGACTAATAGGATAAGTCCAAAATAACAAACCTAATAGAATAAAATATTTAGTCTATGAAAACACAATATCAATTCAATCTTACCAAATTATGAAAGGCAAAATCATGATCTTTTCCCAAAATTTTCAAAAATATATAGAAGAGGGGATCTCAAAATCAAGACAATAATCTATAAAAAAATGGGTCCCCATTTATTTATGTAAAAAGGGGGTGTTGGGTATGTTTATTCCTCTATGTGTATCATAGGTTCTCTTAGTGTTTAAATAGCACTTCTCATTTTAGAATTTTAAGAATTAAGAGTATGAGTAGTAGGATCTGGTAATCTAGTTACCTATGGTGAAATAAAGGTAAAGTAAATTAAATTATTCCATAAATTTATATTGATTAGTGGTTGGGAGCCACCATGGTCCTTAATATTTGTGAAATTTGAAGCATATATGTTGATCTTAGTGAATTATGATCAAATTTCTAAACTAAATCTAATCTAGATGAATATTTACAATGAGATCTAAACTAAAGTGATTTGATCAAAAAAGAAGCAAAAGGAAGGGTAGGGAAAAAAATAAAGTATGTGATTGCTTATCTTTACCTCAAACTTATGATAAGGTTTTAATTTCAACTGAACATGCATTTAACCAATATATGATGTGTAATAGTAGATGCTCAAATCCCACCATATACTAGGCAAATCTCTAAGGAAACCATGAGAGAATACAAGTATGAACTAAATTTACCTTAAAGGTTTACTATTGCATTAAAATAGCATTTTCACATCCTAATGCAGAGAAAATAAAATGAAGCAAAGTTTAAGAACATTCAACTAATCTAACATTATCAAAAATTAGCAACCCTATATCAAAGATGCACATTTAGAATTCATAAAAACCGTTTAAATTTAAGATTTAGAATAAGTAATTGAGAAATAATCCATGTAACAACTAATACAAACAAACTTGGATAAACTTTTTAGTATTCCTTGCTTATATTAATTTCTCAAAAGTATACAAGTTTTGGCTCAAAACTCTCTCCCCTTACAAAATGGTAATATTACCTTTTATAGAAGACTTAGGTAGTATACTAGTTAGTCATAAGATTACACATGTACAAAGATAAGGGTAGTTGTCCTTATTCATAATTATATAATAAAATTCTCTTTCCAAAATAGACTGACCTATAGGCAAATATGCTAAAAAACTATCATATGCCTTTACAAAAGAATATTCCACATTTAAATATCACAATGCTTTAAATAAAATAGAATATTAATTAACTGGTGGGCCCTAGACTGAAGGGCTCCTTTTTTTCTCCTAGAGAATCTCCATATCTCTTTGATGTTTCTCACTGACTAACTCCAAATTATTAACTGGATTTAAGAGACAAACATCTTCTTGGTTAGCCAAGTCATTAAAGTCCCTATCATTTTTTGTCATGGCCTCCTTGATGCTTCTAGCTTCTATAATCTTTTCCTCAAAAATGAAGATCATGCCCATGATTTGGTTGTTATCACTTCTACATTGGCCTTGACTTTTACTCCTCACTTCTTGCATCACCAAAGGGGCTTTGTACTTGTACCCATCATCCTCAATGATGCCTAAGACACCAGACTTTACAGGGTTAACCACATGGTACCAAGGAGTTGCTTGATTTTGGATATCAATTTTTCACCATCCTTTAGGAGCCTATCCAAGCTCCTTGACCAAGAACTTAAGATTTGGATCTTATCAACAAATATCCCTAATATTGCATTCAAGTGGGCTAAGCTAATGGTTTTGAAGCTAAGAATCCTACCATTAATTTGTATATTAATAAGATCCCTTATTTTTTCCTCTATATCCTACCACTAGGCCACTAATATTTTGGCTATTTCAATTTACTAGGTAAATGCATCTTGCCTTAGCATCATTGACTTCAAAGAGTCAAACATGTCAAATAAGGATGCCTCAAACATATTTAATATTACCTTAGGTACTGATAAGATATATTATGTATCTTTTATTTCATGCATATGATACCTACTTTGATCTGAGCTAAATGAGACTTAGCTAGTCCTTTTATGTCCTCATGGATAGGATGTTCACCATGATTCTGACTTCTAGTGTGGGTTAGACCAATAAAGGGCTCAAATCTTTGAAATGTGAATTCCTCACCTCCAACTATGTCCTTCTTGGTTGTCACCCTCTCCAATCCTACTATTTCTAGATTGAATTGTACATTAGTTGATGACTTTATGATCTTAGGAGGCTTAGGAGTTTCAACCTATGTGTTGATCGAGGCTCCTGGAGTGTCCATTTAAATGCCACTTATTCCTATTATGGAAACTATTCTTCTCTCTTCCTCTTACTTCATCAAATCTAATATCCATGGCTTGATTTCATCATGGACATCAATGTGAAATATTGGGGTTAAGGCCCAAGAAAGGGATAAATTATGAATCTTTTACATCTTCTCATAAATGAACCATTCAGACATAATGGGCTCATGAATGGGGTATTCATCTCTAAATAAGTTGACTTCACTCATGGGGTGGGGAAGGTCAACTTGGGCTTCTTCCTCCCAACTAGGGCCAATGTTAATTTAGCTTTATTTTTCTATATGGGTGTTATTATAACTAGGTCCAAATCAACTTCCTTCCCTCTATCTTTCTTTGACTCCTCAACCTAGACTTGGGGTTCCTCATTTTGTTCCTCTTCATCTTCTAACACATATGTTTCAGCTAGCACCCTAAGTGCAACCTCTACTATCTCATCAGGTTCTAATGCAACCATTTCTAGGAAATCTATAGGAGACTCTGGCCTTTCAAGTAGGGTTGAAGATGATCCTTCCCTAGGTCTCTCTTTTATTTTCTCTTTGCTAATTCCTTGTGCAACTTGTGCTTGAGGCTATTGCATTCCAACGTGTGTCTATTCTAGATGGGGTCTTGAGTATTGTCTAAGAAATAAGTGATACTATAAGGGCCCCATTTTATATATTTCAATTGATAGCTTGTCATCTACCTTATCAAACTTGGGCTCTGTCTTAATGTTATGTCTCTTCATTCTGGCTAATACCTCTGGGAAACTAGAGTCCTTGATGTATATTGGGTCATGGACACTAGGTTGGTGTTCATAGGCCTTGGTTATTATATTATACTTTAGATTCTTGGTGACCCTCTCATTAGGGTCCCATTTCCTTAATTCAATCTTTCTATAAGGTGAATGAGTCCCTATGTCTAGTGATAACATTCACATGTTCCTAATTTTGTAAAAAAAATCTACTAATTATAAAAGAAAAGGGATGGAAGAGGCCCTTCTTCTTCTCATTACAAATTATATCTATGCCATGAGTAATTTGGTATGCAATTTCTTGTTCTGCTAGCTTATTATGCATATAGATGGGTAACCTAAAAGGTTATGTCAAAGTCCCTTCGATTCTTATTAGCATGCAATCTGGGTAGAACTAGATATCCCCCATCAACTCCACATATTTCTTAATTAGGGGGCTGACCCTACTCATTGGAATCCTTGTGATGGCCTCCATTAGATCTAGATAAACACAATCACAAATGAACTACATATTGTGTCTATATTTGAATATGTGAAGTCTGGAATAATAATGGGAGACAGTGGGTCTCTAATCAGGTAACCAATTCTTAATGTTTTGGATATTGGTGGTGGCTATTAAGGCATCAAATAGATATGACATCATGTAATTTTTTTTTCTTATTTTCTTTTTTATGGTTGTGAATCATGAATTTAAATAGATGTTCATCATTTCACCCAATGGGGGAGTGAGTCCCTTCTCAACCATAAAGTAAACATAGGGCACCCATATTTTATCAATATGTGTGGTGGAGGGGGCTCTGTATAACCTATTCAGCAAGGTCATAATTATCCTAATCCCCTCCTTGAATTGGACAATTAAGATTTTGCTTATGGGGTCTTGCATTACTTATTTCTTGATAAGTAGCCATGGGGAAAGGATTGTATTCAAATTATGATCTCTAGTCCACTTTTTAATGGTTGGCAAGTCTATCTAGGGATTACATAGTTTATAGTAGCTATCTAAAGCAAGAGGGGAAATCTATGCTATTTTATTAAATGTACACTCATGGACTATCCATTCTTGCTTAATTTTATAGTCAATAAAAAGAGGAGAAATGACATCAATGCAATGTAATACCTTAGGCTTAGCAGTAGTATAATGAAGGCTAGTCATCTAGATAGTGACTAGGTCATTATATCTATACATGATGGTTGCATTCTTCTATTCTTCTCTTGTAAAATCTTATATCTCCTCAATGGTCCAAAAGAGTTCAGACCAGTTCCTATTCCCATTGTTTAAAGCTATAATATCTAGGTCTATATCCTTAAATATTCTTCCCTCATTATTTGAGGTCAAGTATAGCTCTATTTCATCTCTTTGTTATTGTCTATGAGCTCTCATGGTTGTGAAAGTTACGACTGCCCACCAATGAATTACAAGTATTTTCTAGGTCAATTTTCTCTTACTCATATTGTAATTAAACTCTTCTCATTTTGAATATGACTAATTTTAGTTTTAATTAGGGCCTATATGGATGTTAGGGATTTTCTAAAACTTTAATGGTGATGGCAATTTGGACTTGGGCTCATTTGTGCCCTATATTTTATTGAGACCTAGGTATTTATACCTTTGCCTTTTCAAACACACAAAATGTTTAATTTTGTCATTATTTGCTTGTGTGGTACCTATGTGGCATCTATTTGACAAATTTTGTCGCATTTTTCATAAATGCCTCGAGGGACTAGTTATTGCCTTTTAAAAAATCCACTTTTCCTTCATGTTATCAAATCCTTAGTTATAGATCATCACAAATAATTTATTATGATCACAGGGATTAAGCATCATTGGTTTATTTATGGTTAGGACCTAGGGTTGTGCCACTTGGCACTTTCATGGGCCTTTTAGGCTTTTCATTATGTGTAGTGAACATGTGCTTGCCATGTGTTGATCTTGTGGGCCTTTGGGGGTTTGTTTAATAGTTATAATAGCTACACTTTGTTCAATTATTTTTCATTAGAAAGCATAGACCATTAATCATAATTTGAATGGATGCATGAAATTGATCTGATGGATCTAATACCTTAGATTCATTGGGTTTTTTATCTTCATCCAATCAATATCCATGATGAATTGAGAATTGTTGATTCGGTAAAGATTGAAAAATTTAATTAATGTCAAGATGTAGGAAGGAACTAAGGATAAGGTTTATTTCATGTTGAAAAACATGAGATAAACTTTAGGCTAAAATATTTATGCCTAAGTTTATGGAATGCATATAAAAGGGACCTAGGTTAAATATTGTATGCTAAATATTATGTTGTGTTAATAAACACAATATATAATTTAGGCTAAAATATTTATGATAAGTTATTATAATACACCTAAAAGGGCCTAAATAATAAGTGGTCCAAATGTTAGGATTTAACCTCGGGTTTTATCATATTAATAAACATGATGAAACTTAGATTAAAAGCATTTTAAGCTAAGTTTTTATGTTATAGGGATATTTTAAAATAAGACTTCATATAAGTCTCTAGCCTAAGGTTTATTATATTTAAATAAATGAAATTGGAACCTTAGGAAATAGACTTAGACTAAGTCCATGTATTCATATATTTAGGCCATAAGTTCTATTATTTGAAGTTTAAAGATTCCAAGTGTATGAACATATTCTGAGGGGTCCCATTGATTTTCAATGTAACCATAAGCTTTTAGTAATATTTTGGAGTATATTATTATATGTTAGCACAATAATTGATGATATAAAATTTGATGGTCTTATGGATGTCAATCACAGCCTCACAAATGTCAAATGATGATCATGAGAACATCAAATTTAAGTTAGTGGGTCATTGGGTTTGATGGGATTAAAGTTGATGGTCTCATGGACATCAATAATGGCCTCATAGACATCAAATGATAGTCATGAGAATGTCAATTTTAAGCTCATGAAATCCTTTTGGTCCATAGATCTTTGGATTTAATACACTCCATTATATCATCCTTCCCGATCATGTGTGGATCATTGATTAACATTTGGGTAAAATCATGCCATTAGTTCTTGCAATCATAGAGTAGATTAAGTTAACTAGGGGCCATGTCATAAAAATTAAACTAAGACAAAAGCCTAAGTTCATAAGCATAATAAAATAGATCCCTTTGAATTTTATAGTCATAATCTCAAGCTTTATCCTAAGTTTTATTGCATTTAAATAAATATAATGAACCTTAGGATAAAAAATTAGGTTAAGTCCAAATATTAATGTGTGGGGATCCTTTGTTATAAATATTGAATGTGGGAATGCCACATGATGACTCCATGGGGTTCCTTGAGCTTTTGACTTTTTAGCACCATGTTCACTTCATTGGATCATTTTTGTGTGAGTAGTCTTGGACCATTGATCTCAATCTAGATACTTATATCTAATTGGATTAAGCCTATATAGTAAAATGGGATCTATTTAAATTCAACAGTGATCTCACACCATCTGATCATTAGTCCCATTGAAGCATAAACTATCGATCATGATCCTAGTGATCTTACATAAATGGTCTAATGGATTAAATATTTAAGTTCATTGAGCTTCCTACACTTCATTGGATCTTTCCTCACAATAAAGTGAGAGTCATTGGATCTATAAAGAAGTGATGTGATTAAGTTAGGATGTAGGTTAATATAGGAACTTAGGCTAAAGTATTAAGGCTAAGGTCTCATTCATGTTGATAAATATGAATGGGGCCTTAGGGTTAAGACTTTAGGCTAACTTTATGACAAAGGGAACCATACTACATGATTTTTAGGCTAAGGTTTGGTTGTGTTAAAAAACATGACCAAGCCTTGGCATAAAAATTAGGTTTAAATCTAAATTTGATTCAAAAAATTCCTACCAAAATTTTTCCTACCAAAATTTGAATTTGAATCAAAGGTATAAGTTATGGTTTGTTGAAAGAGGGTTTTAGGACTCAAATCCAATATGAAAGATTTTATAGACCAAAGGCTAGTGAAATCTTGAATAGAGATAATCTATGAAAATTCTAGAATTATCCATTGAAGGGATCTCCATGAAACCTATAACTTAATACATGAAATTCATATGTTAGTAACATTATGCAAGGTTAAAGAAAAAACATGAACAAATGGGCTAATTTCACCAAGCATGGACAATTTTCAAGTGTAAAATATCAAAATTTCAATTCTAAGGTTCAAAGTAATCATAAGGGTCCCTATTTTTAGTAATGAAGTTATGTTAACCTCAAAAAATGGTGACTTTTAGGGGAACATATCAATATGTTAGAACTTAGAGACCCTAGTTCAGATTAATAACTAGGTCCTCCATCCCACTTGATCAATGTTATTATCAAGATCAACTCATGGTTGAAAAAAACTTTACATGTGTAGGATTAAGATAAAACATCAAGACATATCCATGTTGTGTTTTTGATTTGATTCCACTTACTATTTTCCATGGGATTTATGGGACAACTTCTAGGTTTCATACCTTTAATCATTAACATTGACTTGGAGCATGTTTAGATATTCATTAAGAACTATGATTCCAGTTCACAAGAGCCTTGGGCATTGCTCTACTACCAGTTAGGCATTTGTAACCCTGATAGAGATGCCTTTGGCTCCACTCATGGCCTTGCTCCAATACCAACTAGGCATCCATAGCCCTGGTGGAGATTACCAGAATCACCTTTGCTTGAGAAGCTTTTATTTTTTCAACAAGTTTTTATTTTTTGTATTTTTGGGTTTTTTAGGCTTTCAAAAAAGGTTGGGAAATAAGTTAGACATGTTTAATGATTTGTTCAAGTGTCTAATCCTTATATAATCACATATAGTTGAAAACTTTATTTCAAGCAAGGATGTTTGTTAAGTGCAAGATGATTGTACCTTAATGGATTAATCTTTCCTTCAACATGTATAATTCTTCTTAAAACTAGGTTCAAGTCAAGATAATATTTAAGGTCTCATATAATGGTTAACCAATTCATGGGTCCTTACTAGGTTTTACAAATCATAACATTATCTCCTATTTCAAATCCATGGTCAACATATGTATGGGGTTCATATCATCATTTTTGAACTCCTAGAGTTTCAAGAAAACTAAAGAACTTTGAGTTGAGGGTTATCCAAAAGGACTTATTATAATCAAGGAACAAAGCAAAAAGAAATAAATGCGTAACAAAAAATAGCAAAGCAAGAAGAAAAAGGGAAGTAAATAAATATATGCATACTTATGTACAAACAAGGGATGGGAAGAAAGAGCTTAAGGAAACTAACTAGTCTACCTACGCTAACTCTAATTATCTTACATATTTACTCCATGAAGACCTCAAGAGGAAGAGAAGACAAACAGTGCTTGAGATACTACCCATTGGTGGGCAGTATAAACTCTACTCCTTGTAGATCTTTTAGTTTGAATGTATTAGCTCTAAGTGTATTTGCAATCTGATAGGGGCCAATCCATAGATGTGTAAACTTACCATGTTTGCCTTTGGGCTCATATGCTTTATCCCAAAGAATAACCAAGTCTCCTTTCTTGAACACCTTGACCTTTGATTCTTTTCAAACCATGTCTTTAATATAGTTTGGTGTCTGCTAAATTTAGCAAAAGCCTTTTTTCATGCATCTTCCATTTGAACAATATCAAATAACCTTATTCTGAAAATTCTTTATCTTCCTCCATATACTCTTTCATAAACTTTTAGGTTGGAATCTTGAGTGTGATAAGGAATATAGGTTCCTATCCATATACTAGTAATAAAGGAGATGCTTTAAGAACCTTCTTGACTCTTGTTCTATCTTCCCAAAGGGAATACTTGAGAAGCTTATGCCATGTTCTAGTTTGGTCTATAGTAGACTTCTTAATGGTTTTCATCAAGTGTTTGTTTTTTGACTTAGATACTCCATTACCTTGAGGTTAATAGTTAGATGAAAAATTGAGAATAATTTTGTTATCATATGCCCATTCTATCATTTCTATTGATGTGAATGTTGACCCATTGTCATAGACCAAAGAGACTAGAGTCCAAAATTTGGTGCACATGCTTTCTTCTAAAAACTTGATCACTTCTTATGTTCTAAATTTTTTGGTGGCTACTACTTTAATCTACCTTGTGCAATAGTCAATAGCTATCAAAACATACTTGTGACCTTCTGATGAGTTAGAATTGATTACCCCTACAAAGTCCAATCCCCATTGGGCAAAGGGTTTGCTAATCATGATTGGTTGTAAAAAAATTATTTCCTTTAGTTCCTTTGTGTTTAATATCTAGCATGAATGATATTCCCTCACATGCTTATGATCATCTCTAAAGATGGTGGGCCAATAGTAGCCAGCCTTGATGATTTTGTGAGTTGTTTTTCTTCCTGATGGATGCCCACTTCCCAAACTCTCATGGAAAATTCTCATTGCCTTAGTATCCTCTTCCTTGGAAACACATCTTAGATATATACCTTTAAAAATATTTCAACATAGGACTCCATTTTTGATGAGGTAATGAGTTGTCTTGAGCCTTAGAGCTCTTCTTTACTCCCTGGTTAGTCTTGTAGGATAGGTGTCATTAATTAGTAACTGAAGGATGTAATCATACCATTCATTAACTTGGAATATTTTTTGATCAACTTGTATAATACTTATCTTAGGTATGGTATTGTAAATCATTTAAATTAGATCTTGAAACCTTACCAATTTTGCAATTTTCATCTCTATGTCATATTCTTGAAGGATAGACATCCACTTACCTCTTTGCTCTCTAAGTTCACATTGGCTTAGTATTATATTAGTGGATGGGTCTGGTATAATGTCATACACTTTGTTCTTAAACATGTAGTGCCTAAATTTATTGATAGCTTTAACTAATGCAAAGGCTTGTTTATCAATTAAAGGATAATTTAAGTTAGCATTTTTTAAATTAGTGATCATAAAATAAATTAGATGGTTAGATCCTTCTATTTTTTGAGTTATAATAAAATAAATAGTGTAATTAGAGGAGAAAGAGTAGAGGTAAAAATCCTTTGAAAATTTAGGACTTATCAAGATTGGAGCCTAGCTTATTTCACTTTTGATGTCCTTAAAGCCCTTCTTGGACTCCTCATTCCACAAGACTTTAAGATCCTTCTTCAGCATATCATTCAATGGCTTGACAATCTCTACAAAGCTAGAAATGAACTTTCTCACAAAGTTTAGCTTGCCAAAAAATTATTTCAATTATTTTTTACTATTGGGAGGCTCTATCTTGGATATGGATTTCACTCTTTCAGGATCAATGGAAATTCCATCTTTAGTGATAACATGGCCTAACATTTTACCTTTAGTAACACAAAAAATACTCTTCTTAAGGTTAAGGGAGATCCCATACCTTTTTCACCTCTCAAATACCTGCTATAGATGCATGAAATGGTCTTCCCTATTCTTAGATAAAATAGTTAGATCATCCATGTAAACTATGATACACTTACCAATTAAGCCTTGGAAGGCATGGTCTATGGCCCTTTAAAAAATGACTCCTATGTTTATCACTCTAAAATTAATTATCTTATATACAAAGGTGTCCCACTTAGTTGTTAAAGTTATCTTCATTTTGTTTTCCTTGTCTAATAACACCTAGTTATATTCTAAAAAACCATCAAAAAAGGACATCATGGCTGAACCTAAAATAATTTGTATTACCTAGTCAAGAGAGGGAAAAGGATAATTATCCTTTTTAGATGTTTTATTTAGATTTATAAAGTCAATACACAATCTAATTTTGCCACTCTTCTTTCTAACTGACACTAAATTGGCCATCCAGGTAGAGTGCCTAATGGGAAATATAATTATAGCATCTAGTAATCTCTTGACTTCTTTGAAGATCATGGGTTCCAAGATAGGGTTCACATGTCTTTGTTTCTACCTAAAGGGTTTACAATTTTCCTTAAGAGGTATAGTATGGGTGATGAATCTTCAATCAGATATCTTCAAGCCATCATAAGACTAGGCTATGACATCTTTGTATTTTGTCAACAGTTATTTGGCTCTCTTATTCTCAACACTAGTGCAGGTTTTTCCAATGTTAACCAGTTGAGGTCGATCTTGGGGTCCAAGATCAACAGCATTGTATTCTTTTCCACTTACCTTGGGAACCTTAGGAGCTTTGACTATCTTATCTTTATCAAATAATATATTTAAGGCAATTATTCCCTTGGGGATTTTGTTTTCATTCAACTAAATGACTTTACCATCAAAATTTCCTTCTCTAAATGTATTTTCATCAACCTCATAGATGATCTAAGCTTTAAATGCTCCTAAACTAGTCATGAAGTTTAGGATTTATTGGTCATAACTAAAGACCTGTAGATGGTTCACTTTATCTTGGATATAAGGATAGGTTATTAGCTCAATACTAAATTTTAGGGAATTTTGGTCAGGCATGAGATTAGCTAAAATAGATTCAAGTTCATTAGTATCTCTATTTTCTTTGCTAGGTATAGAAATAATATTGAAGGCATCGAAAGATTCCACTATATCCCAAAATATAAATTTCTACCTCTTGAGGTATGACAACTTACACTGATACTTACTTCTCACTTGATTTACTATTAGTTTTGAATAATCATAAACTAGTAGTTCTTTGACCTTATTTTTGATGGAAAATTATAGACCTAAGATGAGGGCTTAATATTCTATAAGGTTATTGGTGTAAGGAAAATAGAGTCTATAAAAAGCATGATATTTCTTACCAATAGGGTCAGTTAGAACAATGCCTACTCTAGATCTAGCTTTACATCTAGCCCTCTCAAAATTCAATTTCCATAACCTAGGCACAACCTTATAAGGTTTGGGATCACACACCTTGGTAGTTTCTAGGGTGAAAAATCCTAAATCAGAATCAATTATGTTGACCCTTTTATTAATAACATCATACTCAGTAATCATATGTTTCATCCTTAGCTCCCTTTCAACTCTGATTTGTTTGGGAACTCCCTTCCAAGGTAGCTATAGGTGTGAACAATCAATGGACATCTATCCATTTAAAGCCTTTGTCCATTTTATACTTAAAATAAGTCCATATGCATTAAGGATATCTACCACTTAGATATCTATAAACTGTTGGACCCTTGGCTCATAAGCTAATTGCATGTGGACATTTAATAATTCTCTAATCACCTTGAACCTAGACTTATCTATTTGGGTTACAACCATATCAAACTTAATACAGGTCAAACCAAGTTACTTATAAACACTTGCAGGTAGAATATTTGTAGAGGCACCAAAATCCAGAAAAATAGTTATGCAAGTTTTTACCAAAGATTCTAATTGTAAGTAAGAAGGGTGGGGGCTCTATTTTAGCTTTATACATAGCTATGTTGGCATTATTAGTCTTAGACATTTTGATAGATTTCTTGTACAAGGACTCCAATAATAGATCTCTTTGCTCTGTGATTTATGTTAGTTCATGTTAGGTAATATTAACTTTGATTTTCTTCATATACTCTACAATGTTATAACTAGTCCTATTAGAATAATTGGAAGTATCATCAGTAGGCTTAGGAGTACTTCCCTTTAGAGGCTCTAGATTATTATCTGAATTGGTATCTGAAGGAGTACCAAAGTTATTTTTATGAGTAGAAGTAGTTAAAGGCTACCTTTGTTCTCTATTCCTTAGAGGATATGTCTTCTTTAAAAACTATTGGAAGGCATGAAATTCTTCAAGCACATCATCAATCTCATTGTCTTCTTAGAAGGTGAAATCAAATGTTTCCACCATGAAGGTCTGATCAGTAGGCTTGGATCTTGAGGTACCTACACAATTTTATTTGTTAGGTACTACTTTAAAAGTTTCCAAATCTTCTTGAAATGCTTCAAAATCTTTAAAAAAATCAATGCAATCAATCTCACCATGCTTAGTAGTACAATGGACTCTATAATAATCAGGCAAAGTAATATCAATAAGGTTAGTATCCATAGTCTTATTTTTAGAAGATGGTTCACTATTATTATTGTAGAAATTATCATTATTAAACCTATTATTGGGTCTATTAAATCTTTGGAAAGAGAAGTTCCTACCATAATTTTCCCCAGTATTACCAACTTGATTTTGTAGCTGAAGGAAGTCAATGCTTATTTTTTGGACCATTTTTAGAATAGACTCATTTTCACTTTTGGGGGTTTTTATATTGGCACTAGTGGATAGTACCAAGGCCCTTTGATCAGTTGCATTAAATCCATTATTAGCAGGGTGGTTCAAGAACCCCAAATTTTGGTTAGGAGCAACATGTCTTAGAGGTAATTGGTTTAGATTATGTTTGAGAGTAGGCACATTCTGATTATTATTAGGAAAGACATTCAAGGTAGGCATATGTGGGTTGACATTGGGAACAAATTAGGCCATCTAATCTTGAGGTTGTATTTGGTCATTAATGATCATAGCCTCAGCATAAGTTAAATCTAGTGTGTTCATTGGACCTATAACCTTCTTTAAGAAAATCAAGGTCATGAGATCAAGAGCATCTTTATATATTTCTAAGACTAATTCCTGATCAAGTTTATAAGGTTCAATGGTTCTATTATACATGTTTTAGAACTTAGGATTGAAAGATCTTGTAGGTTCACTGGCATCCCTTTTTAGGGTGGTAAATTGCTGGTATAAGACATATGGGCTGAATATTTTGCCAAATTGGTCAATGAAGATGTTGTTAAACTCATCCTAGTTGGTGATGCAATCATCAAGTAGGTTTAGGAACCACTAATATGAAACATATTTAAATGTAAAAGGGAACAACCTACATGCTACATCCTCATGAATTACATTCAACAATATTAATGTAGCCTTAAATGATTTAACATGTTCTTATGTTGTTATAATACCACTAGGACTAAAAGTTAGAAAATAATTTTTTTGATTTCAAGGGAGGTCATGCATTACACCTTGTAAATTGATAGGATAACTTCCAGACCAAGACATACCTTCATTTAAGGTTGAATGTAGGAGTACCTTGGAGTGGTAAAGCTAGCAAAGACTTTAAATGCCTACATCTACCTTTGTCTCATCTAACTCTCCTATGGACTTCAAAATCAAGTAGAGGATATCCTATATTTTAATGTGATCTTATCTATATTCTTGGCAGTCTAGCTTGAAAACTTTGGACCCTATCTGAGATATAATGTGTCATATCAACTTTACAAAGAACAGGACTCAAGTTTGCACATTAAACTAATTTTTCAATGATATATGTAAAGAACAAGAAAGGGCATCAAATTTTAACTAAACTAGCTAAAATATGTGTCTAATTACGTAAATATGGTTAACCTTTTCAATTATAAGCCCAAATGAACCCAGATCTATGAAAGATATACCAATATTTAATTAAAACAAGCTATTCTAGTCTCAAATACTATGAAATCTCAGATCTTAAGCTACCTTTACCAAATTCAAGCATCTAACCTTAAATAACTTTGATCTTTATCAAAAGGAAGTAAAAATATGGGTCAAAGACCATAAAGATCAATGATCTTTACACTTTTGAGCAAATAACTATGCAAAAGTGCAAAGATAACATTGAGCTTAGATCAAAACACACCAGAATTAATAGAGATTCAAAAAATTCACATCCCTCTTTATAGAAATAGCATAGCTCATCATGTTGATGCCTCTATGTGTACCACATATGCTCTTAGTATTTAAATAACACTTCTCATTCTATAATTCTAGGAATTTAGAGCATGAGTAGCAAGTTTTGGTAATCTATTTACCTATGGTGAAATAGAAGTAGAGAAAATTAAACTGCTATATAAATTTATATTGATTGGTGATTAGGAGCCACCGTGATCCTTAATCTTTATGAATTTTGAAGCATTTATGTTGATCTTAGTGAATTATGATAAAATTTCTACACCAAAGCTAATCTAGATGAATATTTACAATGAGATCTAAACTAAAGTGATTTGATCCAAAAAAAAAAAAGCAAAAGGAAGGGTAGGGTAGTAATAAAATATGTGATTTTTTATCTTTGCCTCAAACATTATGACAAGGGTTTAATTTTAACTAAAAATGCATTTAATAAATATATGATTTGAAATAGTAGATGCTCAAATCCCACCATATAATAGGTAAATATATGAGGAAAACATGAGAGAATACAATTATGAACTAACTTTACCTTAAAGGTTTACTATTGCATTCAAATAGCATTTGTACATCCTAATGCAGATCAAATAAAACAAAGCAAAGTCTAAGAAGATTCAACTAATCTATCATTAGTAAAAATTAGCAACCTTGTATCAAAGATGTACATTTAGAATACATAAAAACCATTCAAATTCAAGATTTAAAATAAGCAATTGAAAAAGAAGCCATCTAACAATTGATACAAACAAACTTGGATAGACTTTTTAGTATTCCTTTATTATATTAATTGCTCAAAAATATACAATTTTAGGTTCAAAACTCTCTCCCCATATAAAATGGCAATACTACCTTTATAGAAGACTTAGGTAGTATATCGGTCAGGCATAAGATTACACATGTACAAAGATAAGGATAGTTATCCTTCTTCATGGTTTTAGAATACACTTATCTTTCCAAAATGGACTGAACTGAACTATAGGAAAATATTCTAACAAACTAACATAAACCTTTACAAAAGAATATTCCACATTCAAATATTACAATACTTTACATAAAATGGAATATTAATAAATTGGTGGGCCCTAGGATAAAGGGCTCCCTTATTTCTCTTGGATAATCTCCAAAGCTCTTTGATGTTGCTCACTGACCAACTCCAAATCAACAACTAGATTTTAAAAAAAAACATCTTCTTGATCATCCAAGTCATTAAATTCCCTATCATTTCTTGTCATGGCCTCCTTGGTGCCTATGGCTTCTACAATCTTTTCTTCAGTAATGAATATCATGCCAATGATTCAGTTGTTATCACTTCTAGATTAGACTTGATTTTTACTCCTCACTTCTTGCATCACCAAAGTGGCTTTGTAATTTTTCTTGTCATCATCAATGATGCCTAAGGCAGTGGACTTTATAGGGTTGGCTAGCATGGTACCAAGGAGTTTCTTGATTTTGGATATTATTTTTGTTATCCTTTAGAAGCCTATCCAAACTCTTTGACCAAGCACTTAATCTTTGGATATTATCAAAAATTATCCCTAATATTATATTCAAGTGGGCTATTCTAATGGTTTTGAAGCTAAGAATCCTACCATTAATTAGTATATTGATAATATCTATTATTTTATCCTCTATATCCTACCATTGGGCCACCAATCCTTTAGCTATTTCATATTGTTGGGTCAATGCATCCTGCCTCAACTTCATTGACTTTAAGAAGTCAAATATGTCAAATAAATATGCCTTAAACATCTTTATTATTACCTTAGGGACTGATAAGATAGCTAGTATCTCTAGGTTTTCCTTTTCTTTCTCTAGGTTATATAATTTATATTTCATGCTTTTGATACCTACTTTGATCTAAGTTGAATGAGCCTCAGCTAGTCCTTTAATTTCCTCCTTATGGATAGGATGTTTACCAAGATTCTAACCTCTAATGGGGGCTAGACCAACAAAGGGCTCAATTCTTTGAAAGGTGAATTACTCACCTCTAACCATGGCCTTATTGGTTATCATCCTCTCTAATATTATTATTTTTAGATTGAATTATACATTGTTTGATGACTCTATGATATTATGAGGCTTAAGAGTCTCCACCTATGTGTTATTCAAGACTCCTAGAGTGTCTATTTGAGTTCCACTTGATCTTATTATGTCAACTATTCTTCTCTCTTCCTCTTCCTTCATCAAAGCCAATATCCTTGGCTTGATCTCATCATGGAAATCAATGTGAATTATTGGGTTCAAGGCCCAAGAATGGGATAAAGTGGGAATATTTTTCATCTTCTCATAAATGAATCATTCAAGGATAATGGGCTCATGAATTGGGTATTCATTGTTAAATAAGTTGACTTCACTCATGGGGTGGGTGAATGTCAACTTGGGCTTCTTCCTCCCAATAGGGACCAATGTTAATTTAGATTTCCTTTTGTGTGAAGGTGTTATTAGAACCATGTCAAAATTAACTTCATTCCCTCTATCTTTTTCTACTTCATCATCCTAATCTTGGGGTTCCTCATATTATTCCTCTTCATTTTCTAACGCATATGCTTCAGCCAACACCCTAAGTGCATCCTCTACTATCTCATCAAGCTCCAATGCAACCATGTCTAGGAAATCTATAAGAGACTCTAGCCTTTTAGGTAGGGATGAAGATGATCCTTCCCGTGGTCTCTCTTCTAGTTTATCTTTACCAATTACTTGTGTAACTTGTGCTTAAGGCTATTGAATTCTAACTTGTGGTTATTCTAGAGGGGTTCTTGAGAATGGTGTAGGCAATAAGTGATACTGTAGGGGCCTTATTTTCCATATTTCACCTAGTGGCTTATCATCTTCCCTAGCCAACCTAGGCTCCAACTTAATTTTATGTCTCTTCAATCTAGATAATACCTCTAGGAAACCAAAGACCTTGATGTATAGTGGGTCATGGACACTAGCTAGTGCTCATAGACCTTGGTTATTGTCTTGGGCTTTAGATGCTTGGTGACCCTCTCATTAGGGTCCCATTACCTCAATTCATCTTTCTACAGGGTGATTGAGTCCTTATTTTTGGAAATAACATTCACATGTTCTTAGTTTTGTAATATAGTTCTTCTGATTATCAAAGGAAAGGGATGGAGAAAGCCCTTCCTCTTATCCTTGTAAAATCCATCTATGCCATGAAGAAGTTGGTACATAATTTTCTTGTTATTCTAGCTTGGTAGGCACATATATGGGTAACCTAAAGGGTTGTGTCAAAGTCCCTTCAATCCTTATTACTATGAAATTTGGATAGAACCAAATATCACTCATCAACTCCATGTTTTTCTTAATCAGGGGGATGACCCTACTCATTGGAATCCCTGTGATGGCCTCTAATAGAGATGGATAAACACAATAATAAATGAATTTCATGTTGTGTCTATATTTGTATATGTGAATTTTTAAATAATGATGGGAGATAGTGGGTCTCCCATTAAGTGACCAATTATTAATGTTTGGGATCTTGGTCATGTCTAATAAGGCATCAAGTCTATAAGACATCATGTAAAAGTGTTTGCTTTTCTTCTTCTTGATGGCTATGATTTATGACTTGAAACGGATGTTGATCATCTCACTTAATGGGGGAGTGAGTCCCTTCTCAACCATGAAGTAAACATAGGGCACCTAGACTTTGTCAATATGTGTGGTGGAGGGGGATCCACATAACCTATTTAGCAAGGTCATAATTATCTTAATCCCCTCCCTAAATTTAATAATTGGGATTTTTCTTGTGGGTTCTTGTATTATTTGGTTCCTGATAAGTAGCCATAGGGAAAGGATTATGTTCAAATTATGTTATCTAGTCTACTTTTTAATGGTTGGTAGGTCTATCTAGGAATTGAATAATTTATAGTAGCTCTTGAAATTAGGAAAGGAAATGTATTCTATTTTCTTGAAAGTACGCTCATGGACAATCTATTCTTTCTCAATTTTATAGTCAATAAAAAAAGGAGCAAGGACATAGATGTAGTGTAATACCTTAGGCTTGGTGACAACATAATGGAGGCTAGTCATCTGGATGGTGACCAAGTCATTGTATCTCTACAAGATGGTTACATTCTTATATTCTACTCTTGTAAGAGCTTGTATATCCTTAATGGTACAAAAGAGTTTATACCATTTCTTGTTCCCATTATTTAAAGCTACAGTATCTAAGTTCATGTCCTTAAATATTCTTCCCTCATTCTATGAGGTCAAGTATAGATCTATTTCATCTCTTTATTTCTATCTATGAGATATCATGGTTTTGGAAGTTGTGAATTCATACTAATGTATTACAAGTAGCTTATGGGTCAATTTGTTCTTTCTTGTATTGTAATTGAACTCTTATTGATTTGAATGTGATTAATCTAAGTTCAAATTAGGATTTTATGGATGTTGGGGCTTCTCTAAAGATTTAATGGTAATGGAAATTTGTACTTAGGCTCATTCATGTCCTAATTTTATTAAAACCTAGGCCTATATACCTTTGCCTTTTTGATCACACAAGATCTTTAATTTTATCATTTTGTGTTTATGTGGCACCTATATGGCATCCATTTGACAACTTTCATGGAATTTTTCATAAATGCCTTGAGGGACTAGCCATTACCTTTTAAAAAATCCCCTTTTTTCACACCATCAGATCCTTATTTATGGATCAATACGAACCATTGATCATGATCATAGGGCTTGAGCATCATTGGCTACCTTATGGTCAGGCCCCAAGGTTGTGCCACTTAGTGCCTTTGTAGGCCTTTTGAGCTTTGCATTTTGTGAAATGAATACATGCTTGCCATGTGTCAATCCCATAGTCCCTTGGGGGCTCATTGAATAGTCTCTGACAACTACACTCCATCTGATCTCTTCTCATGAGTAATCATAGACCATTGATCATAATCCAAAAGATGCACATGATTGGTCTAATGGATCAAATACCTTAGATTCATTGACTCTTTTCACTCCATCTGATCGATCTCTATGATTAAGCAAGAGCCATAAATCCTATAAAGGGTGAGAACTTTAATTAGTGTTGAGATGTAGGAAGGGACTTAGGCTAAATACTTTAGGCTAAGGTTTATTTCATGTTAATAAACATGAGATAAACTTTAGGCTAAAATATTATGCCTAAATTTATGGAATGTATATAAAAGGGACCTAGGATAAATATTTTAGGCTAAATTTTATGTTGCATTAATAAATAAAACATATAATCTAGGCTAAAATATATATGCTAATTTATTATAATGCACCTAAAGGGATCTAAACAATAAGTGGTCCAAATGTTAGGCTTTAACATAGGGTTCTATCATATTAATATACATGATGAAACTTAGGTTAAAAGCATTTTAATTTGAGTTTTTATGTTACAGGGACCTTTTAAAAGAAGACTTAATATAAGTCTCCAACTTAAGGTTTATTTTATTTAAATAAATTAAATTGTAACCTTAGGAAATATACTTAGACTAATTTCATATATTCATATATTTAGGCCACAAGTTCATTCTATTATTTGAAGTTCATAGATTTCAAGTGTATGAACATCTTTTGAGGGGTCCTATTGATTTGTAATGTAGCCATAAGCTTTTAGAAATATTTTGGAGTATATTATTATAAATAATAAAAATATTTATGGGATTAAATTTGATGGTCTTACAAATGTTAATGACATCCTCATAGACATCAAATGATGGCCATAAGAATGCCAAATTTAAGTTAGTGAATCATTGGGTTTTTTGGGCTTAAAGTTGATGGTCTTGTAGACATCAATGATGACCTCATGGATGTCAAATGAGATTCATGAGAATATCAATTTTAAGCTCATGAAATCCTTTTAGTCCATATATCTTTAGATTTAATATGCTCTATTGGATCATCCTTCTTGATCACATGTGGACTGTTGATTAAGATCTGGTCAAAAGCATGTCATTGGTTCCTGTAATCATAGAGAAGATTAAGTTAACTAGGGGCCATGTCATAAAAATTAAACTAAGAAAAAATCATAAGTTCATAATAATAATAAAATAGGTCCCTTCAAATGTTATGGTCATAACCTAAAGTTTTAGCCTAAGGTTTATTGTTTTTAGATAAATGCAATCAACCTTAGGATAAAATCTTAGGTTAAGTCTAAATTTTAATACGTGGGGATCATTTATTATCAAAATATCATGTAGGAGTGCCATGTGGTGAATCTATGGGGTTCCTTAAGCTTTTAAATTTTTAATGCCATGTTCACTCCATTGGATTATTTATGTGCGAGTAGCTATGGATTGTTGATCTTGATCTAAATACTTGTATCTAATTAGCTTAAGATTGTCTTGTAAAATGGGATCCATTTAAACTCAAGGATAATATTGCACCATCTGATCATTGGTCCCAATGAAGCATGGACAATTGATCATGATCCTGGTGATCTTATAGGATGGTCTAATGGATCAAAGCTTTAAACTCATCAAGCTTCCTACGCTCTGTTGGATCTTTCCTCATGATGAAGCAAGAGTCATTAGATCCATAAAGAAGTGATATGCTTAAGTTAGGATTTAGATTAATATAGGAACTTAGGATAAAGTATTAAGTCTAAGGTCTCATTTTCATTGATAAATATGAATGGGGCATTAGGGTTAAGACTATAAGCTAAGTTTATGACAAAGGGGACCATGTTAAGATAAAAGACCCTACAAACATAAACATTAGACCATGCTAGAACGTAAGGAATGGAAAGGGGAAAATAAAAGGATAACAAGCATGATTTTTAGTCTAAGGTTTTGTTGTGTTAAAAACATGACCAAACCTTGGAAAAAAAATTAGGCTTAAGTCTAAAGTTGATTCAAAACATTCCTGCCAAATCTATTCCTACCAAAATTTAAATTCAAATCAAAGGTCTAAATTAGGGTTTGCTAAAAGAGGGTTTCAGGACTCAAATCTAATATACAAGATTTTATAGACCAAATTCCAATGAAATACTAAATAGATATAATTTGTGAAAATTCTTGCATTATCCATTGAAGGGAGCTCCATGAAATATACGACTTAAGACATGAAAGTCAATTGTTAGCAACATTAGGTAAGGTTAAATCAAAACCATGAAAAAATGGTATAATTTCACCAAGCAAGGATGATCTTCAAGTGAAAAATATCAAAATTTTAGTGATAAGGTTCAAATTAATCACAAGGGTCCCTATTTTTTTATAAATTGGGGTATGTTGACCTCAACAGAGTACAACATAGTCTTTTAGTGTTATTTAGGCATTAAAAGCTCTAGAGAGGTCTTTCTATCATATTATCACCTATATTTTCATGACCTTATGAAAATTATTAACAAAATCATGACTTCAAAACACATTTATTCACCTTCATGAGTCCTTATTTCTCTTATTACTTGACATTATATTCTTTCTAGCCTACTCATTAGGCTTACAATTAAGATTTTGAGCTCTTAAGAGAGCATAGTTATTTGACCTAATATGGAACATAATCTAGAGGAAAATGCAGATTTATCATCCTATATAATCCCCTAAATATCATTAAAACTTTACCAATATGATCTTAACACACTGAACATCTCATGATATTTGCAACTACACCTTGTGGAAGGGTCAAATGACCAACTAGGCTGTCTCAAGAAGACATTGTTTAAAAATGAAAGTAACTAGAACCTTAATTGAATTAAATAATTTAATATACCTAAAAATTGATCTTAAAAACTCTTAAAAACATATACATTCCATTTATATATCAAGACTGCTTGAAAATTGCTAAATCTCAAGTCAAGACAGACAACTGGTTTCCTATCAAAAAGCCCCTTGTCAAGACAAATTATATAATGATTTAAATATGAAAAATGTATTATTTTCCCATAAAATATACCCAATAAAACCATTTTTATCCATTTATCTCATAGTTTAATGGATGGAGGCAAACTTGGACCCTATTTAGATGACTAGCTCATAGTGACCCCCTTATGTTCTTAGAGATTTTTCATAAATATGGGGGGATGAATATAATAAAAAATGCTGCTAATTTTAATTTAATTAAGTTACCTATCATTTTAAAAAAAAATAGCTACTAACTCTCTCTCTCTCTCCTTTGTCTGTACTGAGCACTTGAAAACTACCCTTCTAGAGTTGCAAAGGAGGTCGATATGGGAGATAAAATGGTTTTCATGATTTTAAGATATAAAACCTATTATAAAAAAAAAATTGACCTTTTAATGGACAAATAATTTCTTTAATATGTTTTAAGCTCAATTTTTCGTTGAATATTTGTATAGATAGCTCAAAATATGCATTTTTAGCACTAAAACTACTAAAAACACTTGAGAAGTCTAAGGAAACTATTGAAAATTAGATATATTATAATTTTCATGCCTAAAAAAGTAAAACATGTTCTTATTATAACATCAAACCATCATTCTCATTAAAAATCTATTCTAGAAGCCATAAAATGACCTAATATGCAATAAACTAGGTCATAAAGTTAGTCAAACCTGTCACCAACTAGTTAGATCAATTTTAAAGCATGATATGAATATAATATAATAAATAAGTCATATTAGGATTATATTTACTCTTTTCACCTCTTGACACAAATAAAATTGGTATAAAAGAGGCTAGACAAGCAAATGACTGTGATGATCAAAACCTTAATTTCATCAAAACTACCTTAAACTCTACTAAGTGAGGCTTTGGATGACTATTTAAAGGAAATTAAAAGACAAACACACCATTTATTAATTAAATTATCATGAAAATAAAAATTTAAAATGATAGGGGTGATAGTTTGACTTATGAGATCAAATTGTCAACAATCACGTTGGGAAATATAAAGTGAGAAGAGTAAAAAACATACATAGTAGTCAAAAAGGTATTTTTGGGTCATTTGACACTTTTTATGATCATATTATATGTCTTTATTCTTTTACACTTGGTTAAGGTGTTGAAATTCTTCTTTATAACATACATTCACTTTGAAAATTACTTTAATGTCTAAATATAGCATAATGGTTGGAAAAGGCAAGAAAAAAGGCACATTTATGCATTATACTATCATTTTACAAGACAAAATAGACTAAATGAAACACATTATATGTACCTATAACATCTACATTAGGTTGTTTTGGTATAATGAATAATTTTCTTGATGAAGAAGAGTCTATGACATTGAGAAAGTAGTTTAAGTTGCTAGAGACGTCTCATTAAAAGGTTTTTCAAGTTGAAAATTATTTTATAAGCCTTTTTAGGTCCAACTATAGATTACCTAGGATAAAAACCATACTCAAGAAGATGGTACAGGTTAGAATAAGATAAAAACCTACTCAAATCCTCTATCAGGTTTGTAGGCACAGTCAAGAATGCTCGTTTTCATAACATTGGTTCATAAAATAAGAGATGTTTTAGACCAAATATCCTAGGGTATGTTAACCAAACCTATTCCATTCAAATCAATGGAAATAATTTTGGTATTAAGGTTTAGATATTTATGAACCATTGTTAAGAAGTTTCTTGCCTCTTAAACCCTTCTAAACCCTATTATCACAGTTTTTCTCTTGAAATGACATGTCTAAGATTTTTGAATTCATGGAAATGGTTTCAAAGTTTATCTTGGAGGTCCAATTATCCTTAAAGCATCAAAATTAAAAAAAATTCCCAGTGTTCTTGGTTGTATTAGCAATAAATTTATTTGTCTTGTTATTTTAAACATGATAAGTAAGGTTTATTAGGGTTGTAAGGTGTTTCCGTCATGAAGGTGTTTTAAATAAAGTGTAAATGATGTGTTAAATCTCATAAAAACCTAACAATCCATCTTAAACCATATTTAATCAAATATTAAATGCATGAATGAGCCAAATATGAAGGCACAGGTCTGTCAGGTTTAAGAGTACAAGTTTTGTGGTTATTTGGCACTGTTGAGAAGTTTTGTGGTTTATGAAAGAAGATAAAACATATGTAATGCATATTCACTATTCTCTCACACCCCTTTCCATATTTCCCCAATATTAGATTCATCCTCAAAGTGACCTTATAATGTTGGTTCAAACACACATGCCTCAAATGTAAGAGATATAGTTCCATGAATAAGCACATTTGATGTTTTGAGGGATAATATATCTAAAATGGATTTTTAAACACTTAAGGATAATTTTATAGGACACTTAAAAATATGTAATTTTTTTGAAAACTATTCATGTTCATATTTTATATAAATTTATAGTGGCAGGCTAAAGGTTATTGGTCTAGTGTTATTGAATAGGGTTTCAAGTGTTGAAGAAGCAAGTAACAAACATGTGACTAAATGATCAATCTTTAATGCATTATTGATATGTTCACCTTGATGATCAATCTCAATTAAGTTCCCAAAACTCATTCAAGATCATTTATGGTCAAAATGGAAAAATAAAAATGTAGACATGCATGTTTAAGTGGACTATGTAAGTCGATAGTCTAGAATGAAAGGTTCTTGGTAAAACATGTGTAGATTTTCATTTGGAAAGGTCTTCAAGTAAGTCAAATAGTTTTCACATTGTCCCCAAGATCCTTCAATGTCATAAGAGGTAGGGGAAAGTCATTATAGGATCAAAATTATTTATAAAATAATATGTGGAATTCATGATCAATGTAACAAGCCTAAAGGAATAATTTCACAAAAAATATCATGAAAAGAGAATTTTGGCTCAAGACAGTCCTCTCAAATGCACACCTACAAGCCTACAAGCTCATGAAGATAAAATTTTGCATGTGGTAATTTAAATAAGTAAATTCATGGGGTATAATGTCCTTGGGGATGTTGGTAAGGTTTTTTATACTCTAACTTCATGGTATTTGTCTATTCATTAGGGGGCTCAACTCTATGAACAATCATTAAGAAGACAGAGACCTTAAAACTAGCTTTTGTGCCCTCAAAGAGATTGATGACTAGGTGTTTTTCCAAATTGACTCCAATGTGAATTAATTTACTTGAAAACACCTTCATGACCTCTATAAGCCTCATGATCACCTAATAAATCCAAAATATTGGCACATGTGGAGGATAAGTATAGTAAAATGGCCTAAAACTGCATTTTTAAGCCTATTTGTAAGTGTTTAAATGAGTAAAGTATTTTTGACCAATTGGAGAGGTCTATAAATCTTTGGAAGAGTTATGATGACATCCCACAAGCCACTCTAGAAATCCCCATTGTGATATAACATGTTTCAAGTCTTATGTAATTTTTTGAAAACTATTCATGTTCATATTTTATATAAATTTATAGTGGCAGGCTAAAGGTTATTGGTCTAGTGTTATTGAATAGGGTTTCAAATGTTGAATAAGCAAGTAAAAAACATGTGACTAAATGATGGGTCTTTAATGCATTATTGATATGTTCACCTTGATGATCAATCTCAATCAAGTTCCCAAAACTCATTCAAGATCATTTATGGTCAAAATGGAAAAATAAAAATGTAGACATGCATGTTTAAGTGGACTATGTAAGTTGATAGTATAGAATGAAAGGTTCTTGGTAAAACATGTGTAGCTTTTCATTTGGAAAGGTCTTCAAGTAAGTCAAATAGTTTTCACATTGTCCCCAAGATCCTTCAATGTCATAAGAGGTAGGGGAAAGTCATTACAGGATCAAAATTATTTGTAAAATAATATGTGGAATTCATGATCAATGTAGCAAGCCTAAAGGAATGATTTCACAAAAAATATCATGAAAAGAGAATTTTGGCTCAAGACAGTCCTCTCAAATGCACACCTACAAGCCTACAAGCTCATGAAGATAAAATTTTGCATGTGGTAATTTAAATAAGTAAATTCATGGGGTATAATGTCCTTGGGGATGTTGGTAAGGTTTTTTATACTCTAACTTCATGGTAATTGTCTATTCATTAGGGGGCTCAACTCTATGAACAATCATTAAGAAGACAGAGACCTTAAAACTAGCTTTTGTGCCCTCAAAGAGATTGATGACTAGGTGTTTTTCCAAATTGACTCCAATGTGAATTAATTTACTTGAAAACACCTTCATGACCTCTATAAGCCTCATGATCACCTAATAAATCCAAAATATTGGCACATGTGGAGGATAAGTATAGTAAAATGGCCTAAAATTGCATTTTCAAGCCTATTTGTAAGTGTTTAAATGAGTAAAGTATTTTTGACCAATTGGAGAGGTCTAAAAATCCTTGGAAGAGTTATTATGACATCCCACAAGCCACTCTAGAAATCCCCATTGTGATATAACATGCTTCAAGTCTCTATACAAGGCCAAGATGATGATTTTCCATCCCTAAATTGAGATGTTGAATTGGTAAACCTTCCTAAGGTCATAAATGGCATTAAAACACTTCATGACATCATGTAGGCATCTAATGACATCTTAATAAGGATATATAGGTTGTATAAAATTTCATTTTGATGATTGTAGGTGGTTTTGAGAGCCTATTCATAGGTAATACACTAGTCATGTTGTTGAAGACACTCAAAGAAGCATTATAAGACTCTATCAATTGTTCAAGATTGCCTCAAGATTTTACATTCTCTTGAAGACTCTCAAAAGGATATAATACACGTGAAACACTAGTGTGGAGGTCATGGAACATGGATGAGAGTACATAAATTCTTCTCCAAACTCTTTACTAGTATGTTGTGAAGACCTAATGGACTAATAATAAATTTAAATATGATCTATAAGCTTGGACAAAGGTTTTATGATCTTATAAAAGACTTACATACATTTTACAAGTTATTTTTGGTAGTTCTCAAGTAAAGACTAGACTTTTTATGAGAGACAGTCTTACTTTCATCACATTCTTTTAGGATCAAAAAAAATTTGACATGAAGTTGTAGGTTCTAATGATAAATAGCATAGTATGAATAGGTATAAGTCTTAAGTTTCATTCTCACCAAGATGAGATATTCATTTCAAGATCCAAGAATGGAATGGAAAGATTCCAAGGAGGTTAAGTAGGCCATATGTCAAGATATCAACTTGTAACTCCTCAACCAAGAAATAACATTTCCAAGGGAGAAAATATGAGTCATAAGAGATGAAGAGCCACTTTTATGCCACCTCTCATGAGGCCATCATCAATCCAAGACAACATATGTTGATGATGAATGATAGGATTATTTTTCCACCTTCTATTGGCATTGTAACTAGTTTCATGATATATGATAATCATAATGGACTTCCTCCATGTCTACCCCTCTCTTTCTTCTCCATTCTTCTATTTCTAATCCTAAAAAGGACATTGTAAAGTATAATCTAGGTTAGTATGGAAAATCCATACTAAAATTAATACTTTTTGTTTCTTTTGAAGTGAATGCAAACTATTTTTTACTTTTTTATCTCACATTTAGTGTGTTCATGGTGAATTATTGAGGAATGATAGTGTTGATGTTCAATATCCTTGCATTTTTCCTCTTCATTTTTCCCTATTTGTGAATAATTTATCTTCTTATAGGTCATATGGTGTGTATAAAGTGATTATGCAAATTTTAAGTGTGGAAAACCTTCATTAGTGCCTCATTATAGCTTCTTGATTATGCCTCTTAGTTGATGTATCAGTTGTAACCTCCATATTGAAATACTTATGCTAGAGAACTATTTGAAGTTGTGTGATTATATTCAACCTTGTTTTTTATTTGTTATCAACTCATATACCATAGGATTAGACCTATAAATTAGTGCATCATCCCTTTTTATGTTTGATTTCAACTTTATCTTTCCCTTTTCATTACAATTTGAGTAGGTGTAGTGATGGTATAGGTGTAGCATCAATAGAGCCAACCCTCTTTGGAGGTTATTTTTATTTATATGCCACCCAAAGCCTTAAAGAGTTCCCATTGTGTCAATTTAGTGAGGAGACCTAAAACACCTCCTCAAAGGGTGCAACTCAAAGTGACAATAAATACTAACTAATAATAGAAAAAAGTATCTCTTTTGAAAAAGAGGATTTTCCTCAAAATCATATTATTGATTAATATTTACCCTTGTATATTCAAGTATTTATACAAAATAAAGTGGTCAGAAGAGTACTTATTGATAATGGATCAAGATTGAATATTTTAAACATTTCTTTCCTAAATTTACTAGGCATAACAACAAAAGTTTTGACTCATTAAAACATGAAAAGTCATGGATTTGACAACATTCCACACCAAGTACAGGGGAAATTACATTAAATATCACTTTGGGTGCATGCACTTTTACTATTATTTATCAATCTATTCAAAATTACCTTAACTGCAATATTTCATTAGGTCGACCTTGTATTCATGATATGAATGTCATTCCTTCTACATTACATGCATGTCTTAAGTTTAGTTATCAAGGGTATATATACCCTTGATAACTAAACTTAAGACATGCATGTAATGTAGAAGTAATGACATTCATATCATGAATACAAGGTCGACCTAATGAAATATTGCAGTTAAGGTAATTTTGAATAGATTGATAAATAATAGTAAAAGTGCATTATATATATATATATATATATATATATATATATATATATATATATATATATCCTTTAGACCAAGACCCTTTCAAATATTATACAATTTCCATACCATATATACTTATGTTCCATATATGTAACCTTCTTCTATTGAGGTATCACCATCTACTTCACCTATTGATTTACTCTCATTAATACCACATTAAATTGATTCCTTAATCAACTTCAATCAATATGGTTTTGGATTAAAATACTTTAAAAATTATAAGATCACCATTATACAAGGGTTGGATAAACATGTTCAAGGTATTGTTTATCCTATTACAAGTTTTGTTACTGAAGGGTAAACAAGCCTTGGGTATAACTATAAGTCTACTTCTCATGAACCCAATCAAGTTAATAAACTTCCCAAGTTCATGCCTACCATGCATATGTGACTTGAGAATAATAATCAAGTCAACCATGTTTCTCAATCAAAATTAATATATCCTAAACTCATTAACAACACAATCTCACTTGAAATTTTGACATGGGATGAATTTTCATATGACGAGTCTATTTTTGAATTTTTAGGTTCCTATGAAGATATCCATTCCTTTCACCACAATAAGAGATTAAATCATGAAATAAATTTACCTAAATATTTTAGTTAAATTAATGATTCTTTTTCTTAAATGCAACTATATGGCCCCAATACTATTCCTACAAGACCATATGTGGAAGATAGATCAACATAACTTAATGAGGAAAAGTTGAATTTAATTTTGGCACTAATACAAATCTATGTCTAGTCCTCCTAATAGCCATGTTAAAAAATGATGAAGATAGATATTTTTGACAATATTTACATGATTATCTTGAATTATATGCATGGGCATATAAAGGCATGCTTAGAATTAATTCAGTGATAACTATGCACAATATTGTGTTATACCCAGATACCAAATTGATCAAGTAAAAAATAGGGAAAATGCATCCAAAAGTTATTTTGTTATTCAAAAGTGAAGTTGAAACCCTTTTGTATGTTGGCTTCATTCATGTTATTGATTATCCTGAATGGTTTCTAATATTTTACCAGTCACAAAACTTAATGGAGATATTTGATGTTGAAAAGATTACCATGATTTAAATAAATCTTGTTCTAAAAATGATTTTCCATTACCAAACATAGATATGATTATGGATTCCATCATAGGATATGAGATGTTATGATTCATGGATGATTTTTTGGGATATAACGAAATCAAGATAATACCTACAAATAAAAAAAAACACATCATTCATCACACCATGGGGGACAATTTGTTATACAGCCATGCCTTCTAGACTAAATTATGTAGGAGCAACCTATCAACAAGCCATGACACATATTTTTCATCATTACATACATAAAACAATTGAATATTATGTTGATTATTTATTGGACAAATCCAAGCATTAACAAAACCATGTTATTGACTTTCAAAAAAATATTTCAAAGAATGAGGCAATATAACATACATTTAAATTTGTAAATTGTATTTTTGGAGTATATTCAAGTAAATTGTTGGGTTTTATCATGTGTCATAGGCATTAAAGTTAAACCCAATAAATTTAAATATATATTATATATGTCACCACCAACTAATTTAAAACAACATTGATATTTACAAGGTCACATTTAAGCTATAAGACATTTTGTGCCTCAACTAGCAGATAAAACCCAATCTTTTACAAGACTGCTTAAGAAAGTTACCAAATTTGAATGAGTTGACTCTTGTCAACAAATTTTTTATGTAATTAAATAATATCTTCTAAACCATTTGTTTGTATGCCTCTATTCTAAATAAAACCCTCTTATTATATATTCCTACCATTGATTATGTTTTGGGTATTTTTCTTACACAATAAAATGATGATCATTATAAGCATGTCATTTACTACATTAGCCACACACTTATTGATTATGAGCAAAATTATACTGCTATCAAAAAACTATGTTTAGCTCTTATTTTCATGACCCAAAAATTATGACACTATTTACATCATAATTAAATCCATATCATCACTAAATTTGACCCACTCAAGCATCTTTTGTCAAATACCCATCTATTAGGGCATATAACAAAGTGGGTAATGTTGTTTATCAAATTTTTGTTTACATTTTATATCACAAAAGTCTATTAAAAGACAAGTTATTACAGATCAATTAATTATTTCCCCATTACATGATCCACTACCCATTACTATAAAATTTTGAGATGAATTTACTTATTGTAATATTGATAATGATATATGGGCCATACATTTTGATGCATCTAAATGTGCTACATGTGTTGGAATTGGGATTATGTTTTTTAATCCTCAAGGTGAACACATGCCTTTTATTTTTAACTTAGGTTTTTCATGCACAAATAACATAGCATAATGTGAAGATATAATACTAGGCTTATCAATAACAAAAAAGTTACACATCAAATCTTTACATGTATTTTAACCTTTGAGGGTTTAGCTAATGTAAATCTTATGTTTTATTAAAAGGTTGACTAGTCTAAATTAGTGAAATAATATGTAATGAATATCCACTGATTTGTTACAAATTTTGACTAGCTTTAACTTTATAAAAATAGTAATAAATATTTACAAATAAAGACTTATATAGAAAATACCCGATGTAGAAGATATGAGTGTTGAAAACTAAGATACAAATAGGTATAAGTGTCATCAATTGTATCCCTATGTCATAAACCCTTTTGTATAGTAGCGCTACACTTGGATAGTATCACCATGTGCCTCTAGTGTCTTAAAAATGGCACTAGTGTCCTCTACGTAGGACTGCTCTAAATTTTTAGGTACACTTGCAACTATGTTTATGGGGGCTATTCTTGTGTGTACAAAGTTTGAAATTATGTATTATGCCTGTAATGGTTTTTTTATGATGTAAACCTTAATCCTCCTTGAAAGTAAGGAATGAGATAAAAAGTGTGTTTGTTAGTAGGATAAAATAGACATCCCCAACACCTAACTATGATGATAGTTGCCTACATACCAATACTCTAAGAAGAGATCAAGATTGACGTATTTCTCCCCACCTAAGTACCGGTGAAATTAAAATTGATGCTATAATGATAGTGGTATTGAATGCCTTGATTATTATTGAGATTGGAAATCTATAAAATATGAGTTTAGGACAGTTGTAGATGGTAATATGTAGAATTAGGGTAGAATATAGATTAATAATCATAATTTTTATCAACTTATTTCATTTCTAAATAAGTATTTTGCATCTAATTTCCATCTAATGGATAGAGGTCTAAAATTCATGTATTTATAGTGTTTTGTAGCTTGTGTGGGTAATAAAATATTCTTCGGCCGACCTTAGGAGGGTTTTACTTTTAAAAATATATCAGTTTGAGAAAGATAGGGTAAAGGACATTAGCACCATTTTGGGTACACTAACACCACATGGATTTAGTGTTATTAATGTGGTGCTAATGTCTAACTGGTAGGATACTAGGCATAAAGGGCCATGATCAAGAAATGAGGGTCTAAGATTGTGTTTTAGCTAACTAGGGATGCCTATGTCTACACAAAGGCTAGAAAAGTGTGATAAAAGGATCTAGGATAGGTCTAGGGATAATATAGGAATATTTTGTCTTAAGTATAACTCTTATCACTCAAATACCAATTTTAGGTGATTACATGTGCACCCCATTTATGTGAGAGTAGTGAAGTGAGATAACTAGCTTAAAAGACAAATAAGTTTACCTAGACTTACCTAAGAAGTAAATCCTATGAAGCTAAGTCTGAGTATGTGAATATGGACCTATGTATTTTAATCATGATTTAAATCATGATCTTCAAATTAAATATGCATAAATTAGTCCTTACTTAAGAGATATCAATAGAAAAATACTATGTTGAGTAAAGAAGTAACTGAGTAAAACTAAGAGATAGGAAAGAGGAAAGGAGTGAATATACCTTGTTGAGTATGTGAACCAATGTATAAACCTAGTGATAACCTATGTGTATATAATGATTAAATCATTCACTAGCTTGGAATAAGTTGATAACATGCTAAATCTTCATGTGTGGGTGGCTCAAGACAATCTAGTTTTGACTCCATCATTACCCACCCCTATTTGGTAGATCATGACTTGTGAATAGATTAAATTAGACTAAAATTTTATCCAACCCTCTCATGTGGGTGGATCAAGAACTAAATTAAGATATTGATCCATAATTTCCCACCCATGTGTAGTAATTGCATCTAAAATTCAACTATGCAAAGTGATATAAATATCTAACTATGTATGTCAGCTCCATAGCCACTCAGATACATTAGGCAGCTTTGGGCCACTCGAGAATGAAAAACATTATAGATGGAGTAAGTCATGAAATTTATTATAACCTATAATATGATGTCAAGTGTATAAAATTTAGAGAATGACATGGAATTTGTCATTGCATCTGATCAACCTATGTGTAACTAAGCATATGGAAATAATATGTTGTGCACATATCCCCAATCTAATATCTGAGTATACTAATTCTAGACTGAGTTGTAATGACTATATATAAGTATATAAACTAAATATGGGAATGATCATGATTTGTATGATTCCCAAATATTAATAAATGATATTAATCTAAGCTAATTTAGTGTGAATATGAGCAAAATATGAGCATAACTATCAAACCTATAGCTATATTTGTGAAAACATGTATTATACCTAGTGTACTATTCTATTTAATCTAAATTGTCCTAAAATTTGGGATACTAGATAGTATTTCCATATATTATATAGTAGTACCATGTGGCACTAGTGTCCCTATCTAGGTGCTAATGTTTGTCTAGTCTAAAATTTGAGTCACTATACTAATTTTTTATTCCATTTTTTTCTTATGTTTTACCTATGTCTGATTTTATAAAACTAAGTTTGTATGTTAAAAAATGTTCTCTGAATACAATATAGGATCCTAATTTCTATGAAAAACCCCTATTAATTCCCCTTCTTTTGAGGGTATTTATTGAACCTATGTAAGAATTGTCCTCAAGATAAATAGCTCTACAAAATGTGTGTTAGATAGAACAGATATGATAATTTTGTGATAATCTTATACAATGTGTAAACATAACATCATGATGTAAGATAATATAATCAAAAGTATGCAATTTAATATGTATGTCATGTCTCACATTATATAAGAGTGTCAATATAGATATAATTAATATATGTAATAGTAAATCTGAGTAGCTACCTAGGTGGATGGGGCATGATGTCCATCATGGCACCCAAGTAGGAAGGGTAGATACATGAGGTCCCTCATGGCATCAAAAATTGGTGTGTGTAACAAAAAAATATAATTTTCATGACCATGATGTATATAAAAAATTATACATACAAAACACATGAGGCATGCAAAATAGGCCAAGGGGCCACAATACAAGGGACATGGGCACATGTCACTAAATCTAAGAAAAGAAGACATACAAGGATATGTTTAAATGCCCACATATGCAAAAATAAGAAATTTGGATTAAATACACATAGAAGGACATGCTCAAATGTCTACATACAATAATCAATAAAGTGCATGCAAGTGACATGGGCACATGTCCAAGGTATACATAAATAAAAGTGGCATAGAGACAAATAAAAAAGCATAATCAAATTCCATTGAATATAATAAGCATAAAAAATACAATCAAGTCTAAACTAGGAAATCTATAAATGAATTCATGCATGAATTTAGTACAAATTTGTGCAAGAGTGAGGTTGTACATATGATGAGTCTAAACTAGTGATAGTTGGAAAAAAATATGAGTATGAGTAGAAATGATCAATATCAAGATATAACAAAGTTAAAACTAGAATGTATAGAATGTAAGGATATAACTTGGTAATAAAAACTATGTATAGGATGCCCTGAGTGGGTGGATGTGTCAAATGAAAAACCATGAATCAGTGTATATTCCCCCAGTAGGTAGATGATAGTAATTTTGGATCAATTTACTAGACCTAAATCCTATAAGTAATCTACAAGAACTCGACAAGAATAAGTGAATCATGTATGTATGATAAAACAAACTATACTAATATAGCTAGCATATGTAGTGTCTAGAAAATACAAGAAATGTAAACATAGCAATGCATATAATCTATAAATTTAAAAAAAAAAAAATGAGTAATATTTGAATGTTTTTGTGTTTGGCATGTTATATTTTTTTTGTATTTTTTGGATATAGGCTATGTACAAGAAAATGAAAATAAACTATGTACAAGGAACAAGAGAAAAGAAAATATGTACAAGGTAAGAACCATACTAACTAATGAGTATCATGTGAGACTCATTATCACTATGACCTTTGTCAAATAAGGCAACTATGATTCTACATGTTTTGTGAAGGGGTAATTGTGATCCCATAATCTATTGTTCTAAGTAATTTGTATCTATATCTACCTATGTAGTGGTGCTAGGAATATGTGGCACTGACTTTGGTGTCCTATGAACTATAGGGGTATTAGAAACCCATATGGTAGAATCAGTTGTAGGTGACATAGGTGCCCTATTTTGAGAACCCTAAGAACCCAATAATACTAATCTCAACATAAAGTGAGTGGAGGAAGGTCCTTTATAATATATGACATATATTTGATGTAGTGGTCTCTCTAATAATGGTCTCTATGGGAGAGTATGCATATGTGTCAATAATTTAGGAGTAGACCTCACCTACACTAGTGGTTCTACTAACCTCTGTGAAGTATGCATAGGAACTATGCTTTGAGTTATAAATAATAACTATGTTATATTTGGTAATAGTGTTAGAACTATAATTGGTGACTGTGTTATAAATGCCTATGGGATATGTAGAGGATACTCATATAGGATACCCTCAACTTTGACCACCTAATTTGCATATATGTATTTGAATCATTTGTGCATTATAGATGGGATGTCTTGTATCTTTTAAAACCATGGCCTACCTAATAATATATCAAACATGATTTTACTAGTACTACTAAGAGTCGAGTGGCTATATCTACTAGTCCAACCTATAATGAAAGTATAATATCCCTGATGGATCTCTAAACATGACCACTAAACCACTAATGATTATGTCTATAAGGAATATATTCTAATTTTATTACACCAAATTCTATAAAAGTGGCATAGTTCACATGTTAATTCTTGACTCATTGTCAACCATAACACTCTAGATAGGATGATGATCTATGTATGTTCATATAAAGAGTGCATGTAAATCTATATCATCATCAACAATATCTTATTTTGATAAGGTGATGAGTTTTCTAGGTGGGACTATAGTATTTTACATACCAATGATGTTATGCAATGGGTGTGCCTTTTTTGTAATAGTATGATAAGAAGCTAGCGGTGGATGTGCTTGATATGTGTAATGAACACCTAATGTGCTCCTTACCTCATTGATTGTATGCTTTGATAATGTAACTAATAATATATTTAATGCCTTAGCTTCTATTTTTTGTGATTTTTTTACCTCTCTAGGTGTGCCCACATCAATAATATTAGCCACAATAAAATCTCATATCTCATGTTTTAGGCTTATGCATATGTTTGTTGTATGGCCTGGTGCCCCATGATACTCATAGAATGTATTAGAATCATAGATTTTTGGAAGAGGCTATGTTTTATTAACCTCTTTAATGGGAGGGAGAGATATGACATTGCATTCTAAAAGTTACTGTAAAAATTATGTTGGTGACTCTAGAAGGTTGGTGAATATTTGATGTTGAGGAGAAGATAAAACCAATCTATATTAATTATGGCCTTTTTATCACTCTTATTCTCAATGTCATTCACCTTGTATGGAGTCTTATTTGAACTCTTAACAATTTATTTTTATCCATTGGTATATTTTAGTTTTCCCATTGATATAAGTTTGACCTCTCTTTCTTTTAATGTATGGCATAAATATATGAATGTAGGAAACTTCTTAAACAAGATAGCTTCATGTAATGTTGGTAAAAGACTTTATTTAAATATGTCCTGAAGTTCTTTGTCTACCATGGGGCTAGTTAATTTGGCTAATATAGTATTGTATCATAATATATAGTCTACGATAGGTTTATTTGAATTTTGTTTCAACTATGCTAATTGGGAATATGATATATTATCATTGATATTGATGGAGAAGTGTGATAAAAACATGTTGGCCAAATAATTAAATGTTGTGATAGATTTATTTGCTAAGTCATAAAACCATTTTAGGGTATAATCATTTAAATTAAATAGAAAAAACTTCATGATAATCTAATCATTGGATATGTAGTCTAAACATATTGCATGAAAAGCTCTGAGATGGTGCCTAGAATCACCCTTACCATCATGTATTGTAAGTTTAGGTGCCATAAAAATGGATGGAAAGGGAGTTTCCATTATGTGATGTGTCAAAGGTGTGTATAAGAGAATATTAGAATCTAAGGCATGTGATGGCCTAGTGGTTCCCTTCTCAAGATGTAACACCTTAGCCTATAGAGTATGAATCTCATGAATAAGGTATTGTACATCTAGAGTAGAAGAATTAGACACAAGAGGTATAGCTATCACTATAGGTTTTTGAATTACAATTTTAGGTTGTGCTAGCTAATTTGGCCCTACTATAGGTGTAAAAACATTATTATCTAGGGGAGTTGAAGATTGACCATTATTTGTTTTGATCTTGATTTACAATATGGCTTATAAGATTTGTGCATGATCAATGGTTTATTCTCAAATTATATCTCTAAATCTCTAAAATATCTCATCTTTATTTATAATCATGTCATCAATGTTAAGTAGAGGGAGAGTGTCCTAATTTTCAATTTGTATATCATCTTTTTCTTTATTTTATTATTCATATTCAAATGCATTATCATTTAAATCCACATAATTAGGGTGTGAAGGATGAATATCTAGAGTTTTGATATGTCCCTTATCCATGTTTAATTTCAATTTGTATCTCTATAGTATTACCACCTAATCTAGCACTTATTATTAATGGAAAAGAGATATATTTTTTAGATGGGATGTAGTAAACAAATTAGAATAGAGCTACTAAAATATAATATATGAAATCTAAAAAAATTAAAGCAACTAATAAAAATAGGAAAAATAAAGATACAAACCCTAAGATCATCTAGATTTAGGGTTTAGAATTAGGATTATTTTGCAAAGATTTAAATTGTATTTAAATAAATGAAACCTAATTTAAGATTGATTAAATTATTTAGGTTATGCCATAAATATAAAAATATAAGTTTGTAACCCTAATTTAGTGTAGAAAAGTTTGGCAAAGGTAAACCCTATGTAGAACTAGGGTTTAAAGTAATATTCAAAGTAATTTGGGTTCACCAAATGTTTTAACCTTTTAGGGTTTAGCTAATTTAAATCTTATGTTTGATTAAAATTTTGAGAATTCTAAATCAATGAAATAATATGCAATAAATAACCACTAATTTGTTATAGATTTTTATTAGCTTTGACTTTGTAAAAATAATAATAAATATATGAAAATAAAGACCTATCTATAAAACACCTAATACAGAAGATCTGAGTGTTTAAAACTAATATACAAATAGGTTTGAGTGTTTTCAACCATATACCTATTTCAAAACCCCTCCTAAATAGGAGCACCACACTTGGATAGTAGCACCATATGGCTCTAGTGTCTTGAAAATGGTGCTAGTGTCTTTTATACATGACTACTCTAAAATTATTGGTGTACTTGAAGCTGTGTTTTTGGGTTCTATTCTGACATGCATGAAGTTTGAAACTCTATATTGTTCTTAAAATATTTGATTTATGATGAAAACCACAATCCTCTTTGTGAGTAAGGTATGATCTAAAAAATGTTTTCATTAGTAGGATAGGTTGGACATCCTCAACATCCCATTTTGACGAGAGTTTCCTACATACCAATACTCTGAGGAGGGATCAAGATCATTGTATTTATCCCCACCTAAGTGCTTTTGAAATTACAAGTGGTGTTATAATAATATTGGTCTTGAATGTCTTGAGTGTGCTTAAGATTGGAAATCTAGAAAATATGAGCTTAGGGAGATGGTAGTATGAAAAATTAGGGTAGAATAGGGATTAATAACCTTAATTTTGATCAAATTGTTTCATGTTTGAATAGGTATTTTTCATCTAATTTCCATCTAGTGGATAGAGGTATAAAAGTCATGTATTTATAGTGTTTTATAGCTTGTGCAGACAATAAAATATGTTTAGGCTGACCTTCGGAGGGTTTTACTTTTGAAAATATATTCATTCAGGAAAGATAGGGTAAAGTAAATTAACACCATTTTTGGGACACTAGTGTCATGTGGCTCTAGTATCCTTAATGTGGCACTAATGTCTAGCTCGTAGGTTACTAAGTGCTAAGATCAGGAAATGAGGATTCAAGACTATGTTTTAGCTAACTAGGGATGCATGTAGTCTACACAAAGGATTTAAAAGTGTGATAAAAGGATCTAGGATAGGGCTAATATAGGAATAGGTTGTCTCAATTATCACTCTTATCACTCAAATACCACTTATAGGTGATTACAACATGTATATGGTGACTCATAACTTGTCATAAATCAAGTTATAATTATTTATTAAACTAAATAAGATAAGTTAATCCCTTATAAAGGCATGGTCCAACATCTCATACTACACTTATCTTCTTTATCTATTGATAGCATCCCTCATAAATATAAAATATATGTTGATGCCATGGCTAGCATCACATCTTTAATCTTAATTGATATTAATAATGATCATGTAATTTTTACTATCTAATAATTATGCAATCTTTTGGTTGATATAGATATTATCAATGCATTAGAAATTTTTCCAATAAAATGAAGTGCATATAATCTTAAGTGGTACACCAACATATATAATTACCTCTATAAATCTAATTTTCCAAAAAATGTCATGTGAGAAGATAAAAAGAGATTACAATGCCAAGACATGTGTTGTGTACACATTGTTGGATCCCTTTTTTAATGTTTTTTTGATGGAAAATTCTTATGATGTTTTAATTAGGTTGAATCTCAAATTCCTATACTCTAAGTTCATGATATTTAATTTGGAGGCCATTTTAGTGGTAAAACCATGTCTTACAAGCTCCTACATCAAGGATATTATTGGCCAACAATAAAATGATAATGTCATGATATGCTCAATTATATTCCCAATTTCAAATGAATAGAAATATCAATCATGCTTCATCATATACACTACAACATCTTGTATCTCCATGGCCTTTCTCTATTTAGGCATTTGATTTATTTGGAAAAATCAATCTAGAATCTTTAAATGGACACAAATTTATTATTATAGCTATGAAGATTTTACAAAATGGGTAGAATAAATATACCTACAATATAAAACAAGTGAGGATCTTCAAAATTATTTGATCAAACATTATCTCATAATTTGACCTATCTTATAAAATTTTAATAAATAATTATTCATCTTATAAGAATAAATTTGTCAAAAGATTTTATGCTCAGTACAAAATATACCAGACATTATCCACCCCACACTACCCATAGGAAAATGGTAAAGTGAAAGAAACTAATAAAATAATTAATAAGATCTTAAGCAATATTTTTTCAAAGTAGATAAAATTTTTGCATAATCAAACCATCTATGCTCTTTGGGCATATCACACAAATGTACACACCCCAATGAAGGTTAGGTCATATTCTCTTATTTATGGAATAGAATTTAGAATTCTTCTTGATATATAAATAACCTCTTTACGAGTGTCATTAAAAGACATTATCAAAGATCAAAATTATGAGTAAAAAAGTCTACATGAATTGGAAATGCATTATAATAAATTCATATAGGCTCTCAAAATTTTAAAATTTTATTAAACATGTATCAAACGAGCATATGGTAATAAAATTTGCAATCATGAATTCAAAATTGATGATTTAGTACTCTAATAAAATCAAAATAATACCAATTCTAATAAATAAAATAAAGGAAAATTCAAATAAAATTAGTTAGGTCCATTCATAATCACTAGAAGGTTGGGTACATGAGCCTACTACCTCACCACACTTGAAGGTCAACCTGTCAAGAATATCATGAACATCATACATTTACGTCGCTATTATACATAATTCAATATATTTCAATTCAAATATTTCATTAATTGAAAAAAAAATTAAATATGTCAAAAAATCAAAAAATATATATATTTTAAAATTTTCAAAAATCAGGACTTCTAAGCATTTTCATTTATGACTAGATTATTTCTTTACATATGTTATTTATTCTATGTTCATTAGATAAAATATTTCAATTTCCAATACACATTGCTTTTCACAAGGTTTTTGAGTATGATAGAGGACATATTTTTACATGATTTTGATGTTGAGATTCCCTTATTACCCAATATCCTTGCTAAGTAAGGGGCATCTCTTTATTCTCCATGAACAATTCAATAGGTTGTATTTATCCACAACATTTCTACCATGTTGAACTATATATCATATAACTTTTTTTCTAATCAGCATACTCTACATGTGTTATATGACTATGTTACTTTCTAACAATAGCATTGATACATAAGGTTAATGTAAACAAGTTTTATTTTCTTTATGATTATTCTTTACTTTACTACATGATAAGTTAGAACTTGCTTGTTTATTATGTGTGGCCCTTAGCCTTGTATGTGCAAAAATATTACTTGTATGGAATCATTATGTCATTTTTGTGCATCCCTTGGCCTTTTTGCTTATGTAATATTCACATGTACCTTGTTTGAGGCATTTGGGGTTTATGTATTACATATTATGCAAATTACATGACATTGTGTGACATTGCTTACTATTCATTACTTTTTGCTATAGTGCCATGATTCCTATCATGCATTACTCCTAATATCTACTTTAGTTTCATGATACATATCATGCACATGTTTTTTATGTGTGTTCTACAAACTTAAATAAATAAGTGAATTAATACCTAAATGTGACAAATTATTGAGTAAAATTAAAATGGTATAGATATGAAATAAATAACACAAATTGATTTAGAACTTGTTAGATTTATAAATATTCTAAAAAGGGAATGTACCAAGGAAATACAACTTAGTTGGAAACCTAGAATTTAGGATTATGACTAAGACTTGAAAACATGATGTGTGACTTTTTTAGATGACTATGGATCTGAAACTACATTTTTCTATATCTTAAGATAATTTCACTAGATCTAGATAGGGGCATGATGTGTTGTTGTCCTTAGTAAGTGTCAGCTCTTATGAATGATAGATCTTTAAATTTATATGATAGGTTCACCTATGGCTATATGTTCTATTTACCTATGTGTGATCCTTTTATCCATCATTAAGCCCACTATATATCTTCTCCTTCAATTTTAACCATAGCTCAATAGAGCAAGAGGATAAATGCAATCATGCAGTAAAAAAAGGATGGTGGTTAAATTTTTACTGGACCGTAACACCCCATGTGTTTATTGTTGCCTACATACTAATACTCTGAAGAAGGATCAAAATCAATGTAATTCTCCCATGCTATGGTGGAGTGTGTGAAATATTGGTGTAATGCTAGATTTTTTTATAATTTTAGTGTGATTAAATACTTTAGGTATGACTAGTGACCTTAAAAGTTTACTCAAACATTAGATCAAGACTACTAGGGTTGTATGTATTTATAATTGGGATAAATAGGTAATTACTCTCAATGTGAAATTAGAATTATAATGATTTTTAATAAGGAATCCTCTTTTGTTCAAAATGGTTTAAAATATGGATTTATAATTATATTTTTAGAATTCCTTCACATGAGGCTTGCTAAACTTGTGGGACAACCTGTTACATGAATTTAAATTTAATCAAGTATCCATTATTCAGTATGAGGATGCCCCTTGTTGAACTAGATGATATCATAGAGGGGTACTATCCAAATATATCAATCTTATCCACTGTCCAATTAGGGTGACCTTATCTAGAGGGAAAGAAAAAATAAATATAAATTTGGGATCAGTCTCAAAGTGAGCTTAGATTTCTTATAATTTTAGATAGGGATAATTTAGTATCATTGGTTTCTTGAGGGAATGGGTCATCCATAATATGAGTGAAATAAAAGGGGTCAAGGAACATGGAGTTAAGCATGAGCTGAGTGTATAAAAGGAATGGTTACAAGTGCATTTCTTTAGCAATAAATGTCAATTTATGTTTCTATAATACTATAATGATATATTAATCCAACATGTATTTCACATGAAAATAAAATACTATATTTAATTATATGATACAATATAACTCAATTAATCAAATTAATACTAACATGATATATATTTCATCTATTTTATAATTCTATTTTGAGATAAGTGACTTGCAGACTACATATCTCATCTCAAAATGGGGGCATCACAATGGCTTGTCTTGAGAATTCAATCCTCATGAGAAAAAAATTAAATCTATTTCACAATACAAATTTAAAAATTATAGCATCATTCAAATTATGGGGGCATGTGACTTGTATGTGCACTAATTCCTATAACTACAAGTGGAAAAATTTAAATAATTACAAGTTTAAATAGTTTTAAAGTCCAAATGGCAATTTAATCTCAATTCAGTACAATACAAGAGGCATGATATTCATTTATGTTCAAGCTACTACATGGCAATTTCAAAATTTCTCAAGTTCAAAAAAAAATTCAAGATTAAAAGTTTTATAACTCTCAAAGTCTCAATGTTGCAAAGTTTCAAATAGAATCTAGATCCAACTGCAATAATGTGATTCATCTTCACGTTGCAAGTGGGCCACATTGGAATCTAGTGACAATGTCGTAGAAAACCACAATTGGTGGTTCCACCCCTTTAATTATTTTACAAAGTACTCCACATACTCAAATGAGAGTTGTAAAATATAATCTTTCCAATTCAAGATCATTCAAAGGTTTTCAAATTGAGACTTGATCAATCTAAATTTGCCATAGGTTTGATATTTCTTCAAATTCCTCAACAAAGAGGCAAGAAATTATCCACTTTAAAGTTATTGGGTAATTATATTGTGTACTCTTTCAAGTGTCTACTTTCATTTTTGTCTTTTAAAATTCAAGTTTCATGTTTTGAAATTGAAAGTATGGACAATAACTGCTTTTAGTGGCATTGTTAAAGGTTTTGCATTAAGGCATTTTAAATGATCAATATTTGCATCAAAATATAAAATTGTGTATACAAATTAGGTTAACTTTCCTCAAGTAATTTCACTTTTTTTCATCAATAGAATAAATTAAAGGAAATGTAGATACATAAAATTAATTATTAAGTGTTTGACAATGTTTAATCATGGCATCCTTACCTTACTTGGTCTATTCACCATTTCACTAACTCATAATGTATAAAGAGAGTTTCCATCATCTTATAAACACTAAAAATATCATACATGAATCCATATTTCAACCTTATTAATTCTTATTCAACCTATAGGTTCCTGTCATAATTTTTCCAATAATCTATATCCTTCTAGGATAGTTCTACACTAAATTAGATAGGGCCACACTAGGGCCTTATCCACTAGCATGACCTTGTCCCTTGCACTCTAATGGTAACTTTTTTAAATCAACAAATTTCAAAATGGATTTACCAAACATTTTTTGAAGTCAATTAGTAAAAATATTCCAAATATTCCTCTATATAATCACATTAAGGCTTCTCAAAACGCATCTAGCAATCACTTAGAAATATTAATGCACTCTAAGACAAAAAGAATTGTTTATTTTAATTTTAATTTTGATGCATTATAACAGTTATAGGCCAAGTCTTAATATATTTTACTCTAGGTCAAGGGCATATATTATCAATCCTTTCAATCAATATTCTATATATATTCATAAAATTTATATAATCACAAATCACACATTCATCCTAGGAGGGATAATTACAATGACTTGAGGCCCATTTGGATTAGGTAGGCAACATTCATATTATATAGGTTTTTTTGAAGATAGCTCAGCTAATCCCATTAACCATTTCCCTCTTTTAAATTGATATTCATTATGTTTGTTGTGAAGGATAAGGGTTTGTGTTTTATAGGCTTTTCATGAAGTATATTATCACACAGTTAAACATTCAACCTTCATAAAGAGTCACACAAACCTAAATTAAAAAATTAAGAATATAATCAACCAAGACATGACCATAGTTAGCAGACAAGTCTATAGTGTGTCCTTGTCATCCTCCTTCAAACTTATCCCAATGCAGTCTTAATTTGTACATTCATTCACAACATAGTCTACAAGCCTTTTCAACCAATTTTGAGTCATAATCAACCTACAAAGTCAACATTATATTTTTTATGGATATTTGCATATTTGTAGGAATATTTACTATTTTTAAGTAATTTATATATTTTTTAAAATTTTATATTTCACTTCCAGATATATGTATTCATGTATTTCAAATTCAATAGTTTATATCTATTAATTTAATTCATTTTATTTAGAATATATTAAACATCGCTATCTTTCAAACTATCCTTTTGTATTTTTCCCTTTTTACCATAGATCACTATGCCTACCTATCAAAACAAATTCATATTTGTTTTAGTCCTTGTTATTGTGCATAGTTATTAATTTTATCTTCCTTTGCCTCGAAACCCTGGCTCCACTTTTGACAAAAACTTAACCTAAAAGAAGGGGGAAAAGATGGGTTAGACAACCCCAACCACTCTTTACTAAGTGGTTTAGTGTTACCTATGTTTCAATACTCTAAAGAGGGATTAAAATACACATATTCCTTCCACCTATGTGTATGTGTGATCCATTGTGTTCCACTAGAATTACATGTAAGTCTTTGGCTTTCAATATTTGTTAACATACAAATTTGACCTTGTATTAGTATTCAGAATTAGATTTTAGGATTATTCCTTTGAGTTTTTTTAGATTTGGATAATTTTGGTTAGTGTATCAAATATTTGTGAATAGATATCATGATGTGAAAAAAATATTTGATGTAATTTCCAACTAATTATCAAGTCCTTAATACTATAAACTTGTCTTATAATTATAAAAGACTATTTAGAATTTCCCCCCATAATGGCATAGGAAATGTGTATAGGCCAACCCAAGGGAAATATTTTAATTTTAAAAATTTAATTAAAAGCTCATAGACACTACCAGAATAAGGTATACACTTATAGTATCTATAATTTTCCAACTATTTCTGGTAGTGTCCAAAGAGGGAAAATTAAAAACCTAAGATATGGTGATAGTCTGCTTAGGATAAAAGAGTGTTCTAATAAAGAATAGGAATATCATGAATATGAATGAAATAAAATTGGATTGGTTAAGTCAATATAAACATAAATGTATTAGGGAGGATGTGATAAATATTTAAATGTGTACTCACAAGTCATGTATGTCAAATATATGTTAAAATCAATTTTGTCAAGTTTCTAATACCAAATTTAGGTATTTATTGACCAAATTTCACCTTAGGTCAAAGTTGGTCAAACACCCTTGCATATTCAAACTTTTCATAGGGTCCTCGTATATTTGAAATGTTCACCATGGTCCTATTTGGGGTTGAGTCATATTTTTAAGGTTACAAAATATGTTTTCACCTTGGTCACATTTGTCTAGTTTGTCTTATGTCATTCTATGTCACCTTTTGGGTAATTTTAATGAATTTGTATGGTTTCTCACCAAAAATAGATATATAAAGGCTCAATATAACATAACGCATGTCAAGTAATGTTATAGAATAGTTTTGAAACTATAAAAGTTATAGGTTCAACATTAAAATAATAAGATCAACTACAAAAAGGTAGTTTTAGGTAGTTGTGCAGACTGTATGACTCATTTGGCACATGTGAAAGCTTCAAGAAGCTATCTTCATATCCCCATAAGCCATTTCCAAGATAAGATGCCTTTAAAAAATCCAAATATGAGAAAAAATGGTTTTTCTCTCTTATCATTCTCTTAAACAAGCTAAAAAAGGTTAATGGTTTTATATTGGTAAAAAGAGGAAAAGAAGAGTTGGAGTGATTACACTTGGGGGATGTTAGTAGTCCTCTTAATCTCCCATTTCATGGTCATGGTTTATATATTGATGGTATGTACTATATGAATAATGAATAATATTGTTAACACCTCTAAACTACCTTTATAACCCCAACACATAAGTTTTCTCATCTGATTGCATTGGTTTGTATGAACCAAGTAACGCATGTGGCATTTAAAATCATTTTCTTGCTTTTCATGTTGGATTCAACTAGTCTGACATGTGTAAAGATGAAGGGATAGGTAGAATCATATTATTGTGATATAAATGCATAATAATAAAGGCTGAGAATAGTGTTTTGATAAGTTGTAGGTGAAGGTGTGAAGTTGAGGTTTTTAAAACAACTTGATATCAATACCCTCATAGTTAAATGTGTTTCCTAAGTCCTAGTTTATCTTGTAAGCAAACCTGGTTTGAGGTCAAGGTGGATCTATATATTCTCTCTCATCCAAGTAAAATGCACATTGAATATGTATGTCTCAGAGGTTGTAGGTGCCAATGGCTTGTGGGAGATTTAATTACATGCTCGAAACTCTATAATAAGTCTCCATTAACTCCAAATCCCATGACATATTCTACCCATTCAAGAAGAGGGATAAGTTTTCTAAATAGTAATACCACTTCTTATAGTCAAACCTAGATGGAGACTTATAGGAATGAGAATATCACATAGGCCTAAGACATTAAGGAGTTTGAAAGAGATTTAGGAATGAGTATTTTTGGGTCTAATCACAAGATAGAGTTCATATATACTTGTTTAAATAGTGAACATATTCAGACCTCAACCTAGAATCAAACACTTGAGTTCAATTTTCATAGTTGAATAAAGTTTCTTAATTGGAAGTTTTACATTAACTTATTCAAAAAATAATTATTATCTATACAATTTCATTCTATGGTGATGTTATATGAGGCATGGGTAAGTTGAATGGTCTCATTCTTGTAGCCTAGGTCTAGAGGTAGCATCTGAATATGAAAATAATTTATTAGGTCAATGAAGAAGGATGGTTGAATGACTTTCAACCTAATCAAGTTTCTAATGAAAATACTTAGAAGATATAGTGCCATTAAACCAAATGAATAGGGAAACTTACAAGCAACTCATAGTGTATTGATGGTAAGGATAAGAGTATGGTCTCAAAGTAGAGATGGATACATTCAAGTGTGATATGACATTAGTGACCTTAATATTAATCAAAAGAGTGAAGTAAATTTCTCAAGTATATACCATCACCTATAAGAATCTCCTATATTACCTAATGAGCACCTATAGTCTAAAGTGAGGACTACATATTAGCTTAAGCTAATGAAGGATGCAAGTTGGTTGAGGAGAAGAGCTATAAGATGAAATGACCATATATAAATCATTTTCACAATGATGATATCACACTTCATGATATTTTTAGAAGCAAAGGAAGAGGATTGAAGATGAGCAAATTGGTTCCTAACCTCAATCCCATTCAACCAAATCCTGCACACAGTCATAAGCCTAAAAGATAGTCTAGAGAATTTAGAGTGTTGAGGGTCATAAAAGTGTGATATAGATATAAAACCCAGTACATAAGATCATAATGATCTATTTAATACCCCCATGGTATCTTTTAGGTCAAGATAATATGGGAAGTTACCTCTATTTTATCTCAGATAAGAGGCACTCCACAAATAATGTGACTTACAGACCTATAGTACATGGATGGTGAAGATATGAATGAATAGTCTTGAATGACTATAAGACAATGTGTAGAGTTGAATCAAGGGTAAATGAGTGTTTATAAGAACCTAAAGCCACTGATACCACTCAAAATAGGTCACATGCTTAGAAACACATTCTATGCCTATTAGGCCTAGAACTAGGCATGAACCCTTATGTCTTATAATGACATTCATATGACCATATGATACTTTTAAATAACTTGAGAGCCTTCATGGGAAAGTATAAAATTGATTGGAATCAGTGGTTTGCATAGAATAACCTAGATTGGTCATTTTTGGCCTAAACTTATCTCAAGTGTGTCCAAAATGCAAGAAGCTAATCAAGAAGCCAATTTCTTTCACAAATATTTGTATGAAAAATGTTCATGGCATCTCAATCAATTATGGATAGTTAATGGAAGTCTTTAACTCAAACTCGGTGGAATTGGTTCAAGGATTAAGGTCATTAACAACTTGAATGACCTAAAACCCTCTCAAGAACTTGATGAGATATATATATGAATAATAATGCATGTGGAAGGGGTCAATTTATCTTTAAAGTGACTTGGAGTGACTTTGACACTCTCTCAAGATCCTCACCATTTAATTGTTCCATACTTCCACTTATACAAATAGGTCAAATTCTATGTTTTTATATGATTTGAGGTGTTTTGAAGGTGTAAAAAGGAATGGATAGATGAAATACATTGTGAAATGAGTTTAGAGATGTATTTAAACTCCTCAAACTCCATTCTCACCTCAGTGATGCATGAAAACCCCTCTGCTAAACTAGTTGTTATAGGCAATCTTTGACAAAATAGTGAAAAGCAAACTGACTACCTAATTTAAATATGAGAAGTGTTGATTGTAATTAGTTTGAGGTCTAAATTATGGAATAGAAGAAAAATAGGATTTGATTATGTGTCTCAAATCTCTACAATTAATTATCTTGGACATCTATATGTCATCCTAGTGATAAGTGTTAATTTAGGCCTGAAGGGCTAGTGAGTAGTTGTAAGGAAGACAACAAGTGTCAAAAGGAAGGTCATCAGTTGAGGGTGTATAATGATCTAAAAAAATCATGTTTATAACTTCTCAGGTTAGGGTACACATTTTTCAATGACTTTAAATATATTTCAAGATAATTTAGTATATTCTTCATCAAGAGAGTAGTTTCAAGAAGGATAATGGAGTATCCCTTCATCAAATTTAAGGAGATGTCATGTTTGCAATGGAAAATTATACAAGATAGCTTCATGACCTATTTTCCAACTCTTTCTATTATATGGTAACTATTTTTAAATACTTGACACTTTGTGTTATTATTGTTTAACTTCACTTCTCTCTCTTCTCCTGTGCTCTATATATTGAAGCCATTTTGGCATTTTAAATAATCCACAATTAGTATGAAAAAGCCCTGATAGTTTGAAATACTATTTTTCCTTTGAATAAAATTCTAAAGATGATTTAGTTTCTACAATTCTTTCCTAATTATGTCTAGTATTCAATTTGGATGACAAGTAATGAATATCTTCTCTTTGGTTCCATTCTACTCTTGTATGCATTATGTGAGTAGCATTTATTCTAATAAGTATCATGAAGTGGATATGTTTATTATGTGTGTTTTGAAGTATGAAGGATATTACCAGTGCCTAATATCATACCTCTTAGTTACCCAACTTTGGACTTTACATAGCAATCTACCTCCATGTAGAAACACTTATGCTAGAAGAACCTTGAGTTGAGGTCAGTTTTATTAGGCTACTTTCTTAGTGAAAATGCAAGTATATTTGTGGAGTTATCTTTGGTGTATCACCTTAATTAGTATATCTTAGTTTTATGTTTATTTATTCCCTTTTCACATATAATAGTGATTAGTCTAATTTAGTGTGCAATCCTAAAACATAGATCAAGGGAGCTAGCCTATAATCTAGAGATCTATCTATTGTAGAAACTTGTATATATGCAAAGATAGTTACATGTTATCCCAAATTTGAGAAGGTATAAGTGAATTCTATATGGAAAAAAAATTATCTATAATAGTATCTATAACACCCATCATGTTCATGTTTGTCTAGAGGTATCTAACACCTCTTCTTCACTTTTTCAACTCAATTATTTCTACTTTTTAGGCTCCCCATTTTCTTCCTTTGTATGGTACTGTCGAAGATATCACTCCATTCCTCATATAAATCCATGTCCTATATGTACACTACTATATGATCATTATTAAGGTAATAACAACCCTATGTTCCCCATTTTCAAAACTCATATAACACTATTTAAATGTAATGAAATTACTTAGATGGATCAAGCCAAGTTAAAACAATTAATGTAACTATAAATATCTAGATATGAGTAAAATTAATAGATAAAAATAATAATAGTAAAATAGAATAGATCCACATCAATTATTCATAAAAAAATAGAATAATGGAAATATAATACTAATTCATTTTGAGAAGGAAACCTCCACAACCATGAAATAAGAAAAAAAAATCGTAATATTATTCTTTATTACTAACCACTACCTCCTATATATAACCTAATTAGGCTATGGTTACTCCATAATCTTACCCTATTAACAATATTAAGACATAAATATTTATGTTATGATAAGGTAAAATACTATATTATCCATAACTCAACCACATATATCCCTATACACATTGTTGTTATTTGCACAACATGTCCCATTTTCAATCTGCAAATAGAGACCCTCTTTTTGCTCTGGAGTCTAATCCTTTTTATCTCACTACATGTTTGGATTGTAGTTGATTATAGATATTTATTTTACTGATCTCTACTTTATTTTTAGTCCACTATATTATTAATTATAAGTGACTAAACTTATTCCTTTTAATGTCTTTTCATTTATTCAGTTCAGTCCAATATTTCATCTAGAAATGCATTTATTTAAATATTTGAATTTACATAATCCTATTAAGTCTTAGTATATATTCATGATTGTGTTTTTAAACACATTTAGAAATTATTTATTAGGTTATTTTGCCTTAGTTTCATGCAAATTATCTAACCATTGCAGAGTTTATAACTTCTTTTCTTAAGAAATTGAGTCCATTTCTATTTCATTTTAATTATAAATGTTAAATGTTCATACATTTTTAATTATTTACTTAGTCACTTTTCTAAAAATGGACTAAATTTGATTTATATTGAAAAAAATTACTAAGTTTTTTCATATTTTTAATCTTATACTTAGTCATTAAGCCATTATAACTCAGAACCCTAATAACCTAGAACATTGGGGGTATGGAGCCATTAAACCTCATAAGCTCAAGACCTTATAGTATTATCATAAATAATGAATAATGTGGGAAGAAAAACAAAGGATGCATGGTAAAGATATAATATAAGGCATAAATATCCTAAGATAAATAAAATATTCTATGTGATCATGGATATGAAAATAACATACAACAAAGCAAATCTTGGGAATGCTAAAACTACCAAGTGTAAAAATGGGCCCTAGAGGAGAAAGGCCAATAGCATAGTGAAGAAAATTGAATGAGGAATAAATAAAGATCCATGTGGTAGCTATGACATCATCAATGCAATATATAAAATTTGATGGCATTTTTGGCCATTAAAACTATCAAAAGATGAGATTCAATTGCACATTTAATCTGATAGACAAAATCAATTATATAATAGCTCTGACTAACAAAGTGGTTGAGAGAAACACTACAAACTAGGAATAAGTTATAAAATCATGAGCATGATGGACATAAAATAATGAATATGGTGTGCACATTATAACCATGTGAAGAGCAAAGGAAAAAACTTAACCTTAAATAGGTGTGAGTTGGTTTCACAAAAAGATGGAGTATAGAAGTCTTGATGCAATGCCAACTAATTTTAAATAACAACATTCAATAAGCAGGGTGTTAACTACACAAATCCTAGGAATGCCTTTAATTTCTCATAAACCTCATGTCACTTCCTCAACTACATCTTCCAATTGCATTGATGATTTCTTGTAACCACCCCATTAGTGGGAATTGAAAATTTGAGAATTTCCCTTGGACCTACGTGTCTATATAAGACCATCTCTTACATTTTAATAAGGGTTGGCTCCCTTATAATATAATAGATTAGTCTACCAGACTAGTTAGTTCTCCCTAATTAATCAGACTAATCATTCCTTTCATGCATTTTCTTTCTTTCTAGATTATCTTTTTGAGTTGGGTATATTTAGAATAAAGGTCTATAGCTCACATGAGTATATAATGAATTCTAATTGATACTTTTAATATAAATATATTTATCTAAAAGCTTTGTCATTTGATATAATTGGTTTGTGCATGTATATGGTGACCATATTTTCCTCATTGGATTTATTACTTCATTCTATAGACTCTTTCTCCATCCTTAGTTGGATCTAAGCTAGGTCTAGTTCAACTAAGGACTAGTTTATCCAAGGACTTGTCTACTCAATAGAATATAGGTTAGCCTATATTATAAATCAGGCTCTTTATCCTCTTTTGTCCTTGCTATTATTTTTTTCCTTATTTTTACAAGTCTATTAGATTAGATTAATTTAGTTTCTGAGTTGTAGTTTGGATTTAATGTTTATCTTGATTGCATGTTCTTTTGCCTATTATTTTTTATGCATTATTGAGTACATATAAGAGATGTGTTTATTTGAATCAACACTTTATTTATAGTTATATCATTCTACTGGTTCTATACACATAAATTCTTCATTTAGGATACATATGATTTGTTTTAAATACTCATCGGAGACCCTTGATATGGAATGGTCACAAAAATTTGACTAGGTTGCCCTACATACCAAGACTTGGTAACTGAGACCTCGGAGAAGGATCTCTTCTTGAAAGAGATCCCTTATTTCAATAGAGTCCCAAGACTAATAACCCCCACCTATTTTTGGCCATGTAAAAACACCTCTCAACATGTTTAGTGCTATAATAGGGCCAAACGAGATCATTTTAGATTTACTATTTATTTTGAACAGTCACCTAGTTGTTTTCTAAGTTTTTAGACTATAAAATTAATTATTTGAGTCCTCCAATTTCCCTTGTTTTGATATGAGGATGTAACTATCATGTGAATGTTATAGGACCTTCCCATGACTTTCCCAAAAACCTTTACAAATTCTATGTGAAGTATATAAATGGTGGGGTCAAGACTGCTAAAGAACACATCTAGACTTTTAAAGAAGCCATTATCAGAAGGTAGATTCAACATGAGGATGTGTCTTGTCACATATTCCTCTTATCACTAGATCAAATGGCCTATTCTTTATACCTTGGTCTAATATAAGGGTGAATCACCACTTGGGCCATTTTTGAGAATTTTTTCCTTAATTATTTTAGTGTGTTCATTGATCCTTCTATCTTGTTTTTATCAATTTACCACAACCCATAAAGAGCCTAATGAACCAACTAGTGCATTCAATTATAGTTTCCATCAAATATACACTAGGTTGAAGGATACTTTTCTTAAAATAGAGGATATATTTATGGGAGTATACCTTATTGTATTGGTTCCTTTATCTACCATGTTAATATCAAAATTAACCCATTTGCCCTCACATCCTTAGCATTGGTCTACCAAGAGGTTGTCAATGTATAGTAATGATCTATGTCTCAAAGATTTAGTTTTGACTTAGAATAATATGGAATTTATGCTTATGATCCTTAAAGTTACATGCATGAAATTCATCCTATAGATAAATATGTGCCTTACAATGAAGCATTTCTTTAAGACTTCATCCAACCAAACCTTCCTATGACAAATGAGATCCTTGCTTACTCTTTCAATGAATGTAACTCAATTAATTATGTGTATAATTAGAAAATTGTTTTATATTATGTTATCTATTTAGTATCTTTAGGCATTAATACTAATCAAATACCATTTGTTGTAGGAGATAATTACTAAGAAATGCACAATCAAAGCTATGAAATTACATACCCAAATACATCATTAGGATTCTACAAGCCTAGCTATGATAATAATGTTGAGATGATCATTCACATTGAGAATGTCCCATTTCATAATCCTAGTCCATTATTTAAAGGTTTTAGGAGTGGTGATGATAACTCTGAAGATGATTAAGTATTAGTGGTAGAAGGTGACCTAGTGGCCAAAAGTGTAATTGATAAAGGGTTTCCCATAGAAAATGAAGAAACTTCACTTGAATAATATTTCACTCATCAAGAATAATAATTCAAATATCTCAAGTAATTAGAGGAAGAAGATGCTTATGATGCATCTAAATAATCTTTATCATATGCTCTTGCTCATGCATTTAAGATCTATTCAAAGATGATGAACATCTTTGTGGTAGTGATGAGACCTTCCCTTCATCATCATAAGGGAATGAAATATTAAAAAAAGGCTATCCCTTTCAAGGGAATGAGTTAGAATAACCCAATATTGAAAATTATTACCCATAGGATAGCCTTGCTTTAGAACTTATTAAATATGGTTGCCTTCTATCCTTCCCACTGGTAGAGGTAGCCAAGCCCAAAATGGGAAGTCAATAACATTCAAGCCTAAACAAGGAAGAGTTCCTCTTCAAGCCTATTTAAAGGAATATAATGATCTCATTAATTCCTTTGATGACACCATAACCATCTATGATTTCCTAATTACTACATATTCCACATTCAAGGCATTAGATATGGTCAAGATACAAATAAAATATCATAAGCTTAGTGGCCTAAATGAAAAAGTCATGCCAATGGATATGCAACGTGAGAATGATATAATTCAGCCCAGCTCTCTACATACTTCAACCAATGATGATAAATTTATATGTTATCTAATATAAGAAAAACTTGAACCACTCCCGTGCCTTCCATATGACATAAACAATGAAGAGGATGCTACACAAGCATCTATTTTCATCAAAGAACAACCACCAATCAATTCAACCATTGGTTGAAATAAAGAACATGCCACTTTTTGGTTGGATCTTTAAATAAGTATGGTATGTATGAATACCCAAATTTATCCCTCATCATAATATAATGTATGGGCTGAGGTATTTTCTTTACCCTATCCCTCATACTTTCTATAATTTAGATGCAAATATAATGTCAGATTATACAAACCTAGTTTACTTGAATTACATGAACTAAAAATAGATAAATATTTAATGGATAGTGTATTTTATTTAAAGGGACAACATAGATGCAAGTAAATGTTTCCTTTGACCTTTTTAAAAACCTTAAAAAGAATCAGGTGTCTAATTGATTTGAGCATGCATTTACTTGATAACCCTTGTGAATAATTTTTTCCCCTTTCTTGTTTGGGTTCATCCCAATTATTTTTCCATGTGGTTCCCCTATTAATAAAATTAATTAAAACAAAGGTTGTTTTATAAGTAACATAAATGGTTCTCAAAAAACATAATTATAATTTTGCTTGAAAAATATTGTGTCAACTATTATGATTACTTTGTCCATTTATTAAATTTTAAAGGTTAATGACTCTAAATAGAACTTGTGATTTTATAAAATCAATTATCTTGTTCAAAACCATCTAATACACTTAATTAAATATCCAAATAAAAATGAACATAGCCTCAATTTTGATTTGCCTTGAGTTGTCATGAATTTGTTGATTTCCTTTTACCAATGGCTTGGTCCCCAACTCTTAATGGATGAAAATGAAAAATCTCCTTTCAAAATAATTGAGATAAAAAGTAAAATATTAACTTTATCATCAAAAGGGTGATCTTGGTAACCTCCACCACAAAATTTCCAGTGTGGTTGGTAAAGGATCAATGCCTTAGGAAGGGACTAGATATATCTTTGTTGGGGCTATAAATGCATGTCTAGTAGAACAATACACATGCCACTTCCCCCATAAACTAAAATGTAAATTTTTTTTATCCTTTAGTAGTTATGGACTTATGAAAATATGAATTACTACATTTTAATGAAAAATAAAATGAATTAATCACTTGATCTCACACTTGGATGGTCTTTGGTTGGATTCTTATCTTAGTATGTCACTTATTCCTATTGACTTTAGTGCCTTTTAATTATGGTTTTATCTAGGTAATTTCTTGTATCTAATGTTTTTTTATTATTTTAAATTAGATATTATATATTCTTTAAATACTTGGGAGTATTTCCTAATAGGTGTCACCCTTTGTTATTACTTGCATAGCATGCCCCATTTTCAAACTAAAAATAAGGACTCTCTTTTTGCTCCAGAGTCTAGTCATTTTTGTCTCACTAACATGTTTGGCTTGCAGTCAATTATAGAGGTTTATCTAAATAATATCTACTTTATTTTTATTCCACTAGATGATTTGTTATAAGTGATTGAAACTACTTTTAATGTCTTTGCATTTCTTTGGTTCAGTCCAAGCTTTCATCTAAGAATGCATTTATATAAATATCTGAATTTACATAATATTATTATGTCTTGTTTTATCTTCATGTTTGTGTTTTTAAACACATTTAAAGCTTCTTACTTAGGTCATTTTTCCTTATTTTTATTAAAATTATCTAACTGTTGCAGAGTTTATAGATTTTTTTCTTGAGAAATTGAGTCTAGTTTTGTTTAATTTTGATAAAAAAATGGCTAAATGTTCATACATTTTCAATTCTTTACTTAGTCATTTTTATAAAGTGGACTAAATTGGATTTGTATCAAATAAAAATACTAAGTCATTTCAAAATTTTAATCTTATACTTAGCTGTTTTTTGTATTTAGTCTTAATCATTTTAGTTTGAATTTTTGTAGTCATTTATTTTAAAATATTTACTTAGTCATTTGCATGTTTTCCCATAGGATTTCCACATGGTGAAATCCTATTGACTTTGATACTTGAAGCCTTGAATGAATTAATCCATTATAACTCAAAACCCTAATAACCTAAAACATTGGGGGCACATATCCATTAAACCTCAGAAGTTTACAACCATTACACTATTAGCCTAAAGAATGAATATCCCAAGAAACCAATAAAATGACATGTAATGATGATGGAAGCCAAGGCATAAATAACCTTGGATAAATAAAATATGCCAAGCCCGAATATGACAATAGTAAACATTAAAGCAAAGCCCAAAAATGACAATAAACTATGAAGTGGGAAAATGGGAACTACAAGAATAAGGCCAATAATGTAGTAAATGAAATTAAATGAGAAGTCAAGAAATATCCATGTGGTATTGATGATGTTAGTAATTAAATATCTATAATTTGATGGCACATCTAGCCAAAAAAGCATCAAAAGACAAGATTTGACTATACAGTCAATCTGATCGGTAAAATCATTTATAAAGTAGCCCTAATTGACAAAGTGGTTAAAAAAAGATGAAAATCAAGAATAAGTTATAATATAATGAGCGTGTTTTGCACATTATAACCACATGAAGATAAAAAGATAAAAATTAGACTTAAAGAGGCATGTCAATTAGTTGCACAAAAGTATGGAGTATAGCAGTCATGATGCAATCCCAACCATTTTTAACTACCAACATTCAAGAAGTGTGGTGTCAACTACACAAAACCTTGGCATGCCTTTAATTTTTCAAAAACCTCGTGCGACTTCCTTAACTACATCTTCAAATCACATTGATGATTTAATGTAACCACCCCATTAGTGGGAATTAAAATTTTGAAAAGGAGATCTCTTAGACCTGTGTGTCTATATAAGATTAGCTCTTACATTGTAATAATGGTTATCTCCTTTAGAATAGAATAGATTAGTGGAAAAAACTAGTCATTTATCCTTAGTTAAGCATATTATTCATTTCCTTTATGTATTTTCTTGCTTTCTAGATTAAATTTTTGAGTTGAGGTTATTTGAAATCTAGGTTTGTAGCTCACATGAGTATTTGATGAATCCCAATTGATCCCTTTAATAAAAATATCTTTATATGAAAGATTTTTAATTTTATATACTATATTTATGCATATATATGGTGACCCTATTTTCCTCATTAACTCTACTACTTCATTCCAAATACTATTGCACCATCCTTAGTTGGATTTGTGATAGGTCTAACTCAACTAAGGACTGGTTTATACAAGGACTTTCATACTCAATATAATTCAAGTTGGCCTATGTTAGAAAGTGGTCTCTTATATTTTTTTCTCCCTACCCTTATCTCTTTTTTTCATATTTTTACCATTATATTAGATTAGATTAGTTTAGTTTATGAGTTGCAATGTGAATTTTATGTTTATCTCAATTACATTCTCTTTTTCTTATTTTTTATGCATTATTAAATCCATGTAAGATGCATGTTTATTTGAATTAGTTATTTATTTATAGTTGAATAATTTTATTAGTTATATATACATAATCTCTTCATTTAGGATGAATATTATTTATTTGAAATACTCACCAAAGACCCTTGATATGAAATGGTCACAACCAGCCGACTAGGTTACCCTATGTTCCAAGACCTAGCAACCGAGGCCTTGGGGAAGGCTCTCTTCTTGTAATAGATACCTCTCTTTAGGAATGTTTGGGGACTAACAACCCTCACCTATTTTTGTTCATGTCAAAACACCTCTCAAAACATACCATAGGTTAAGGGTCTATCAATCCCTCCCCTTAAAAACAATATTTTCCTTAACATTGACTAATTTTAAATGCTTCTATAGGAATACTTAATCATCTCATGTTTCATCCTTACTGGTCATATTTTTCCACTTAATCAAATACTCATTAATATCCTTTATTTTTATCCTCTTATTTTATTTTTGAAGGATATACTCAGGATCTAAAATCACTCTACCTTCTTTTTGTATCTTTGGTGGCTCATTCTAGATGGATAGTCTCTACCCAATCACCTTCTTCAAGTAGGAGATATGAAATATCATATGTATGTAAGAATAGTTAGGTAACTCTATCTTGTATGTGACACTACCATTTTTTGGAGGATCTAATAAGATTCATAATAATTAGGATAATTTTTTTTTTTTTCCTATTTCTTCAAGGACATTTACTTATATGGTTATAGGTAGAAAAAAACCTGATATCCCACTTCAAAATGCCTTTCACTATGGTGTTTATCTACTTATTGCTTCATTAATTTTTTTTTATTATCATCTCTTAGACTAGATAGTTTCTCATCCTAACATTGAATGTGTTCTTAAACAACTTGAATAATTGGTTTTACCCTCAAATATGAGGTGATGGATGGTGATTGGTACCCATATAGTGCCAAAAGTGAGACATTTTGAATGATGTATGTGTTGACACTCATATTTGGTATTAGACACTTAAATGTTAGTTTTGACCAATATTTAGTATATCTATAATGCACACACATAACTAACTCTTTCTCACACATTTTATTAATCATTCACTCATATATGGTCCTAACTTTTCTAAATTATTGTCACCATTACACAATATTTCCCTATCCTCTCCCTAAATAATTTATTATCATATTTTGTAATCACCAAAATTGGTAATTAGATGCTAAGAGTGTTTGTTGAGTTACCATTTTGCTATCTTATCCCTAAACATATCTTATAGTCTTAGACACATTTTTTCAATCATTGTGTAGACCATAGTCACCTAAAATTAGTCAAAACATAGTCCCAAGACTATCTTCTCAGATCCCAACCCAATTTGGTTAGTAGTCTTCCAAGTGGACATTAGTACCACATTTTGGACACTACAACCACATAGTTCTAGTTTCCCCAACTGGACATTACTATCCTTAGCCCTAACTCTTCCCAATGCATAATTTTTCAAATGTGTACCCCTCTTAAGGTTGGCCTAAGCATATTTTATTATCTGTGTAAGCTATATAAATCTATAAATACAAGTCTAATTGGCTTATATTCACTAGATGTAAAATAGATGAAAATTAGATTTAAACCAAAGACAAGTTGAGAAAAATTAATTATTTTATATTTATTCTACCTTATTTCTACATACTACCATCTACAACGTCCCTAAGCCCAATTTTAAAATATTTCAAAGCTCAATCACATTCAAGGAATCTAATTCCACTCTCATTATATCATTCACTTTCATTTGCATCAAGTACTAGGTGGGATAACTACATTAGGATTGATCCCTTTTCAAAGTATTGGTATGTTCTAAACTCTCTTCATAGTAGGTTGTTGAGGATTTCTATCCTATCCTACTAATGAACACACAAGTATTTCTCATGTCATAATTATAATGAGGATTAAGGTTTGTACATTAAATCAAGTTTTCCAAGCACAACATAGAGCTCCAAGTTTCATGTATGCAGGAACAGGACCTAAAAACATGGGCATGAGTGCTCCCAAAAAATAGGAATAATCTTTAAAATGGGACATTAATGCCACATTAAGGACACTACATAAGCATGGAACTACTATCCATATTGGGAACTATTTTCTAGTAAGTAAAAAAAACCAAAATCTTGTTGACAACACTCAGAACTGTCCAGAACCCAGATCACCTGTGACAATCACTTTTTAGATAAATATATATTTATGCCTATTTATTTCTATTTATTTCTATTTTTATAAATTTAATTAAGTTCAAATGCTATAAAAAATTATTACTTAATTATTTCATATTATTTAACTGATTTAGACATCTCAACCCTTTAATCTAAACATAGGATTTACATAGTAAACCCCTAAAAGGTTAAATAATATTCTTACTATTTCCTAATCTAAAATCATTGTTTCTTTCTTTTTTGACACCTCTAGTCTTCTTTAAAAAAAAATCCATATAAGATCACTCAACCTAAGTCAAATATGTTTGCATGCCTTTTAATGACTATTTCCGAAATCCAAATATTTTATATGGGTCATCCCATACACTTTTCATGTTGGTGTGGTAATAAATCATCCAAAGAGTCAATTATTTACAAAAATAAATCATAAGCCTAACATTATATATCACTTATCTGGAAAGCACCTATCTATCATTAAAAAACATATGCACATTGAGAGGAATGACCTTAAATCTTCCAAATCTAAAACTTAGCAAAGAAGCAATCCTTAATCCAAGTTTAAATACCATTTTAAGGTCAAATTAATATGTTTTCAAGTGTTTAAATTCATACTTATGATTCCACTACATGTTATTATTAGACTGATTACACATAATTAGCTAGGTGGGAAAACTACGTGTAATTTGAGCCCACTTTAATAAAATAGATAATACTTAGCCACTTAGTGTGGAGTGGTTAAGGTTAGATATACCCATCCATTCTAACATCTTTTTCCATGTCATTTTCATATCAAGAGAATAATCTAGGGTTTTAAATCAAGGAGAATGAAAATAAAGCTATTTGGGTAGGATCAAAAATGTCCAAATACACAAGAGTCACTTATAAGCACAAGCTAGTGATATGAATTTTCACATACCTATATAGATCTCCCAAATAGTTTTAGTCCTTAGTAGATGATTTTGTCTTGCCACAGGTATCCAAGATGCATTGGATTCATCCCAATAGACACAAGCACTCTATTTCTAGATCTGAGCGACCTCAAACCCATTCAAAACCTCTACTAATGATTGTACCCTATCATAGACTAGAATAAAATATAAACAAGCTAAGTACCCTATCTTCTAGGTCATTTACATAAATATTAAAATACAATATATCAATAATACTCAACTAGTTACACTCAAATTTATATCTCAATTATTATATCTTATGTAATTTAAATATTTTATAGTTTTATCTTGCTTAGATAACCTAAATCCAAGGTTACATAAAACATATTAGTGAACCCATTAGTTGTATAGTACATAGAAAACATTAGGTTATTTTTGGGTTTCATCCTTATACCTTATGGTTTCATATTTTCATATATCAATTTTATTTTCCATGCCTCATTTTTAATTTATTATCATGGCAATTTTTTCTCTCTTGGGGTTTCAATACTTCAAACCATAGTTTATATGTTTAGTTTAGGGTTTTCTTTCCATTTTATTAATATTTTATATTTATGGGCTAGGATTTCAAATTTTCATTTCATTTTTATCATTATTTACATAAATAAATCATGGCTACAATGGATATACATAGTTTATATTTTCTCATTTAAGATATGATAGTTATAATTACATATTGTTGGCCTAGAATATGTAACATCTTTCAAACTCATGTAATAAAAAAACTCAAAATCAAATATAATACACTAAAGACTAAAATTAATGATTAATAATCATTAACCCTACTTATCAACTCATATTATCTCAATATCAAATTTTAAATACTTATAGTCACTACCAGACATCAAAGGGCATGAATCACTCCTTTCGTTCCTCTTCTCCCTAGACCTCAAGGTTGTGATAGCTACCATCATACTCCCATTATTCACCTTGGACTTATACAATATATTTTAATTCATGTTATTACCATATAAAGGGGTAGGTTCCCCATCATTCATGATAAAATGAAGGTAGTCAAACTCTCCCTCCTCATCCCCTTCCACCTCCCATGAGGAAAGCTAATCCAAATAAATGGTATGATATCATTCATCAAATTAAGTATGCTCAAGCTAATTATTTTTTGATATAAATACACAAGAGGTCAATTATATACAATGATATCTCATATTCATCTTTATGTGAAATAACTTTAACAATTTATGTGGAACCTACTTACTTTGATTTTATCATCAATACATTGAAGAGTACAAACAACATGATATCATTTTAAAAGTATGACATGCCTACTCAACCTAATATAAATCAAAATTTTAAATTGTTCATTCAATTAAGAATATTAAATAAGGGATTTATGCCTATATTTATAGATACTAACTTAGGATTGAATATATGCAACATTATAATTATACAGACATTAGGTTTCAATATGGAATATATTTATAAATCACTTAGAAACATTAGAGTATTTTAAATGTTTATGTTACCCATAATTGGCCCACATACCAAGCATGTGCCCAATTTCTAAAGGTCCTGATGTAGAGAAAGAGGTAGAGTTCTTGATTGATCAAATGATCAAAATGGTCTTAACTAGCTCTAGATGGAATTAGTGGAACAAGAATCATGAAGCCCACAAGATTTTGAAGAACTTTAAGTTCAATTAAAGTGTAATTAATCGATTTATAAAGTTTGGTATAGAGATGTATAGATCCTTGGAGTGCTCAAGAAAAACATGGGAGCATGTGGAATTCATCTAGTCTATACATTCCATCCAGAGCTTGTCTAGACATTTGGTTCTATTAGAAGGAGAGATGAATAGGCATTTTCATGGTGTTAGATCTCGCATGTGTGGAAATATCAATAAGAAATAATCATATGGGTCTATTAATTTTGGAGTCTAATTCATATTCACCAAGTTGAGGCTCACACGATGAAGTGTAAAATAAGATACACATATTCAAAGTTGGCTCCTAATGTAGAATTTGATCAGTTTCCATACTTAGCCATTTTAGACAAGGTCATCGTTAAGATGTCATGCAAGATTGCATAGACCAGTCAACTTCAACATTTTATAAAATCACTTAGAAATCTTGACCAATGGATTAATAGGGTTTATTCCTTTCAATGTTAAACCCACTCCCTACAAGTTTGGTGTTCCCATGATCTTTATGCTTCAAGTTATAAAATTAGAAAATTGGTTAAAAAATGGTAGATGTCTATGCAAACATTATTTTTAATACCTATAAAGTGACCATTTGGATTTAGAATCCTTATAGAGAACCTGAGAAGGAATGCATAACTAAAAAGTGTTAAGCAAGTAGGAGCTCAAGCAAGTCAAATGGTCACTGAATCCTAGGGACCAATGAGAAACTTAGCTTAGGGTAGTGGGTCCAAAGATCTATGGTCTCCTGTTAATCAGATCTCAAAATTTAATAGAGTGAAATAAATTCAAAAGGGTCAATGATATAGATTGATTAACTATAGCCAATATCAAAGAGATGAGCTAGGATATTCAATGAAAGTTGATAAAGTAAAATAGACCTGACTCAACAAGTAAGATAAAAGGACCCAAATTTGAGTCTGACCCAAGTTGGAAGAAAGTAAAGGGAAGAGCTTAATGTGGGCTTAGGTTGGACCAAAATTTATGAAGTTAGGTTTTTAGAGGTAAAATAGGTCTTTTAGATCTAACCAAAAGGGGTGGTGGCTAGTTACCAAAAGAAGGAGATGTCATTGAACAAAGTGCCATCTATATGGATTGTAGTAAAACCAATATCCTTAGATTTGTTTTCATCTATAGTTAAGTTGGGTCTAGTTTTCTAAGAATGGAGTAGGTATGTACTTTCAATAGAGATACGTGTAGTCCTTTCAATATGAATCTTAGCTTCAAAAAATCATTGCCCATATAGACTTGAGGCATGGCTCAGTCAAATACATGAATATGAATATTTTGTCCTCTTATTGAAATCTAGTGAAAGATCCAAAGCAAAAGGACTTAGGGAATTAGAAATTAGTTAGAGTATTCATTTCCATCAAGATCATGACTTGCCAATTTTAGTAAATTCTCATCTTCTAGTGTAGCTTGTTTGACTAATAGAATATTTCAGAGGCTATTTGGGAAAATCATGAATATCTTGCTCATAATAACTTGTTCTAATTAGACCAAAAGACTAGTGAATTATTTCTTGAAGCTAATAGCTCATTGATTATCATAAATGTGATCCCCCTTTTTCTCTCTTCCCCTTCTCATATATTATCCCTTTCTTTCCATTATATAAAGGGTTCTTAGATTTTAGACCTTTTATCTTTCTGAGAGATGGGGTATTCCTTGAGATACTACAAATTATGTTTATCTTGATTAAGCTTGACCCTATCAAGTATTTATAAAAACTACCTCTTGATGCTATATGAGACTTTCTTTACCTATCTTCTACCTTGAATCTATGTTTGGAAAGTTGTGCATTATGGCATTGTGTGAAGGAAAATCTTATTCATCTACAGTCCTTTTTTATAACTTTGTTTAGGGAGTTTTCAATGTTATTTGTAGGTATAGATTAGTGTTATATTCTAAACCTCTTCTATGAAATACTTATGCAAATTAGTTTGACCGTAAGGTTGTGTAAGCTAGTATTGTCTTTAATAGATCTAGTGTGGGTTCAATCTTATGGGAGTTTCCCCTTTAAATTTGGTGCATCTCCTAGTTAACTTTCTCAATATCCCTTATTCTCTTTCTAACCCTTTTCTCATGAATCATTAGTCTTAGGTGAGCATCAAAGAGGAATCTGGCCTTCTCTAGAGGTTCATCCCTAAAATAGGTTATCCACAACCTAGGGTTGTTCCAATATTATAGTTTAGTTAGAGAGATCCTTAAAATCCCTCTCCAAGGGTGTAAATTAATCCTATAACATTTTTTTTCATGCTTGGTGGGACTCAAGTCCAAAGTAGTGGAAAAAAATTTGGTGTTGCCCTTCTAGATATCAACCTTTAGAGGCAAGTTTTCAAACATCAATGGTGACTTTGAGCATCTATCAGTTCATTAAGTATCCTAACTAAGTGCCTAATCATTGTAATTTGGTATGTATAATCAGTCATCTTTTGATCAATATGTTTATTCTCTACCTCATTATCACACTTATTAGGTAGATAATATTTATGTATTCACCCCAAGTGGCCCTCAAATAGCCTATAAACCTTATCATAACCCTTATCCCTCTCATCTACATACACCCTTTCCCACTCAAGAACATGAAGACATCCCATCATGGATCTTCTCTAAACCCTTTGACCTTGGCTATATTTTGTCCTCATTTTTAAGGCCACCATCTCCTATAACCATCCAAAAGGAAGCAAAAGTGTTTATTACATACTCATTTCCATCATGGAAATCAATCTAGAAGGGCATAGAAAAGAAGGATGTGTCAGTTGAAGTAGTCTAAGAGGCAGTCCTAATAGAGGAAGGGTTAGTTATGCCAAAAAAGAATCAAACAACCATAGCTTAGCTTAATGATGTACAAGAATTTTGAGACTCTCTCTCCTCAGTTTAAGAGCCACCTAAAAGAGCATTCAAAGTACCTAGCTAAAAGGGTACCCTCTTGAGCTATAATAAAGGTGAATTTATTCACCCTCCCACCATCACCCTTATAAAAGAGGAGCCTAATGAGAATTAAGAGGACAACCTTCATAAGCATAGTGTGGAGGTCAAGATCAGCTCAAATAGTGAAGAGCTTAAAGTGCCATGGAAGTATTTATACTCAGATTTATTGAGTGAAATGGAGCAACTTAATGTTGCAAACTTGCCTAAAGAGGATAGTCTACAAGTTAAATATTAGGTATACCTTGAAGGGACCACTAAAGGGCCATTCTATGTATATGAAGATGAGGATCAATACTAGGTTCCTAAGATTAGACCACTTGAATATGAGGTGCCAGTTGAGGATAGCCTTGATATGTTAGAGATAGAAGAAAGCATATCTAACCTTGAGAAAGACAAATGTGATGTTTTAAACCTTAGATTATCAAATTAACCCTTATTTATAGTTAAATAACAAGATGAAATCTTGAGTGAGGTTGATTAAGGGGACATCTCAAGTGCTCAATTGATTTAATTTGATGACCATACTAGTGAAGAGCCTAAAGAGTTATGGCAATGGTTCAATGCCATAGCCAAAGATTTTGAAGAGGCTAAGGGACCTATCATTATTATAGAAAGAGATGAGCATACTTATCTAAGCATGAAGAGTCCTAGTTTATAAAAGCACAAGGTGAAAGAACATGGTCTTTTTAAACCACCAATTAAACCAAGTGCATTTGCTCCCAAAATCCCAAATGAAGACTTCATGGATGACTTTCTCAAGAGTAGAGAGAAACATCAAGCAAGTGCTCCTACAGTCCAATATGAACTAGGTTTGGAATAATTGGATGAGTATGTCTACATTAGAGACATGTTCATTCCACTCTATCCACTGATGAATACATCAAAAGGATTGGCCATTAAAATGCCTAGTTCATTAATTTTGATACCTCTAATGCAAGGTATTTTCCATCCTAATTTGTTACAAGTGGATGATATTAAAGGCTTCCCTTTTGATCCAAGAGGACTAGTTTTGAAAAGGTCTTATAATATTATATTAGTTTTTATGATTTTATCTAAGTTCCCTTATTCACATTTTGTTTGGTAGGTTAGTTGTTCTTTATTTCCTATATTTTATTTTGTTGTTTTATTTTGGTCCATATTATTTCAAGAGAGAGTTTATTAAAAAGAGGTAGCTTGCATCATCTTCATGATCAATTCAATTTTAGAGAGGTGACTCCATTCCCAATGGATTAGATAAGACAAAATGAACTGGGTCCTCAAGCATAACAGGCATGCTTCCCTATGAATCACCATAAATGTTGGCCATATTTGACCCACATATCAAGCATGTACTTAGTTGCTAAAGGTTATAATGTAGAGAAAGAGGCATAGCTATTGATTGATCAAATGATCAAAATGGTTTGAACTAGCTCTAGATGGAATGAGTGGAATGAAGAAATCATAAATCTCATAAGATTTGAATTACTTTAAGTTTACTTAAAGTGTAATTCATTAATTTATAAATATTGATCTAGAGTTGTAGAGACCCTATGGAATGCTCAGTACAAGCATGGGAAAATGTGGAATTCATCTAGTCCACTTGTTCCATCCATAAATTATCTAGACATTTGGTTCTATTAGAAAGAGAGCTAAGTAATAATTTTCATGGCACTAAATCTCACACATGTGTCAATATTAGGAAAAAATAATCATATGGGTCTATTCATTTTGGAATCTAGTTCATGTGTGTCAAGTTGTGGCTCATGCAACAAAGCAAAAAATAATATACGCATGTTTGAAGTTGGATCCTAACATAGAATTTGCTAAATTTCCATACTTAGCCATTTTAGACTAGACCATCATCAAGATGTCATGCAAGATCACATGGACCAGTCAACTTCAACATCTTATAAAAGCACTCAAGAAGATCAAATGACCATTAGATCAAAATGGTTTGTTCCTTTCAATGTTAATTCCACTCCTTGTAAGTTTGTTGTCCCCATGATATTTTCACTTCAAGTTATAAAATTGTAAAGTTGGTTAAAACATGGTAGATGTCTATGTGAATGTCATTTTTAAGACCCATAAAGTGACCATTTGGGTTTAGAATCCTTTGTGGTAACCTAAGAAGGAATGCATAGATGATAAGTATCAAGAAAGTGGGAGCTCGATCAAATCAAATCGTTAGCAAATCCCAGGGACCAATGAGAAATCAAGATTGGGGTAGTGGGTCCCAAAGATCTATGGTCTATGTTTAATTAAATCTCAAAATTTGACAGAGAAAAAAAAGTCAAATGGGTCAATGATCTAGGTCAATTACCTATAGTTAATAGCAAAGAGATGAGCTAGGATGTTTGATGAAAGTTGATAAATCAAAATAGATCTGAATCAATAAGTAAGATAAAAGGACCCAAATTCGAGTCCAACCTGAGTTGGCAAAAAGTAAAGGGAAGAGCTCAATGCAAACTTACGTTGGACTAGAATGTTTTAAGTTAGGTTTATAGAGGTAAATTAGGTCTTTAAGATCTAATATTAACCAAAATGGGTAGTGTTTGGTTTCTAAAAAGACATGGCATTAAAAAGAGTGCCATCTATATGGATTATAGTAAAACCAATATCTTTAGATTAGTTTTCATCTATAGTTAGATTGGATCTAGTTTTCTAAGTATGGAGTATGTATGTACTTTCAATAGAGATACATATATTCCTTTCAAAATGAATCTTAGCTTTGAAAAATCACCACTCAGATAGACTTGAGGCATGGCTCAATCACATACATGAATATGAATATTTTGTCCTCTTAATAAAATATAGTGAAAAATCTAAAGCAAAAGAACTTGGGGAATTGGAAAGCAGTTGGAGCATTCATTTCTAATAAGATCACAACTTTCCACCTTTGGAAAACTCTTATCTTCTAGTGCATCTTGTTCAACCAATGGAATGATTTAGAGGCTATTTGGGCAAATCACAAAAATCTTGCTCATAATAATTTGTTCTGATTGGACCAAAATCCTAGTGAATTATCTCTTAAATCTCACAACTCATTTATTATCATGAAAAATGTTCTCCCCCCTTTTCTCTCTCTTCCCCTTCTCCTATATTATCCCTTTATTTCCATTGTGTAAATGGTTCTTAGATTTTAGACCTTTTATCTTTTTGAGAGATGGGACATTCCTTGAGATACTACAAAGTATGTTTAGCTTGATTAGGTTTGACCCTGTCAAGTATTTGTAAGAACTACCTCTTAATGCAATATGAGACTTTATTTACCTATCTTATACCTTAAATCGATGTTTGGAAAGTTGTGCATTACAGCATTGTGTGAAGGAGAATCTTCCTTATCCATGGTCCTTCTTTTTGACTTTGTTTAGGGAGTTTTTAATGTTGTTTGCAAGTCTAGATTAGTGTTCTATTCTAAACCTCTTCTATGAAACACTTATGTAAATTAGTTTGATCTTAAGGTTGTGTAAGATAGTATTGGGTTCAATCTTATGGTAAGTTCCCCTTTAAATTTGGTGCATCACCTAGTTAACTTTCATAGGTACCCTTATTCTCTTTCTAACCCTTTTCCCATGAATCATTAGGCTTAGTATTAGTCTTAAATGAGCATCAAAGAGTAATTTGGCCTTATTTTAAGGTTTAACCCCAAAATATGTTACCCACAGCTTTGGGTTGTCCCAATACTATAACTTATTTGGAGAGAGCCTAAAAAACCCTCTCCAAGGGTCAAAATTAAGCTTATAATAGTTTCTAATCACTACGATTAATTAATTTTGATATCAAAGTAGGTAATAAGATAATACCTACCATGTTTCATGTATTTCCCAATTACTTGCATTATAACCTACTCTTAGTTGTACCATGGAATATGCAATGGAAATCATATCATCTATGTTACATTAGTGTATAAAGTTTATAAATGAGGTAAATTTGTATACATATCCTATAGATAATCAACCTTTTAAATACTACACAATAACATAACCTAATAATGGACGAAGTCCACAATAATATGTTTTTTATACTACTACAATACCTCTATCATAGATCATACCACTATAAAGGATACACACACATGAAATCATAGATTCAAGCAATACTAATGAAAAAAATACAACTCTACATTAATCAATCTAATAAAATACAATAATAGACACACAAGAAACACAAATACCATATCTTCCTTTAGTAGTCAACTTAGAGGATCCAAATTAAATATTTGAATAAGAATATAATAGCAATGATGATGAGAATAAATTTTAATGAACATATATGACTATTTTTATAGTCTCAAATTTACACCCATTGTCTAAGCAAATATTGGCATGATTCAAAATTGATGAAAAAAAAAATAAACAAAGGAGAAACACCCCTTTTAGATTCATAAGGATACAAGTGATAATACTTATTATAATATAGGTTTATAATAGCATAATTTGACAATAATTTCTCTATTTAAGTAATTATTTTTCATATATAATATAACTAGAGAATAAGAGGAACAACACATTGCATAATGCATTGCATGGGCACACCCAAAATTTATGGTAAATTCGGTATACAATATAGAGCTGATGGATATAAAACCAACTATTGGTTTTTAGATACTAGTGTACAAGATAAACCAAGTACTATAATATAATGTTACTCAATAGACATTTTATGACTTTACATATGACTCAACATATAACTACACATAAGTTATTAACTCAGAAAGGAAATCCATTTTGTAGTTATCACATAATTACAAGACATGAAATAGATAAGTGTGCATCTTTATCATGAAATATTTATAAGTTTAAATATTAAGGGATTATCACACTAACTCAAACTCAACATAAGCCACCATTAGTGATTTTTAATAGGAACTAGTCTAGAGACAAAGCATGCAGAAGGTTCAAATGTCAACAATAATAAATATTGACTATTACAATATAAATTAAGGATCACTATCAATAATAGATTTAAATTGATGAGGAATATTACCCATGTACGTGCACTATTTATACCTTACAATAATTATGACATGACATTAATAAATTAAAATAAATAATACCTTTTGAAGGATCACTTGGAAATATCATGGTACCCATTAATTATGGGCCAAAGGTGATTGATATTGATGATGCATCAAATTAATTAGTTTTGGGTGACACTTTGGACAATAATTCTTAAAATAGATGTATACTATTGAGGATATATCAAATAGATACACAAAATTATTATAAGAATGAAATAAAATTAAGATTTGAAATGATGTAAATAATGAGAATTAAAATATCAATGCCTAAAATATAATCGAAATAATATTATTCCTTAAGACAACACATGAATGATCATACAAATTTGAATAAAATTTAATGCATACTCATAATATCCTATAAATAAAAAAGGAAAGACATATTGTATTGATGTCATATGGTATGATGATAGTTATAATGATGACCTACAAGAATTTTATGAGATCCCATACTCAAATTGAATTTGTAGACACCGAAATCGTGTCGACTCCCCTGGTCATCCCCCATTTTATTCTTCTTCTCCTATTCAACCCTTGTCGATCACTTTTTCTACTAGCCTTGACCTTGGCAGCATGTAACAATGAGCGCAGAGCTAAAGCTAGACTCTATCCCCATTGTGCATCTGCCGACGACGGTTGTTACCCGGCCGACGTCACCGATGTCGGTCACTTATCGGCCGACGTTGGCAATCCGTTATCAGTTATCATTCAGTTATCATTCAGTTCCCAATCAGTTTTCTGAACGGTTATCGAACTGTCCCTCACCTTCATCAGCATCCACCGATCAATCCCAAAGGCTAATCAATTAATCAATCAATCGATCCCAAACTCGGACATTCACAGACTCTGGCAACCAATCAGCTCTGACGATCAACCAACTCCAGCATTCGATCAATCTACATTCACTTCAATCAACTTACGGCAACGCTTCGATCAACTTACGGCAACGCTTCAACAACTTCAATCATGGCTTTTATCATGTCTTCTGGCAGGTAAGTATTTCCTCTGTTTGCTTTTATTTCTTTCTGGTTATTATTTGTTTGTTGTTTCTATTTCTATCACCCCAGATCTTCAGACCATAGGCCTGAACCCTTAGTCCTTTCTTTACATCTCTGCCCACTATCCCAATCTGTAACTTTGTCCAGACTCGACCAAAACTCCCAGACCCTATCCAAACTTGACTTTATTTTGACTAGACCCTATCCCGAACCTGACCAAGACCCTATCCCGACTCTACCAGACCTTTTGCAACTCACCCAGACTCTGTCCAAAACTTGCCCTGACCGATGCCGGTCACTACCCCGACCGACGCCGGCACTTTAACTGACGTCGGCACTTTCCCTAATCGACACTGGTACTACAGAGACCGACATTGGCAACTACACAGAATAGTTTACTTCATTATCAGGTACGCATTTTATTTTTTGTCCTTTATTTCTGTCATTTTATCCTTCATTATATCTACTTCAGTCCAATATTTTGCTTTTTTATCAGTGGGTTGATATCCTTCTAGGAAGTCTTCATACTTCCGGGATCAGGCGTTCCCCTGATAGCCCACCATATCTTTGACTAACATTTTTCTGTGTTTCAGTCTCTTTTCTTCTTAGGTGTCATTCCTCCATAGCCAAAGAGGAGAATCTTCCAACATCTGATTTCGGTGCACACAACTTTATCAGGTATCTTCTAGCTTTGACCATTTCTTTTAGTTTCTTATTTCTTCTTTGAATGTAGAAAGCAATTTAGCATAGAAACATTCTGGCACGCCTGGTGGGACCTAAGGCCTTCCTTGGGTTCTTTCTTTCTTTCATTCATATAGGTGCATTAGGTTCCTTCCTTTTCACCTCCTTCTGTCTCTTCTTAAACGACATCATAAGCAGGACTAAAAAGAACATTTCTTTCTTTCTTGCACTTCTAGACTAGCTAAAACTCATATTCTTTGACTCTTTCTCCATTCATCTTCATACGAACAAACATTTTGACTTGGGCATTAAAACACTTTCCATTCATTTCTGTTTGCCTGCATCTCTTAGACCACACATAGTAATTAAACCGCATATTGAATTAATCTAGATCACTTGATGTTACACAACCAAACCACCTGCACAAAACAAACATTTTAACTTACCTGAGACAAGGCCCGACTAGGATTTCATCCCCCAGTGGATACCTTACCCGTCTCGGTAATCTTACTTGGATTTCATCACCAAGGGGAAAGCTAACTCTGTATTGTGGCAGAGTCTAAACTATAGTGGAAGTATATTTTGGCTAAGCAAAACCAGCTAACCACTGGAATCATGAAGTGAGGGGAGCTTGCTCCTTAGCACCAGGCCTGTACGGAAGCTAACACAGACTTCTTGAGCACCATAACAAAACTCGAAACCATTCATAGACTACTTCTTCTAGGACCTGACTCAAAAGCCAATCTTCCTCTACACACATTCTAAGGCATAAGCCACTATAATCCTAATAATTTACTTTTAGGGTTTTAGGATCTGCTTGTGTCTTCATCCTTTTAAAGTTCTTATCTGCTTGTTTGAGCTTGTGAGGACGTTCTTCCTTGCCTTGAATGGTTCTGACTCGTAGCCAAGCCAAGGCTCTAGTCGATCACGCGAGGCATCATCCTCTTTCGTCTACCCCGCCTATAACCAGCCCTATAATGGAGTTCAACTTAGAAACTAAAAAAACTCCTACCAGACCATCTTCGACCCAAACACCTATTATCCCAGAAGGGGACCAAGATTTCACATGATTCTTGGACCTCAATGTAAAAGCCTTGCAACACTATCTCGTGAATAGCTAAACGCGAGACCCCTTGGGCAATCCAATTTACGGAATGCCGACCTCTTTCCTCGAGACTGCGGCCGTATCAACGGCATCCATAGTTCAACCCTTAGATACCTAGGTTGTTGCCTCAACCAGTGACCAACCTTTTACCAACCATCCAATTGTGGCCTCTCCTTCCATCGTTGGGCCCACTTTCACCGGGGTTTTGGCCCCCTATCAATCTCAGCCCACTCAACCACTTTCTACCCCTTTCAAAACTTGGTCATCTCTATTCCGCCTACCCTTACTCCTATCAACACTAGGGTGGCTACCTATCCATTAGCCCATGTCACCTCTATCCAACCTCCCATGACAACATCAAACCTAGCCATGCCTTCTATCCAACCATCCTTAGTCACTTCTTCTATCCCTACGACTAGTCATCCGTACGTTGCGCCCTTATTGGTACAACTGACTACATCATATACCTCTTCCAGCCTCTTTCAAGTGCCTTACAATTTAGGAGGCATTCCACCTGCCAATCCGTCAGTAGATATTATCAAGATGTTGATGGATAAAATGTCCAACCTAGAGACCTCTGTTACCGGCTCACGCAACACTCTCTCGTACGAACAAATTTGCAATGAGCCCATCCATCCTTCTGTCCCCATCAGACCATATCCCAGCCAGTGGGAACTTCCTAAGTTTTCTCATTTCCAAAGCAAGGAAGACCCACAACAACACTTACGGGCATTCAGACATGCCTGTTACCTTATCGCCCATGATGATGCGTTGCTCTTACGCATGTTTCCCATGTCTCTCTTGGGTGCTGCACTTGACTGGTACAGCTCTCTTCCCAGCCATTCCATCTTCACATTCACTCAGCTGGCCCAGCTCTTCCTCGATCATTTCTCCATCAATATCACCAAGAAGGTCTCCATCACAGACCTCTATTATATCCACCAGTTCGAGGATGAATCCATTGCTGATTTCATCGCTCGATAGAGGGGCCTTATCAATCAACTCTCATTCTCCTTACCCCAGCCTGAGCTTATTGAACTTTTCTCTCAAGCCTGCACTAGACATATTTCTTCTACCTTGAGGGTTCAGACCTTTCGCACTTTTGACGAAGCCTTCATGATGGCTCGTAAACTTGAGTTACGTGCCGTCGAGGAGAATAAAGTCAAGTTGCAGAGCAAGAATCCCAACTCCAAAACCAATGACCCCTCTTCTAAGCCTTCCTCATCTAATCCTAAATCTAAAGTTTCAGCAAATGCTATGGTTATTAGATCTTCTTCTTCTTCACCTTCAACTAATCAACCTGAACCATCCACATCTATGAGTGCCACTCGCCAATTTCAGCAGAGATACATACAGTGACAGTTTACTCCACTTAGAGAATCATACGTGTCTGTGCTGGAAAAACTCATCAAACAAGGGGCCCTCAATCTCCCTCAGATCTGACCACCACCACAATTTGATCCCTCACGCGCCATCCCTGCGTGGTATAGGGAAAATGACTTCTACCACTACCACCGTGTTAAAGGTCATGACACGGGCAACTGTAAAACCCTTAAAAACATAATCCAAGACATGTTGGAAAAGGGTGACCTCATCCTTGACAATCCTAATGCCCCTCCTAATCAGGGTATCGATATCTTCAAACAACCATTCCCCAATCATCCACCAACCCAAAACAACATCCAGACCTTGACTGATAATACCCACGAACATAATATTCAAACAGTCAATACGGTCTCGCCCCTCATTTCTAACCAACCTCAAGAGGTGAGTTCATCCATCAACCCATCACATGTGGATGAACCTCTTTCTCCAGTTAGTTCTCCATCAAATTCTCTCATTTTGGAGGACGCCTCGACCTTACCAACACTGCCAGTTTCACCATCTTCCTTCTTGCTGCCCATGGAGGACCCAGCCTTTCCTACTCCTCAACCGCAAGTGGAGGGCACTATCATCCCTGCCCTTTACCCGCTTGAGGACCTTCATTCTCCAGTTTATTCTCCACCCAAGGAAGAACCTATCTCTCCTTCGTCTCCAACCAAAGATGAACCTATCATGACTTCACCATGCTTTGGGGCCAAAACTACCATACCTTTAGTCCCACAACCATCGATGTCTTCTCAAGAACCCAAACCTCATCCCGCATCTTCTCAGCCATTTTCTCGACTAGTGGAGAGACTCAAACTTCTCCCTTCTAGGAAAGTGGAACATCAGGGATTGTGGGACTGTCTCACAACTCTTCAATAAGCCCGAGCCCTCTCATCTCATGCTACTAATCCTCCCATGACAGAACCTCCTAAGACTATCAACAAAAATCAGATTTCTACCTCTAGACCATCTACATCTCCATTAACCTCATCAAAACCAAAACCCTCATCTACTCCGCCTAAACCTATCAAGTCACTTGGCATTCGCCCCATCTCCAACCTCACTCATCCACAAGTGAAGGTGGACTTAAACCAAACTTTAACCAATAGTAGTCTTCAACCTAAATCACAAAAGACTACCAAACCACAGAGGCGAACGCCTCCTCTTTCGTCACCATTGCCCTCCATTTTGGGCCTGCATCCTTTAACCTTAACCAGAATCCTTCCCACTTCAACCTCTAATCAAAACCAGTTGCCTCCTTTGCTTCCTTTACCTATCGCAAGCCTACCCTCTCCCAAAAGGGTGGTACCTCTCATGAAGAATGTACCGTCTCTGCCTGTCATCACACCATCAACCCAGAAGGTGGTACGAAAACCCCCTCCAACTTTGCCCAAGAAAAAGTCACCAACATCGCATACATCGATGAGCACGGACCCTTTAGTGGGCTCATACTCTTTAATCTTACAACGACTTTTGCAAACTTCCAGCATAACTCTTCCACCCATCAAGCCCTTCCAACCTCTCGGGTCTAAACCCTCCTGGTTCGATGATATGAAGATTTGTTTATATCATCGTACACCAGGACACAACACCGAGACTTGTTGTGCCCTCAAGGTTGTCATTCGCCATTATCTAGAGAAAGACACTCTTCTCTTTGAGGACACTTTCGACCGACCCTTGACTCCTTCTCATAACCCTTCAACCTCTTCAAACCCATCCACATCTCATCAACTGGTTACAACCACTTCTTCACCTTCACCTCCCATCTTTGAAATCAATGCCATTCACATCACCACTAGGTCACAAAAGGACAAGGCGAAAGAAAAAGCCGCCATTCCTTGGACCTACCCTTTTGTCAATCCACCTCAACCACCTAAGCCTAAGATTTCTATCCTTGGCACACCTCAACCCTCCTCTTCTTCTTCTTCTGGACCAATCCATGACTCCATGTTAAAACAGCTTCACCAGACGCCTGTGAAGATGTCCCTCTATGATCTCATCCAAACCTCACCCCAACATCATCAGGCCCTCATCCAAGCCCTGCAGGCAGCAGAGGTTCAACCCGAGGACCCCCAGCCACTTACTGCTCTTGTCCACTCTTTAGCCCCTGTTGCTTCCATCACATTCAGTGATTCTGAGATTCCCACATCCAACACGGAAGATCAGGATGCCACCCTCTTCATCACTGCCTATATCGATCGAACATGCATTAAACGTGTTATGATTGATGGAGGCACTAGCATCAATATCATCTCCACCCATGCCTTTGAGCAATTGGCTCTTCCCAAGAATTGTGTCTCTAAAACTGACGCAATCTTGTGCTCTTTTAATGACACTACTGCCATGACCATTGGCACAATCATCCTTCATATTCGCATTGGTCCACACACAGTCCTGGAGCTCTTCTACATCATCGAAGGAGAGTTTCAATACAACATCTTACTAGGCCGACCCTAGATCCGTGCCATGGCCTGTGTCCCCTCCACCCTGCACCGTTGTGTGAAATTTGAGCATGACAGACAAGTCCACACCATTCCCGCTGACCCTTCACCCTTAAAAACATGCAACACCACCTACCATCCAAATGATGTCCTCATTCCTATCAAGCCATCAACCCCGGCACCGCCTCCATCTGTAGAAGCTTCAACCAGTTCACAACAGGCGATTGCCCTTACACCTCCCCTTCAAGCGATGACCACAGACCCCATGGAAGATGTCTTCCAAATACTTTCATTGGGAGAGTATCGCTTGCTGGCTTTAGACATGTTCCAAACTCCACAAGAGTATGGACGCCTTCATCACAGCCCCAGCTACGACCATCGAATAGGGATGATCATACCTTATGGTCCCCCTCACCTCCGCACTAACCTCATCTATGGGGGGATTAATCAAGCTCCTACTGATGGTAATCCTCTTTCTTCACCTCAACCTTTCACATCAAATTTCTTGTTTCTTAGCAACCCTGCCTTTGCACACACTTACCTTTACAGGTGTGCATGGAAGGGTTTTGGTTTTGAACGCTATGAGCAGGGCTCCCATCAGCCTATCCAACCGCTCAATGATGACAACGCCAAGAAACGGTATGGTCTGGGATATCACGACCCCACTCAAGACCCTATAGACCTTTGTCCTGAACTAATCATTGACCAATCTCCTCCACACTTGCCTGTTCTGCCCCCTTCACCTACGGAGTCAGTGGTTTCCATTCCTCCTAGTTTTTTTTGCATAAACACCATCCACCTGGACCCCTTGACTTATCAGCTTAATGGGATGTCCAATTCTCTCCCTCTCATTTTTCCCAACATGATCGAAGATGAGTCGGCAACCATTCACACTATTCACTGCGTTGACGATGACGCCATTCTTTCTTACATGGGTGCTGACGATTCTTTCATGCAGCGCTCCCTCCCTTCTGAGACCCAAGTTATGTTAAATGAATCAACCATTGACATCAACCTTCCTTCTTTTAATGTTCCTTATGTCTTAAAGATTGGCCAATCTTTAGACGCTCAGGAGCAGCTTGACTATACCCAGTTCCTTTCTGACCATAGCAAGGCCTTTGCCTGGACTTATAGTGATATGCCTGGCATCGACCCCACCATCGTTACCTATAACATTGTCACCAAACCAGAGGCTAAGCCTATCAGGCAAAGGCTTCGAAAGATGCATCCTCGCGTTGCCCTCCTTGTCAAAGAGGAGCTTCAGTGCCTCCTTTCTGTCTCCTTCATCCAGCCCATCGATTATCCACAGTGGGTCTCTAACATCGTCCTAGTCACCAAGGAAACTGGGGGGATTCAGATCTGCACGGACTATCGCGACCTTAATCTAGCCTGTCCTAAAGATGACTTTCCTCTTCCTAACATTGACCAGCTTGTTGATCTTATGGCCGGCCATGAAATGTTATCTCTTATGGACGGGTTTTCAGGATACAATCAAATCCTGATTGCTCCAGAAGATCAGCACAAGACCACTTTCATTACCCCATGGGGGACTTTCTGCTATCGAGTCATGCCTTTTGGCTTGAAGAATGCAGGCGCCACTTATTAGCATGCCATGACCTACATTTTCCATGATCTCCTTCACAAAATCATGGAGGACTATGTGGATGACCTGCTCGACAAGTCCAAACTTCATCGTGACCATCTGACCATTCTCAAAATCATCTTTTCTCATCTTCTTCAGTACAATGTTCATCTTAACCCCAAGAAATGTGTCTTTGGGGTCCTCTCTGGCAAGCTTCTCGATTTCATCATTTCCTTCTGTGGCATCGAGATAGATCCCGCCAAGATTCGCATTATCCTCAAAATGCCGCCCCCGACCAATCTCAAGTAGCTTTTTAGTTTACAAGGCAAGCTCCAATCCATTCGTCATTTCATCTCACAGCTTTCTGACCGCTGCCAACCTTTTCATCATCTCTTTAAGAAGGATGTCTCTTTTACATGGGATAAAGACTGTCAAGAGGCTTTTGAAGCCCTAAAATGCTATCTAGTCTCCCCACCAGTCCTCATTCCACCTAAAGATGACCAACCCTTCTACCTTTATATCTCAGCCACTCATCATTCATTAGGTGCCATGATCGCGCACCGAGACGAGCATCACCGTGAGCAAGCAGTCTATTATATCAGTCAAACACTGGTCGACTATGAAACTTGATATACCCATATCGAGAAACTCTGTTTGGCATTAGTCTTTGCTACTACTAAGCTTCGCCACTATCTTCTTAGTCATAAAACCTTTGTCATCACCCACACTGATCCTCTCAAGTATATGCACTCCAAGCCATATCAGAATCAACGTATGGCTCGGTGGCTCATGCTGCTTGTTGAGTTCGATCTCGAATTCATCCAGCAGAAATCTATCAAGGGGCAAACCATCACTGATCAACTAGTAGATGCCCCTCTTCCTGACAATCAACCTTCACCGTGTGAGTTTCTTAACGAGTCTATCACTGCGCTTTCCTCTGACGACACCACCTATCAGATGACTATGTTCTTTGACGGCTCTAAATGTCAACTAGGTGGGGGTGCTGGGGTCATTCTCATTCCACTCGAAGGGAAGCCCATGCCTCTGTCTTTTAAACTCAACTTTGATTGTACCAATAATATGGCCAAATATGAGGCTTTAATTTTGGGACTTCAAGCCTCCCTCTCTCTCAGCATCAAGTCCATCAACATCTTCGGCGACTCCCAGCTCATTGTCAATCAGGTCAACGGTTCATACCTCTGTAAAAATGAAATTTTGCAAAGGTACAAAAATCGTGCTGACATTCTCCTTGCATCTTTCGATCATTACCTTCTACAGACTGTTCCTCGATCCACAAATAAGTTTGCTGACACCATGGCTTCTCTCGCTTCGCATATCCCATCTTCCTCATCTGCATCCAGACTTTTTGTCATAGTGCGTCGTGTGCCATTGCCTTCATATATCTCTCCTCACATTCATCATGTCAACACTATAGACCCTAGCCCACAAGATGCTTGGTATAAGCAACTTGTAGACTTTTTATCTCTCTCTGTCATTCCTCCCAACCTCTCTAGTAATGCACGATGAGCTTTTATCAAGCATACCACTCGCTATACCATGCTAGGGGGTCTTCTCTATAAGCGAGGCTTCGACGGCCTCCTTCTTCGCTGTCTCACCTCCACTGAAGCATCTCAAGCCATTCAGCAAGTCCATGACAGGATTTGTGGCAGACATTTCAATGGGAATTCGGTTGCCAAGTGCATCCTTCGTCTGGGCTATTATTGGCCTACCCTTCATCAAGACTGTAGCGACTATGTTCGGCGTTGCATCAAGTGTTAGCAGCACTCTAACTTGCTTCATCTTCCTAGTCACGCCTTACAAATTGCTCGAGATTTTTGGCCTTTTTCTCAGTGGGGTTTAGATCTCATTGGTGAGGTTAACCCTCATTCGTCTCTTTGTCATCAATCCATCATCATAGCCACTGAATATTTCACCAAGTGGGTGGAAGCCATTCCTCTCGTCTCCACAAAAGCTGACAAGATCATCGACTTCATCACCACCCATATCATCTATCGTTTCGGTGTCCCTCATAAAATCATCACTGATAATGGCAAGTCCTTCAAAAACAAGACTGTCCAAACACTATGCGACTCATTCGGCATCAAACTCAGTTTTTCTTTGCCTTACTACCCATAAGCAAATGGGCAGGCTGAGGCCTCCAACAAAATTCTCACCAAAATTCTCATGAAAGTGGTCAGTGATACAGGCAGGGATTGGCACATTCACATTCCCTTCACTTTGTGGGCTTACCGCACTAGCATCCGAACCTCTACGGGTGCTACCCCTTTTTCTCTCATGTACGAAACAGAGGCTGTCTTACCTCTCAAAGTATAGATCCCGTCTCTCCACATTTCTCTACATGATATTCTTTCCAATGATGACTTTTGTCAAGATCGCTTAGCTCAACTTGAGTTACCTGACGAACGCCATCTTGCTGCCCTTAATCATCTCCATGTCTATCAACATCGCATCAAGTGCACCTATGACAAAAATCTGCGAGAATGAGATTTCAACATCAGAGACCTCGTCCTCAAAGAGAATCAACACGTGACCAATATGGAGCGCAGTAAATAAGGCAAGTTTGCTCCTAATTGGCTCAGACCTTTTATTATCACGCATAAGTATGGATCAGGGACTTACCGTCTGTCTTCTCTTGATGGACGCCCAGAACCTGAGCCTCTTAATGCATTGCATCTGTGACTGTTCTACTGCTAGTCGAGTACTCATCCACTTGACACTTAACTTGAGCTCATCCCTTGAGAAATCCCAGTCCTCTTTGTCCTAATTCCTTTCAACCCTATTCCTCTTAAAAATTCTTATAACCCTTTTATGTTGTATGGATGCTTTGTCCTAATAAAAGGGAACCCTTGACCTTCTATAATCTTGTCCATGACTCATATTTCTGTAAAAACAAATCAAGATGTCACAATATCCATGGTCACTATATCAATATCAAAATCAAAAAGCAGACTGCTCCCTCGAATGATAGCTGTACTATCATTGCTGTAATTAATAGACTGCTCCCTCGAAGGATAGCTATTCAAAAGCCCTTATATTAAACAAAAATCTAGACCACTCCCTTGAAGGATGGCTATGACTAATCTGGCAATAAACAGCACTATTTTAGAAGCTTCCCGCATTGATCAGCTTCACAACTGACCACCAAGCAAACAACATCTTTTTGTGGACTTCCCGCATTGATCAGTCTGCACCTCAAAAAAAAAAAAAAATGAGTCATGGACTTGACTTATAGTTGTCTTAGGGTCTCCTATAAAAAGGGGCAAAGTTATCTCTGCTCTTAAAATAGGTTACCCTTTTTCCTCCTCCTATCACCTGCTCAAGGGACTTCGAGCTCACTTTAATGTCAAAGTGATTCGATTACCGCTCTAACATAACTATGGTCAATGACGTCACGCATGAATGGGGCTCTTGGTTCTCATAACCCCTATCTATGCTATCTTTTTGGTCCTTGTCAATGAAAGAGCAATATGCTTTTCACTTCTTCTGCACTTTGGTCACATTCACCTTCATCACTTGTCAATCAACTCACCTCAACTCTCTTTTTAGACCACTCCCATAGCCTATTCACCCTAGTTTCTATGGACACCAATACACATGGAAACTATCGACCCGCCGCAATTTATGTTCAGCATAAACCAATACTTGCTGAAGCATAAATAGACCTCAATTCATTTTTAGCATACATCCATCACGAATATGGAATGTTGCTTGGGATGAAAGACCTCTCAACCAATGTTGCAGAATACAACATTTGGAAATGGCTGCCACATCTCTTCTCCTCATCATTTCATCATAACCAAGACCAATCTATCAACCATTTTGACCACCTGTCTACTACTCAGATCCTTTGTCTGAACTACATTGGCCTGAAGCCCTATGACTGGGGCTATGTAGGCAGCACTCAGATGACACGACTGTCTTCTGGGGTTAGCTCGGCCACATCTTTTCATCCATTCCTCCCCTCACCCACCAACCATTGGAGATCATACCTCTCTCCTCCAACCTCGACCACTTCCAAGACACTGTTGCCTTGGTTGTTTTTGCATGTATGCTACCTCATGACTGGTTAGCAAAATTGTGCGCAGACCTTTTTTAACCCTCACAAGTATAGGATCGCAAGCCGATTGATCCACACTACTTGTGACTTTTTCATGTTTCTAGGAGCACTTCCTGAGCCCGAGATACCTAAAACACGATGACCCATTTGGACCTTCAACTTTGATTGACTAACCCAATCAGTAGATGACTAAATGCTGGGGCCTGGTTATTTCAATTTTGGCACTCCTCGACCCTTGACCTACGACACTTTGACCTAACCATCTTGTGTAGTGGTATGTGCACAATCACGCCTTTTGCAGCATTCACCCTCACCCCTTTTTCATCCACTCTTTGTCAAATCAGCACCCGATTCTTGATTCCCTTCCCTCGACTCCTACTTTGAGGAGGAATACCTCATCCATAATTAGGGTAATTCACTTCCTATTTTTGTCTTGTAGTTCATTCAAACAACCAACAAGATGAAATCAACCTTATCTCACTCCTAGGGTAATCACTCCTATTTTTGTCTTACAGTTCATCCAAAACAACCAACAAGACAAAAAGGGGCAAATGTAGACACCAAAATCATGTCGACTCCCCTGGTCATCCCCCATTTTATTCTTCTTCTCCTATTCAACCCTTGTCGATCACTTTTTCTACTAGCCTTGACCTTGGCAGCATGTAACAATGAGCGCAAAGCTAAAGCTAGACTCTATCCCCATTGTGCATCTGTCGATGACGGTTGTTACCCGGCCAACGTCATCGACGTCGGTCACTATTGGCCAGCGTCGGCAATCCTGCCGACGTCGGTCACCTTACCGTTATTCGTTATCAGTTATCATTTGGTTCCCAATCAGTTTTTCGAACGGTTATCGAACCATCTCTCGAACCGTCCCTCGCCTTCATCAGCGTCCGCCGATCAATCCCAAAGGCTAATCAATTAATCAATCAATCGATCCCGAACTTGGACATTCACAGACTCTGGCAACCAATCAGCTCTGATGATCAACCAACTCCAGCATTCGATCAATCTACATTCACTCCGATCAACTTACCGCAACGCTTCGATCAACTTATGGCAATGCTTCAACAACTTCAATCATGGCTTTTATCATGTCTTCTGGCAGGTAAGTATTTCCTCTATTTGCTTTTATTTCTTTTTGGTTATTATTTGTTTATTGTTTCTATTTCTACCACCCTGGATCTTCAGACCATAGGCCTAAACCCTTAGTCCTTTCTTTACATCTCTGCCCACTATCCCAATCTGTAACTTTGTCCAGACTTGACCAAAACTCCCAGACCCTGTCCAAACTTGACTTTATTTTGACTAGACCCTGTCTAGACCCTGTCTCGAACCTGACCAAGACCCTATCCTGACTCTACCAGACCTTCTGTAACTCACCCAGACTCTGTCTAGAACTTGCCCTGACTGACGCCGGTCACTACCCCGACCGACGCCGGCACTTTAACCGACGTTGGCACTTTCCCTAACCAATGCTGGTACTACAGAGACCGACATCGACGACTACACAGAATAGTTTACTTCATTATTAGGTACGCATTTTATTTTCTGTCCTTTATTTCTATCATTTTATCCTTCATTATATCTACTTCAGTCCAATATTCTGCTTTTTTATCAGTGGGTTGATATCCTTCTAGGAAGTCTTCGTACTTTCAGGATCGGGCATTCGCCTGACAGCCCACCATATCTTTGACTAACATTTTTTCGTGTTTCAGTCTCTTTTCTTCTCAGGTGTCATTCCTCCACAGCCAAAGAGGAGAATCTTCCAACGTCTGATTTTGGTGCGCACAACTTTATCAGGTATCTTCTAGCTTTGACCATTTCTTTTAGTTTCTTATTTCTTCTTTGAATGTAGAAAGCAATTTAGCATAGAAATAGAATTACCTTACCATTAGATCCTCCACGTGAGATATTGCATCCATAAAATACCATTTTAGACCCATGAGCTTAACATTAAAAAAATTAAAAAATGCAAAAAATTAAAAATATGCATAAAAATAAAAAATTAGGACCTATGCATAACATGTATTATTTATCTACATGATTATTGTACAAGTTATCACATGTGGTAGATTACATATATCTAGTGTTTCTATGCACATGCCTTTCACAATATACATGAGTGAGATGTAATATACATACAAGTTTTATTTGACATGGACACTTAGATGCAAGACAATCCTACACCCACAAGCTACCTTCCTAGGTTGAGGGAATGTTCATGTTGGGGGTATATTGGTACACTTTATGCTAGTTATATCTTTATATGACCATTTCATTAAACATTTTAAGCTATATTTACACTAATGACATAGTGATTTCTCTTACTCATACTATTTAAACTATTATTTTTATCGATACTATATTTGATATATGTGATAATGACATGCATTGATTATGTAGATTAGCCTTGCTTTTTTTATACATGATTTATGTTTTTGTGTGTTACATGGTGTGATTTTTGCTTATCTATTACATTATGGAAATATTTATCTATTCTCGATGACTCTACATGACATTGGGTGTTAATTTTGTGATATATTTTTATGTTTGACTTACTCTATTTGACTATTTTTACACTTGATTATCCTTTATGTGACACTTTACTCTGCTTCACACTGTTTGTTATCATTTTTTGATTGATTGTGTGCATCATGGCCATGACATTGTGTGAATTTTTGTGTTTTATGTGGATATATCTAAGAATATCTATTGATATTGTGGTGTTTCAATCCATATCACACATTCTTCTTCTTGTTTGTGGTGTTATGATATATATCATGCATCTTTTGCATAGTTATTATTTAGTTTGTCTATAATCATTTTTATAATGACTCTATTATTATTTTTCACATAGCTATATTTATCTTAAAATGACACTTGTATGCCTTACGATACATGTTTTATATATTCTTAAACAATTTAATCTTACTATGATGATAGTTTTCATAGGTTATTAGATTGGGGGCACATATGTGGCATGTTAATAAAAAAATAGATATTATGGTACTTTGGCACAATTTATATTACTCATATAACATAGATTATTAAATTGGGGCCATATGTAGGGTGTATGTGACACATTATAACAAAAATTTTACTCAAACTTACTCAATTGTACTCATATCATATAGTCCATCTATAATATATAATTTCAAAAACTTACTCAAAATTAGATTCTTAAACTCTCATATACTTAGATTTGATTGGAACCCATGGTGGGTCCCACTCTTATAAAATAATAGGTAGTATGGTTGAAGTTCTATGTGAATTAAATTCTAAGCACTTATTCATATCTAATAAGGGTTAGGACATATTCAACTTAACCCATGGTTTAACACTGGCATCTCCAAGGGGCATGATCATCCCATTCTTCACTTTCTCTAGAAGGTGATTTCATTTGCATACATATAGTTGTATTCATTCCTTTTTATTTAAATTTTAGATATGTTCAATTTTTTTTACTTAAAAAATTATATCATAAGTGAAAACTAACTTCTACATGTTTCATTTTAGGTTTTACATGGAAAAAGTGTAACACTCAACATCTACCTGAACACAAGCACCTTGGTTCCACTCAAGTTTTAGACACTATTTTATGATTATATAGCACTTCAGTCTTATACACTTGGAAAACTCAAACCTTCACTATTCCTCTTAGTTCTATATCTTTCTCACTTCTACAAATATTGCATCTACTATATCTTATGCCCTTTGGTCTATATCTCTTAGTCTAACCAATATTATGATGATGACACGAACCTTTTCTCTTTCCCATAATGCTTAAAATGTACTTATATTCCATCTCTACAAGTTATGAACTAATACATATTTCTTTACTCTCTATACACTAATGTCTAAGATAAACACTAGTATTGACATTAGTGTTTTGACCTGATGCAAGTGTCCAGTGCCCTAAATTTATCCAATTTACAAATGAAACATATCCTAATGGTTATCATAAGTGATTTAATGTGAGTTACTTATCCAAAGGGATCGATATAAATACAATATCAACCCTCATTCATTACTCATGTACAAGACCTAGAAAAATACCAAAGATACCAAGGTAACTTACCAAAATCACTCTATCAATCATTCAATTTAACCAAGCTTCCCTATTTCTAGACCAATCATAGGTATAACACATTTATAGGTGTGAAGTACTAAATGAGTAGCCCAAGAGCCCAATTTTCCAAGTTAAAATCTAGGTCATTATTATACTTACTTTCCACATATTTCATGATTCACACACAATCCAATATGTATGGGATAGCTATATGAGTTTGAGACCCTCTTATGGAGTATTAGCTATGTAGGAAGCACCCATTGGGGTGATCTTGACATTGTGTACCCACTAACCCATGTTTTTCTCAAGGTTACTATAAAGATGGAGAACTACAGTTTTACATTTCATAAGGAATGACAGTCCATGACCCATATATGAATGCACCAAAGTAAAGGTGAAGTAAAACCCATAAGCATTTAGGTGGTTGGATCCTTTTCTAATAGGTATTCCATAAAGGAAAATTATGCCAAACCCTGATAGTAGTATCAACACAATCATCCCAAGTTGGCATTAGTGTTTAGATATCTATAGGCACTCAATCTAGAATCTAAAGATTTTTCTAGAACTATATTATATCCTTCTTTTTGCCTATTGTAAATCCAACACTGTCAACATCAAAATTAGCTGAGTACATTACTTCCTTGTCATTATGCCATTTCATTTCTATATACCCCTTTAATAAAATCTAGGGATAATAATAAGATCACCTAGATCATTTTATGGTTAAACATTTGGTGAACCTAATTCATGTGAATGCAAAAAAATTGATCTAGGGTTTTCAAGTCTCCTAGGGTTTTAACTAGTTGTGATTTATTTTTAGATATAAAACTTTACCATATGGTTTTACCCTCCTTTGGTCACAAGGGATTCTTGTGCTTATGTTTGCAAGTGGATTATTCTTTGATTAGCTCATTTCAACCTCTAAACAAGTTTATTTAAAAATTCATAAGAGATATTTTTTACTCATATTATTATTGAAAAAACCTCTTTTTGTTCACTAAAATTTGGTACATATTTTTTAATTTTTTTAATTTATGATTTTTATCAAATATTGGCATACAAGGTAATTATGTTGAAATTATTTTTTGGGTTTCATCAAAAATCAGATTTTATTCAAAAACCTACTTTATATCTCTAAAAAAAATATTCCTTATGTATCACAATTTTTTGTTCTTTATTTGGAATATTTTAGGGTTTTGCCTCTAAAGCATCTCACATTGTTTGGCATATTTATGATTCATAATATATCAAATTAAAATTTTCATGGAGGTTTTTCATTATTATTATTAAATACATAAAAACCTCTTTTTTACCTAAATATTATATGAATTTATCAAATTTATAAATTTACTATTTTTAGTAAATTTAGATCTATATGATGTACATATACTTTTATTTCCCTATTTTTTTGAGATCATCTCATTTCCTATTTTTATAGAAAAACCTATCTCATATTTTTTTTAAAAACTCAACCAATATTATTAAATTTTTATATCCTTCCTATAATGGTTGATTCCTTCTTAATATTTATAAGCCTTTCTCATCTAGTTCTCATATCAATTTTTAGAACATTTCAAATGAATATAAAGGAGCCTCTTGTTCTTCCTAAACCTAAGGAAGGTGATATCTCTCATCCCTCTAACCAGGTCCAGGTTATCACTTATATAATGGGTAAGTTGGCCAACCCTATAGTTTCAAATGAAGGTAATCAATCTCAAATACCTAGGGTTTATGCTTGTGAATCCATAAAGATCAAATCACTAATATAATTAAGTTAATAAAAGAGTTAAAAAATTAGATTGCATACATGAAGAATCCATAATATACTACTATAAACCATGTGTTTTCAACCTCACATACCAATTATGTACCTAATAAGAATTAATATTAGAAGCCAAAACCAAAGTCACCTAATGATAATGATTTGAAAAGTGAAAAAAATCCTACCAAGAGGTCAAGTGAGATTTTAAGGGATATGCTTAAAAATAATGTGATAAAAGTACTTCCTACACATCATATATAAAAATCCAAATATTATTGTGCATATCATAAAATTTAAGGTCATCATACTAATTTTTGTGTTACATTGAGAAGAAAGATACAACTTCTCTTAAATAAAAGGTGCCAAAAGAACAAAAATGGGTACCAAAATATCCTCCAAAACAAAAATAAAGACCTTTACCAAATCCACCTCAATATTCAAATGATATATAATTAAGGTTGGATGAGCCTTCATATGATGTGCAAGTTTCCAATGACTCAAATTCTCCAAAAGATATACCAAATATTCCAAAGAATGATTAAAAACAAGAAATTTTGAAAGAACAATCCCAAATGGTAAAATTATAGAATGATCAAAATACATCTATTTATAATGAGTAAGAGAAGATGTACAATGTTTTTATATTTTATATCCCATTAGTTGCTAATGATGAAAACAAACCAAAAAAAATCCATTTCCAAAAAAAAAGCTCTAATCTTTGGTGAATTTAGTTTTTTATACACAGATACTCAAATTATCAAATATTTTATCTAGAAGCTATTTATTCAAAATAAAACACTAGTTTTCAATGTACCCTTTAATACTAGTTACATATATGATCCTAATGATGGTACAATTATACATGACACTTCTAGGCCTTGATGTGATCACATTGTTCATTATGGTTTAATAATACACCTACTTAGATATATTCATTATATATGATACATGATTTCATTCACAGATTATACAGTTGTCTTATCCTTTTAAGGTGAGGTATCTATCAATTTTTAGTCTTCCCTCACTTCAAAGGGGGGAAATATTATCATGGGCATGTCATAGAGGCATGGATTTTTCACATTCATACTTTTAGATTTAGGGGGAGCATGCTTAGGAAGCATGTTCTCCCCACTTATTCAATATTCAACATCTCTAGATTATAGTGGGGGCATGTTTTGAAAACATGTCCTCCACATTAGCACTTATTTTATTTTTCATATTTCTCCACATATAGTTGGGGCACTAGGTTATAAGTATCATTAGGTTGCACGATTGAGCTAATCTCAGCTGACATATGGTAAATTAGTTTTGCTTTAAGGTTGAGGCCATATGCATTATAATATCTATATCTCCTTAGATATATTTACTTTCAAGATTTATCTATATTTGTCCTAATATCAATTTTAGAACCTTAAAATGATAGATCTTTTTCATATCAACTTGACAATAGGCAAGGTGGTTACATCGACACATGAGTTACTCCTAAACCTTGTTCTTTTAATTTTAATCTATTTCAAGTAATTTTAACCTAGATTATATATACTGATTATATATTATAACATTCCCTTGGTTTCATGTCAATCACCATTAAATCACTCAATTTTGGAATACACAAAGACAAGGTGTGCATACACACCTAGGTACACATTCATTTTCATTAAACTAGTAATTTCATTACTAAACTAAAGTGGGGAAATGTAAACACTATTTAATGATTATATAGCACATGATTTATACACTTAGAAAATTCAGACCTTGGTTATTCCTCTCAATTCTAAACCTTTCACAGTTTTTCAAGTCTTACATTTTCTCTATCTTGTGTCCTTTGTCTTATATCTCTTAGTATGACTAGTCTTATGTTCATGACATAGACCTTATATATCACCCAAAATGCTTAAAATGTGTTTATCTTCCATCTCTATAATTTATGAACCTATACATGTTTATTTTCTCCCTAAACACTAACATTTGGGATAGACAATAACATCAATGTTAGTTTCTTAAACAAACTCAAGTGTTTAGTTCCCTAAATTCATATAATTTTCAAATGAAACATATCTTAATGATTGGACTAAGTGTTTTAATGTGAGTTACTTATCCAAAAATATTGATATAAATACAAGATCAACCCTCATTTATTCCTCACCTATAAGACCTATAAAAATACTGAAGAAACCAAGAAATCTTATCAAAATCACTCTATTAAGCATTCAATTGAAAAAACTTTCCTATTTCCATACTATACATAGGTACAACACATCTATAGGTCTAAAATACTAAAGGAGCAACCCAAGAGCTTAATTTTCCAAGTTAAAAGATAAGTCACTATTGTACTTACTTTCCATACATTTCATTATTCACACACAATCCAACACATAGAGGAGAACTACATGAGTTTAAGGCATTTTTTTGAAGTATTGGCTATGTAGGCAACACCCATTAAAAGTGGGGTTTTTAGGTCATCTTGACACTATGTTCCCACGAACCAATTTTTCTCCAAGGTCACTATGAAGATGAAAAATTAGGGTTTTTTCATTTCATAAGGAGAGATAGTCCATGACCTAGATCTGAATGCACCACAAGGAAGGTGATGCAAAACCCAAAAGCATCTAGGTGGTTGCATCCTTTTCTAGTAGGTATTCCATATAGGACACTTGCATTAAACCTAGATAATAACATAGACACAACCATACCAAGATAATGTTAGTGTCTAGAGCTATAGTGGAATCCAAAATTTGATGACTATTCCATAATTCTTCCTACCTATTACAGATCTAGTGTTATGTCAGCATCAAAATCAACTAAGTACATTACCTCCTTGTTATTTCCATACATAGCTTAGTTTTACTTTTCATATTTAGACTATACTCAGTTTTTTTAATTCAACATATGCTTATATATGAGTTTAGCATCTGATTGGCCTAATGTATATCTGATTATCACCCTTGTACCATTTCATTTTTATATACCCCTTTAATCAAATCTAGGGCTAACAATAAGATCACCTAGATCATTTTAGGGATAAACACAAGTAAAACCTTTTATCTTATTTCTTCAATAATTCCATTACTATAATGAAAGGGAGGGGGAATATAGACACTCATATTTAGAATTAGACACTTGATAATGTTAGTTTTGACTAAGATTTAGTATTCTTGACTTACTCACACATAATTAACTCTTTCTCATAGTCTCTTTTAGCCATTCACTCATCTATGGGTTTGACCTTCCCAAACTATTTTTACTCTTACATAATATTTCCATAGTCTTTGTTTCAATATCTTATTATAATATTTAAATTGTTTTTTGATCTCATATCATTGTTTCCTACTTTATGGACATCTGCAGTCTTCCTTAGATGGCTCCACCTTACCAAATCCATCCACATGGGTTAGATCTATTAGTGCACCCTTTAACAACTACCTTCTCAAATATAAATCTTTCATATGGGTCAAATTTTATGCTACACATGTTGGTGTGAAGGTAAATTACACCAAGAGTTATTTATTTATACAAATCAAACCTAATCCTATTCTTATCTAGCACCTATCTTGAAAACACCTATCTATCATTGAAAAACATCTACACATTGAGAGAAACTATCCTAAAGCTTCAAAATATAAAATGCGTCAAAATAACAAGCTCTAATCCAATTTAAATAACCATTTTAAGGTCAAAATCATAGGTTGTCAAGTGTTAAAATCCATACGTAATATTGTACTACATGTTATTATTACACTAATTACACACACATGTCTAGGTGGGATAACTATGTGCAGTTTGAGCCCACTTTTAGAATTTAAGTAGTGTTTAGCCACTCAATAGGGGATGGTTGGGTTCAACCCAATCCATTATTTTTAACTTAGTTTTAGGTCAAATTCATCTCAAGAGAACACACTAAGGTCTTGAATCAAGGAGAAAGAAGAATAGATCTATTTACGCATGATTAAATATATTCAATATACAATATTAAATTAAAATTAAAAGTGTAATAATATGAATTGTAAAAAACTTTCACATATCTCATAGATAATTTTAGTCCTTAATATAGGTTTTCACCCTACCACGGGCATCCAAAAACTACCAAATTCATCCTAGCATGCACATGCATTCTATTTCTAAATTTGAGCAATCACAAACCCATTGTAGACATTTACTAATGATTGTACCTTATCATATACTATAAAAAGGCCTAAAAAAAATGAGTAACCTATTTTTTAGGTCATTTCCATAAATATTAAATTATAATAAATTTGTAATACTCTACTAGTTACACTCAAATTTGTATGTAGACTATTATATCTTATGCAATCTAAATATTCTATAGTTTTGTCATATTTAGATAACCTAAAACCAAGATTAGATAAAATAGTAGCAAATGAAGTGTCATACCACAATTCTACTAGTGATATCCAATAAACCCATCTCTCTTGTTTATCTAAGCCAAAATGATAAAGATAACCCTCTAATTATTTGTTAAGCACCTCTGTGTTATCACAAATTTTAATACCCAATTGAAAAATATTAAAATAATGTAATAAATGACTTATTAAATCCTATTGTACCATATTTAAAATTTTACATGGAGAGGCAAACTCTAAAAATGATTGATTATTATTTTACATGTGGGGGCAAAGTTTAAAAATGCTTTATTATTTTACATCTCTAGTTGTGTGTTGACTGTCATATTTTTACTAATTTTCATTTGATTATAAATCTTCATCATAATACTCAGTATAATAATGAAATGAGATCTAATTTATTAATATATAGCTCATGATAATGATCTATATGTTTATAATATGAAATAGTGATAATCAAAGACAACATAATAGATAAGTGTAAGTCACATTTAATTAAGTTGCATTGGTAAGATCATTATGTTCAAAATTATTAAAAAATAATTTTTACAAGCCTATCACTACAAATATGAATTTCAAACAAAAAATCTTGGTATTGATGCCCATGTGTTGTATTCTTTAGAACATGTGACAATGTCCAAGATTATGACTAGTTTTGATGAATCTCTAAGGTTTTGATATCAATATTTTGATATTTATGAGATTAATTTTAGAACTTATATTAGGTTCTGATGTTAATATTTTAATCAAACCCTAAATAATAATAAAAACTAGTTCTATGAACACCTTTATAGCATCGATATAATTTTGAAGGTTATTATTATTTGAATCATAAGCCACTTTGGGCAAAGCATAGTATAAAGTGGATCAATTTGGTTTTGATTTCATATTGAATAGGTATATTATAATTTGAAACCATAGTAATGTTGAAAATTAATAACAAAATAACATTAGATCTCATTTATAGGTTAGAGGAAGTGTTAAGTCTTATCAAATTTAAAGTTTAACTTTTTATTTTTGGTGACAATTAAGAAAAATTTAGTTGGTGACAAATTTAGGTGATGGATAAACATGAATGGCAAATAATTTTTTAACATTACAAATTTTATCATTTTTTTATGAACTGAAATTTATTAGTAGTGTTTAAATGTTTCCATAGTTTTGATAAATAATAAATGTGCCAAGTATTAATGAGACATCTAGCCACTTTTTCCACATTGAATACAGACTCCAAACATGGTATAGGTGGTCTTTTTTATTTATTTGGGTCATTTGTGTTATCAATAAAGCTTCTTTGTGGAAGCTAAAAGTTGTCTTTTGTTTGTTTGAAGATTTTTTTTGAAAATAATAGTTTATTTACCCAGTATATGTAGTTTTGAATCCATTGGTGAGCTCTCAAACATTATTTATGAGCTTTGAAAGATATATTGGCATTTTCATAGAGGTATGGACTTGTTTTATTCTAAAAATATATGCATTTTCTATAGTAAAAACAATATTTTAAGAGATGATAAATATTTTAATTTATCTATATGAAATCTTTGATAACATCCAAATGATGAATGTGGGTATTTATTTTCAACATTAAGGTTTAGGGTGTTATGATATTGTATTTAATTATATTATTTACAATGACTTCAATATTGAATATTTTATCTTGGTTGAGTTTATAGTTTGGATTTTTCTATAAACTCTATGCATAAGTTCTCAAATTAACATGTATTTGTGATCTTATTGATGGGTCTTGTCATTGAAATTACACTTAGTAGTCTAATATAGTTTTCTTGCAAGAAAATATATAACCCTACATTGAATTTTGGTTTGTTTCCATAATATATAAGGATATTTCTTCTGCATACATTCTTAGGTTTTTATTTTAATGGGCCTTTGTTAAAATCTCCACAATATTTCATTTAATTGTATTAGTTGGTATATAAAGAAATATTTCATATATTTTAGTTGATTGTACTTCAGGATCCTCTAAATATATTTAATTATTGAAAGGGAAAGTTGATGGCTCTCTTTAAATAATGTGAATTCAAATGTCTGGGGTTTTGAGTTTTTCCATAAATCTTGTCTCGATCTTTCTTCTTGTTCTTATGATTTTGACATATGAAGTGAAAATAGAAGGAATACTAGAATCTCGTAATGTAATTTTGATTCAATTTGGTGTATTAGATAATCTTTACTCTATTTTATTGATATTTTACTCTCAGCTTACTCTAAATCAACATGTGATTTTGAAATTCAATGGGATTTTTAAGGACCTATTTGCATACAAACAAAAAATAATGAACATCTACATATAATTTGTTTTTAATTTGAAAATAATCTTGGTTTAAAATGGATAAAGTATGTTTGCATACATTATATTAAAATTCAGGGTCTCTAATTTAGTAATCTTTTTATATGATAATCATTTTGTAGTTGATAGTTTGGAAAAACTTGAAATGAGAATGTTTTGATATAAGGTGTACATAGTTTTTCAAAACTTTGAAGTGAAAATAAGTTGAATCCTGGTCAATTTTTATTTGTAAAAGTATTTAATTTGTTATAAAAGGACACAAAGGTGTGTATCCTATGTAAAATGGTATAAAATAGTTTTTTGAAGTATTAGTTAATTAAAAGTATTCTTTCTAAAATATATCTGACAATACAAATGAATTTTTGAATGAGGATAAGATTTAAAATATTATCTAACTTGTTGAAAATTTTGTAATAAGAGTGGTAATTTCATTTATAAATATTTTAGAATTTGTTTGGATTTGACATTGTCAGACAATATTCAATTCAAAGGTTTCTTTCAAATTGACTTTTTAATTATATTTTTTTGTGTTACTTGGCCTAAAACTAGTTTAATTCTTTTAATAGTCTTCATACAAATTTTTCATACATAAAATTATTAGTCTATCTATACAAGGTGTTCCAATGGGTTTGGTTCATTCAAATTTGTTGCATTCTAAGAATTATTTCATATGGTTATGACTTTGTAGTAATGAAGTAAAATTATCTTTTCTTATATATTTTTCCTTTTCATTAGAGACACAAGATGTTTAGTTGGAGTCATGGATATCATAGTTCAGGTAGAAATAATGCATGGGGTAGAATTAACTAACAACAAAATAATGTGTTACTTGTTTGGGTTAATTACTTAGGGATATATTTCAGGGTCAAAAGGGTTGCTAGTGCATTTATATGAAGTTTTAATCATATAACTCATGTTTTCCTACAGTTTGATGCTCATGACCCTAATTTTTGGGATGTTGTAAACATGTTTCCTATAGGTAATTTTACTCCTCATAGTAGGATGGGTTCCCATAAAGGGAATTGGTAGTCTCATCTAATTGAATGTGGTTCACCAATCACCTCTTCTCAAATATTTAATAAACACAATGAGATACCTATACAAGTTGAATTTGTGCCACAAAATGTTGAGATAGCTCATTATGATACTACTCAAGCCCTCATTTCCATTACCTAACATAATGTTGCTTCTTCTAGTCATAAACTCACTAATATCCCTCCAGAACAACCTTTGGTAACACATTTTCTCTAGAGTATTAAATTATAGGTGGATGATGAATCTAGAAGTGTCACTAGAGTGAAGTTTCTTATGGCACATATTGAGTATACTAAGTATTAGACTAAGCATGGGGCATTTTTGATAGATTTGATTTTAGATGATGAATAACAAAAATTTTGTTGCTTATTTATATTTAAATTTTTATACTATGGTTTATTTTTAGTTTATGTTATATTATTTAAAACATATTGTGTTATATTCAATTAATATTTTGACTTGGCAGTGGATAATTATTGTAGTAAATTTCTTGTGGATCATGGCAATTTTTTCATTTGATTATGTTTTAATGATATTTCAATATCAATTTATTTAACCACATTTATAGAATATGTGATTTTAATATGAATTTAAATATCATAATGGTAATAAACATATTTGCATGTTCTAATAATGAATGACAAGTGTTGAAATTATTGCTTTTATAATATCTTGAAGATATAAATTTATAACTTTAATGTTTGAAGATTATTAATTTAAATTAGTCACTTATGATTGTTTATCCCACATAATGATTTGTAATTATAATTAAGTTATTATAAGTGGAGCCCCACCTTTAGATATTTATTTCATCTTATTAAAATATTATGCCCTTTTTATTAATAATGGGGTTAAATTAAAAAAATAAGAGTAAACAAGGTAGTCATCAATAAAGATTATGAGAATCTTGATAGTTAAAATTGTAGTGTGTGACTATTATTTTATTTTTATGGGTGTTAATACCCATATTAGCCTTTTTGAGCATAGGCAATATCTTTTCAAAGAACATGTCTGTAAATAATAACATCAAAATTCCCCAATAGAACATTGATTGTAGCTTTGATGATTTAAATTTGAAATGAGTGAAGACTTTAAAGATTCATCAAGGCTTGTATAGCGAGTTTCAAGCCACCATAAACAAAAATGTTTTTTATCCAAGCATTGGAGGCCAATTTTTTAAGTTATGAGTTTTGCCACACTATTGGTAGTCTTACCAATATTGACAAAAAAATAAAGAAGTTTGGATTTGTCATCCATCATGATGAATCCACAAATAATAGTAGGCATGGGGTTAGACTTAGAGGCACCATTAAAAAAGAGGGTAGGAAAGGATAAGATTTGATTGGTGTTAGGGGGATTGGGAGGGACCTCATTTTGGATAAGGTTAGTCAAGTTCTACCTATTAAGAATATGAATTTATAAGGAAGAGAGATAATGGAATATTAATCTTCCTTGAAATGGAATTTAACATTTAAGGGTATTTCAATTCTAATTTTGAACAAGAGAGAATGGTTTTTGATAGATTTTTCAATAAAAATTATTTGATTTCTATCCATCTAGCTAAACTAAACACAAAATAAATGAATGGAATTATAGAGATATTAGATGAGAGGCTTATGGCCAAACCCACCACTATAATGCTTATTCCATTTGATTAATCAGTTCTAAATGTTGAGACTAGTATGAATAGAGATTCTAATCTCCCCAACAAGATAAATCAAAAATTGGGTGGCTATGAGCATGTGAAAAATAGGTGATCTAAGGTTTATTCATTTTTGAAACATCTATGGCATATGTGTTGACTAAAAATACCTCTCTTAAGCAAGTTATCACTAGTAAGAATTATGTGTTGATGAATAAGCCATAGAAAAAATATAACTTTATGGGTAAGGCATTGATTCCAAATGGAGTGAAGAGATTTATTACAATGGTTTATGGAGATGAAAATAATAGAGCCCTCAGAATAGAGTAGAGGTTAGTCAAATTGATGTCCATAACTTTATCTTCTTGTTTGGGTTCTAGAGGCCAAAGACACAATAAATTATTCCTAAATTTTTAGGAGTCGTGATCATGTGGACTAAGACCCTAAATATCAACCCATTAGGATTGATTATTATCCGATTCAATAATTTGATCCAACTTGTTAACTTGTAGAGATTAGAAAGACTAAATAAGGGAGTGAGGTAAGACATGGGAAATAGAAGCATTTCCAAGAATTTAATCCTCCAAATAATTAATACATTTCTCATTACCCAAAATCTAAGATATTTTATCCTTGATGATGTCAACAGACTTGTAAATTAGATTCCATGTGTGAGAGGCACCTTTGATTGGGGTGATATTTTTGATGAGTTCCATCCCTTGAAAACCTTTGCCATATTTGTGAATAATGATGTCATTCCAAATAAAAGAGGGGGGAGTTATGAGTGACCAAAATATTTTATCTCTAATGGATATATTTATGTGGAGATTAGATATATTGCCTAGACTACCTTGACTTTTAAAATAAGTGATATTCTTCTAGTTTACCAGATGAATTTTTTTTTAGAATATTATTTACCCACTTTTCATTAGAATTTTACACACTTTTTTGTTAATTTATTAAATAATGTAAATATGGTAATGATAAATCATTAATTGGTATATATTCAGACTGGTAAGGGTATATTTAATAAAATTAAAACAACCAACCAAGCAGTTCCACTATTGTTGTATTTGTGAATCCTTTTATCAAAATTTTCAAAAATATTGTTCTAATAGTTTAAATATTTCATAGTGAATTTGATAGGGATCCCTAGATAGAAATAGGGTCCATCTCCACCATAGGGTAATTTAAAAATTTGAGAGAAGCTTTGAATCTTAGTTGGAGAGGAGTGGGAACTGTATAACCTAGTTTTATTGTTGTTGAGCTTGGTACCTGAAGCTTTCAAGAAAGTGTCTATGATAGATTTAAACCTTATAAAATTTTATTTTTTGGCCTCATCGATGAGGATGGTATCATCATAAAATTGATCATGGGTAGTTTCCTTGACTCCTTCAACAACCTTTATCCCTGATAAGTGGTGGTTACTTTTATTTTTTGAAATATCTCTTCCAAGAGGTTCATCAAAATTGAGGTAAATTTAAGGATAAAGGGAACAACATTGTTAGAAACCTATAATATCCTTAAATAATCATAGGGGGATACTTTAATAATGTGAGTGATCTCAGTATATCTCATGAAGTTGTGGACCTATTTTCATAATTCAATGGGGAACCTCATTGTGCTCATGATGTGCAGGAAATAAATGTGATTAAATATGTCAAAAGCATTAAACATGTCCAATTAAATAATAGTGTTGTTTTTTTAATGCCACAAGTGTGTAAGGACTCATGAAAAACCACAATATTATCACAAAAATACTTACCAAGGATAAAGGTGTATCTTAGTATTCTAAAGATCACATAAATGTTGATTATTTCCTTGTTAGTCAAGATAATAAAAATCCATGTATAACAATACAATAAAATTAAACACTCTTGTCCAAGAACTAGGGGAACATAACATAATGGACAAGACCACAAATAAGAGATAATAAAAAATAAAAAATTTAACTCCCTTGTCAAAATTGATGTTTACTTATTAGCATAGTATATTTTCATGATTGGTCTATGGCATTAGAGACTTATATCAATGCTTTTCCATGTTGGTATCACTTCTCCAATGGCCACTTATGGTTTTGGTAGACTTCGCTTGGTGTGAATCTTGGTATTAAATGGGAATTATAAAATTAATTTTATGTCTTCTTGAAGGCATTCTTAAAGAATAACCTAACACACATTTTGGAGATTTTTTAGTGATGTCATGGAGGCGTCTAGGTGAGTGGATGAAGTGTCTTGATAGACTAAGTGTCAATGACAAAGTTTGAAGTGTGTTTGTCTTAGTATGCTTGAAGTAGGCTTGGTTGATCTTTAGTTTTGGCATGATTAGGGATGGGTCTGAAGTATGATTTGAGAGCTTATGGAAGTACATGGTATTCATCTGGTTCTTCATTATGTTCATCTTAGCATAGTTGGTTCTGTGATAGAAAAAAATGAGTAGGTAGTTAGTTGATGTCACCATTGCCACATATATATGAGTCAAGTGGAGTTGGTCATATGGGTATGATTACATTAGTCCCAAGTTTCTATGCTCCAAGTTTTAGTTCATGAAATTAAGCATATAAAATTTTATTAAGGTTCAAATTTGGCCTTCCAAGTAGATTGTAGAGGTTCCCATACTTAGCCAGACCATCATTGCATGTTATGCAGATATATATGAACCAATAAGTTTGTGTATTTAATTCAAGAATGAATAAAGTCAATAATGGTCAAATGTTTACATGGATATTTTTTCTATAGTTCCAATAAGCTACCTTCAAAATTTAGAGTCTTGAAGTGATTTCTAACTCAAGTTATAAAGCTTTAAAGTTGATCTAGTAGACTGTGATGGGCCAGAGACCGTCAAGTTTAATCACATTGAAGTTTGAGGTCATTGGTAAAGAAGATCCAATGGTGTGAAATTAATCATACATATTTATATCAATAGTGCATATTAATTAAACATGTCAAAGGTTTCACATTCTGGTGAGAAGTGTCACAAGCTCACTAATCTGATAGAAGATCAATAGTGAGTGGTATTTTGTACTTATGAAGATCAACGATGTGGGATAAGTCAAAGAGTCAATAAAGCATATGGGTCTAAAAAGTGGCATAAGCACATGGACTGATAGAAAAGTGTTCATAACTCATGTAAGGGTGTCAAGTTTCATAATCATAGGAGTTTTAATCTAGATCTAATGATGAGCATTGTAAGATAAAGATCAAGCAACTCAAAAGAGATCGACAAAGTGAGTTTGTTCTAAATTTTTAGGAAGTAGTGAGATGATGATAAGTGATCAATGTTCAATAGTAAACAAAGTTAAATACCAAGATAATTTCAAAGGAGCTCAATGATGCATATTTATTTAATATATGATAGGGCATGAGATATTGGTAAAGTGTTCAAAGTGTAACAGTTGCTCAATGACCATTGGAATTCAAATATTCAAGGCACAGTTTATAGTTTTTATTATATATATATATATATATATATATATATATATATATATATATATATATATATATAATTTGACCATGGTGTAAAAGGAAAAGTTATAGAGGAATTCAAGGCACATCCATAAATATTTATTTGAAGGTTTGAATGTTTGTACGGTCAAATTTATTGATCTCTAAAGCTGACTATGTATTTGTTCATGCTCTATAAGTAACCCAAGAAGGGTAATTGAGTTTTTCTTGATGGTATTTCAATTTTTTAAGATTAATTAAGTATTGGATCATATTTTAAACTTCATAAGGACCATATGTGTTAATTATTTAGGTTTTACCAATCTAGATTCTATATGATCAAATGCTTATAAGTTAACTATGTGTTCATTCTTGGTGATCATATGTACAAAATGATATTTGGGATAATTATGTTATAGAAAAAGGGTGTTGTGATGGAGGTTATCACTTAATGAGGATATATAGGTTATGTGACATGGATATATGTATTGTTAAAGTGTTATTTTGTTCTTAATTTTCTCAGATAAATATCAAAGAGGTGAATGGATCTACATAGGACTTAAAAGGACATTTACGCCTATTTGAAATAGGGTACTACTTAAAGGTGACCCATGTAGATGCCTTAAGAGTGAATTTATGTGTTGTGGCTAATAAGGAAGGTTTTGAACATGATATTCATGAAGACTCTATAAAAGGTGAAATCAAAGGTGATGGTTTATATACTTAAGAGAAGTGTGTTTGATAAGTGTAGAGCAAAAGAAAGAAGAAATGGTGGGTGCCCAGTGGATTGGTTGTAGAGTAGAGAAGGTTGATGACTGTGTGGATGACCTATATTTCATATTTATAATTTTAGAATAGTGATATTATAGGTTTTAAGATTGATGATGGGTGAAGAGGTCTAAAGTGATCCAAAAGGATGTTTTGGATGCCTTGAGTGTGAGTAAAGGATAGATGATGTTTGTGTGAGCTTGGTGGTTGATTTGAGAGATAGATCAAAGTGTGGACTATGTAGTGTGCATAGTTGAAGAGAGATATTATACATTGTATCTCCATCATATTGGTAGGTAATTAGTGATCAGGAGATGTTCATTTCATAGGTATTGGGAGGGTACTCAACATCTAGGTCAGAATGACTTAACCAATAGGTGGTTAGAAGGACTTGATTATCTTAGGGGTAGGATCTCCTTATGAAATAGGTGTTTTTCTAAATATAGTCAGAAGGAATTGATCATCCTAGGGATAGGTGCTCCTTGTGAAATAGGTGTTTCACTAAATTTTGGTCAGAAGGGCTTGACCAGTCTCATGTTTGTGATCATATTATAGGACAAGTAGTCCATGTTTTCATAGGATTGAGAGTGGGTTTTATTCCCAAAGAGGGTTTCCCACATAGATATTGTGTTGTGTGTGTGATCTTGCATTATCTTCATTATTCATTGTTATAAACATCTTGTATGCTTCATCAATGGTCGTTTTGAATGCTTAAGTGTTTGAAGGGTGTGGAAATTAAATTGGATTATTTGTCACCATTGATTCACCCCCCAGTGATTGTACTTATAAAAACACAAAATATTGTTTGGGTAGAGTAAGGGCACTTGTATTTATAGGTCTAATATCTAAATCTAACTTTACGGAGGCTAGGTCTAATTCTAACTTTGGTTGAGTCTAAAATAACCTAAGTTGAGTCAAGTTAACCTTGGATTGGGTCAAAGCACACATGAAGTCTTAACAACTCATTTTCATATATTTATGAGCCATGACAACTTAGTTTACATATTTTTGAGGTTATGACTCACCTTTTCTTGGAATATTAGGAATTAATAAATCACTTTATTATCCCCTTTGACTTTGACTTCATATATCTAAAAAATCCTTTTTAGATAAATGAAATTCACTAATTCAACTTAGAATTTTTACTTAGGTAAGTTAACTGAGATTTAATTTTTAATTAATCTTGCTTAGTGATTTTTGGCTTTTGGAAATTGTTTTTTAAATGTTTTACATTAATAGCTCGATAGACCAAGAACATTAAATTACTAGGTCATAATTTGGCTAGGGTTAAAACCAAATTAGGTTATGGGTACATATAAGGTAATACCCCAAATAGGTAAGCCTCACTATGTTTTTGAGTAATTAAATACCTTACATGGATAAATTTAGGAATTTTGGGTGATTTCTAGGCTTAAATTATGTTAATTGATAGAAATTGATTTGAATCCTAGTTTAGGCATGAAAGTGGTTGAAATTGAGTGTCTACAATTTAGCCCTATTTGAGAAGGTATTTTAAAACATAGGCATAGTAACATATTTTCAAATAATGAAAAGGTAATAAAGAAGAATAAAAATATAATGAAGGAATGATGCACTAGACAAAGTTTGGGAAGCCTATGATACCCCCTCAAGGGAGTGGCTGACACATATGATTGATGGATGGTCCCTAAAAAAGAAGAAAGAAGAAGAATGAAATTAACCCATGGTGAGATTAATATAATCAATATAATGCTTTCATGTATTGATTAAAATTATTGGTTTTCCCAAATGTGGTTATAATTAATAACAAAGGTTGAGATACAAATTTTTCTAAAGGTAGTTATAATCAGTGGCAAAGTATGTGCCCTAGTAGGATAAATGGGTTGAAATAATGATTTTCCCAAAGGTGATTATAATAAATTTTATGACCTAAATTGAATAATGATTTTACCCCAATAGGGTATATTTGACCATGATAAATTGGTTATTCTCTAGTAGGGTAGATTGGTAAGTATAAATTAAGTATATAACATGTTATTGTAGTCATATAAAATGTAAAAATTGGTAACTTGAGTGTGGCTAATGACACCCAACCCATAGGTCCCTCCTACTTGCTTTCATGACACTCATAGGTATCTTTTCATTGATTTCTAGTCATCTATAGCCTTTTAGACCTAAACCTAGCTCATCTAGACTTCTCTTTCCATGACAAATCCATCCCCCAGGCCCCATCAACTAAGAATAATAGCACCCAACTTTGACAACAACACTAGTGCCACTATTGTCCACTGTCAACACTCCTATCAAAGTGCATTTTTAGCCCTAATGGTCAGTTCTTTCTAGTTTTTCATCCTTCTATTTATTAGCCTAATACAAACACATTCAACCCATGACCAATAGATCCCTATAAAATCTCATTCAAAGATCATTTGGAAAGGGTTGGAAATTATAATTAAGTAAGCAAGAATACAAGCAAAACTAGTCAAGTAATCTTCCCTATTCTCTGCATACAACTAGTTAATACACTTACAAGCTTATTCAAATCCTTACATGAGTCCCTAGCCACCTCAAGCACACCCAATTTTATTATTTTCATCTTCATACACACTATTTCATAAATCACATCAAGTGGGAGAACTACATATGGCTTGATCCCTCTTAAAAGTATTTGTATGTAGGCAGTGTGCCTATATAAGGGATGTGGATATACACTTAGTGCATCTTACACACACTAACCCCCCATTATTTCTCAAATTTTGTCAAATAATCATGGATTCTAGGGTTCTAAGATAAAATCTACTCTATAGGGGGTTTTGTAGACATCTAACAGTCAAAACTTCACAAGCAGGGTCACAGAAACATAGTGAACAAAACCCAGAAAGCTTAGGTTTCCTAGATAGTAGCGGTAGAGGTGGACTATAGCACTGGTGCCACTAGTGTAATATTTCATCACTCCTATTCAATCATAAAATGAAGGCTAGATCTTGAATTATGATAGTGTCCCGGTCTTACATAGTGAATTCTAGACTTTGCCTCAACCATCTTAGTCAGTTTCTAGCTAAGTCTTATTTTTCTAACCCTTATTACTATTTTTACAAAGGTTAAAATCACAATAAAATTTATACAAATTAGTAGCTTAATTATTTCATATTTATTTACTAATTTTACTACTCATACCCTTTAACTAAATTAGGAATAATACACCAATATTCCTAAAATTGTTAAATCATTTAGTGAACTTGACTTAATTCGTTTGCACATAAAAACCCTAGAAACCATAGGGTAAATTTCCTACTAATTTTTCCTATATTTTTCTTATTTTTTTACCTACATAATAAAATATAAATTAGCATTATATTTTAAAATTTCATAGTAATTTTAAAATAATTTTCTTTTAAACCCTAATTACCCATACTAGGTCCCTGGATTTTCCCAGTAATTTCCACTAATTTTTTTATTTTTTACTAGCATATTAAAATCTTAAATTTACCTCAAATTTCAAAATTCAATATTAATTTTCATGAAATAATTATTTTTCAAAACCCTAGTGGCACATCCTAAGTCCCATTAAATCATAAATTCTTTAATAATTTTTTTATTTTTTACTTGCATACCTAACTCCTAAATTCACTTTAAATTTCAAAATTTCATGATAATTTTCAAATTAATCATCTTACAAACCCTAGTTGCATATACTAGGTCCCATTGCTTCTTAAGGTATTACCTTACATGTTTGTGAGTTTTGTATCCTTTTTATGTAATTTTTAGTTCATTGTTTTTAGGACTTTACATTTCCTATATTTAGTACTTTCCTTCCATAGCACCTTTCTTAGTACAAATTATTACAAAAAATTAAATCAATTTTCAATTTATTTTCCTACCTTAACAATGGCCTAATACATCAGTTTTGATGAAATTGATAAAAGGGAACTTTGAGAACTTTTAACTAAATACCCTAACATCTAAGATGACATGCTTAAATTACTTCAAGAGAAACAACAAAAAGTTAACAATAGTCAATCTTCTCAAACCATAGAGCAACCAATTTTAAATGACACTATATGGGAAATTATGTCTCAACAACCCCCTATAGTAGCCCAACCTACCTCTATGCCACCAGCTAAAACTAGTACATATTTATCTCTTGATGTGGCAACCCTTGTGTACGAGATAATATCTCTTCAATCCAAGGTGATACATCTTGAGCAAGATGCCTTTAGACCTATGCAAGCTTTGGATTATTTTGCTCTATTGCATCTATATGATGGCAAGGGTGATCCAGAGACACATTTAAGAGATTTTAATGCAACATGCTTAGAATATGTGCTAAATGACTAGCTACTTAACAAGATATTTCCACAGAGTCTAAAGGATTATGATTTACAATGGTTTTACAGTCTACCAAATCAATCAATCAATGCATTCAATCATTTATCCAACATGTTCCTAGCTTATTTCAGCATTAACATTGGTGATAAGGTTTCATATGCCCAAGTTTCAGAATAGAAACAAATTTTAAATGAGCATCTCATAGATTATGTTCTTTAATATAAGACTTTTTTGGCTAAGATGACTAGCCCCATGGCTAATCAAGAGTTACAAGATTTCTTTAAATGGAGTCTTTTACCAACTTTTCATGAATCAATTATGTTCAAAAGATTATCTTCCTTCACTAAATTGTGTCACAAACTAAAGGAAAGAGAACTAAAACTAATTTCAATGTGCAAACTCAAGTACACAAGTATCTCAAAAAAAAAACAAGAGTAATATCAAAGTCCCAGAAAAAGTCAAGATCAATGATATCAAGAGTCAGAATCAATCAATAGTTAATGTGGCTTTTGAGCCCCCTCAATGAGTGGTTTTATCATCACCCCCTCAATGAACCTTGACCAATATACTAGTTTCTCTAGCCAACATTTTATAGTAGCTATTGGAATGTAACATTATATCTCTCCCTCCTATTTAGAAAGTTAACCCAACAAATCCTCTTCCACAGGGATATGATCATCATTAATTTTGCAAGTTTCATAGGGATCCAAGCCATATAACAAATAGATGCATTAGTTTGAGACATAAGATATAGGATTTGATAGATGGTAATCGTATTGATCTTGACACTTTAGTTTAATCTCATTAGGCAAAGCAAACATAGGATAAAGCTTTGAAAATCTTCTCAGATCCCTTTCTATAGCATTCTAAATAAGAGATAGAGGACACATCAGGGGTTCACCATGTATATCATGCACATCCACCACCAGATACATATAGGGCACCTTCATTTGAGACACATCCTTTGAGTAACATGATTGGTGTATATAATTATAGAGTTCCAACTACACCTTCCATTTCCTTCTTAGAGAAGGGGATCATTAGGGATGATTCAGACTATCATGCACTCTTTATCAGAGCTTATATTCATAATTATCCTATTCATAGTGTTCTCATAGATAATGGATCTAGTGTAAACATGTGCACTATGACATTATTTCCATATTTGGGATATTTAGAGTAGGATATTACCCTAATGAACATAGTTATCAATAGATTCAGTGGGCACATAAAGAGTTGATTAGGTGAAATTATACTTCCTCTATAGGTTGTTCTAGCACATGTGGCCACACCATTTACTATAGTTCTTAGTGTAGGAGTTTTTGATATGTTACTTGGTCAACCATGAATTTAAAAACTTCATGTAGTACCTTCTATAGTTCATAGATGCATGAAATTCTTCCATGCTAATCAAGTTATTATAGTTGGTGGAGATCCATATGAGTTACCACTCCCCACTTCAAATCCATCTACTATTTTATATCCACTAGTTTCAATTTTACCACTAGTTATAATTCCTCCTCTAGTTCCAATTTAGACATAGTTGAGGCATCCATCATCAGCACAAAGAATTCATACACCTCCATAGCTTTAAGATTCTAGACATCTTATAGATACAATGTTCACACCCAGGGTAGTATCATTGAGATCTCATGAATCTACTCATAGAGTGCATGTTTAGAGAGCTTCTCCTACTACTAGATGGGTCCTTAAGATCCCTACAGTTGCATCCACTTCTCAAAGTTATAGGGAGACCCAATATTTGGTTTCTACTTTAGATATTTTATAGAATTTACATCATATACAACTTTTAGAGATATAGTCTTAGCACTTCCATCATGCTTCATGATCATGCATGATTCCTTTCCTTGATACTAGACACCATGATAGGGAGTCTCCCATGAGACTCATTGGTTAGTATCATCTCTTCTCAACATTTCTTGTACATAATTTCCTTATGATTGATTATACATATCTTATTTTCAAATTCTTATACATAGTCTTCTTGTGATTGATTGTACATATCTCAAAACATTAAAAATCTAAAAATATTCAAATATTTCAAAAAAAAAATATGCAAATAATTGAAAAAACATCAAAAATATTTTGATTATATGCATCATCCATACTTTATATTTCTACTATCCTTACATTTATTTTTCTATGCTTTTATTTGTTGATTTATCTATATTACCATGCTTCACTTGATCCTCTTTGAGTGTGTGTAGTGACATATAAATCCATGATTGATTCACTCTACCCATTGAGGGGGCATCCTACTTCTACATTCGAGACATACATAGATTTACATACCCACTGTGGACATCTTCTACATGACTACACCATCTAGGTTATGTCATTCCTACACCACACACTCTAGTTATCATGTTGATGTACATTATTTACTTGCATAGATTACTCTATTGACATCTCATTAGTATATAACACTTGTGTATTTTTTAGCATATACCTAGTCTTGTACTGCATGTCTTACATGCATTCACTTCTTGCTTTGATTAGTTAGATGCGATTGTATTTCAAATTTTTGCATGCTTTCCTTTATTGCTTTGCATATCTAGATGTGATTGAATTTCTCAATTCCTATTTATCTTCTGTATGTGCCTTAGGACATTTTCCAATGTCCTTTACTTCTATTCATGTGTGTGCCTTAGGACATTTTCCTATAGTCTTCTATGTGATTGTGGCTTTCATGCCAACCTTGTTTGTTTTAATTGTATGTATATGTGGCATTTAAACATGCCTTATATGCTTGTTTTCTTGGCCCTTTGGCTACCCTTGTATGCATCTTTCTTTTTGCCTTGTGTGTTTATTTACTTGTTTGATTCTCATTTTTTTCAATGCCATGATCCACATCATGTATTATATTACTTTTTTGGATGCCATAATGGACATCATGCTCCATCCCTCCTTGACAACTAACAAATAATAACTAAAAATTAACCAAAATTCTAGTTCACATTCATTACATTACACATGCTATTACATTTTTATATCTATCTAGGCATATACATGGTTATCTAACAATATATCATTACAAATCATGTTATATCTTGAGATATCTTATCAATTATCATTACTATATCATGTATCTTTATAGCATAACACACTTGTAGGGCTCCTTCTTCTAAGGGTAGTCATTACAAGGTCTTCATTCCTACCCTTAGAATAGGGGGTAATAAATAAGGGTTCTATCATAGAGATCAAAGCTCTTAATAGTCAAAAAAGCAACATTTAGAACACCCAAAATAGCAACTAGACATCAAACCAGATAGAATAGACCAAGTAGATAGTGAAAATGTCAGAATAGCCATCATATCTAGCCCAAGACAATAGCACCAAGATTAGCACTATAGAATTGGTACCACTAGTGTCCATTTTTTGCACTCTTGTCCAAATAGCAAAAAAAATAGACTTTCCAAAAGCAAGCCAAAAAGTAGGCTCAACTACAATTTTACATAATCAAACCAATTTAGAATTAGTAGTTTTTAGTACACCTTTTCTTAGAGAATTTAGATATAAGGGGCATCATGTACAACATGATGGCTCTCACTTCCAATTTCATATATAATAATTCATATAACTTCCAGATCAAAATCCATGCTTTAGACACTAGTGATTGGGGGCAATGTGCACAACACATTTGTTTTATTTTCTTTCTGAGTTTAGCATTACCCAAGAATTCTCAGTAGTTTCATGCCTTATTCCATCTATAGGTGGTTGTCATCATTTTGAAGTGGTTTTTATACAAGCCTAACTTCCACATTTTAGAGTGGCTTTCATAAAATCCTAATGCACCAATTTTAGAGTAGATTTCATGCAAGCTTAATCTCCATATTTCAAAGTGGACAAGAGTGGCCTAGTTTCTAGCATACATTTGGCTATTCATGCCAACATTTTCATATCATAGTACATTTATGGGCTTTAGGATCCATCTCATATGATACACATTTCATACTGGTATCAGTTCATAGCTTCACTTTATGATGCAATGATGGAGCAAAAGGACTAGCTAACTATTATATTGTTGAGCCACATATTCAGAGGGATTAGACATATAGTCCAAACATTGATCAGCACATGTATGATAACCTAAATTCACTTAGTGGATGATGATGGAGCCAAAGGACTAGTCTTGCATTCTTGAGGCACTTCTATGGAATTGAGCACTCAGCTTTGTTCATGATATTACTCTTGGTCTAACATCACTAAACATCACAATAGGTTTTATATTGGTCTGCATACTTGATGAGGTGTCTTTTTTGTTTTCTCTTCTCTGTTTCTTACCTAGATTTATATGTTCTTATTTTAGATATAGTGTATCTAGTAAGAATTCATCTACTCTCTATTTTCTCTTACAGATTCACACTTCATTGCATGCTCTCTATGCACACCCAACATCACAAATCCTCATGATCTTTACCCTTACAAGTAAGTTTAGGTACGCTTTCTATTTTTGTTTTATCCTAGTATTTCATTTTGATGCATCACTAGAATAAAGTGAGGGAAAATGTAGTCATATAAAATGTGAAAGTTGGTAACTTGAGTGTGGTTAATGACACCTAACCCATAGGTCCCTCCTACTTGCTTTCATGAGCCTCATAAGCATCTTTTCATTGATTCCCAATCATCTATAGCCTTCCATACCTAAACCTAGCTCAGATAGATTTCTCTTTCCATGACAAATCCATCCCCCTAGGCCTTATTAGCTAAGTACAATAGTGCCTAACCTGGATAATAGCACTAGTGCCACTACTGTTTACTTTCAGTGCTCTTGTCCAAGTGAATTTTTGGCCCTAAAAATTAGTTCCTTATAGTTCCTCATCCTTCTCCTTGTCATCCTAATGTGATCACATTCAACCCATGACTAATATATCCATATAAAATCCCATTCAAAGATCATCTAGAAAGGGTTGGCAATTATTACTAAGTAAGCAAGAATACAAGTAAGACTACTCAAGCAATATTCCCTATTCTCTACATATAGCTAGACAATACACTTATAATCTTATTCAAATCCTTACACCAGTCCCTAGCCACCTAAAGAACACTTAATTTTAGTATTTTCATATTCATACACACTATTGCACAAAGCACATCAAGTGGGAGAACTACATATGGCTTGATCCCTTTTTGAAGTATTAGTATGTAGGTAGTGTGCCCACATAAAGGGTTTGGATACACATTAAATGCATCTTACACACACTAAGCCCCCTTATTTCTCAAATTTTGTTAAATAATCATGAATATAAAATTTAATCTATAGGGGGTTCTACAGACATCTAGTAATCAAAACTTCACAAGCAAGGTCACACAGACATAGCAAACAAAATATAAAAAGCTCAGGTCTCTTAGACAACAATGGAAAATGTGGACTATAGCATCGATTCCACTAATGTCCTATTTTGGAACTCCTATCCAATCATAAAATTAAGGCCAAATCTTGAATTATGATAGTGTCCCAGTCCTACATAGTGAATTCCAGACTTTATCTCAATTGTCTTAGTTAGTTTCCAGCTATGTATTATCTTTATAACCTTTATTACTATTTTTAAAAAGGTTAAAATCACAATCAAATTTATAAAAATTAGTAGCTTAATTATTAAATATTTATTTAATAATTTTACTACTCATACCCTTTAACTAAATTAGGAATAATATATCAATATTCCTAAAATTGTTAAATCAGTTACACAAATTAAAGATGAATAGGCACAAATGGAGTTGTAATGGTCTAATGAATTTTCAAATATTTCAGAATCCAAAAATAAATAGGCATATGAGGATGCACAAAATGATCAAATAAATGATTAGAATAATAATGGTGGCCAATTTGACTCAAGATATGTCATGTATCCAAGCACTACCTACATAGTCTAAATAGACCTCATGCTAGAGAAGTTCACCTAGAAGTGGGAGAAAATGGGATGAGGAATATAATATAAGAATAATAATTTATCAATTTGGATGATTTAGTGGTACCTACGAATGTAGAGATTCTCATCCTTATCATCAATGATATAACCAAAATTGTTAATGAATTGGTTTGATCAAGAATTATGGGATAACTTTTGATTTTTCATAATATTTCCAAGTAAGCTCACATAATGAACCCATAATCACAAATTGATGGTGAATTGGTATACAGGATAGGTATGAATTTGGGCTACCTACTAGATGGTAATTCATGTCCTAAATATTAGGGTTTATAATTAATTTTTGATTTAATTACTCTATTTTTGGGTGATATTTGGGATATGCCAAGTGTGAATAAGGAGAAGCATTGCCATTGCATTGATCTAATAGTCTCTATTATCCTAATTTTTGTTGTAGCTTGTGATATTATGCATCATAATTATGAAAAACCATAATGACAATATATACCCTAAGCATGTAAAACTTAGTTTAAATACAAATATAAACAACCTAGGAATAAGATATGAATAATCAAATCCCAAGTGTAAATATAAAACAAATAAACCAAGTGTAGGACTAAATACAAACATTCAAAACTTAACTACAAGATATGGATAATCAAGACTCAAGTGTAGATAAAATGTAATTGCCCTATGACAACCAAAAAACATAAAAAAGTAACAAATAAACAAATAAAAACCAATTAAACAAGCAGATGAAACAAAGCAAACAAACAAACAAAACATAAATAAACACAAAAAACCTAAAAAAATAAACTAAAGAAAAGTTCAATAAATAAATTATTCTAAACATAAAGGCAAATAAACAAACTAAGCTAAATAAATAAATGGAAAATGCGAACAATGGTTAGTCATAATGTTAGTACAAATTATTCATGCACATGTAATAGAGGTGTGGCTCTTGGAGACAAGGTGACCCCTAAGCTAAGTAGTAATGACAGATAAAATAACACAAGAAAAAATGGCATAAGGTTTCCCATAGGCTATAGGTAAATAATGGTAAAGGCTACCATGGTAAATATTTACCCCTAGGATATAGGGAATAATAATATAAACAAGATGGCAAACATTGCCCCTAGGATATAAGAGAGACAGCAACACACAAAAATAAAATGGGGGGAATAAAATAAAAGGAGTTGATCGAGTTGACTCCAAATGCACTAGGTAAATGGATGTTACTTACATAGTTTCATGGATACTAGGTCTAACTTAAACTTCAAGCCAAATGTAGTTCTCCCAGGATATGGGATAAAATAAAACTAATGATAAGAAAACATGATTGAATTGTAGATGAAAATAGGAATGGTCTCACAAAATGGCAAGTGCCTAAGAAAAGAGGGGGATGACATTCAAAGTCATGAAGATTTCAAAAAAAAAATGTAGTGCAAGTGAAAAATCATGGTTTAGGCTAAAACCATACTAAAATATAAGAGACAAGTATTCACTAATGAACTAAATTAATAATTCATAACATTTATTACATCTATGGCTTGGAATGAGAATGAGATTACAAAATTCCAAGAGCGTTATTTTAGGTTGCTCATAAAATATCAAGAGTGTAAGAGGATAATAAGGATGTGGAACTAAAAGACAAGTGATTACTTGTGAAATAGCTAGAACACCCAAAATACTTAAGGTAAAGAATTGGTTGTGGAAGTTTCAAATGATAATAAAGTGATGGAGAAGTGGTGGTGGTTGAGCTAACTTGAGATACCCCATGTATCCAAGTGATACCTACATAGTCCATGTGGATCCTGAGCTAATGTAATTCTCCTAGAATCAGAGGGAAAAAGGCTAAGGTATCCTAGAAATGAATCTGGATAGGTAAAATAGTCCATCCCATAATTTTTTGATAGATTTATATCTATGGAAATTCTAAGCCAATTTCATGATTTTGTGATTTTTAGAATTTTCATATATCTTTTCAAATGTTTAGGGGTTTTTTAGGCATCTTAACCCAATGTATAGTTATGACATATATAATGGTCTAACTTGAAAATAGCGAGAGTGTTTAAACTTAAATTTCTCATAAAATGGCAAGAGTGTTCAAACTTAACATACTAGAAAATGGTGATAGTGTTCAAACAAGGGTGACCAAGCTAACCTCAGAAAATACTAAGTATTACCTACATAGTTCTTGAATGAACCTCATACCATTTTAATTATGCCTAAAATGGTGAAATTTGACTTAAATGTTTCCAATGTTTTGATGTTTTTAGTATCTTAACTTAATGGGGAATTATGAGATACATGTTTTAACTCATAAAATAGCAAGAGCATGGCTTAAAAATGCTTGTAAAATGGTGAGAGCATGTAAATGAGTGATTGATATAACCTTAACGTAAATTTATTATTTCCTACATAGTCCTAAAGGACCTCAAGTTATTTTAGTTTCTCTTACATAAAAGGCATCTGACTAAAAACCATCAAGTTCATGTATAGGCAAATGGAAAGGTATGACAACATTGATGGTAAGACAATGTGGAAATGTATGGTAAAGTCATTATTCATAATTTTACAAAAGGTGGTTATAATTATGAAACAATAACTATGGTTTGTGGTACTAATTTTCCCATAGGTATTATAATTAGTAGCATGAGTATAGAATGTAACAAAAAATGAAGGATGTAATTGCTAGGACCACTATCATACTACTTTCATATACTACCATTCAAAATTTTGAATCTAAAACAAATACTGGATAAATTTTTCATCAACCACTAAACATTCTTGAAGTACATAATGAATTAGAACTAAGGCCAAATGTGATAGGCAGGGTTAGGTAAAAATAATTATCTAGAAAGAGGCTAAGGTATGGTGGGAACAGTATAGGTTATGGTACAAATAATAGGTATAATGTGGCATAACTTAAAAAATACTTTTAGACAACAATTAAAGTCCCTCAAGCATAAAAATGTTTGAGGTGCATTATGTTCATTAGTTCATCAAGTTCATCTCCTTATGGTGTGGTGAGCATGTATACTCCAAACCCATAGTTAGCAATAAATACATAAGGCCCTAACTAGTTAGGTTATAACTATCCTTTCTTATTTGTCTCGACATTGACACTCTAATTTTCTTTTAATACAAGGTCACCAAGCTTGAATTCTTGATGCTTGGAACACTAATGGTATTAGCCACATAATCTTTTTTGGTATGCTTAAAGGTTATTTAAAGCATCCAAGCATTTTTCATCAAGTGAGTATAGCTCTTGTAAATGAGCTACTTTGTAGTCCTCGTCATTGATGATGTGCTGAAATTAAATTTGGAGAGAAGGTAACTTGAACTCAATAGGAATAATGGCCTTAATGCCATAAACAAGTGAATATGGGGTAGTTCCTATTGGAGTATGAAATATGATATGGTATGCCTAGAGGGCATTAAATAGTTTCAAGTGCCAATTATAACAAGTATTATTGGCAATCTTCTTTAGAATATTGAAAATGGTTTTTTTAGTATCCTCAACTTTATCATTGCCTTGTATGTAATAAGTGGTAGAGAAATGTCCTTTGATATAGTATTGGGTACAAAGTGCTTTCATATCTTTATTTTTAAATAAACTACCATTATCATATATAATGTCATAGGGTGTACCATAACAAAAAATGAGATGGTTAAAATATAAATTTGGATATCTACTTACCGATCACATAAGTGAGGGGAATGGCTTCCACCCACTTAGTGAAATATTTGGTAGTAATTAGGACATTTTTATGGCCATCTGAGGATGTAGAATTTATTTTTCCTATGAAGTCGAGTCTCCATGCTAAGAATGGTCATGGTGTTGTCAATGTTTAAGTATTTTGGCTAAAACATGAATCAAATTAGCATAATTCAGACACTTTACACACCTCTTCACATATGAAGCTACATCTATTTAAACTAAATGTTAGTAATTTTTTGTTTGAGAGTATTGACCATGTCATTTTATGGTACTAACTTATCATCTTGTTGACTATTTTGACCACAATTTGAAATAGGTCAACCCCATATAGTATAAAACTTGATATAGGGACCTATTATCATGTTATAGGGTGTGTCATGGTTATTTTTATGTCATTTAGTAGGTCATTAACCTTTGTCATAGTCAAATTCTTTCCTAAGTCATTTATGTTACCTAAAGGTCATATTTAGGTAATTTATGAAGCTGGTATGGTTTTAATTCACATACAAGTGTTATAAACTCTCTTAAAACATAAAATATTTCACATTCCTTGTCAATAATTTTAGTCTTATTTAAAACTTGCATGTTCCTAACTAAAATCAAGAAAACAAGTGAAAAAGAGGGAGTTTTGGTAGTTGTATGGCCTATAAAGGAAAGTGGCATGTGGGACAAGCTTATGTAATGTATATTCAAATTAAATAACTTAATTTTCATAATTTATCTACTTTTTAAGTGTCAAAAATGAGTGAAAACCATTATGCTCCACCATCACTCCACTAGACATGCAAAACTTGTCAATAGGTCTTCTGATAGTACCACCAGTAGGAGAAGTTTCAGGTCAAATTATTTTAGTGGTGGATAGTAATATTTTTATAATTATCATTAATTTTATTATTGGTAATAATTTTTGCTTAAGTTTTATGAATCATTCTTAAGAAGTCAACTATCTTTTTTTGCTTGCTAATCCCCACACCCTATAGGTTTATCTTTTGTATGAGCTTGTCCATACAATCCAGGTGGTGATATTGATAATAGAAGATGTATAAATCCTTATTTCATGGATTTCATTCTTTTTTTTCATGTTTTTAGGTGAGTGGAAGAGATAAGCATCTAAAATTTTAGGTTAAGGCCACCATTGCCTAGTTGCAGGCATGTTTCAACAATTATAGAAGTATTTATTCTTGTAGTGATTTTAGATGAGGGTGATATTTTATTTTTCATGTCTCAAATGTATTATTTATCCCCTCTCCTTCCAATCTCAATCTCACAAGCTAGCATCATGAATGTTGAAATCAAGAATGTGATACACAATCAACTCTCTACTTACATCCACTTATGGTCATAGTGTGTGAAGCTTTGAGCATGGTTATGTAGGTGTAATTAAGATTTTAAAGGTTTTTAACACATTATTAGAACATGATACAATAATCCAAGCCCTTTAAATGGCATATTATGGAATGTAACAACTAATTCAAATTACATACACAGTCTTGTAGTCTAATGGACACCTACATGTGACCTAAAAGAGGCTTAGCATGTTGGATGAATCCTTTGGACTAGTTTTCACTTTTTCCAAGGTTGTAAATATTCATTTGAAGACTGTGAGAGGTTTCAAAACTAATTACAGGCACATACACCATGCACATTGACTATCTCATCTTCACTACCTTTATCTAAAATTGTGTGCACACCTATAGGTGGAATCATAGAGACCTGAAGGTACTCATGGAAGATTATAAACTTTTTTTAGTCTTCCTTAGAGTTTGATAACATTTAAGAAGTCATAGGAGTAATTTTTAAACCATACAGTGGTAGGAAGACCTAAGGAGTTATATTCATAGTTGAAGTAGTTTTTGGGATTCTTTTCCTTAAAAACTCCATAATAGAGCATTGGATACTTTTGGGGATATCATGGAATGGTGTAAAAAAAGGCCTATATAGATCCTAATTGTTCCATTATGAATCCCTCATATAGGGTAACAACTTGCAAAAGAGAGTGAGTGATTTGGCCAATAGGGTTCCATGTTAGAAGGCTTCAAATTTATTTATTTGTTCATTAAAGGTTTTTAGTGTTCACTATAGTTTTGGAACTCCAAATGACATTCTAGTCCTCATTTAATCAAGAAGGATAATATCTCTATGGTAAGTGGTCTCATTCAAGTAAAAGGACATTAGTGGCTCAAAGATACTTTTAAATATGTTGGATAGTAGGGTCTTAACCTACTTGGACACCTACATGATGAGTGTCATCTATCTCCTCATTTAATCAATATTCAATTGATGTCTTATTAACTAGGGCTAGTGTCCAAAGATATCTACAGTAAAGTATGGGATGGTAGATCTAGAAGTCTGTTTATGGGGGTGCTTGTTGATCCTATTCTAACTTTGACTAAAGAAAGGAATGTGTCCTAAACTACGTGATTCATGCTTTTGCTAAAAAAATAAAGAAATCAAATCAATCCACTCTTTTGCTGGAAGTAAAAGATCACACTCCTATTTTATATTTGTAAGGAAAGTAAATCACACTCCTACATATTAAATGAAATTTGCTTCACACTTCTGCTGTAAAAGAAAACATACTTTGCATAGAAAAGAAATGAAATAAGAAAATGCTCTTTTTAAACTATGAATTTGTTTTGATGTTTTTATAAATAAATGTAAATAGTAACAAGATTCTAATTAATTATAATAATGAATTAATAAAATAGACCATAAATACTGTACACAATTCCTAGTTCTAAGCAAAGTGGGCCCTTGCTCCTCTCAGACTCAGGAACAAAGATTAATAAATGTTAGAAACTGAAGTATTAATTCAATGAAATGAAATGATTACAATCTAGCTAAAACCTATATGCTTTTATAATATCTAATTCTTGATTCTCTATTTTCTCTATATATTCTATTATATTCATAGTCAAAATTCTTACACTTTATACTAATACAATCAACTCAAAATAGGATGCAAAAGAATAAGACTCCTTGGTCGATCCCTTCATCCAACGATAGGAGATTGGATTTCTAAGAGATCTAATTATTTTGATGAAATAAATATCCTATCCTATAATATTCCTAAAATATGATTACATACAATTTTATCAAAATAAAGTCCTTCAAAATAGTAGGTGGTTATTTTCCTTATTTGATTCCAGCTGGAATGGTTCTTTCTTATCCTATCTGGCCTCTAGTTTCCCATTTGTGGCTTTGTCCTTATAGAATTATTTAAATTGACCCTATGGAGTTAGGAGGAATGACCCTATTGATTCCATATAAATGAGCCTATGGATTCCATATAAATAATCCTATGGAGTCTATATAAACAAGCCTAGAAAGTCTGTAGAAACAAGCCTGTAGAGTCTGTAGAAATAACCCTGTAGAGTCTATAGAAACAAGCTTATAGAGTTCATAAAAACAAGCCTACATATCCTATATAAATAATCTTGTCTTTTTCCTAAGAATTCTTCACACCAAATATCACTAAACATGTTATGTATTAGACATTAATGACAAAGTAAAGGTTTAGTCTTTGGTTCAATACAAACAAGACAAATATTTATTTTCCATGTAATAGCTATCTAAGAATCTAAGATTTGCATAAGATAATATCCTTTGAGAGATGGATTTAATGAAATATTATGTCAATAATGAGCCATATTCTAAGCTCATCACTACACATGTACCATTTCTCCTAAAGAGATTACCTACAACCTAACTATAGGTACCTACAGTCTCATAAGTTAAACCTTGGTGATTAGACTTGTAGACATGAGCACTTACAGGTTAGAGTTTTTTCCAATAATTAAAAGGTATCCTAAACCATGTAACACATGTTTCAATATATTTAATTCAACCTATAGGACCTTTTTTACTCTAAATGTGCTCAACTACAATTAACTATAGCAAGCAATGAGCTAAAACATAGTGATTTAGAGGATATCCTAGCATAAGTATGACAAGACATGTTTAAATGATTTTTATTTAAGCCTAGAGGACCTCAAAAAGTTATTATAGCATGAAATAAGGACTAAACCTACAATACACACCTACATACATGTTTCTTTTCTAAGGAAATATACAATCACACTTGACTGTCAATTTGGCCTTGTCAAGATAAAGTCATATCTTGAAGAAATATCAAATAAAGTTGAGTATTGACATGTTTTAAAGGGACTCCAAAGTATCATTACCAACCATCTCATAAAGTCTCAAAACAATTAAATAGATAATAGAGGGGGTTTTCATGCAACATACAGTATATATGCAAAACCCTGCACATAGTGAGTTACTCAAGAGACTGTCATGGGATTCAAGTTGTTTAAAGGTGATATAAGTTTTATCTAACCCTAAAAAAAATTATAAGGTATCCATAACCTATTAAAACACCTCATTTACTTTTTTTTATCCAGGGTAATAATTTATATGCACTATATTCTATCTTAGATATAGGGCACTCCCAGAAAGTTATATCATGCAAGCTTAGTGGGAGAGAGGTTGTAAAATGATTTGAGGCATATGGAAATATTTCAAGAAGATGTTGAGAGTTGATTTGGACATGGACCAACATGTAAAATTATTCATATATTATTTAATCCAAATAGGGTGGCCTAAGCACACATAAGTGTAATTATACCTACTAGGCCTTGACTAGGCCTAATGCTTAAAGAAGATCCAATACCACTTTTAAGGCTAGGTGAGTATTCTAAGGCATTGTAACATATTCCTGAGGAGTTATAATGTGGTAAAAAAACCTTTGGTTTTCAATATAATACCACAAAGGATTCATTTTTTAACTCAATAGCATAAATGGTATTCAAAATTAAGGGAAGAGCTCAAGGAGACAAGTTTAAAAGCTCATACTAGCATGATTCTTAGCATGGGAACCTAATGAGATAGTATGTGTTGAAGAGGGTCCCAAATATTTTTTTAGTGTAATTTGTTTAGTTTTCTAATGTCACAACTTTATGAATAATAATTAGAGTTTAAAACCACCTAAAACCCTTACTAAGGACCTAATTATAAAGATGAAGAAGGAGAGGCATCCATATGGGATATTTTGAGTGGGAAAGTGATTGGAACTTGTATAGGACTCCCCACGAGCTCATTCCCATTAATTTGGATTCCACCCTACTTATATGAATAGGGTGTAAAATTGGTTTTCTTGAGATTTTTATGGTTTTTTCAAGTAAAAAAAGGTTTCAAAGGATTAAATTCACTTTGGGAGGGAGATTGGGACCTAGCCTAACTCTTAATATCCATTTATTTCTCTAAGAGATTTCACAAGTGCCTTTACTAACTCCTTCATCTCAACCAATCTAAACTGGTATAGTGAACAAATAATGATCACCAAGTAAGAAGGTGAAAATTCAAGTGGGAGGCATTTTAAGGTATAAATAATGAACCTATATACATGAAGACCCTTGGAAAGTGTCATACACTCCCTTGTATAAACTAGTTTGAGAAACTAAAGCACATCTTGGTACCAAGTGTGAAGGGTGAGTGAAAGAGGAGTGATTGTGATTTCAAGTAGTGAGAACACTTGTCCAAAAGAATATAGATTATTAGGGACACATCCAATTCATGTTGGATAATTTTTTATAACCCTTTCCTGACATTTCAATGATCTCATCTATCCTTAGTCTATTGTGGAGTGCTTAAAGAAGACTAAATGATGAAGGCAGTTTTCAAAGAGCAAGTTTAAGAGTCCACCACATTTCAAGAGATTAATGTTTTGAGTGACATTTTTCTAAGTATACCTTGCATATTATATTCCATATTCCTTTCTCTTATATATTTAACTCCTGTTATCTTGACAAGTGTTTTTGTAACTCTTGGATTTCATTCTTCTCTCTCCTTCCTAAAATTCTATAAGTAGTAGCCATTTTAGCTCTTGTTTGTTAATTTCACACCATGTATCACAAATACCTATTGGTTTGATGTTGTACTTTTCCTTTTAATAATAAATAAAATCTGGTTTGAGTTCATATATAATCTTTTCAAAGTGTGTGAAGAGATTTATAGTGAATAGTTAAGTGATATCCAGTTATCCTTGCTTTCTCTCAATCCTTCCATGTTTGATGCAAGTTGTTCCACTCTAGCAAGTCATATGAAGTGTTTTAAAGTGTATGTTTCTAATTTAAAGTGTAAAATTATCCTTAGTGTCTATAATTTATCTATATTTCACTTACCTTGGATAGTCCTCACGCTTATCACCTCCATATTGAAATACTAATGTTAGAGCTTTCTAGGACTTTGAATCTAGTATTACAGTTCCTGTTTCTTAGTGAAATAAGTATGATGGTCTTATGGAAATATTTTTTTTGTATCACCCCATTATATTATAATTATTTCATGCATAATTTTATCCTTTTTCCCATAATCAATCATTAGTATAGGTGATAAGCACTTCAAGACAAATTCAGGGAGCTAACCCTTAAACCTAGAGGTATAATTCTACCATAGGTAAACCCACATACCTAAAAGTATTCCACTATTGCATAAATATAGAGGAGGATTGAAAAAAATCCTCTAGGTTTCAAGATCTAGTGATAACACATCCTTTGTTTGGTATTGGTCTATGACCTGATTGATTATTAGTTGTGAATCATCATGAACTAGTAAATGTTGGATGTTCCATTGTACTACTTGGCAAATCCCTACAATGAGTGATTAATATTTGGCCATGTTATTACCATATTTAAAAATAATAGGAAATGAGTTGGTAATAATATCCCCTTGTGTCATAATAAACAATATTTCATCACTTAAACCACATGTGATGAAGGAACCATAAAAGTACATCTTCCACTATTCTACTTTATGAGGTGTTTTTGCTTCTATGATGATCATGATGGATTTAACTCGAAATACAAATATAAGGGGTTGAGTATCAATAAGAGGATATTTTTCAATTTGATATATGATTACTTATCCTTTAATGGAATTTTGATTGGCATACTTGATTTCAAACTCACTTAAGATCATGATCCACTTTAACATGCAGCTCTATAGAGCTACTTTGGAAAGTAGATACTTAAGTGGATCCACTCTGATAATGACAATGTTCTTGTTATTTATCATGCAATGACATAACTTTTTGGCTTCAAACACCATTATTAAACCTACTTTTTTTAGTAGCATATAATTGTGATCATACATGATCAATGTTTTACTCATATATTAAATGACATACTCTTTACCCTATTCATCATGTAGTGCCAAAAGTTCCCCTAAGGCATTTTTAGTCACTAATAGATAAAGTAACAATGGCTTGTTTGACATTGGTGGAAATAAAATAGGTGTATTGGCCAAATATTCTTTGAGATGTTCAAATTATTCTCAAAATTCTTCATTCTAGGATAAAGTAATGACCTTTTTCAATAAGTGTGTAAATGGATTTCATTTCTTATCCAACTATGATATGAAGCATCAAAATGACTGAATCTTATCATGTAAACTATGGACTGCTTTAATAGAGATGGTATTGGCATATTGGTAATGGCTCAAAATTTGGTTGGAACAAATTTAATGCCCCTGTGAGAGATAATGAATCCTAAAAATTTAATATAATTTACATGAAACACACACTTATTAAGATTTATCCCATCTTTTTACTCTCAAATTCTCTCAAATATTATTAAAATTATAGATGGATGGTTAACACGGGTCTTTGATTTACCTAGGATGTCATGACATAGTCCTCAATGATGACATGCATCATATCATGGAAAATCATTATCATGGCTTATTTGGTATATAGATCCTACATTCTTAAGTATAAATGACATCACTAGATAACAAAGTTTTCTATGGAGTGGTGAACATTTTTTTATGTTGGCCTTCCAATGCAATTATAATCTAGTTATATCCTAAAAATCCATCCATAAGAGAAAACATTTCATATCTAGTCATGGAATAACCAATCATGTCAATTTTAGGTAAAGTCATATTTGAGTAGGCTTTGTCAATATCCTCTAAATTAGTGCATATTTTTATTCCTTATGGCTTCTTACTTACTAGCACAATGTTATAAATCCACATTGAATAATCAATCAACTGAATGCATCTTATATTTAAGAGTTTCTCCAATTCTTTCTTGACTAACATAAAAATACAATGATGCATCTTTCATAACTTCTATTTAACTAATTTGGCATCAAGATATACAAAAAAAATGATGTACAATTAAGGTAGTGTCCAAACTTGGCATGTTTGAATAAGCCCATGCAAATATGTCAACAAACTCCCTCAGATGGGTTGTAAGGACTTCATGTTCCTCTTTAGAAAAGGACACACCTATTTTGTTCTATTTTAGGTATTATATGATCCCAATGTTAGCCTCTGAAGTGTTATCCATAAGAATTATAGAACCATATTCTAAAATAGTCAACAAGGAGGTAAACTAGTTGGTAATGGAAAAGTTTTCTAGCCAAACTAGCTCGTCTAATTCTCCCAAGTAGGATAAATTAGAATCTCCTAATGATATTAAAGGCCATGTAATAAATACCTTATGGAACTTTTGAATAATCTACATGAAATATTTCTATTCCTTGATACTAATTTTAGATCCATATATAAGCCTTAGACTATTAGCCTCTTATAATTTATGTAAATAAGGGTGAACATCCCTATCTAATGGTACTTGAAACATGGTTTCACCAAGAGACTTGCCTTTTTATTTACTTTTACCCTAGTCTAAATGTTCCTCAAAGAGGTTTTCAGTTGTAGACCTCAATATTTGATTTTATTTTTTCTTTTATCCAAGGAAGTTCACCCACTCTCTAAAATAGGCAACAAGATCCAATTTGATAGAAAAGCCTTGCTTGTGATATCCAAGAAGAATACAATCCCTCAATCCTAAGAAGTCGTAAATGGCCTCATTGTTTTCAAATTCATCTAATGGCATTGTTGAATCTTTTTGGTCCCAATATTACAATTTTGGGTGATAAAGGGAAGAGGTGAATGGTGATAAATAGGGCTAATAATACAAATGGTATATGGACTAAAAACAATTATACTGGTAAGGTCATCATAGATGTTATAATTAGACCCTACATCACTATCAACATCATCTTCACTAGTCAATTGTGTTGGAAACCAAATAAGGTATTTAGTTTCACCCTCATGCATTTTAAATCCAATAACATGGGTTCCTTTATACTTGGTTATTGAAATTGATTTGATTGTCCCTTGTTGATGTATCCCCAATCCTCTGCCTTCATAAGTTAGGTGATCCAAGATTTGATTAGGGATAAGATACTTTGTGCTTTGATAAAATTTAGCTAACTCATAAATATAAAGACATGAATCATCTTTGGCTAAGGGGTCTTATTCCAAGCTAGAGGCTGATTTGAAAGTAATAGGTTTGTTTAGATAATATTTCCCCTTAGTCTACTACTCCATGCGAGTAGTCTTGGCCTTTGGTCTCCCATAATATTTTGGGTTTTATGGAAAATTTGTAATGTGGAAGGAATCATGGGTATTTTATTATCCTATACCTTTGTCAGATATATAAAAGTGATTAGAAATGTATGGTGGAGTTGTAGATGAGGTAGAAGCTAGGTCATATGGGTCAATTTAATTGGATTCTAGTCTTGATTCAATGTCTTTAGCTTTCTTGGATCTTCCTTTATTATATTTGGGCATAAGATTCAATCCAAACTGATAGTTATAGTTCTTTTACTTAGCCTCAATATGTTTGTAATACTAATAGAGCTAGAGATTAATTGGTATAGTCACTTCCATCCCTAAATGGGTAAATTTAATACATTGATGTAGCATACAAGGTATGGCCCTAAATTCATGGATCTAGGGTTGGCCCAATAGTAAATTATAAGATAATTCTCCATCTAAAACATGGCATAGAGTGTCATGGGTCAAAGGCCTAATGACCACTAGCAATATAATGGTACCTTATGATTCTCATTCCTTATTATCATATGCCTTGATAACAATTTGATATGGCTAAAGATCAACCATTGTATATCCAAATGATCTACCAACTTTAGAGACACAATGTTTAGGTCCAAACCAATGTCTACAAGGACATGTTTAACCTTATGGTTTGAAATACCACCTTGATATACAATGAGTTATTATGTAAAGGGCCCAAGGATGACATGTCACTTTGGTCAAAGATAATTCATTAACATGGGGCCAAGTTTCCTATGATGGCATGAAATTTAACCAGTTTGATGTCATCAGGTATGAGGGATTGTCTCAAGTACTCATTAAATATATCCTTATGGATAATATATATACATCAAATCCATGATGGATATTTATGTGTCTTCTTTAGCTACTCCATAATATCATATCTCTTCCCTTTAGCTTTATAAATTGATTTGTTTTTTATAGGCATAGAGGTTTGAATGGGTTCATTCATGGTATTTGGCTATGATCCTTTAATAATGATTTTGTCTTGTCAAATTATGATTGCATAATATCAATCTAACATAGGGCTCTTTTAATTAGTTAGGGGGTAATAGGGCCTAGAATGGTAATTCTTGGGTGGTGTTGATCTTAGCTACTAACATGATCTAAAGAAGAATTACTGGTATAAAGAGGTTAGTAGACATTATTTGGTTGATAGGCATTATTAAGTAAGGGTCTTGGTCTATCGGTATTTGGTTGGGGGTTATGTAAATGGTGATAACATGACTACCTTAAATGTGTCCTACATCATTATTATAGGTATACATGATGATGTGATGGCCTCCCTAGTTGGTTTGGTTAGTTTGACCTTGGTTCTAACCATTATATTATTGTTTTTGTGGTTGGCATTATTATTATTATTTTATAGTGGGATTCTTTGTCAGTGTTATTGTTATTGGTACTATTATTGGTTACCATTGTTATTATATTAAGGAAATGGATTCTAATAGATTCCTAATTAAGATTGGTTATAGGAGCATTGGTATCTATTTATGTTTATCCATTTTAAGATTATTCTCAATTAGATGCCTCAACTAAATATATTGATGTATGAAATTTTTCTTGACATGATGTTACTCAAAAAATTCATGTTCCTTATACCAATTAAGAAAAATAATTCCTTTAGGTAATGGTTTCAATACTTACTAGCTAATCATATTTTCCTAAACCAATTTATAGAATATAAATTTAATAGGCACTCCAAGGTCATTAAATTTTATATCATTGGGTGGTCTTCTCCTTGAAGGAGGGGTTTATAATTGGGCTTAGTTTTGTGATTGGTTTTATGGAGGCCTTGGTTGAATAAATGGAGGTGTTGGTTGTGGAGATAAATGGAAAACTAGTGTTTACACCTTTTACACATGATGTGATTCACTTGTTACCAACAACATTCTTGTTGTGGTTGTAGGCCTTTGGTATTTCATTATTATTGGCTTAGGGTAACATTAAATCAATATTTGGATTATGTTCTATATTTGGTTATGGCTTTAGTTTTAGTTCTATTGGCCTTGATGTTGATTTTGGCTGTAATTGGAAGAAGATAGCCTGATGATCTCTTTGTTGATAAGGGTTTTCTCAATCTGTATCCCTTTCTCAATAACCTCTTCAAATGTATGAGCACATTGTAACTTGAGATGGTAAACTATCTCATTATGTAGGTTCCTAGTAAATATCATGACCAATTACTTATCTAGAAAATTATAAGTTAAATGGCTTGTAAGTGCTCTCTATCATTGCAAATAAGCAGTGAATCTTTCACCATTTTTCTATTTTTCTTGTCCCAAGTCCACAGCTATATTCTCATGTTTGATATTATAATATAAATGTTGTACAAACTTTTCATAAATATCACTGAAGTTAGGTATAAAATTCTTTGGCAATTTCAAAAATCATTCCAAGGCTTGTCCAGCTAGACTTCTTGGAAAGAAGAGAAGCAAATATATTTCATTATATGCCACTAGTTAGTAAGAAACAAAAAAAATATATATGTTCTTTGGGGTCATATTTTCCTATATATTTATCGAATTTGGGAAACTCATAACCTAGTAGAAATGGTATTTGAATATAATCCATGTTGAATTGACACAAGTATATTTCATCTAGTTTGAACTTTTTTGTTTGCTTCCCTATATGAATGGCTTGAATTTCATCCCTCATTTTATAAAAATCTTAGGAAAAGAAGTTGGATGGCATGGCATGTTACTATTAGGGTTGTGTAGTCAACAATGGATTACCTTAACTGGGGTAGGTTGGAATAACATACTATGGAATGTTGGTTGAATTGGTTAGATGATGAAGTATACATATTCATGCATTGGGATTATACTATTAATATAGAATAAGTTGTTAGAAAATATTCTAGTTAGAGTTGGCTACATAGCCTTGGTTTCCAAAATGTGACTTTAATATTAGCATTTTACTAGGTGGAATATGTTGGTATTGTTGGGTTTGAGTGGGAACTTATTGTCTACTCATCAAACCCTATTGTATATATAGAACACATTGCTAACTAAATCCATGTTATTAACAGTGTTGTAAGTTAAATCCTTGTTGAATGTGTGATACCCATTTGGGTGAAAGGAAATTGTTGCCTAACACCTGGTAAATTAGAACTTTGATGTTGGTTAAACACATGTTATTGGTTATTCACTTATTAAGGGTTTGGCATTTGTTATTGTTGACCAATTTACACTTTTTGACGTATAAAAATGTGTTTTGGATTATGAAATTTTAATTAAATTACTTAGAGGTTCAAATAGAATGATATTATATCACACAAAATAAGCAAATATGAGAGATCACATAGTAATAATTGACAGCAGAATAAAATACTAGATAATATAGCAAATCCACTTCAAGGGGGAAACCTCCACAAAAATGCACTAATATAAAAATACTTAACATAATGAATAAATACTAACCACTACCTCCTATATATAGTCTACTTATCCAATTTTATTCTATAGGTTGACCTATCTAAGAACATATATAAATGTAATAGGTAAATAAAAGAGGTATGTAAGCCATAAGTCAGCCACACATATCCCTAGACACACCAATGGTTATGGGAATAACAAGCCCTTCCCATTAAAAACAACATTGTCCTCAACATTGTGGTAACTTAGATGTTACTGTACAAATGCTTCATCCTCCCAAGTGGCATCTTTACATGGCAGATTCTTCCATTTGATCAGGTACTCTATAATTGCTTGGGAATGTAGTTACTTGGTGCACTTGTGAAGGATCACCTTAGGATCAATAACAACTTTTCCTTCCTCATCCAATTCTAGTAATTCTATTTGAATGGCAATTCTATGTCTAATGAATTCATTCAAGCATGATACATGAAATACTGGATGTATGTGAGTGGATGAAGGAAACTCTAACTTGTAGGCCACACTGTCAATTTTTTGTAAGATCTGATAAGGCCCATGATACTTAGGGGATAGCTTGTTATCCTTTTTTTATTGCTTCAATGACATCTATTTCTATGGCTGCAAAATAACAAAGACCCAATCACCAATGTCAAAATTCCTCTCACTTTTATGTTCATCTGCCTATTGCTTCATGTGATTATAGGCCATATTTAAATTTTCATGTAAACTTTCAAGGACCTTTTATTGATGGTGAATATGTTCTTAAATTGCATGAACCTTAGGATGGACCTTCAAGGTTAAAGTGATGGATGGAGGGTGGTATCCATATAGTGCCACAAGAGGAGAAATTTTGGAAGAACTATGAACAAAATTATTATACCACCATTTAGCAAGTGGTATCCAATGAACCCATTTATCTTGTTTATCAGAAACAAAACAATAGAGATATCCTTTCAAACATTTGTTAACTACCTCAATTTGTCCATTATATTGAGGATGATAGGATGAACTATGAGCCAATTGGGTACCCAAACATGTAAATAACTTAGTCTAAAAATTACTAGTAAAAATGGGATCTCTATCATTTACAATGATCTTATGGGTCCCATGTAGTTTATAAATTATATTGAGAAAAGCAGTAGCTACTCTACTAGCAATAAATGGATGGGATAAAGAATAAAAATGAGCATACTTACTGAGATGATCCATAACAACCATGATAACATTTTGACCATCAGACCTTGGTAACCCCACAATGAAATCCATAGATACCTCTTTCTAACGTTGGCTAGGGATGGATAAAGGTTGTAAAATACTTGGGGTTTTGATGGTTTTGCCTTTGTTTTTTTGACAAATCATACATTTAGCCACATATTTCTAGACATCCCCCTTGAGACCTTCCCAAAAAAAATCTTGCTTGTTTCTGTGATAGGTTTTCAATAATTCTAAATGACCCCCAATTGGAGTTGCATGAATTTCTTGAAGGATTTTTTGTTTAAGAAGAGAATTCTTGCATAGGTACAATCTATCTTTATACCAGAATGCATTACCCTTCCATGTGAATTTTTCAATCTACCTAAACCTTACTAAATATTTTGAATTAAATCATGGGTAGCGCTATCATGTTCCCATTATGATTGTGCTTTAGCTATCTAATCTGCCTAAAAAATGGTTATGACACATAGCAATGCTTTAATTAATTCATATTTTCTAGATAGTACATCTTCCACCACATTATCCTTGCCTTTTTTGTAGAGTATTGCAAAATCATAGCCTAACATCTTAGTTACCCATTTTTGTTTTTATTTATATGACAACCATTTTTATAAAAATATTTGAGACTATCATGATCAATATTTAATTGAAATTGATGACCTATCAAATAAGGTCTCCATTGTTTGACTACATGCAAAATGGCCATCATTTCCTTCTCATAGATGGGATTGTGCTGATTTTTACCCTTTGTTGATGAATTTAAAATGCAAGTGGTCTACTTTCTTGCATGATTACATCACCCATACCATACCTAGATGTATCACATTCAACCACAAAAGTCTTGGAAAATCAAGAGTGGCCAATAATGGAGTAGTGCACATAGCTAATTTCAATCGTTTAAATTCTTGGGTAGCTACATCATTCCACTAAAAGGAGTCTTTCTTTAATAAAGAGGTGAATGGGGTGGCAATAATACCATAATTTTTGACAAACCTATGATAGTAACCAATAAGCCCCAAAAATCCTTGGAGTTTCTTGAGTGTCTTAGGAATTGGCCAGTCCACCATTGCTTAGATTTTTTAAGATTCACTTTCACTCCTTCATAAGACACCAGATGACCCAAATATTCAACCTCACAAGCCCCAATAGTACATTTGGAAGGTTTGGCATATAATTGATTTTGTTTCAAAATGGAGAGTACCTGTTTCACATATTACAAATGGTCTTCCCAATTTTTACTATAAATGAGGATATCATCAAAGAATACCAGAAAAAATTTCCTAAAAAATGGCTTAAAAATAGTATTCATCAAACTCTAAAAAGTAGATGGTACATTTGTTAGACCAAAAGGCATAATCAAAAACTCATAATGGCCCTCATGAGTCTTAAAAGTAGTTTTAGGTATGTTTTAATTATGGATCCAAATTTGATGATACCAAGAATGTAGATCTAACTTGGTAAAATAAAGAGCACCATTAAATTCATCTAGAAAATCATCAATGATAGGAATAGTAAACTTATCTTTGATGGTGTAATTGTTGAGTTCTCTATAGTCAGGGCACATCCTCAAAGTGTCATCTTTCTTTCTCACCATGAAAATTGTTGAAGAATATTTGCTTTGGTTATGGTGAATGATTCTTGCATCCAACATCTCTTGTACCATCTTTTCAATTTCAATTTTTTGGGCATAAGGATACCTATATGGCCTGATGTTGGGTGGTATACTACCAATAATAAGTGTGATAGCATGATCATGCATGCGGCTAGGTGGAAGTCCTTTTGGAATGTCACCAAAAATAATATAATGGGCATCAATCAGTTATTATAAATCAAGAGGTGGAGATGGCTGAGTTGGTTGTAGTTCTATGGAAAATAAGTGAGCTACAAATCCCTCAGTACCCTTATGAATAATCTTTTTCATTTGATGGGAACTAAAAATGTGTGGAGATTTATCCCTTAATCCTCTTAGCTCAAATGTCTTATCTTCATAATGAAAATTCATGAATAATTATTGGAAATTCATCTCAATAGTGCCCAAAGTAGTGAGCCATTAAACTCCTAGAATAATATCAGCTCCACCCATGGGAATAAAAAACATAAGAGAATACAATAAGTAGTCTCCCATGTTCAACTTAATACTATGACATTTACCTAAATAGCTGATAGTACCACCATCTATAATTATAACCTAAAATTTTAGAGCTAGATAAATGAAATAGTTCAAAGAGTAACCAATTTATTATGGATGAAGTTGTTTGTGTTCCCAGAATCAATCAAGATAATGACCTTCTATTTCTTAAGTAAACCCATCACCTTAAGAGTTTGGAGACTACTAATACCTAAAAGGGCATGAAAATAAGTAGTAGGTTGAGAGTCTTCAGATTCATCCTCAGGAACTTTTGCATCCTCATCATGTACTTCATCATCTTCATCATCATTGGCACCTTCAATGTAAAACAACTTATCTTCAGCATAATGATGGTCTTTGCTCCATTTTCTATCATAACCATAATGCAACCCTTTGGCTCACTTCTCCTCAATTTTTCATTATGTTAATCTGGTGGGTTGTGGAAATGATGGTGTTAGAAAGTAGTGATCATGACCAGTAGTGAAAATTTTCCTTTTGACCATCTCTTTTTCTTCTATCACACATGTCCTAAGGATAGCTCTAATACAAATGTTGGGTTAAACATTCAAACCTTGAATTGGATGCTATATTTGAGGCCACCCAAAAATAGATTAATCAAATTTTCCTTAGTGATATCTTTCACCCATAAAGAGAGATTCTAAAACTAAGGTATAATCCTTCACAATTCTTGTTTGCCATAGCTTAGCTAATTAGCTAAAATATTTCTCAGAGACATTATTGTGATAATGAGACAATAACTCCTTAGTAAAAATAGACCGTATAATAGGAGCACCATTATTTTTCTTTTGAGCACAAAACCAGTGATACCAAATGAATTACTCAAGTTCCAGATACAAGGATGCCACTATCACCTTTTGAAAAACTAGGGGTTTGATGCAAATCAAATAACTTTTCAATTTTGGTAATCCAAGTGAGAGGATCCTTACCATTGAACTTACACATGTCCACTTTTGGTAACATTGGTTTCATACCAGCATGGGAATTGTTGAGAGGAGGATTTAAATGCTGAAGTGGAGGGTTGTTAGGCTAAAACTAGGATGTAAGGGTATCCAATTACATAGTGATATTTTTCAATTCATTATGAACCCCATTAATTTCACTTTGTGTCCCTAAAACATTAGCTTAGACTACAACAAAGTCATTATGCCTCACCAAGTTCTTTATGTTTGCTTGAAGCTGAGAAATTCCTGAAACTAAACTTCTAGATTCCATGTCATTAGTAAGAGTCTTAGGAGTTTCTTTCCCCCATTTTCTTCCTTGAGTACCTAGACCTATCATATAGAAACCCTAAGAGGGTTTTTATCCCAAAAAATGAGTACTAAGAAATGGTACCATTACGATCATCTTATCAAGATAAATCCAATGACTACCTTTGCATACTAGGGTTAAAATTTCAGTACCAAAAAATGCATCGACAAAATATACCATTGTGATCATCTCACTAAGATAAATCCAATGACTAAAATTTTTCAAAGAAAAAAAAAATCCCAACCTTTTTTTTTATTTTTTTTCAAAAAAGTGTTCTGAGCAATACTACACTGACAGAAAAAAAATAATTCTTCTTAGATTACAAGTTATGTTTTTTTCTCCCACCGCTCCCAAAAGCCACGCCTGACCAGATCCAAAAAAATCATAGGAAACTTTCCCAAATTAAAGCTCTGATACCACTTGTAATTAAATTACTTAGATGTTTGGACAAAATGATATTATATCTTACAGAATAAGCAAATATGAGAGATCACACAGCAACAATTGATTGTAGAATATTATACTTGATAATATAGCAAAACCACTTCAAGGGGGAAACCTCCATAACAATATACTAATAGAAGTATACTTAGCATAATGAATAAATACTAACCAATACTTCCTATATATAGTCTAATTATACAAGGTTATTCCATATGATGACTTATCTAAGAACATAGAGAAATGTAACAAGTAAATAAAATAGGTATGTAAGCCACAAGTCGACCACACATAGTCCTAGACACACCAATGGTTAAGGGCATAACAAAAATATTTGTGATTATTGAGGTATATTGGTTTGTACTTGTTACGACAAAAAATTTGTTTCCACCTATTGAGGTGGTGTAGTGTTTTTCATTTGTTGAGGCGGTATGTTGGTTTATTATTTTTGGCTAGTTTCTCCCTATTATGCACTTGAGGAAGTAGTTATTTGAGGAGTGGAGGTTGCCTGTTGTGTTTGGTAAATAGTCATACCTATCTTTTGTTGTTGCAAACCACTCAAGGCATTGGTTAGAGGAATTTATTTTATATCACTTAATAGTATATTAGACCCACTTTCATTTACATTAGAATTCACTTGTGTACTATCCACTACATTTTGAGTGAGGTCTTTTATTTGAGTGGTAGTTTCTTCTATCAAAATTGGAACATTATACATGTCTCCAACTAGCATGTTTTAGCTAAAGGGTTCTATGTTTTTATTTGTATATCCCAAATAATTTGTGTTTGGACCTATTAATGGAGATATCTCTATAATTGGCATATTTTAAATATCCATTGCATTAAAATTATGAGATAGGTTAAGGTAATTTTGGTACACTTATTATATCTATTCTAATTGATCATCCATAAGACCTTTCCCTTACATAATCACACTTTGTCTCTATTGACGCATTTGGACTAAATATTGATTGTAATTAGTTGATATTTTTTCAAATTTTTGGTTTCAAGGTACATTATTAGGAGTTTTAATCAAACAAGATAGACTTTTGTGTGGGAATTCTGATTGTAATTTGACTCCTAATTTTATTCCCTGACTAAAATTTCATCTTTATTCTCTAATAAATGGTGATCAAATAGGTATAAATCATAACTTGTGTATGTTGGTTTAGTTATGTATATGGCTCTTATTGTTGGCTTTGTTGAATAATAGGCATCACTTGAGTAAGGTCCTGTGTCATTTGCTCATGTTCTTGGCCTAGATAGGATGGTGCACTCACCAAGTATTACACTAGTGGGTCATGTATTTATTCCTCATATGGGATATTATAACATGGATATGGATCCATATCATTTACTATATCATCAATATATGGCTCTTGAATAAAAGGGTCACTATTAACAAATTTATCATAGTCTAAATTATGCATAGTCCTGCTATGTGTGTAACAAGCCATAGTCAGATATATGACTAGGTCTATTGAAAATAAAATTTATAAAATGGAAAACAATTAAGGTCTAAAAAAATAATTTTTATCTCTATTAAAAGAGGCCCAAATGTTAAAACAACTAAGCTAGGTCCAAGGCAAGGGTGGAATAAAAACATGAAACTGATCTAACAAAGGTACCAATTTGCCCAAAAGTGGTTAAAATTAGTGGAAAATGTGAAACAAAACTCAAAACTAGTTTGAGGCTAAGGGTATTAATTTTCCCAAAGGTAGTTACAATTAATCAAAAAGGAGTCTAGATAAGGTTGAATAATCGTGAACTAGGTCGAAAGGATAATAATGATTTGCCCAAAGGTGGTTATAATAATTAGCATGGGAAACACTACTAAACTCAAAAACAAAGGTTGAACTAAAAAAATAACTCAAAAAAACTTTAAATCTAAGGCAAATGGCTTGGATAAACTTGATAAATGACTTAGAAAATAATTTAATGCTAAGGTAATTGGATTGGAAGACACTCAGTATTTGGCTCATAAAAGACTCTTTTATAATGGAGCTATAACATTTTAGAAATTAGCACAACAAAATCTAAACAAGTCACATGGTAACAAACTCAACTCAAAAGGATGCTCAAACAAGGCACAAGATAGTAAACAATTTTTAAGTCTAGGCAAGGGGTCTTTAGATCAAATAATAAATCAATCCAAGTATCACAATCTAAAGATAAAAGGTATACCACTAAAAAACAATCTAATGTTAAGGTAATTAGCTTAGAAGACACTCATTAATTGGCTCACAAAAGACTTTTTGACAATAGAACTATGAAATTTTAGAAATCAGCACAACAAAATCAAAACAAGTCACATGGCAATAAACTCAGCTCAAAACGATGCTCAAACAAGGCATAAGCCAACAAACAACTATTAAATCTAGGTAAGAGGTCTTTAGATCAAATCATAAATCAATCCAAGTATCACAATCTAAACATAAAATACATACCACATAAGCCCAAATTAGATAATTATTTGGCATAAACCTAATTAATTTAGGATTTGCACTTCAAAATATTGAATCTAAAATTTAATGCAAAAGACTCAGATTTTCTAAGGTAAATGGGCTAGAAGAAAATGGGCAACATAACTACGTGTTTAAAATAAAATGTATGAATGGTTTTATAACTTGGTTTTAAATGAGATAAATATTTTTAATAATTTAATCAATTTAATAACACTCCAAACAAATGGTATGACAATGGTGTTAGACTAAAAATCCAAGGCAAATGTTTTAAACAAAATAAGTAGTGTAATGACACCATATTGAACAAGTGGTAAACAAATGGTTTTGGAATAAAACTCTAAGGCAAATGTGTGAAACAAAATGGGTAGATTGAAACCTCTTAGGTCAAAGTGGTGTGGAAACACGTTATGGCTTTAAACTTATTTCAACTTTAAAAAATAAATAATTTTAGACTCAAACACACGTGCTAATAAAAGAAAATAGAAATAGCACTAAGTGCATGTCCTATCCATAAATTGATAAGGTATGCATAGCTTCTACCAAATTTTAATTTATATACTAATGCTCAAAATGAATCAATTATTTTTCCAAAAAATATATAATAGGTGTAGTAGAGTTTTTAATCCACCCTCTATCTCTCAAGCATTAGTACATGGCATGAATTTAGAGTGAAGGGCACTTTGCATTTGGCAAGATATTATGTGGTAATTGGGGTTGAATAAAATATATAAGTTTTAAAATTCACTAAATGGTCCCAAGTTTGGCTAACACAAGGTCATATCACATCAATTAGATTTAAACTTAATAACTTACTATGCAAAGGTCTAGTCCTTTGCACAGTGACTTCAGTCATGTACTGCTTAGTGAAGTCTAATGTTTTGCATGAACTCATCCAATTTTTCATTAAAATTAGAAGGCTAACCACTCATACCCAATAAATCCCAGTATCATGTGCTCAATTTATATACCCCACCATGGAGTGTGGTTGGTATGATGCTAGGAGATGAAACCCCAGGTCAAAATCACCCTTAAAGAACTTATGAAGAGGTGATGAACTTCTTCCCACAAATCAATACAAGAAAATAAATAAATATAAACTATAAATACTTTAGGAGAGTGTACACAACATTATTTTTTTCTAGGATTAAAAAAAACAATTTACAAAGTGATTTTGGTCACCTGAGTTTCCTATAGGGGTGGGGGGAGAGCATATATGCAAAGTTTTTGGTTTACCACAAATAAATAATTTAATCTAGGAACTTTGAAACTAGATCATAAACAAAGAACAAATAAAAAGTGAAAATATATTAAGATCTCTAAACTAATGTGTATGTTCATTTTAAAATCACCAACTCAAATATGAATGAAGTTTTGACCCCTTGGCTTTGTTTTGCTCTTATAAAAACTTGAAATACAAAAAGACAAGTTTGGTTAGGTTAATTTTAAGCACTAAAATAAGAGTGTATGTAATATTTAGAATTTTTTAGGCCTCTCTTTCTCCACCTTGGTTCCTACAAAAAATTTAGGGGGGTTCTCTTGTCTTTAGTCCAAAAAATAAATCAATAAACAACATTCTATTTTTAGCTCTCAAGTTTCTAAAAAACACAAAGTGAGTCATCAATTATGCAACAGAGTAAATCCATTTTTTCTAAAAAATTCATTATTTTACCTATGAATATAGACAAATAAAAACTATTTTTGGTAAAATCACTATTATCCAATGGTAAATTCATTGATTAGGCCTAGCAAAGTTGTTGAATATAGCTTAAAAAAGGAAATGTCATCAAAATAATTAATAAATATACCTATCAAAATCATTGAATGTAAAGTTTGATGTCATCATTTCCACTTGGAGATGTCACTATTACACAAGTCAAAGTCACCGATGTGAAATCACCATTTATGTAAAATAAAATATCACAAATAGGGGATAGAAATGGCATCTTCATCAGTACATAGGGTGAAGTTTCCAATTATAAACAAAATAGAATGATAGGATTTTTAAGCATAAAACTCTAAACTTGAATAATTAAATGTTATTTTAAAGAAATCTAAAGGTTCTACATCATTCTTGTTGGCCATATGAGATGATTTGTCCCACTGGGTGTGCCATTATGTATATTAGGAGTCTAAAGAGCACACAAATGTTGATTATTTCCTTATTAGTTAAGATAATAAAAATCCATGTATAATAATACAATGAAATTAAATACTCTTGCCTAAGAACTAGGGGAGCATAACATAATGGACAAAACCATAAATAAGAGATAAAAAGAAATAATAATTTGACCTCCCTTGTCAATATTAATGTCCACTTGTTGGCATAAAAGATGTTCTTGCTTAGTATATGGCATTAGATACTTTGATAAATGTTTTCTCCTTGTTAGCACTTCTCTAATGGCCACATGTAGCTTTGCTTGGATTGTTTTGACTTTGTGTGAAGCTCTATATCAATTTGGCATTATAACATTACTTCAATGGCTTATTGAAGACATTCTTGCAAAATAACCTTACACACAAAATCTTGTTTGGGTAGAGTGAAGGCACTTGTATTTATAGGTATTAGAACTATCTCTAACCCTAAGGAGGTTAGGTTTAATTATAACTTTGGTTGAGTCTAAAATAACCTAGGTTGAGTCAATTTAAACTTAGGTTGGGTCAAATCACTCATGAAATATTGAAAACTCATTTTTAGATATTTACGAGCCATGACAACTCACTTTAGATATTTGTGAGGCTATGACTCACCATTTTTGGGAATATTAGGAATTAATAAATCACATTATTAACTCCCCTGACTTTGACTTCATATTTGGCTAAAAATTCCTTTTTATATAAACGAAATTCACTAATTCAACTTGGAATTTTTACTTAAGAAAATTAATTGAGATTTTCTTTTTAATTAATCTTCTATAGTGATTTTTGGCTTTTGGCAATTATTTTTTAAATGTTTTGCATTAATAGCTAAACAAGCTAAGATTGTCAAATTACTAGGTTGTAATTTGTCTGGGGTTAAAACCAAAATAAGTTATGGGTGTGTATAGGGCAATACCCCAAATAAGCAAGCCTCACCATGTTTTTGAGAAATTAAATGCCTTACATAGATAAATTCATACAATTCAAGTGATTTTTAGGCTTAAATTACATCATTTACTAGAAATTGATCTAAATCCCAGTTTAGGCACGAAAGTGGCTGAAATTGAGGGTCTAAACAAGGCATCTTATTCTTCAATAATATTTGTTTAGTAATTTATTCATTATCTTAGCAATGATCTTGGAGTAGATCTTGTATGAGTAGTTTTAAAAAGAAATAGATCTAAACCTATCAAATTTTACAACATTTTTATCTTTAAGAGTCAATGAAAGGGAATCAAAGTTAATAGAACCCAAAATTTTACCTCTATTATGTATGTCTTGAGCCAAAATAATAAGGTCATGGTTGTGAAGATTAAAAATTTATTAGAAGAAGTTCTTGGTGAAGCCATCAGGTTTTAGAGACTTATCTTTAGGGAGTTTATTTCACCAGCTCTTAAAGTATATCCATAGAACCTTGGCAAACAATTTATTTAGATTCCTAATTTAGAGTGTGAGGGATGAAATTCAAAATATAATCATGGGCTAAAATATCACTATCTTTAACATGATAGAGATCTCCAAAGTGTTGGGCAATAATATTCTTGATTTCTTAAGGATCATTAGTAGTAGAGTTATTTGGAGTATGATTTCTTTGATCATATATATATTTTATCTGTAGTGAGATTTCAAGTGAATCTTTTTTATGCTTGAGTCTCCTTCCTTGAGCCATAGCACTTTGGATTTAAGTCTCCACCTTTTTTCTTCTTGGTAGGAGAGCATTTCCTTTCATCAAGTAACTCAAAAGTGTGGGTAGAGTTTTTAAGAGAAGTTTCAACTTTTTCCAATGTCTAAAGGAGAAGCTACTTAGAATTTTATTAAGTGGAGATTTATTGATTCCAATCTCTGATAGTTTACTTTAGATAGTGAATTTTTAGCTTCCAAAACTTCTAGGGATTGGAGGGAGAGAACCAAGCATTCAAGTTATCTTCAACTAGAATCTTTAAATCATCTTGAAAGAACCAAGAAGGTTTATATTTTAAATGGATATGGCATTTCCTTTGATGATCTTGAGAATCTGGGATAATAATTTTGTGATCTGAGATGGAATTTCGAATAATTAAACTGATTAAATTAAGAAATTATATAAGGAGGTATTCATCCACCAAGAATTTATCCAACCTATCAGTAATATACTACACTCTAAATCTTTTATTTGACCATGTATATTTTCCTTGAAGAGGTTTTATATCATTCATATTTATAGTAAAAAATGTATTCAACATATTCTTTGCATGTATCATAAACACATAATCCCCCTCATTTTTTGGAGATATGTAGGATAATATTTGAGTATCCTCCTATGATGAGATTAGAAGGTTTAGTATTTTCAACCATTGCCAAAATAGAGTTACAATAGGATTTCTTCTATTTGAGGGATTTGGGGGCATAAACACTTAAGGAAAGTAAATTAAAGTTTAGAGCAATATTTTAATAGAATATAGATCTAGGCATCCCATTTCTTCTAACTAATCAAAGTGAGTTGGGAAGGATCCTAACCAGTAAGAATACCACTAGAAGCCCTTTTAATAATGACAATCAAGAATTTTGAACTGAGCTAAATGTTTTTCCAAAACTTGTCAAGTATGTCATGATCCATTTTGGTTTCTTGCAACCCAACAATCCAAGGAAGATGATATTTCAAAAAATCAATGAGGCAATTTTTCTTTAGGGGTCCATCCAAACCTTTGCAGTTATATGAGAGGAACTTAATTTTTTAGAAGGCCTTTCAGATGGTTTGGAGAAAATCTCCAAAGTCACTTGATTCTTTTCTTGGATATTATTTTAGCCTCTTATGTTCTAAGATCCCAATTTTATTTTTTATCCACCTTAGTAGTAGATCTAGTTTGGGTTTGATCAATAATTTGACACAAAATAAGACCCATATCAATCTAATCAATAAAATTTTCTTGTTGAATGTCATTCAAAGGAGAAGATTTATCTTTCCCTATGTGTCCTCAAGAGTATCACTTGGGGGATTTTATTTGTAGAATCCTTAGGGTCCTAAGTATCTTGAGTAGTCTCCATATCAAGAGTAGTATTATGATCTAATTCAAGGAGATAATAGGGATTGGCATCAATTAAGTAAGATGGAGTATGATCCATGCATGGCCTTGGAGGTCTAATTCATGATCTTCATCTATCTATTTTATTTTGGGTAGGAATGAATCCATCATCATTATGGGTCTTAACATTTTTAGGAGTAAGTAGCTTGTTGGGTTAGTTTCTAAATAAGTGCCCATAAATATAGTAGGAGAAACATTTGAAATATATGTGTTCATAGTCTATGCTCTAGTTATGGATCTAATCCAGACCTTTTATTCTAATAGATTTAGGAAGGCCTTTTTGAAGTTTAAGTTGAACATAAATTATTGCACATGAGTCATTACAAGCTTTGGAGGGAAACCAATCAACAAATTTTTTGATTTGATTGCCTATTTGTTGTATAATTTATTTATTCCATAGATTAAAGGGAAGAAAGGGAAGTGTTACCCATATAGGAACCTCATCAAGCACACCACTTGGGAATCAAAATGTGTAGTCTAATGGTAAAGAGAGGGTTGAATCCCATAAACAATGGATCACCTTGGAAAATAAAGTCTCATTCATTTCTAGATGGAAATATAATGGTGAATTACCCATGCCCATACAACCATAGTTAAAATGAGGATATTTTTGATCTCTACACATTTTTTATCTATTTCTCTAGTACCAAAGGCTTGGCCAAAGACCAAACAACCAATAAGAGAATGTGAATAGAGGTTCAAGACTAAATGTTGGATGCATTCAGGAGCCAACTTGATTATAGGGACCTCATTGAGTTTGGGGATAAAAGGATTTGATTTGTGTTGTGAAAATGGATATAAATACTCCAACAGACTAATATATGTGATCTTGGGAGGGATCTTAGACTTAATAAGCTCCAAAGTAGTAGGATAGAGGGTAATAGGAGTAACAAATAGATTAAATCCCTAGCATCATGGTTGAACTCCATTTGCACTTTTTTTTTGTTGTTTCTTTAAATATTTACAAAATATTATCTTAGGTCTTAATATTTTTTTCTTTATGAACTAACTATTTTAAATGTCTAATTAAATTTAACTTTAATAAATTAAGTTAATTTTATTTTAATTTAACTAAAGTTTAGTTATAAATTAAAAGAATAATCAACTTCTAAATGAATACCTTAAAAAGACTTGAATGGCATCATTCAAAAATGAGAAACATACACATATACAAGAGATTTATAGTTTAACTTTCATACTAAACTTCTCTTATAAATTAAATATCTAATACCGATGTTATTTAAAATAAAACTAAACAATACATTCTTTGGTGGTGAAGTGTATTGCTTAGTACAGTCAGGTATATCCATGTTAATTATTTGATTTATAAATTTATTATCTAAATATGGCCTAGATTATTAACCTTTTGATGACTATAAGATAATATGGTCATATGCACATATTACATTTGTACTTTTTGTGAATAATGAATAATATTTCACACCCTATGTGACAATTTTATGAGTTTTCATTGTTTATCACTTTATCTTCTTCAATTTTTTTAAAATCAACTATGAAGTTCATTGTTTCTTAATAAAATCAATTTATTTTCAAATCTAAGTTCATTTTCTACATTTTAAGTTATTCTAATTTTATTTATTTATAATTATCTATTATTCTTATCTATTTAGTTTATTTTTTGTTACAGTAATTTTATTTAGTATTTATTATCTATTAATTAGATTAATATATTTTACTTCGTTATCTATTTTTTAAGTCCCTAGTTTCTTTATCACTTTCATTTCTTTTATCTTGTTTCTTATTTATTTTTTAATGTGTTTCAATCTATTTCTTTTGTTCACTTTGTTTAGTTTTATTCATACCTTTAAATTTAATTACTTTAATAATAGATTATTTTATAACTCGTTAATATCTAATAATTAATTAGTTTTCTTTCTATCTCTTTAGTTTAGTATTTTTTTTTCATTATTCAGTTTCTCATTTTAGTGTTATTTCTTTCTTGTTCTTGGTTCTCTATTTTCTCTTTCAGACTTCTTGTTAATCATATATGATATAGTTTTTTGAATAAGGAAAGTGATCATAAATAAGCTTTCTCACAAAGAAAAAATTGATTCATTTAATCATAATGTTCAATCCTCTGAGATATTTCCTTTTTAATAGGATTTACTTTGTTGGACATGATTGATAATATAACATAATGTAGAGAATGCTTTTGGAAATAACTATGCACATATTTTTGGATCAACATATTAGATCACACTCATTGATCCATCATCAAGATGATAATAGAATAATGCCAATCACACTTAGTGATCCAATATCATGATGTTAATAGAATTATATTTTATTCTCATCTTAATGATGTATCACTGAGTGTGATCCAAAACATTAATCCAAAAATGTGCACACATTTGTTTCTAGAAGCATTCTCTACATTAAACATGGATTGTGAAAATAATATTACACTAATATAAGATAAATTCTAAAATAAAATATTTGGTTACTTGAATCTAAAATTTCGATAATTATGATAATTATATTGTGATTCATTTACCTATTTGACTATAAATATCCAATTTGATTTTTGTTGTAAGTTTTGATAATATATTAATATTTTGAAAGAGTATTGATTCCCCATATTTTTGTTAAGTATTAAATGTTATTTAAATCCTACATACCTAACATTTTAAAATGCACTTTCACACTTTTGAATTGATATTTAGTCTTAGGTCCATAATATTAGACTAATATAATTCCATCTTGATCTTCACATAGGAGAATGGGTAGAGTAGTTGATGTTACATTCAATCATAAACACTCTATTCACCCATTGAATTGAGGATTATATGATGAGATATGAGCCAACTGAGTACCAAAACATGAGAATAAATTAGTCAAAACATTACTGGTAAATATAAGATCACAATCACTTACTATGATGTTGGGGGTCTCATGTATCTTTTTAATTTTATCACAGAAAGTATATGTTATTATACCTCCTAAAATGAATTTTTCAAGGCACAAAAATAAGAATATTTTGTGACAATGTCCAAAATTACCATGATGGAAATTTTCACTTCTAACCTAGGCAACCCCATTATGAAATATACAGAAACCTCCTATCGCCTTTGGCTAGGAATAGGTAAGGGTTCCAAAATACTTGGGAGCTTAATTCTAACATCCTTGTTTTACTAACACACCATGCATTCAACCACAAATTTTTAGACATCCCACTTGAGTCCTTCCTTAAAAAATCTTGTTTTATTCTTTGATGATTTTTAAATAATCTTGAATACCCCCTATTAAATAATCATGAAGCTACTTAATAACCTTGTGATTAAGGGGGAGATTATTTCACATGTGCAATCTATCTTTATACTAGATGGAATTTCATTTCCACAAAAAAAATTTGGGACACTGGCATCTTGTTGGATATTCTAAATTGGAGCATGTGTATCAATGTTATTCTCCCATTTGAATCTTGTCTCATCCACCTAATTTTCTTTCACTATAAATATTATGCATGATAATGCCTCTACAGACTCATTCCCCTTGGATAGTGCATCTACCACTATATTATCCTTTCCTTTATTATATATAATTTAAAATTTATATCATAACATTTTGGTCACCCATTTTTATCTTCCTTGGATGACAACCTATGTTCCAAGTATTATTCTAGACTATCATGATTTGTCTTCACCTTAAAGTGTCTACCCATCAAATCTAGCCTCCATTGTTTGATTGCATGAAGAATATCCATCATCTCCTTCTCATTTATTTGATTTACAAAATGATTACCTATTATCTGATGACTCTCAAATTTAATGGGTCATCTTTTCTACATGATTATTACCCCATTCCATACCCCTATGCATCACATTCAAAAATGAAGTTATTTAAAAATTTTGAGTAAGTAAAATTGAATTGGTTCATATGGCCTCATTTAAATTCTCAAATGCCTTGGTGGCTATTTTGTTCAAGTGGAAGGAGTCATTTTTTAATAGATTCATGAGTAGTGTTACTATATTGTTGTAATTTTTCATAAAATGATGATAGTAAAAATTAGCCCTAAGAAGCCTCATAGGTTCTTGAAGTTTTTTGGAACTTTCCATTCTACCATGCCCTTAATCTTATGATGGTCCACTCTAATGCTTTCTTGTGAAACAATGTGAGCCAAGTATTCCAATTTTTTCACTCTAAAATCACACTTGGAAGGCTTTATGACCTTGATGCTATTTCACAATTATCATCACCTGATTCACATGTTGCATTGACCTTCCCATGTCTTGTTGTATAATAAAATGTCATCAAAAATAACCAAGACAATTTTTTGTAGAATAGGCCAAAATATAGTGTTCATCAAAGTTTGAAATGTAGATAGTGCATGTTTTAGACCAAAATACATTACTAAGAACTTATAGTGGACCTCACATGTTCTGAAATTTGTCTTATGTATATCCTTATATATGATCTAAATTTTATGGTAACCTGAACAAAGATCTAGTTTCATAAAGTAGATAACACCATGTAACTCATCTATCAAATCATCAATTAATAGAATAAGAAACTTATCTTTTATGGTGTAATTATTGAGTTATTTATAATATGGACACATCCTCTATGAATCATCCTTATTACACACCATTATCACTATATATGAATATCTACATTGGTTATGTCTGATAATACTAGCCTCCAACATCTCTTGTACCATATTTTCAATCTCACTCTTTTAGAAATATGGGTACCTATAAGATCTAATGTTTGATAGATAACTCCACAGTATGAGATGAATGGAAATATCTTGATCCATTTTTGGTGGTAGTTCTTTTTAAATTCCTCCAAAATTTATTGAGTGGTTATTAGCAATCGCTTATAAATTTAGCTATGTAGACATTATTGTTAGTTGTACTTATAATGAAAAAAGTTGTGCTACAAATCCATCTACTCATTTTTTGAGAATTTTTAACATCTTATGAGAAATAATAAGATATGGATACTTTTTATTTAATCCATGTAGTTTAAATTTCATGCCTTTATAATGAAAACACATGAATTACTCCTCAAAGTCCATCTCTATCATTCCCAAGGTTATGAGTCATTAGACTCTAAAAATTAAGTTTGCCCCACCCATAGGAACATAAAACATAAAAGATTCTATATTTTAATATCCCATGGAAATTTTGATATTATGGCATTTACCTAAATAATTAATTGTGCCACCATTTGTAATCATGACCTAAAATTCTAAAGATAAATAAAAAAAATTTAAAGTCTGATTCAAACTTATTATTGTTGAAGTTATGTATACACTCTAAGTTAATCAACATTATCACCTTTTATTTCCTTAGTATACCCACTACCTTGAGGGTTTGTGGGATTATAATGCCTGAAACTACATGACATGAGATAATTGGTTGTGTAGTTTATGATTCCTCCTCCTGCCCATTCTCAACCTCAACAACTATTTCTCTATCTTCTTCTTGATTAACACATTTATGTCATATACTATATGTTCCATCATAGTTAAAACATAAAATTTTATCTCATTTCACTTAAATATGTATAGGAGTTAATCAATTAGGTTGAGTGAATTATTATGTTGGAGTACTATGATCTCTAATAGCAGTGAATGTCCATTATTTTATCACATATCTTTCCTTTGCCTTGTGTGTGGATATCATGATGTTGATACTAAACTTGCATTAAACATGAAAACATTAAGTTGTATGCTATCCTTGACCCCACCTAATAATAGGCCTTTCAATTTGTCCTCTATGATGTTCTCCACATGCAATGACAATTTTGGAATTACTAAATATAATCTTTGATAGTCCCTATTTTTCACAGCTCTGATAATGAGCTAAAGTGGTTCTCTATTACACTATTATAGTAGTGCATTTTATCATGCCCAAAATTTCACATGACTAAAACACATAAAAATCAGCTATTTTTTTAAAATTTTATTTTAAACAATGAACAATGTGAAACTTGCACAATTTCCACTATCTAACATCTAGCACCATCATTGTTAGGGTGTGGAGCTAAAAGCTTCACCTAAGGCAAACAGGGAGGTTTTCAGAGTATGCAGTCACCGGCATTGGTAGGACACAACCAACGTCGGTTAGTGGACGTGTAGAAGAAAACTGACATCGATAGGAGATCGGCCGGCATTGGTCACCTCCAGGAAGGCAGGGACCGACATCGATCACTTGTGGCAGTCAGAACTGTTGTTGATGAATAGTCAGTTAAGTGAATACAGAGTTTGCATGTTAAAGACTAGTTCGAGTCTTTGAGCCATTTGTCTAAATTAGTGTATGCATGAGATCTATATAATAGACTCATGGGCTATATTGTTAAGTGAAGAACTATGTTGAACTTGTAGAATCCAAGTGTGGAGCTTGGAGAGTTCTTCCCATGGTGGAATCAAGTAGGATTCCCCATGTATGTAAGATCAGGTTTGATATGCAGGGTGTTGTAAGGTCATGGAGGAGATCTACATGTGATAAGTAATATTAGGTTGGTCTGTAGGGATGTGTGTATGCGAGGGTCAGAACATGATCGGCGGGGGAGCAAGATCAAGGTGACAGCAATACATCAGGAGCAGGATCATGGTGAGATCTACTTGGAGTACCGGTTCGTACTTGGTTGTACTGGATGTATAATGAGGTGAATAACAGCTTGTGTAAGTTATTAGCTGTGACTTATGAGAGAAGATTACTCAGGTGGGAAGATTACTTGGAGCCCTTGAGGAGGAAGCCTCACAGAGGTGGAAGAAGAGTGTGATCTCTTTATTGTAATTTCCTTTGTAATGAGTTGAATACAATTGTGTGTTGCCTCTCATATTCTATGTGTTTTCTCATTGATAGTTATTTGTTCTTCTAGTTATTTCCACAAGTAAGTTGCTTATACATTGGTAATCATGTGTGCTCTTAATTCTGACAAGTTGTGTCAGAGCTTTGGGGAACTTAGGTCCTATCAAATGGTATCAGAGCAAGGTTGTTGGCTCATAGCTAGGTACCATCAAATGGTATCAGATCCTTGGTTGTAGGTTCAGAACTTGATACCATCAAATGGTATCAGAGTGAGGTTGGATGTTCTCAGAGCAAGTTTGACTAATAGATGGCTAGATCTGGTTAGTGGTTTGTTGATTACAGGTCATTCACAGGGTTTCTGATTGAGTGGGAGTATAGCAATGGCAGAAGAAGGTAAGCTGAGGATGAAGAAATTCAGACATAGGATTAACACCACAAGGAGTGTGGTGGGTTGTCTTCAAGTGGGAGCTTGAAGAGGAATACAAGCTAGGATGCAAATTAGATAGAGTACTGGTTTAGGTATAGGTGCAGCTATTTATCTCCAAGTGGGAGATTGTTAGGGTGCAGCTAAAAGCTTCACCTAAGGCAAACAAGGAGGTTTTTGGAGTATATAGTTGCCGACATCGATAGGACACAACCAACATCAGTCAGTGGACATGCAGAATAAAACCAACATAAGCAGGAGATCAGCTAGTGTCGGTCACCTCCAAGAAGGTAGGGACCGACATCGGTCACCTATGGTGGTCAAAACTGTTGTTGACGAATAGTCAGTTAAGTGAACGTGGAGTTTGCATGTTAAAGACCAATTCGAGTCTTTGAGCCACTTGTCTAAATTAGTGTATACATGAGATCTATATAATAGACTCATGGGCTGTATTGTTAAGTGAAGAACTATGTTGAACTTGTAGAATCCAAGTGTGGAGCTTGGAGAGTTCTTCCCATGGTGGAATCAAGTAGGATTCCCCATGTATATAAGATCAGGTTTGATATGCAGGGTGTTGCAGGATCATGGAGGAGATCTACATGTGATAAGTAAGATTAGGTTGGTCTGTAGGGATGCGTGTATGCGAGGGTTAGAACAGGATCAGCGGGGGAGAAAGATCAAGGTGATAGCAATACATTAGGAGTAGGATCATGGTGAGATCTACTTGGAGTATCGATTCGTACTCGGTTGTACTGGATGTACAATGAGGTGAACAATAGCTTGTGTAAGTTGTTAGTTGTGACCTATGAGAGAAGATTACTCAGGTGGGAAGATTACTTGGAGCCCTTGAGGAGGAAGCCTCACAGAGGTGGAAGAAGAGTGTGATCTCTTTATCGTAATTTCCTTTGTAATGAGTTGAATACAATTGTGTGTTGCCTCTCATATTCTGTGTGTTTTCTCATTGATAGTTATTTGTTCTTTTGGTTATTTCTACAAGTAAGTTGCTTATACATTGGTAATCATGTGTGCTCTTAATTTTGACAAGTTGTGTCAGAGCTTTGGGGAACTTAGGTCCTATCAATCATGACATAATATGCACAATTTATCAAGATAACTCACATGTCTATATGATAATAATAAAATTACACAAATTCTCAAGTGGTTGTTATCCAACCATGTTAACCCCACTTATCCATTTAACCTACAACTTATTAAGGAGATCGAGCAACCTCCTCAGCTTGAGATCTTGATGAAAAAAATATTAAAAGGAATAAAATTAGTTAATGGTCAATATAAAGTCAACTTTTATTTATTTCACTAAAAGTTTAGTTATAAGGTCAAGATCCTTTCATAAAATCTTGGACAAAGGTTCCTTAAATTAGTATTAAATTAAACATCATCTGATTTCAAACCTAACTCAAAGGTTGGTGAAATCACAACCCTAAGACCTAGACCCAATTCCCCACCTCAACATGGTAGCCTACATGTCTGCTCCTTAAAAATAGGGTTAAATGTAATTTTTCAAGAACTTGTGAAGAGTATCTTCCATGAAACATTATCAAAATAGGGGTTATAAATCTAATCCAATAAGGGAAGAAATCTACATAACTCCAATAAGCTTCCAAATTCTCTAAAAGTGGAAAAATAGAATACTAATAATATAATGATTCATCCTTAGACATATGTCTTCACTAGAATCACGTAAAAGTTTGGTAGGTTTTTTAAATCATTCAGTAAATGAATTTTTTTAATTCATAACTTAATTTTAATTCAAGCCTATGGTTTAACTAACATAAATTTTCCTTAACATTTCATATCTGAAATGAAAATTGAACACTCTAAAACACAAAATATCATATTTTAAACCATGATACATAATAACAAAAATTTACAAACAACGTAATATTAATATAAACCATAGGTATCCCATATTTAAGCTCTTATGGTCTTTTATATATCTTTCAGGTATCACCATACATGAAAATAAATACAAAAAATTAAATGTGATTTTATTTTATCAAATTTTGGCAAACTAGGCAAATAGATTATCTAATATGACAAACTACTGTGTAAAATTAGAATGCTATAGATATGCAATAAATGAGACAAATTGATTTAAATATTTATAAATATAAAAAATTACCAAATATATAAAGTGAAAGAGAGAAAATGTTAACTTGGATAGAAAAATAATATTGTTGGATGATTATGGATCTGAGACTGATAAGTTGATGTTTAATCCTAAATTTAGATATATGGGGGATTTAAGGTTAATAAATATAGAAGTAGTTATAACACAATGGTGATAAAATAATTTATAGTGGGACAATTAATAGAAAAAATCAAATAAATAATATTATAAATTTATACAATTAAGATTGCTAAAAATAATAAAGTGCAACTATTGAAAGATATTACAATAAATAAGAAACAATGGTACTTAGCTAATTTATTATGTGTAGATAGATATAGACTATAAATAGGTGTAAATTAAGTAGTATTAGTATTTTTTATTAGTCATTAGATTCTATAAATTATAATTTTGTGGTTACAGACACTATCATCATATTTGGACACTATCATTGATGTTAGTGTTAGACTATGATGCAGGTGTCTAGTACGGAATAATAACTAGATTTGTATGCAACCAACTTCATCATTATAGGTTTTATATCAATTTTCTATGTATATTTTCATATCTAAGATAATGTTATCACTCTTCATTGATGGATCAAACCCTAGCTCTTCACACTTGGGATGAGTTTGTTGAAAAATTAGTTAATGGGCTCATGGTGTCAAGTTTCCCCAAAGATCCCTCTCTTAATGAGTGTTTTTTACATATCCAATACTCCAAGGATGGCCTCAGACTTATGTATTTACCCCTATATGTGGTAAAGTGTGTGCAAAAGGGTGAAATATACTATATGAAGATGCATGTAGTGATCTAGCTTATAATTTGACAAATAACACTCATGGGATACTCTTTGAATGGTTTAGATATGTAATATGACTACTTATATGCTTGATGTTAAAATAGGAATGAATAGGATATAATAAAATGTCTGTGTAGTTGATTGATTTAGCTTGTACAAGTGTATACTTGGTGTTTACTACATGAAGAATGAGAAGGCTTAGAATTATATTTATACCACACCTTTTGAAAATATCTCATGGTATATTTCAATAAGACAATTAGGCTAACCCATGGTTTTTGATCATTTTGTAATCTAGATGACTTTTGGAAACTAGACACTAGATAAGGATCTAGACACTATCATCGGTGGTAATGTCCCTCTATGGCTAGTATTATCTAAAAGGCTAGAAATAAGTATGGATCTAAAATTGATAGTGAAGTATTTTTATCAAGTTTTAAGCTTTATGTGTAGTATAATAAACTTGGGTCATCATAATAATATGGATCAAACTAAGAGATAATAATTTAGGCACATTGAGATGATGAATGTAAGCTTTTTGGAAATAAGGAGGTATATAACTAAATGGTAAAGCCTTGATTGATATTTGTCAAAGGTACAAAACTAAGATGTTATAAATATTCAATTTTAGTATTTACATTCCCCCACTTTAATATAATAATACATAAGGATGAAATTACTAGGTTAAAGGAAAAAAATGCATACTTAGGTGTGTATAACACACCTTGCCTTTGTTTGAGCCCACTTTGAGTGATTTTATTGTGTATGACCTATAAGCAAGAACATGTTATAGTATAAAGCAATGCATATAATCTAAAATTTGAAATAAATGAAATGCTTGAAAATAAAGAAAGCAAGGAAGGAGTACACGTGTATCAATGCAACCATGTTTCCTCTTGATGCTTTGACTTGGTAAATTTGCTTCTTTATAAAGCATTAGATTTGTTTAGAACTAAACCTTAGATATTTTTATGAGATTGGAAGGTATTATTCCCCAAATCCAGTTAAAAGATGAGTTTTGACATGACCATTGAGATCATTATATCTCAATTGCACAACTCAAATGTGAGTATATATATATATATATATATATATATATATATATATATATATATATATATATATATATATATATATATATATATATATTGAGGGTGAGTTATTTAATCAACTCATCCTATAAATCTAGTAAGATTAGATGATTTAATCACTCCAATATTTTCATTTGGTTAGGTTTAATTATTTAATCACTTCAACCTATAAATTTAACCCACTACTATAGTAGAAAAGTCTTGATAAAATTACATCATGGTGTAATCAGTGCATCTTAGTGAGTAGTATAATTGGTAAGTTTTGAAAATTTTGGTGCAATAGAATGGCATATGTACCTCTAATATGTCTAAGTTAGATTATATGTGTCATAGATATGAAAAACTATATTTCAAATCTATGAAAATTTGGTGTAATGTATAATATTTGAACCCAAGTGTATATCAAAATAATCAAATTGAAATGAAGTTTGTGTAAGTGTGAAGGTTATGTTCTTATGACATGCCCCCACTAAAATATATATATACTAAATAAGTGTATAAGTGTATAGGTCATGTTCTTATGGCATGCCCCACACTAAAATCTAGAAACTATGAAAATATGTAAGTGTGGAGGTCATGCCTTTGTGACATGCCCTGACTATAATTTGGAAACTATGAAAAAGTATAAGTGTGGATGTCATGCCTTTGTGACATTACCCTAGTACAATATCGATAACTATGAAACTATGTAGGTCATTCCTTGTATGATGTGCCCCTATTCAAATCCCACCCCCACCACATTTTTAGGTGAGGGAAATAGAAATTGGTAGGTACCTTACCTCAAAAGGAGAAGGTAGTTACATGGCCTATGTATGAATCATGTAACATATAGATATAATATTGAATTTGATATATCAATTAGTCTTGTATCATGTGATCAAATCAATTCCTAAGATGTATGATATATATTATTTCAATTTTTAGAGGATAATATAATCTCAAAAAGTAATCAATCACACAAATAAAAGTATGATGAGAATTCTATATAGCTCATTATATCTCATATAAATCATCCATAAGTTTTGCCTCTTGGTTATATATTGCATTACATTTAATATTTAAGGTCTCATCTAAGTAGGAAATGAGTTTAGTTTTCTTTTGTTTATATGTGATATATTATTGATTCTCTATCTTATTATTTGTGTCTAATTTGGATGAAATGAGTACATTTTTGCATACAAAGATACATCTCTATAGTGAAATTGTTTTGAGAAGTCATAAATAGTTTTGTCAAAACCTTTTTTACAATAGTTTTGAAGACTTCGTATAGAACATAGTAAGCTACAAATATCTTTAGTTGATCTATGAATATCTGCAACTTTGAAGACATTTTGTCAAAGATCTGAAGATCCACCCAAGTAGATCTAAATATGTTCTGATGAAGCTCTGAAGACATGTCTAGCCATGCTCTAACGATGCTTAGCCATGTTCCAAAAAAGTCTAGTTGTACTCTATAGATTGATATAGTAACTCGAAAGATATCTATTGTACATATATATATTTTCCCTCTTTAGATATCTTATTTTATACATTACTATTCATAGTAATAGTTTAAAATGATCTAGAGATAAATGTATTTCTATTTTTTAAAACTAGACATAATCTCTTCAGATATATGTTAGTTATTCTTGATCTATTGTTAGTTGAATCGATTCCAATGCCTCTCTATAAGCATGGGATCTAATTCTTAGATATTTTATTTAGAGTAAGTAGATTTTTCTATTTAGATCATTAGATTTTGTATTCTATTGGACCCCAAATTTTGGCTAAGTGTTTTGACATTTTAGCATGAAACTAGTACATTGTGTAAGAAGCATAGCATGGGAAGTCTATGGCACAAAAATTGAATGGTGTCAAAGCACCATGGCATAGAACCTATAGGGCATGAAAGCTAAAGGCATGGAAACACCAGCATGAGAGGATCTAATTAAAGAAGAGAATCAATCACAAGAAACCTGAGAGCATAGGACTTAGAATAATAGTGGAAGACTTGGGGAATGCATGGGAAGTAGGAGCAATTATTAAGGGTCACCCAGACCTTATCCATTGAAATTTTTGCATTGGCCCACAAGGAGGTAGACATATGGTAGCAAGGATCTAGCATAGATCAAATATATAGGGGGTGTAAAGGCTTAGATCCTTAGGAGGAGTTAGTTAATAGACAACCATAACTCTCAATTTGTAGAGATTTAGTTGGCTAATTACTCTTGCCATTAATTTTTTTAAATACTTGGTTAAGGATAAACAAGTATAAATACCCCTGTTGCAAAGCACTATATGACAGATTTCTTTAATATCATTTGGATGAAGCTTAATATATGAGTTTTAGATATTATAATCATTCTTATGTTCATTTTCTAGTTAAATGGATGGTTAGGTATTTGTGATAGGTTGAGTTGAGTGTTTGTTTATTGTAACTTAATATGAAATCTATACAAATCTTTTTCTGAATAACAATCTTAAAACACTCCTGTGTGTGATTATGGTAGTTGAGCAAAATGATACTAGGATTAAATTAGTTTATCTTTTATTATATGTAATATATAATTAAATATATTTTTAACCCAAAGAATATAACTCATTAATGTTAGTATGTAACATAACTTGTGAGAACTAATATCTAGTTGCATGCATTGGGTGAGAATGCAATATCATAGTCTTACTTGAAAGGGCTAGCATGCTAGCTTACTGGGTTAAACTTTAGTGTTGAAGCACTACTAAAAATAAAAACCCAAATTTTTGGTTCTGTTACCAGGACCCATGGCACATATTACATATTCATAGAATATGTTTGAGTGTATCACCCTTGAGAGTATTGAGTAATGGATTACTGGAGTTAAAGATAATTTTATAGTTCCTTACCTTAAACTAGGAGTTTTCACATGGTAGTGGGTAGAACAAATCTCTATATTTTATTGTATGAAACTTTCGTTGTTGAGATCCTAGTTTATTTTCACACTTGGTTATCCACTCATGCTTAAGGATGATCATGAAGCCTTGGTAGAAGACAATCTTGGATGATATAATGACAAAGAGCATTAACATAACTTAGGACACCTTGGACATGAGTTTTAAACATCTAGTGGAGAGGAGTATTAAACAGTTACATTTTGGAGTATGTTATAACTACCTATTCTTATCTTGAAGAAACCAAGTTTTAGTTCCTCAGAGAATGATGTGATCATTACATTAGACATTTCTCTTTAAAAATCAAGAAGTTGTTTTTTGATTATGGGCTTGAGACTATAAAAATGGATAGCTAAATCCTTATTTACATGATCCACAAATTTGGAAGGGGATTGGAGAAGAGTTGGTAAAATATTGTAGGTTTGGAATGGTATCCAGTCAGTGAGCATTATAGAAGTAGAAATATGATGAAGCTCACTAGAGGATTATAGGAATAAGTAGCATGGGAAGAGATAAGGAGAACTCAAGAAGTATTAGGATCTATAGGGAAGTGAAAACACACCAAAAGGACCCCATCACTTTCAAACCACACCCCATGCCACTTTTATCATATGAAGGAGAAAATAGAAATATGGTAGAAGCTAAAGAACCAAGACTGAACTAACCAAGCTCCCCAACCATAGTGCATGCTCATGATTTTGAATCAGATGAAGTTCCAATACAAAATTAGGATACATATAGTGTGGAATCAAAAATTGATCCTTCAAGGGATATTAGAACTGAGCCAATTGAAACTCATATGGACTTAACACTTTCCTTCCCTCTTTAAGGGAATTTCATGGCATAATTTGGGATGATTGAAAGACTTGGCCTTTAAAGTGGATAGAGTATGGTCCCAAATTTTATTAATCAACCAACTACTATGCCTCATGTCATGAGAGTTAATGTTGGAGGTATTGTATATGGACTAAGAGGTGGCACAAGAGGGAGTGGTGGAATCCCCCCTAAGGGATAGGAGCTAGAGTTTCTCAACAACCACCAGTTCAAGCACCTTAGCCAATAATGGTATATTATGAGATGTCACTTCACTTACCTAAATATCGAGGCATGGAGAATGTAGCTAAACATATCCATAAGTGTGAACTTATTTAGAGGGCTTGAGGCGTCACTTCTTTTAATAGAAAAGCCACCAAATTCACAACTACACTTTTTGAGTGAATGCACAAATGGTATAGAAAGTTTGACCCTCAACAAGTGGTGGTTGAATATGATCAACTTAAAATGGCATTCCTTTAGGAATTTGACATTCTTGAATTTTAGCAACAAAATATAACTATGCTAAAGGATATAAAGTATGAACTTATTAAGAGCATATGGGAATATGATGCAAGTTTTAAAACACTATTATCAAAGCTATTATTTGAAATCAATGCTACTTAGCATACATAGTGATTCATGGAAGGTTTGTTACTTCCCTTATCATGAAAATTATCCTAGAAGACCTTGAATATCCTACATAAAGATTTGGAAGACACCCTCCATGCTGAAGTGATTGGTAGTATTGATATTACGATCAATCCTTTCATAAAAGCCTAGATAGATTCAATGGTATCATAGCTCAATAAATTCACTATATACAATTCACATGATACTCATAGTGGTCTTTGGTGCACTAATTATGAATCTAAAGGACATACCAAAAGAACTACCTGTGTAAGAACATTCATGTTATACTAAAGCAGTCATGTGAAATCTACCATGAGAACCATTATATACTCTCCTATCCTCTCTTATAGTGAGCTATACACTTGAAAGTGTTTGAATATTATAAAATATGTGATGTTTGTACCCATGACACTAATGATTATCAACTAATTAATGACATCCATCAAATATGTGCATGTGATATGCACCAAAACTCTATGGCTAACAATAAGGATAATGGTGGCTATTATGGTCAAGGTAGAGGTTGAGGATGAGGAGGTGGTCATTTCCCACTAAGAACATGTTACAAGTGTGGATCCTTAAACCATTATTAACGAGATTGTCTATTTTACCCTACATGTGCTTTCTATAAAAAGGACCATTGATTGGAAGAGTGTCTTGAATTGTACACAATCATCACTAAGAAGAGAAATTAAAAGGGTGCAAGTATGATTCATATTGAGAAACCACAATGGTACACATGTTCATGCACAATAATAATTTAACAAGTGAATATCATTACTCATAGCAAAGGACAATCCTAGTTTACCTTTAATCTTATTGAGAAGGTACAACATGAAGAGCCTCAAGAGAGGAAGTATACTAATGCCTAGAAAAAAAATGATGTGCTCCAACACTATGACATTAGTAAGAGTAATCCAAGGATAAATTCAATTTCTCAAGGATAAAGAGGTAAAATAATGTGTTGATATGTAGAAGGTAGCATAGCCTCAAAACATGGCATAAGATAATTTCTAGGAGCTTTACAAGTGTATGTTGGATGAAGACATTATTTTATAACTAAGTGTTTGGCTTAAAAATCAAGTACAAGCACCAATTAACATCCAAATTCAAGTAAATTATTATGTATAGGATCATCAATTGAATCATGATCAATGGTAAGATACCCCTATTCCTCCTACTCCTCCAGAAGATAAAGAGATACTAGTAAATGTTGCCATCTATGGGTGGATATTTTGGGACATCCTAGTTGACATTGGTGATGAAGTTAACATCCTCACCAAGGATGCATGGTAAATAATGGCTAGTCTAGCACTACAACCTTCACCACACATGTTATTTCTTGCTAATAAAACCCATGCTCTGCCCATTGGTGTCCTTAAGAATGCAACAGTTGATATACTTGGAGTACCCTTAAAAGATGATTTTGAGGTTCTAAAGTTAACAGAGATTGATGACTTCCCATCTCTATTGGGATGACCCTAGTGTTATGTAAATAACATAGTTTTAATTTTCAAAAAGTGATACATCAATTTTAATAATGATAACTAGTGCATTGGTATTCCTCTTGATCAAACACATGGGCCCTCATACATTGAACCTGTTAATGTGGTAGAAGATATAAAACACATCTATAATGTCACTATTAGGAATGATGATCAATGTGATCCTACTTGAGATGGTCTTCTCTGATAGATAGATACTCAATCCTTTTTTTACAATAAAATCAATGAATTTTATAATTAGTCTCATATTGATTATGACCTCACTAGAAGAGTGCATAATGTCATTAGAAGTTGGGAAAACATTTTACAATAGTTTCATAAATACTATAGGTTCATCCACCTTATTACTAGACAAGTCATGACGGGAATAGTGATAGATGTACCTTTAGAATGAATTAATGCATCCCCTTAGTTTCATGTCCAAATGGAGTTTTGAAACTTTGTTTATCACCTTAAAGAATTTTATCACACTGACACTAATTGTATTTGATCCTTGGTTTACCTCTTTGATGGTACAACTGCAAGATGGTGGAAAACCCATTATGAATGACTTATCCATTGGGATTAAGTATTCTCAACCTTACATCACTAGTTCCATCATGACAAAAATGTTGGGGGAATAATAAGCTATAGTTGGGTATAAGCACCTGAACCCCATTCAAAATCCTATGAGATAATATGGAGAGATGAAGATTCTTACTTGCCAAATTACAAGTCGATGCCTGAATTTTATAGGACTTTATGTACCTAGGCATGAGCATGGTATTTTCATGAATAGTGACACATTAGTACCAAATTTTGGCATTTATTAAAGGAGAACATGAATTTAACACTATCTTATTCCTCTCTAAAGATGGATTTATGCCTCACTCTCTAGGCCATACATGAATTAGTTATTGGTGACTGAGTCCCATTGAAGATCACCTAAAAAATATCCATCTTATTCCTAAATAAGGATTAATTATCTTTAATGAACCAATGGCACAACATGTTTCCATACTAGAACCAATCCTTGATTAGGATCAATGTGAATAGATACATCTAGGAAAATAGAAGATAGTGTTTTAGGTAAAAGAAGGTGAAGGATCGAATCCACTTGACCCTTTGTCAAATCATTTGGATGTTCCAATACACTATGGCACATAGGATGTTCATGATACTTGTGATGATATAGACCACCCCTATTCTAGGCCAATTCAAACTATCTAATGCAACATCTGCACAAAGCAACAACCAAAAATGGCTACTATAGGTAATTATTAGACTGATACTAGAATTTCAAAAATATTTGAGTTATTAAAGGAATATAAAGATGTCTTTCCAATAATTTATAGTGAAATGAAAAAAGTTTATCCATTCCTAGGAAAGATGCATATTAAATTGGTTGACAATGTTTGACTAGTCATGAAAAGGCCATATAAGAAAAATCCTAATCTAAAGGTGTATGTAAAAGAAAAAATTGATAGTATGTTTCACACTAGATTAATCAACCCTGTTAATGAATGTGATTGGGTCAGTACCATGGTAATTAGTATAAATAAAGATGGATGCATCAAAATTTGTGTTGATTACTAGGTACTTAATGCATCCTATGTCACTAATCCTTTCCCAACACCATTCATAGAGGAAATCCTTGAAGTGTTGTTGGGTGTGAGATATATATATTCACAGATGGATTTTTGGGATACCATCAGGTCTAGATCACTAAAGAAGACCAACCAAAGATGATGTTTGTTACTGAATGGGGATATTTCACATATACTATCATGCCTTTTGGGTTGAATAATGTACTAGCTATGTTCTCATGAATAGCCATATAAGCCTTTAAATATTTCATCCATAAGTTTATTCAAGTCTACATGGATGATTGGTAAGTCTATGGCTTGGTCAAGGACCATTTCTCTAACCTAAGTCTCATGCTTGAGCACTATCACATCTTATAGATATCATTAAACCTGAAGAAGTTTCTATTTTCTACACCTTTTAATGTTCATCTTGGACACATTATTTGTAAATATGGACTTCTGGTAGACTCAATAAAGGTATTTATTATTATTCAACTCCCAATACCCAAGTTTTATTTTGAATTCCATGCCTTTCTAGGACATATAGGTTAGTATCATAAATTCATCTATGGATATGCAAAGATTTTTACACCTCTGGAGGAAATTTTAAAGCATAATGAGAACTTCATATGGACTTATTCCTATTAAGAAGCTTTTGATACCTTAAAATATAAGTTGGTAACCACTTCAATCCTCTAGTTCCCTAATGGGACAAGACCATTTCACATCTATGTTGATGTGTCTGGAATGGTAGTTAGTGAAATCCTTGCATAACCAAGGGAAGGTCACCTTGATCATCCAATATATTTTAATAGTAAGAAACTCACTCCAGTCAAGAGGAATTACACCACCACAAAGCATCAAGCATTGTTGATGGTCTATGTTCTATATAAGTTTTGATGATACTTATTGGTAACTCCTTTTGTATTCTATACAGATCATGAAGCCTTAAAGTACCTATTGAACAAACATATGTGACATGGATGAATCTACCATTGGAATTTTTTTTAAGAGTTTCAATTCTAGGTCATGGTCAAACCTAGAAAATCCAATTATGGCCCTAACCATCTATCTCAAATTTAGTCTAGAGAATGACCACACACTATCAAAGATGAATTACCTAATTTTCAACTCTTCCATATTACTTGTGTTCCTGAGGAGCTAGAAGATATTATAGTATTTTTAACCACTAGCTCAGAACTTGACTATCTCACTTCAAAGGCTAAGAAATAACTTGTGATCTGAACAACACCCTTTTAACTCATATGATGGGAACTTTACAAGTTTGTTCATGATGAAGTAATTTGGTGTTGTGTTATGAAACATGAGTGTTCTGAGGTACTTCAAGAAGTTCATGAAGGTATTTTTGGAGGACACTATGATAGAGAGGTTATTGTGTATAAGGTTTTGCTAGCTAGATTATGGTGGCCTACTCTTTTTTAGGATGCTAAGGTATATGCCAGGAAGTGTGACATATTTCAACATGTAGGGAAACCAAACTAAAAAGATGTCATTTTTCTATAACCAATTTTCTCTCAGGAACCATTTGAGAACTAGGCCATTGATTTTTTTGGCCCCATCACCCCAATTGGATGACAAATAGGTTCATAATATATCATCACCATAACTGACTATCTCACATGCTCAGTTAAAGTTGTGCTTATAAGAGATTGTACTACTACCACTAATGTGTGCTTCATTTGAGAACATATCATAACTTAGTTTGGATACCCACTAATTTTTACTAATGATCATGGCACCCATTTTCTAAATGAACCATTCACATCCTCCTTGTTGAGTTTATGATTGTTCATCATTAAATTAAACATCGTATCATCCCCAAGCCAATGGAATTGTTGAGGTCTTCAATAAAATCCTAAGTATCATACTAACAAAATTTGTAATATTAGCCAAACTAATTAGGATGATAGGGTGTTTTTAGTAATTTGAGCTTATGAAACAACCTATAAGAACTTAAACAAGAACACACCACTTAATTTAGTATATGGCAAAGAGGCAGTCCTTTTAGTTAAATTTTTCGTACCATCTCTTTTTATTATGCACATGATACAATTTTATGAAGATTCATCCTTGAAGGCATGCTTGGACACTTTTTTATAGATAGATGAAGCCTAATTACTTTCTCATTAGATTCAAGATGTGGAGAAGCACAAACAAAAATCATGGCATGATCGACACATCAAACACAAAATCTTTACTCCAAAAATAAAGGTCTTGCTATATGACTCCAAGTTCATGTGACATTTTGGAAAACTTAAAATTCATTGGGATGGTCCTTTTATCATTCATAACATTCAACATACCAGTCCTTATCGATTACAAAGGTTGGATAGCTAGTTCTTTTTTGGGCATTATAATGGTAGCTAGCTCTAGTCGTATTTCACTTTTGAATAATTAAATTATTGTAATAATAAGGCTTATGCCATTAGTTTAATATTTATTATTTTTAAATGCATGAAACTTTTATTTAATGTAATTATATTTAAGTTTTGTACTTGTATTTTCATAGAGGACCATGACTTAGTTTTAGTGTGGGGTGAGAGATATCTAAATTCATGGTTAAAAATAAGTGTGCAAGTTACCTAAACATGCAAGTTACCTAAGCACGTAAGGTTCCTATGGAATGTAAGGTACTTAGGGTATGTAAGTTTTTAAAGTCATGCAAATTATGTAAGGCATGTAAGTCATTTAAGCCATGAAAACTACATAGCCTAAGGATAGGGTGTTCCCACCAATAGTTTAAAATTTTGAATGACACATAATTGTCTTTCACTCTAAGAAAAGCATAAGGCATAGTTGTCTTCCATTTCAAAGGAAGGCATGAAACAAGATGTGTCATTAATACAAAATAATAATTTATTGTAATAAATGTGCCAATGTAATGACACGATAATATTGTTAAATGTATTTGATGAGAAGTGATGGTTAAATATTGGTGGCTATTAAAAAAATGCATTTATGATGAGAAGTGATGGATGAAAGGGAGGGGTAGTAAATTTGGCTAACTCCATCAAGCTTATAAAAAGGTGAGTTAGTTTATTTTGTATGTTTTACCTTGGCATTCATTTGAGATTACAGAGCCAAGAGTGAATAAATACAAGATCCAAGAATGAAGAAAGCAAGTTTGATTCCATAGATAAATATACAAAGCATTACGAGTCTACATATAGGTTTTGAGCCAAGTGTTATATCTACACAAGAAAAGCATAGGGTAACTCTAGGACATGGCCATGACAAGGAAGGGTTTTAGGTTACAGGGCATGAGAATTCCACCATTAGAGGGAAATTAAGCTCTAAAATTTAAAGTCACCAACAGTAATCACATATTCTTTTAGGAGCATTGGTTGGTTGCACCTCAACCTTTGGGATCCTTAGAGGGTGATGCAACCTAATAAAAAGTCCCTAAATATTGATCCATTACTAGTGATACTAGAGGAAGAGGAATTACTTGGAGGATAAGTATTATTCATTAGAGAAAAGACACCAAAAGAGCAGACATGGCATGTGGAAAGGAGAGATGCTAGTATGGCACAATAGGCTAAGAAGACTCAATCATCTCTACCCTCACCATTAATGATTAAAGAAATAAAGTATCTTGAGATGGTGTTTCACATAGATAACTATGTCTCCAAGGTACCCACATGTATTATTTTTTATTACAACCATCATCAACTTGGGAATGAGGTTGAATTATATAATCACTATCAAGTTGAGTGCTAGAACACCAAGAACTAGTTAGTGTATGATCTTAATTTTTTAAATGACTTGGATGTTATTGGTTTGTTCTAACTATTTAATATTACCTACTTAAAAAACCCCATGGAGTCCATCAAGTTACCACTCTCATGCATCCATGACAACTATCTCTACTTCATCAAGTGTAGTATAAAGATCGTGCCTAAGAGGATAAGCAAGGTATCTAGGCTATAGTGTTTAGGGTTGGATGTGGACTATAACTTGGGTGATATTCATGAGGTCTAAAATATAGCCATGATACTAATGTATTAAAATCAATTCCATGTCATGCATATTAAGGACATGTAAGATCCTGCCCTCCAAGTTGCAGAATGGATCATCATGACCAAAATTGGTGGGACTAATCATTGGAAAGAGGTATACATGTCTCACCTCTACATCTCTCACCAAGTCACTTAGGGCTTGAAATATAGTTAGGTTATGTATTTTAGTCACAAAATTATTTAAGACATGGAGAAGACCCATTAGATCCCCAATCACATGTTTTTGTGGGGAGTATTTTAATTTTTGATGGCATTTGATGAGATTGGTGTACCAAATTACACCATGGGAGTGATAAAGTGGGATTACCCACCCAAGAATAAGTCCCCTACTAAGAATTATAAGGTGTTCACATTCCTAAGACATATCACCCCCTCCTACAAAATAAAAATGAAGTATTGGTTTGATGGGATGGAGGCATTCAAGAATGAATGGTGCATCTTGAAGAATTTCCCCCTTGATCGTTGAGAAAGCACAATTCACTATGAAGTAGTACTTCTCTCTCATGTACATCAACATGATCCCTCTTAGAAAACTATGTACATGTCTAAAGTTACCATATGCCTTTTTGGCATGGTACTTCATTGACTTCATTAATCAAATCTATGATGCATAGTCTATTGCCTTGGAGGTAAATAAGATCGACTTGGAGATTCACATTCTCTGGAAGATGTATGTCTATCTAGAAGAAAAGGAATATAGGGAGAAGAAAGAGAGAGATCATAAAAACATCAAGGTCAAACTAATATTATTTGGATAATAGGTATATAGTATGTTCTACATGTTGTAGCCCAAATATAAGGGTTCTAAAGGCATAGATCATATACAAGAGAAGCTCCCACTAGTACCTCACCTAAATAAGAATTAGGCTAGGTAAGACTCCAGCACAAGCATTTAATAGGTTCCTCAAAAATGGTATAAGACTACCGAAGTTCCACATCCAATCCCCTCACCACTAAGATCCTCACCTCCTTTACCTTCTCCACCATGCCCTTCTCCCCCTCACCCTTCTCCACCTTACCCTTCTCCTCCCTAATACTCTCCACCCAACTTTCCACCACCACATTTCCCTCCACCCCCACCTTCTCCTCCAAACATTTCTCTAACTCTACCTTCAACCCCTAAGGTAAATTCATAGGCATCCCCCCAAAATTTTCATCATCAAGGGCTACACCACAGTAACCTACAGAACAAGAGACTTAATATGAAGTCCTTCAAATATAGAAGGAAGATTTAGACTTTAATTTTGATAAGACACCCTCCTTAATTTGGGAAGAGTAGGCCACCTCTAAATACTCACCATTTTAAATTGAGCACCTATATGGTAGAAAGGGGGATGGTGAAAAACAATAGATGGGTGGAATGTCTATTAGTAACATTTATTTAGCTACCAATGCAAAGGTTGAGGTATTGGAGTATGACCCAAATAAAAGGAAGGAGTCATCTGAGTCCATAGAAGAACCTACCATTGATGCATCTTCCATGTTATATTAATGATATAAATTGGGCATCCCTAATAGGATGTTGTATTTATGGTTGTACTTCCTTCCCTAAGATGTAACTCTGGAAACAAGATGGAAGGTGTCCTTTTTATTAGACATGTATAATGAGGAATACTCTTTTTAACTCCATCAAGATATCATTATTTAGGGTCCTAATGTAGTTGTGATACCCAAACCACTATGGTTTGATCCCCAAAATATCACCCCTTTGCAAGCCAGCATAACCTTCTTGAAGATGGCCTTGGAATTCACATGCTAAAATATTTTTTCAGCCTCTAATACACATGATATAGAGAATAAACATGCCCAAGTGGTGGGTATGTATGAGAAGTAAGTTTTCACCAAGAAGATATTCACCAAGGAAGTGGCTACTTTGAAGTAGTAGGTAAAAGAAGCCATAGAGGCCAAAGTAAAAACATTAAATTTATGTAAGACAATTTTGGGACAAGAGCCAGTGATAATGGATGGTGTGTCTCTTAATGGGGATGACAAATAAATTAGATACCTTGGTGAACCTCCCTTAAAATCACTACAAATATAATCTTATGCTAAATAATTAGGGACTATAAATAGAGGAGTAATTCACTGAGGCTATTGAAGTCTACAATGCACCTTAGAAAGAATTGGGGAAGTCATCCCCATCTTGGATGGGATTTTTGAATGGTTAGCACATCCAAATAATATCTTGGAGGCTCAACTCTAAGAAGAATAAGCCTAAAGGCATCAAATGGTTGATTTTTCCCTCATAATAAATGGTTGCACTGAGTATGCAATGGAATTCAAGGATGTGGGAATGATGGAAGAAAAGATCAATGCACATCACTAATAGTTGAATGTTAGTTTTGTATCCCTCAAAGGATAGGTTGTCGAAGAAGTATCAATACTCAAATACATCCATAAGGATACCAACACATCCCTAGATGACCTAGTCAAGAATTCCAATGATACATCTGACCAACTTGAGGAGATGAAGAAGTCTAAAGAGGTTATAAAAGTAATAACTGCCAAGCTGCTTGACACATTGTCATATTAGGACAATGTCAAGAAGCAGATCAAGCAAATGAGGCCTATATTTTTGGTAGAGGTTTATATTTATACTTAGTCTATGATAGACTAAAATAATAGTGTGGGGTAATGTTTGACCCTAAATTTTATCTAAGTGTTTTGACATTGTGACATGGAATTAGCATGATGCAGAAGGAGTATAGCACATAAAGTCTATGGCATGGAACTTGAATAACATAGAAGCACTATGGCACAAAACCTATAGGGATTGAAATCACAAAGGCACAAAATCACCATCATGAGAGGACCCAATCAAAGAGGAAAATCAATCATGAGGAACTTAAGAGTATAGGACTTAGAATAACAGTGAAAGACTTAAGGAGTGCATGGGAAGTGGGAGCAGTTAAGGAGTGATTCTTAAGGGCCACCCAGACCTTATCCATCATAATTTTTTCACCATCCTATAAGGAGGTAGACACATGGTATAAAATACATAGCATATATCAACTATATGGGGTACAAAGGCCTAAGTTATTAGGAATAATTAGTTAATAGACCTTCATGATTCTCAATTTGTAGAGAGTCTATTAGCCAATTACAACTTTCATTAATTTTTTAAATACTTGATCATGGATAAATAAGTAAATAACCCTATTTTAAATTACTGTGTGATGTATTTCCTTGATATCATATGGATGAATCTTAATATATGAGTTGTGGATATTAAATCATTCTTATGTTCATGTTCTAGTTAAATGGATAGTTATGTATTTCTGATAGGTTGAAGTGAGTGTTTGTTTATTGTAACTTAATATGAAATATATAAAAATATTTTTATAATTAATAATCTCAGAACTTCATGTCACTCCTTTGCATGATTATGGGAGTTGAGTGTAATGATACTAAGATTAAAGTAATTTATCTTTTCTTCTATGTAATTGTTGTCAATCTAAAGTGCACCCTGTTAGAAGGTGTGAAAGAAAACTCTCTCTTCATCTAAAACAATATGAACTTCTTAGAGTGTGGGTGACTTTAAAATTGATAATAACCTCCATAGAGGGCTAGTTCCCTTTGGATATATCACCTAAAACTAATACTATTCTTGGAAAAGGGAGATAAATTGATAGAACATCATAAAATATGTAAAGGTAGGTGATGCACCAATATTTTGGACACTTTAAATTTCAAAAAAAACACTATTAGACATTTTTAGACCTATAAATATCACTTCACTCACTCTTTGATCAGCTTTCACATAAGTATTTTACAAAAAAGCACTGACTAGCTATCAATCTAATATGGGAGGGCAGTTATCCACTTCCAAACCAATCAACAAACTATCTATGACACTTAGAATAACCTAATAGAGATAAAAAAACACTTCATAAAGGTGATAAAATTTAGACATAGGTAAAGGAAACCATACATCCACTTAACCACATCAATGAGTTCATAAGACACTTCAATTTAGCTTACAAATAGAGGAATTCAATCTTTTATTGCATCAAATAGGTATAATAATAAAAATCTTGGCATAGACTATGCCTACCAAAAATCATAAGTCTCATCTCCTTTTACAATAAAAATTTAAGCCATATATATAAAGAGGAAGGAGGAGGGCACTAGCATGCAAACTAGTTTCCAATGCCTTCATAAGTAGTTCAAACTACCTCAAAACTGAGTCTTTATTGAAAAATGCATGCAAACTACCAATTCTCCCAAGATTCCACATGAATAATGTCTTTAGAGCATAAGAATGCTAAAGATAGCCTTTGTAATAACTTGATTTGCATGTTAATGGATCTAAATAGGACTAATTTGGTGGAAAAGTCACTATTTGAAACCCTTGAAGTCATCCTTAATTCTATCTACATGAATAAGTCCTTATATAACTAACTCTTGAATGAGTTTGTTGGAGTTTTAATTGTCATTGATCTTATTTCTTCTTGAATATGCATGAGTGAAGACCTTTTCTGATGTTAAAAACCTCCCAAAATCTTCAAGTTAGCAACAAATCATCTTTTGATCATATGAGCATCTTAGACATCACCATTAAAGACTTGTAAAACTTACACCAAGGTCAAAAAATATATATATATATATATATATACCTACATTTTCCCTTAGTCTACTTGAATTCTTTGATATTCAGTTGAAAAAACTATGAATGTTATTTATTTTAATATAAAATTCAAACATTATCACCTTGGACATGTGTCCTCATCTTGTGCCCTCGATCTGCTTTGATCAATCTCACTCTGTTGATCTCCTAAGAGTCTCCTATTCTTGACTTTCATTTTTGGCCATTGATTATTGACCTCAACTTATGAAATCATGACACTTGTCACCATTTCATTCCTTCTATGTACCTTATCACTAGTCTACATCTAGTTAACATGCTTATGGTATATGGCAGTCTTGCATGAAATCTTGACTTGTTGACTTGAATTGCATCACTATATCTTTATTTACTTTATTCAAAATGCTTGTGACACTTGTCTACATGATTTAATGTGATTTTGACACATGTCATTACCACATTTTATCTCTGAATCCACTAATTTATTGACCTAATTCTCATCACTAGATTTTTAATTTCATAATTAAATGTGCACTACTAGATATACCTTGACTCCTTAACATGGATCATCGATCTCTATTTGCATAATTAAATGCACGCCATTATACCTTAATTTAGGGAAATTTTGACTCATTGACCTTTGCCAATTCCTATGTGCCATTGATCTTTGATCTAATTGAGTGTGATGTCATCACATGGCAGACCTATGGTGATTTATAATTTTTTAAATCCAAATGGCTATTTTTGGTACCTTTAATTTGGCATCCCCGCTCACATCCCACACTGTTAAGTAATTTTAAAAGGTTTATAAGTTAATATTGATGAAACATCAAGACACCAAAATTGTAGGGGATAATCATAACATAAAATACAACATATTAATGGACTTCCCAAGTATGCTTATTAAATGCACAAATAAATTGACCCATTAGGAAAATTGACATGATAAAAAAAGTTTCAAATGGTAGGGGTGACATTTTGACCAATGAGGTCAAAATCTATCAATAATAGTATCTCATTAAATATATGTTTAACCCAAAGAATATAACTCATTAATGTTACTACGCAACATAACCTACAATAACTAGTTTTTACTTACGTGCAAGACCATAGTCTTACATGAAAGGGCCAATGTACTAGCTTGTTAAGCTACAATTCAATGCTAAAACACTACTAAGAATAAAAACCCAACATATTCTAAGAATAGTCATTGATATGTGCTTTAGGTAAATGTCTCCTTCTCATTTCAGGGTAATGGTAAAAGGAAATAGAGAGAAGAAACATTCAAGTGTAATTTATAGTAGAATTTGTAGCATCTGTATATATTGCTTTTGCTAATGAAGTATTAATAAAGTTCAAAATTCCATTCCATTACTGAGTAAAAGTTGATCCTATTCTGAGGAAGGGGCAAGGGCCCACTTCTCTTTGAAGATTAGGATAATTAGTATTTATAGTTTATAGTTTAAAAGTGTATTTCTTTTGATACATGTATATTTCATTTTACTGCAAGTGTGATTTCCCATTCAAAGTAAAGTGTGATTTCCCTTTTAATGCAAGTGTGTTTCTTTTAATGTAATTATGCTTTCATTAAATACAAATATTATTTTAGTTCAATGCAAGTGATTTTCCTTTATAAAAAGTGTGTCTTTCAATTCTGATAAGAGTAAAGGTAATAAGAAAGTTTGTTGACTCATCTCCATATTCATAATCTATCACAAAGTAATCTAGGTGACAATAGGCAATCATCATTCTCACATTCTGAAATATAACATTGTCCTACCCAATCGGGGAAGTTTAATGAGGACAATTTAGTGTCTTATGTCATATTTTTAAGTTATGGATGTTGATAGTGTGAACCAAATAATCCTTTTAATGAGGAATGCCATGGGATATTCAATTAGCAAAACTTTCTAGATTTACCTTTTTTGCAACATAATATTAGAATCTTGTTTGTTATTTTATGATTTAAACATCAATATTAGAGTAAACACCCCCTAATAAAAATTAAATGTTAACTCAAATATCCAACATCTCATTACATATAGCCTTGTATACTAGCCCTGGTAGAAAATGACACCAATCCACTAATGGTTAAATGAAAGGTATAGCAACAACCTATCATTTTTGACACCATTGCCAGTGACTTCTTAATCAATAAGTGTTAGTGAGATCTTATATTAGAGTTATAAAAAAAAAAATTTGTGTATCCCAAAAGCACAAAAATAATCAAGGACTCCTTAGACTTATGAACCACCTAAGATATTTTCATGGACAGTTTATCTCTAAAGACTCCAAAATAAAATAATAAGAAGAGAGGATTCTATCCTTGCTATAAAGATCAAGTTGTGAAAGAAAGGCAATTTAAAGTTGTATACAAACTTTTTATAATTCCTCTCTTGAAAAAGGTTCATCCTCATAAACAAATCCTATAAGAATATTTATATTCTGATCATCTTCTCAGATAGGAAGAATTAATCCTAAGAATTCCCTTTCTATAACAATCAAACTTGATCCACAAGCTCTACAATAAGAATATCTAATCACCAATAAATATTATCCTCTTGATCTAGTATACCATAGGTTGAGAACCTAAGAAGATAACTTATATTGGATTTATAACCAAAGTTGGGAAGAAAATATGGGAGACAATCATGCACATGTAGAAAACCCTAATAGGCAGCTTCAATAGGATAGAATCTTTTCTTGTCTAATTAGCTTGGGTCCTGATGATAGAACCTCCATGAAAAATATCTTGATATCTATTTTACCTACTTTTAGAGGTAAATCCTCAAAATATCTAGATTAGTTCCTCTTTGAATTTTAGGTTCTCTGCTAAACATATGACTGTGTCATTAACAATCAAAATTTGAAGTTATTTCCATCTACACTTAAAGATGCATCTATAATATGGTTCATGGGGTTTGAGGGTAATTCTATAATTACTTGGGAAGAAATGGAAACTATATTTCTCAATAAATATCAGGGTTATTATAGAGTCATAGAATGAAAGTAAGATTTTTTAAAGATAAAACAAAATGAAGATGAAACCTTAGAAGATTACCTTGATAGGTTTATATTTGCCTATAAATAGAGTGGTTACCAACTCATAGCAGAGGTCATAAAGATAGTCTTTCTTAAATTCCTAGATGATGATGCACGTGATGCTTTGAATCTAATTGGAAAGGATGACATTAACAACTTAACCTTTCTTCATATTTCATCATTATGCACTAACTATTCCAGGACAAGACCTAGCATAAAGAAATCACAGTTAGGAAAATCACCTGAAGTTGGCTAATTAATGGAATAATTTTCTAATTTAAAAATAGATATTCTATTATAATTAGCATCCACATTATATGGTCTTAAATCAAAGGCCAATTCCACCAAAATTGAGTATTTATCAATATATTATCCTATATTTAGGCTTAAACATGCAGTAAAATATTGTACTTTAGATAAAATATAGGTACATGGTATTTTTGACCTATATCATAATACCAAGAATTATAATAACCTTTCTACCATGAGAAAATAGTTAAAAAATTAGTACATGTAGTCAAGGAAGTGAACTTTATCCAAATACAAGCAAATCATTACTCCCAACCTCAAAATCAATTCGGTCTAATATTTTCTCTCAATCCATGGATGGCACCACGAGCTAGACAAGTCACACCACAAATGTGGGGACCACCACCATAACCATAACCATGGGATACTTAGGAATGGATTTCATAGATATTGGGGATGCCTCAAAATCCTTCACAACCCTAAGCACAATAGCAAAACCAACAATAACATTAGATACAATAGTCACCACCTCAATGGCCAAATCAATAATGGTTTTATAATCAAATGAAGAGAAGGTGTCCTCCATAATAGGCTTTAATTCCTTCACAACCTCAACCACCACCAATTGGGTGGAAGGTTAACCAACCACATCTACTTACCCAACTAGTGGAAAATCATAAGAATAGGCAAAAAACTCTTGTTTATGGAGTTGACCAAGAAAGTAGTGTTGCAAGTATTTTAGCTAAGTGTAATAATGTTCAACTCAGGTTATGAAAAGTAGTAGGAGATTTACCCATTACCATAATTAAAATTCCTAATGATGAAAACACTCTTAATTCACCTATATTCCAAGAATCAAATGAAGACATGGTATAATCCACCATAACTCCAATCACACCAATCATAATTGAAGATCCCCATGTTGTTACATTTTCTAAGAGACTTAAGGAAGAAAAACCTAGGGAGGGTTCTGAATTGATGCAAGGATTAAGAGATATGAAGATAGAAATTCCATTATTAAGTGATATTAAGGATATTCATGAATTAAATCAAATAATTAAAGGATTGTGCATCAAAACACCACGTAGAAAGAAACAATATCCTAAAACAATTTAGGTAACTAGAAAAATTATTGATTTAATAGTAGGAAACATACTTTTTCCCAAATATGGAGACCCTAATATTCATGTGATGACTCTAATAATTGGTAACAAGTCCATAGAAAATGTTATTATATATTTGTGTGTTTTCATCAACATAATAATTGTCAAAATAGTATAATCTTTATCCCTCATAGGGCTTCAGCCTACCACTATAATTTTACAAATGGTAGATCAATCCACTATTGTGCCTAAAGGAACCATAGAAAATGTTCTAGACACCATAGAATTTTGGTAATACCCTATAAATTCCATGATCCTTCAACCTAAACCCATAAAGTTAGGGTATCTAATTACTCTTATAAGATCTTGATTAGCTACAGTCACAGCATGAATTGACTATAAATATGGTAATACGACCATTTCCAATGGAATACATGCCAAACAAATGTCTTTTTATCTACCTACTAGACCTTTAATGGATATTTATAAATACAAAATCATAATAGTGTGTCTTCCTTAGCCATGGTAACCATAAAATAACATGTCCAAGAATTTGAGGAATAAATAACATAGGATTTGGACTAAGATAGCGTAGCTCAAAAGTTTGATAGCCTAACTCTAAATTTTGAAAGCCTAGCTCTGAAGACTAAAAGATTAGCTCTAAAGATGAATAATCATGAATGGGAAGAATTTATTTTCACTGCTTATAACTAATATAATGTCATAATTCCTCCAAACATGTTATTTGGTCTATAAAATATCCATCAAGCCATAGTTGATAGGGCTCAATAGGGGCAAAATTCATTTTTAAATGATTTTCATTATCCATTGAATACTTTTCTTTCCAAAAGTGAAACCCTTTACAAGGATGTGGATAAATTTCACACGATACTACTACATATAAGTCCATTAAGCTATTTTATGAGTGAATACAAGTAGGTAAATTTTATAATTCTAAGTACTAAACAAATTGCAATCCATCCTGGTAACTATTGAATATCAATAGCTAGTTAAATGACTAGTAAAAAAGTAAAGTATTTGATGTATTAGTATGAAACACAAAATCCTTCACTTGAGATTACATTGATATTAAAGGAATACATCCCAGTGTCTATATCCATCACATTTACACTGAAGTTGTTAGACTAGTTAGACAATCACAATGGAGAATTAACCTAGCCTTGAAAGAAATTATTAAAATAGAGATAGAAAAACCATTAGAAGTTGGTTTCTTTTACCCCTTATCTGATAGTCAATGGGTTTCACATTTTGTCATTATACCTAAGAATAATGGAAAATGTAGAGTTTGTGTAGATTATAAATAATTGAATAAATCCACTATGAGAGATTACTTTCCTTTGCCTTTTATTGATCAACTTGGTAGGAAAGCAATACTTTTATTTTTTAGATGGGTTCAATGGATACAATAAAATTATAATATCTCTTGAAGATCAAGATAAAAATACATTTACCTACCCTTAAGGAATATCTTCTTATACAGTCCTTCCTTTTAGATTGTGCAATACACCTGCTACCTGTTAGAGAGTAATGTTAGCCATATTTTATGTTCTTACAAATGATTGTGTGGAAGTATACATGTATGATTTCATGATCCATGGAAACACATTTTATGAATCATTAAGAAATTTAGATAAATTTTTCACCAGATGTGAAGAACATCAAGTATCTTTGAGTCATGAGAAGTGTGTGATAATGGCTGATGAAGGGATAGTCTTAGGAAATCATATTTCTTCTCAAGGAATAAAAGTGGATCCCAAGAAGATTGAGGTAATTTTTAGTCTCCCCATTCCTCAAAAATAAACAAATGTCAAAAAAAATCTTGATCATGCAAGATATTACAAATGATTTATTGAAGACCTTAGACTTTAGCAAAATAGTTTCACCTATGTTTTCATTTCTAACAAAAGACAGTGAATTTGTATGGAATGATAAGTGTTAATAAGATTATAAAACATTAAAAACAAACTTATGGCTACTCTAGTTTTGAAAGGAGCTAATTAGAATAGTCTTTTCATATTTATACTGATGCTTCCAATAATGCACTAGGGGCAGTTCTAGGACAAAGAGATAAGGAAGGAAAAATGTATGACATCTAAATCTTACTCCCACAAATAAAAATTACACTATCATAGAAAAATAATTTCTTACTATTTTTTATGCCATGAAAAAAGTTTAGACATTACATTAACGGTTATCAGGTATTTATTTATACATATCATTCAGCTATTAAGTACTTAATTAATAAATCAATAATAAGTGGTAGATTTATTAGATGGATACTATTATTGTAAGAATTTGACATTACCATTATAGACAAACCTAGAAAGTATAATATTATTTCTAATTTTTTGTCTAGATTGATCACTATATGTGAAAATGAACCTATGCAGGATTCTTTTCTGGATGAATAGTTATTTTCTATACATATTCCCCATGGTTTGTAGACGTGGTAAATTTCTTAACAATAAGGAATTTTCCTCATTACTTTACATTTAAAGAAATAAAATGTTTGATTAGATCTAGTTCTCATTTCAAATGGTTTAAAGGCATGTTATTTAAAATTGGACCTAATCATGTACTTTATAGGTGTGTCAAAGAAGATTAAGTATTTAACATCATAAGAGCATATTATAATGAACCTAGAAGAGGATATTATTTAGTAAAAAAGACCATTCATAAAAAAATTGATGTAGGTTATTATTGGCCATCTCTTTATTGTTAGGAATGGTAAAGGCATTCCAACCCAAAAATGAATCTATAGTATTGATAACAAAACCTCACAAGGAAGTTATAGATATGAAATACAAAACAAGGTAGACATATACTTTTCAAAAATAAAGCATATCAAAGCATGCTAGTACAAAGGTAGGCACTTACTTATATAGGCAAGGAAAAATACTAAACTAATTAGGTTGGCCAATGTGAGATAAAGCCTCACATGGATAAACTCACTACAAGATGAAATATATAGATAAGACACTAAACAATGTGAGTAAACACATGAAATACATACTCTAACACACACCCCCCCTCAAGTGAAGCTAGGGGCTAATAAAAGACAAAAAATAAATAGTGGTATATCCATAGTATGAGTCTTGAAAACTAGGCCTAATAAGGTACTCATGTACAATATGTATCCATGAAATGAAGATGGAAGATGTCTTCATGAACACCCCCTAAGGATAACTTCTAAAACCCTAAGCATGCCAGTCAACTCAAATAAATGAGGTGATTCAAAAGGCTTCATGAAGATGTCTACAACCTAATACTGAGTTGGAATGTACTCCAAGCTAAAAACACTATCCTAAATGTCTAACGAATGAAGTGCATATGTACCTCAATATGTTTGGTTCATTGATGCACAACTGGGTTATGAGATATATAAATTTCACTCTATTTTTCATACCAAATTATAGTGGGTGAATCCTACATGAATCCAAACTCTATCAATAATTGACAAATCCAAAGAACCTATTGACTAACTATAACTACTACCTTGTACTCAGCCTTTATAGATGAAAGTGAAATATCCTATTAATTATTACACAACTAAATAATAGCTAACTAACCAAGATAAAATATGTATCTATAAGTGGAATACTTATCATCAAGAAAACCTACCCAATCTGAATAATTATATTCAATCAACTGAGTAAAACACCTTATGTAATGTAATCCAAAATGTGTAGTGCCTTGGAGATATCTCAAAATCCTTTTGGCATCCTACCAATGACTATCATGAGGGTCATGTGCAAACCTAGATACAAGTAAAACTATAAATGAAATTTCAAGGTGGGTATGGGTCAGATATATAAGACTCCCAACCATATACATATACAATGTGGGATCACAAAGTGTAGTATAAGAGGTAGTGAGAGTCATTCTATACTAAAAAGTAGATGGACTTGGATTGCAATCATCCATGCCAAAATATTGAAGTAGATCAAGTGTGTACTTATAATGACTCAAATAAATCCATGTATCTAACTATGAAATCTGTAAACCAAGGAAGAAATTTAGAAGGCCAAGATATTTCATGTTGAATTGTGTTGAAAGTGCTTACTAAATGGTCTGAATCTAAGATGAGGAGCTACATGTGATAAGTAGATCATTAACATATAAGACCAAAATAATAATGTTCTCTCCAATACATTGAATATACATAGTGGGATTGCAATGGTAATGAACAAAGCTAGTAAAGAGAAGAAATGAATCCATCTTCTCATACCAAGCTTGAGGGGGTTATTTAAGATTATAAAGAGACCTCTTAAGCCGATAAACAAGAGAAGAATCAAAAACAAACCCAGTATTTTTCTCCATCATGGAAGTATCCATGTAATAAAGCACTCTTAATGTTCATCTAATATATTGGCCAACCCTATGATATAGTAAGAGAAAGTACAAGGCAAATAGAATCCATCTTGGCAATGGGTGTAAAAGTCTTAGAATAGTCAATACCTTAAACTTGTGAGACCCCCTTTGTAACAAGACATGTCTTATACTTGTCAATGCACCCAATAGCTGCATACTTGGTATGATAAATCCATTTTCTCTTGACCAACTTTCTTCCCTTTGGAAGAGTGATAAAATCAAAGTGTGATTCTTCATTAATGAAAAATACTCATCTATCATTGCATCATCCCAATCATGTATCCTTGAGCCTATGAAAAATATTGTGGATCCCCAGAGAATGCCTAACACAAAATTATATTACCCATAGAATGTGCATAATGATGCTGAGTAAATAGAAATTCTTATATGAATGGTGATGTCTCATTAATTATAGTTCAAGCCCACCTAATCATAGTGGCAACATTAGTATGAATATTATATTCATACTCTATGACCTCCTTAAGAATATCCTAAATTAGATCCTTAAAAAATGAATCCTTGAAAGGAGGTGAATCATTGAAAGAAGAAGTAGTCATGGAAAGAGATGAAGAGTTATGAGATGTGAAACACTCATTAAACTATACATGTGTTCAAAAATGAACATCATATGTATCAAGGTATAAAAGATAATAAGCTCTCATGTCCTCATAATACCCTACAAAAATAAAAGGTTTGTTATTCTTATCCAATGTTTTCCTTTTCTTATTTGGTATAAATTCCCAATCAAGGCTTCTAAAGACTCAAAAAAATGAGACATCATACTTAAATCTAGACCAAGCCTCCTTCAAATTCATATGATCAAGTGATCGATGTGGTGTGTGGTTCTAAATGTATTTTACATAATTAACTTCCTCTACCTAATAGATAGGAGGTAAATTCCATGAATGCATCATGCATTTATCCATCTCCTTCAAAGTTATATTATTTCTCTCTACTAAGCCATTATGTTCTGGAACATGTGTAATAGAATGTTAGTGAACAATATTATAGGTTCTTATATAATTAGTGAACTCTCAATTGAAGTACCCCCACCTAGTATCTATATGAAACTTCTTGACATAACTCAATGACTGTGTCTCGACCAAATCCTTAAATACTTTGAAGTGAGCAAATACATCACTCTTATACTTGAGAAAATAAACCCAAGTACGCCTTGATAAATTAGCAATGAAGGTAAGTGCATACATAGATCTGTTGAAAGGAGTAGGAAAGACCATCAAATCACTATGCACAATCTCAAGTGGTGAAGAAGCTCTTGTGGACATGACCTTAGGAAATAGATCCTAACGTTGTTTCCCCAATGCACACCCAAGGAATACTCCATCAATACATGAAATTTTAGGAAGAGCCTCTTCCATATTGTGAGTTCTCAACTCCTTTAAATATCTATAGTTGAGATGTCCAAATATTTCATGCCAAAGTCAACTCTTGAAATATGCATGATAAACTAAGCATGCCCCTAAATGAGGAGTATCATCAAAACCTTCAAAATAGTAAATTCAAAAACTATGATCAACAACAACTTATTTAATGAGTGTATATATATCTAACAAAGCTTAAACTTTAGCACCCTATAATGTGAAAGTCACTATCTTACCTAAATAAAATGGTAAATTTGATACAATAAAAGTATATTTGTGGTGATATTTGGAATATATAATGCATAATTGATGTGGCCAACATCTAACTATATGTCACCATTCCCATTAATATAAATTAAGGAATAATCTCCAACCTCAATGTTGGAAGTGAAACTCAAACCAAGAGATACAAATGACTCCTTGGTAGAAGTCATATAGTGTAAAGCACCAGAATCTAGAACCCAATTATCTAAAATAGGTAACTGTGATCTCCTAAAATCATTAAGAGATTTCCCATGCTCATGAGATGGTGACAGAGTGGAGATAGATAACTTGTGTTTCCTAATGGCATCTTTAAAGGCTTGAATTCTCTTTAAACACCTAGACTCTTCATGGCCAGTCCCTCCATAATAGGAGCAAGATAGGTTGGACTTATTCTTAGATTTGGAAGATGGTTAGGGTTTAGATGAAGTAGTTTTAGTGGGTTTAGGTGAATTTTTAGGTGGAGGAGGAGTGTGATATGATTACATACCACTGAGAGTGGGGAGGGTGAATTAATGTTTAACAATAATGCAATTCAATTCCCAACTCTTCAAACTACTTAACCAATCATATCAATATGCAAGATAGATGAATGAAAGAACAAACATGAATGTAACCATTACATAAATATTTATGTGGGAAACCCTCATGGGTGAGAAAACCATTCTCAATTCTATAAAAAAATGGACCAAATTCCTATAATATGATCACAAACATGAGGCTTTAGTGAAGCACCCACTTCAAAAGGAGCACCAACCCCTAAGGTTGATAAGCAACAACTTATCATAGATGTTGAGAAAAAACATAACACATATCAAATGAAAAATTATTGAACTTTTATTTCTTCTAAATATAATATAAAAACCCTACAATAACACTCTTCTCCAAGTTTGCAACTCCACACAAGTCACTAACACCAAACTATCTCTTCAATACAAGCAAATAACCCCTTCACAAATCTTTCGCTCATATTAAAATATGCACTCATAAATATAGTAAAAATAATAAATAGAATCATAAAATTTTGATAAGTATAATGAAATTTTTCTCTGCTTAATCTCATACAAACATTGGTCACCAAGACCCCCAACAACCTTCACACAAGGTCTTCAAACATCAACACATACCTACTTATCTAGCTTGATCACACACACAAAGAGAATAAAAACATCTTGTATATATACCATTATAAATTATGGTCAGATATTTATCCTTATTATATCTTATAAATAACCACTTATGTATTAAAAATTTAGCCATGAACATTTGTAACAACTTTTTAGTTCATGTAGTGAGCCCATGTCTCATACTCCTTATGAGCGAAGCATAACTTCACTTTGTAAGACTATTTTTGACAAATAATATATTTTTAAAACCTTAAAAATCACTAAAATATATATTCAATGAGTCATAAACACTCTCTAACCATTAGGAACACTTGATCTGACCATCTTCCCTATAATCAAACTCAATCACTCAAATTGAGTTCCTTTTGCTAGCAAAACCATCATGGTCAACTATGAGTCAACCATTCACTCAACTCCAAGTGACTAAAAATAATAAAAAATACATGAAAAGAGGTAATACATATAAATCACCTCTAAGAGCTCAGACCCATCCCTACTCACTGATTAGGCCTTCTAATTCCACTTCTCACTTTGACTGGTTTTTCTCACTCATGGCACCCTTTCCTTCATATTGACTAGAAAAATTTTAGGACATATAAATTTGACATAGAGAAATGAATATTCTTAAAAATTTCCATGAATTTTTTAATAAATTTATAATATTTATCACATACCCATTTTTCCCTGGTTACTTTTAGAAATATCTCACAATATCAAAAACACTGTTAAGAAGAATTTTTCTGTGAGACCCACAAATAGTCAAGTTTGAAAAAAAACATACTAAAAATCCTATAGGATTCTTAAAAAATCTTAAAACATAATTATTTCCATACACCTCCTTATTAAGCATCAAAAATAAATATATTCAACATTAGGTCTTAAGACAAGGAATTTTGTACATAAAAACTTGCTTACCTTCTTAGCAATCGTTCATAAATAATAGGTCATTAATACATGAAATAATTATTGGAAATTTTTATTAGGAACCTTCCCAAATATCTCAAAAAATATCATCTCCCCATTCAAATTTTACATGAGCTGTAGAATGTTATAACTTTCCTCTCGAGCTCAAAATGCACCATTCGAGCACCCTCTGAAGCACATGAAGACTTTTATTAACTTTATCTCTCCTTATATAACCTCATACCTCATAAAAATGCTTTAAAAAACTTTATTTACCATATCCCATGAAAATATAATATTTACCAACTTATAAACACCCTTTGACCCTTCATAAGGGCTCACAAGCCCACCTAGGCTAACTAGGCCAAGAGCCAAACTATCTTGCAAACTACTAGCCACATTTTTTAAATCATCTATCTAACCTCTTAACATCCTATACATGTATAATATGTATATTCCAATCACACTAATATCCTTACCATGGCATACAATCCATAGGACTCAAAACCCTATAGGCAACCATGCATGGTCAAACCTACAAAGTAAAAACTAAACTATATACCTCATGAATGCCACATGAAGTCAACCCTTGAGCATAGAAAACATCAAGAACAAGTAAAACATAATAATACCAAGATCCAATCAGCCATAAAACGTCCACCTAGGACACCTATGCACACCCTTGCAAGTATCACATTACTCCAAGTACATTAGACCACCATGTTCCATCACTCTGACCTATTAGACCACTTTGTCATCAAAAATGCCACTTGACATCAATGAAAACACATATACCATCAATATCCCAATAATCTCCCCCTTTTTCATTGATGTCAACACTCTTTTTCTCTCTCCCCCTTTGCCAAAATGACAAAGGGGACTCTTTTCAACACTAGGTACCATAGAAAAAAAGCAAATGAGTTATAAGAAACTCATGAAAACATGATCACCTATAGGAAATTTTCTGAAAATGGACCATTCAAACCTCAAATAGGCACAACTCCCCTTGGAAGATGCTCTCACTCAGAAACTACTCTTGAACCATCAAGATCCTTGGACCTATGACCAATTTGCAAGGCAACATAGCTCCCCCTATGACCCTAATCCACTTTGATGGATCCCCCTCAGTCTAAACAACCCATGCAAACCTACAAGACCTCTAAGAATAGCTACCATCAACTCAAACAACAACATGAGCACCATAACATTATGCAAACTCACATGTCATTGCATTCAAGGCACCTTGTAGACCACCAAAGGCACTTCAAGAACACAACCATACCTGAAATATACTTATAATATGCCAACATTCTCAACTATAACCAAAAATCCAACCTTCTTTTTAATACTTTCTCAAAAATCTTCCTTTTCTTCACTAGGCCTACTTGGACTCCTTGTAGCCCTATCTGGCCAGTGTAGACCTCATAACTCTCTAACTTAATCATTTGAAACCATGAAATTCCATATCTAAATTCTATTATCATTCCCCCTTAGACATGCTGAGAATGAACTTCTAAATCATCCTTCTTAGCATACTTCTTTCTTTAGCCTACTAGCTAATTAGGCCTCCTAGTGAGCTAAAACTTGAATAAAATGAATTATACTCAATTATAGACCACTTTAAAAGTTTATTTAGATACCCATTTGGTCCATTCACCTAATTTTGAAGCTTCAAACCTCCAACTCCAACGTTTGACCACTTTTCCAAACACGCCTATATTATTAGGACTTTAAAGTAACATTTGGTTAAAAGTCAACCACCAATAAACATAGACACCTGAGCTAGATAGCACACCTAGAGACCACCAAAAATCACTACCATGACAAATTTAAATCCTCCACACCTTTTGGAACTATGACTTCCTTTAAGCCACCAAATGCATGCTCTTAAGAAGAGAAGCCAGTGACCACTCAAAACACTCCACCTGGCACAAAAAGATTCAACAACCTATGAAACCACCTAGATCATGTATAAAACACATGTTTAGACCTTCCTAAGAATAAAAAACTTCATGATACATCTTCATTCTTAAAATTACCTTTGAAACCAAGCATTCTATGTATACAAACTAAAACCTACAGTAGGCACCTTGACCAAATGGTCAAAATCACATCTGAGCACCTCATCAGCATTTCCAAACTATATTTCCTCCTTTGACATACCAAAACCAACTTTAATCATATATTAAAAAACTTATTTTCACCTTAGAACACCATATGAGCAACTTGGGCACTTTTTAGGCAGTCATTACTACCGAAAATGGTCAACAAAAACTTTTGTCCTTAAAACACACATCTAAGCATATCAAGACCTCAAACCACCTAAGAATAACTCATTAAAATCTCCCTCAAGACCTCATATAAATTACTTCTTCCTTATCCTTTAAATTATCATTCAACCAAGGCATCAAAAAGACATTTTAGGACTAGGAGACCTAAACATTCCTCTTGAACAAATAATCCTTCTTCTTCAACTACAAGATTCTCTTATGAAGCATAGATAGAGACCTCTAATCCCTCAAGACTAATTTAGAATAGTTTGAATCCTAGAGTGGCCCACATCTTCTCATATTCTTCTTCCTCTTTAGTCAACACAATCTTATTCTTCTTCTTTTTCTTCTTTGACTTGCCTGTGACTACCTCTTCTATTCTTGAAATTTTCTCCTCCTCTCTCAGACTTGAATAAGCAACAAATGAGGATTCCACCATGTCTTGATCTATATTATCAACTAAATTTACCTTTTTAGGTTTTGGCAATGACTGATCTATAAAAGAAATATCATCATCTAAAGCTACAGAATGATCCATACTTATCTTAAGGCTATCTTTTTCTTATTTCTTCAACTTGTCATTGTTTTTGATCTCTTCATTGAAAACATGAGCAGATAATGAAAATTATTCAATGAAAGAAGCACTCTCCACCTTTGAAAACACACAATCCTAACCTGTAAACATATTAACTATTACTTTCTTTTATTCCTTTGGCTTGTATAAGACTTTGTCTTTCCTCTCTTGAAAACTTGGAGCCTGATTGGTCTTGACTTGATTAAGATCCCCCTTTTTCTTAAAAAATTTAGCAATATGATCAAATCCCTTTCTATCAAAACATGTAATCCTTATTTGATACTAACAAATTTTGGCTAAGTGACTAGTACTTTGACAATTAAAACATGTTATATTCTTAGGAATAGACTCACCTTGCTTTATCTTCTTTGGACATTGATTAGCTAAATGTCCCATCTTTAAACACTTGAAGCATTTTATCTCATTCATAGGATTAGGCAGATTGATTTTCTTAGCCTTCATCTTGCAATCATTGGCCTTATGACCAAACTCATGACAAATATGATAATATCCATTAAAGTTCAAATGCTTTATGGCATTAGGCTATCTTACCTTGTTAGAGATAACACCCTTAGCTTGAGTATTGATTTTTTTAGGTTTGTCTTTCTCATCTTTAATGGTTTTCTATTTTTCTTGAGATACTACTAATGGCTTCTCAAAATTCCTAGACCTGTTATATCACTTGAAGACTTTTGATTCATTAACAAACTATCAAGATCATTTTTTTTTTCATACTTGGCAAAAGACTTAGCCTTACTCAAATCTTTCTTCAATTCATCATTCAAAAACTTGTTTTCTATAATCAACTTGGAACACTTGTCTTCCTTACCTTTTAGGCTTGAGGATATAGACTCCAATTTTAAATTTAAGAACATGATTTATCCTTCATTTTGAATATTATATTTAGTTATCTTAGCCCTCAAAAATACTGAATTGAACTTCATATTCTTTCAAACTGGCCTTCAAACTTTTACATACCTTTCTTTCAATTTTTAAATCTTTAAGAGAAATTTCTTGTTCACTCTCATAGTTTGGAATGTCTTCCTCATCTTCTTCATCTGATCCACTCTAGTTTCCTTTAATTTGATATGAACAATCACCTTCATCATCTAATTTGATTTCCATGAAAATGACTTCATCATCATTAGCTTCACTTTAATTATGACTATTATCAAATTGACTATCATAGCTTACTTTTGAGTCACTATCATCCATATTTATGTATATACTCCTTTTATCCTTATAGAACTTTCTTTTATTATCAAACTTCTTTAATGATCTCTTATTTGTATCAGACTTGAAACCTTTCTTACCCTTTGCTTGATCCTCATCCTTATCTTTCTTATGCTTGTGAGGACATTTACTCATAAAATGACCTAATTCACCATAGTTAAATAACTTAAAAGGAATCTTACCTCTATACTTACCTAATCTAGTCTTCAACTTTATTAAAACAAATCAATTAAATCATCATCAGATCTATCATCTAACATAGCATCTTTTCTTTGAGACCCCTTACTTTGTGTCTTCTTTTCTTTAGGCTTGTTCTCTACCTTGAAAGCAACATCCTTCTTAGGAGGCTTGTCTTCATTTATCCTCATCTCATAAATAGTGAGAGATCCATAAATCTCATCCATGTAATATCATGACTTTCATCAATTGTAGATACCTTAGAGTCAAACCTGTAAGATAGATATCTTAAAACCTTTTGAACAACAACATCCTCTTTAAGATCTTCTGCAAGACCTATAATCATATTGATAACATCATCTACTCTATTTAAGAAAGAATCCATAGAATCCTCCTTCATTTTGAGGCTCTCAAACTATCTTCTAAAAATTATCAATTTGGCTAGTTTGACCTTTGAGTCACCTTCATAGATTATCTCCAACTTGGTCCACATTTACTTAGTTTTTTGATAATGAATGACCTTTGAGAACTCATTCTCTGATAGACCACTAGAAATAGCATTCATGGCCTTTGAATTTCATTAAAATAGTTTATAATTAGTATCACTAGTATGAGAACTAGTAGGAAAAACATATCCATCAATAAAAATCTACCAAACATCAAATATTAGAGCCATGATAAAATTATGCATACTTGAACTCCAAAAGGCATAGTTAGAACCATTAAACAATGGATATTTTTTGGAAGAGAAACCACCTTGTATACCTTGACTTTCCATTGTACCTTAGAATCACCTTTCAATATATTAAGCCTCAAAATGACCTGATCTAATACCAATTAATAGAGGTACACACCACTGAGATGGGGGTGAATCAATTTTTAACAATAATGTAATTAAATTCCAAACTCTTCAAACTACTTAACCAATCACATCAATATGCAAGATAGATGAATCAAAGAACAAACATGAATGTAAACATTACACAAATATTTATGTGGTAAAAACTCATGGGGGAGAAAACCCATTCTCAATTATAAAAAACAATGGACTATAGTCCTATAAGATGATCACAAACATGAGGCTTTAGTGAAGCACCCACTTCACAACGAGCACTAACCCCTAAAGTTATCAAGCACCAACTTATCTAAGATGTTGAGCACCAACACAACACCTATAAAATGAATAATTTTTTAACTATGATTTATTCTCAATATAATAAATAAACCCTACAAGAACACTCTTCTCCAATTTTAAAACTCCACACAAGTCACCAACACCAAGCTATCTCTTCAACACAAGCAAATAACCCCTTCACAAATATTTCACTCATATTCAAATATGCACTCATAAATCTAGTAAAAATAATAAATATAATCATAAAATTATGTTGATTCTAATTTAAATAAATTCTACTCAATCTCATATTAACATTGGTCACCAAGACCCCCAACAACCTTCGCATAAAGTCTTCAAACATCAACACATACTTGCTTGTCTAGCTTGATCACACATATAAAGAGCATAAAAACATGTTGTATATATAACATTATAAATTATGGTCAGATATTTATCCTTAGTATATATTATAAATAATCACTTATGTCTTCCAAGGTCAGCCATGAACCTTTGCAACAACTTTTTAGTTCATGTAGTGAGCCCATGTCTCATATTCTTTACAAACGAAGCATATATTCACTTTGTAAGACTATTTTTTACCAATAATAGATTGGTAAAATATTTAAAATAAATAAATAATATATTAAATTACTCATCAACACTCTCTAACCATTAGGATCACTTGATCTAACCATCTACCCTGTAATCAAACTCAATCACTCAAATCAAGTTCCTTTTGCTAGCAAAACCATCATGGTCAACTATGAGTCAACCATTAACTTGAATCCAAATGAATAGTAACAATAAAATTTGAATTAATATATGTACTAAATCCAATACATCACCTACAATATCTTATACCCATCCTCACTCACTGATTAGGTCTTCCAATTCGTCTTCTCACTCTGACTACTTTTTCTCACTCATGGCACCCTTTCCTTCATATCGACTAGACAAATTTAAGGACCTATATATTTTACATAGATAAATTAATATTCATAAAAATTTAAATTAATTTTTTAATCAAGTTATAATCTTTATCACACACCCATTTTTTCCCTTGGTTACTTTCAAAAATCTCTCATAATATCAAAAACATTGTTAAGAAGTACTTTTCTGTGGGACCCGCAAATAGTTAAGTTTTACCAAACACATCCTAAAAATCCTAGAGGAGTCATATATAACATCAAAACATAATTATATCCATCTACATCATTATTAATCATCAATAATAAATATATTCAATATCAGGTCTTCAGACTAAGAATTTTGTAGATAAAAACCTACTTACCTTCTTAGCAATCATTCATAAATAATAGGCCATTAATCCATGAACTAATGCTTTTAAAAATTTATTATGAACCTTACCCAATATATATAAAATTATTATCTCCCCATACAAATTATACATGAGCTGAATAACATGAGAACTTTCCTCTCAAGATCAAAATGCACCATTGAGCACCCTCTAAAGCACATGAAGACTTTTCTTAACTTTCTCTCTCCTTATCTAACCTCAAACCTCATCAACATGCTTGGAAAAAACATTCCTAACCATATCCCATTCAAAGGCAATCTTTACCAACCTGAAAACACCCTTTGACCCTTCACAAGGCCTCATAAGCCCACCTAGGCCAACTAGGCCAAGAGCCAAACTATCTTTTAGACCACTAGCCACCTTTTCTAAATCATCTATCTGACCTCTCAACATCATATACATGTCAAATATGTATATTACAAGCACACTAAGCTCATTACCATGACATACAATCCATATGACTCAAAACCCTATAGGCAACCATGCATGGTCAAACCTACAAGGTACAAACTGAACTATATACCTAATGAAGGCCACATGAAGTCAATCCTTGAGCATAGAACACATTAGGAACAATTCAAACATCATCATAAAAATATCCATTCAACCATACAACATCCACCTAGGACACCCATGCACACCCTTGCGAGTATCACATTGTCCAAATACATTAGACCACCATGTTCTATCATTCTGACCTGTTAGACCACTTTATCATCACAAATTCCACTTGACATCAAGGATAACACATCTACCATCAATATCCCAATAGAGTGTTCTTATTCTTAGCCCTAGATTTTCCCTTAGACTTAGGATGTGAGTCCACTATTGATTTTTTATAGGTGTAAGACTCAAGGTGAGATAATTTTTATTCCTCCCTAGTGATTCTCTCACAAAACAACTCTAAATCTAGCATTTTAAATGTGGTGTCTAATGCATCCATACTAGAGAAAAAGGTATAAGCAAAGATTTGGAATGTGTTACTCAACTTAGATAAGATTAAGTACACACATTCTTCATCCCTTTTATCTCATCCACTCTCCTTTAACTATGTCAATAAATTATTAATCTTAGTGAGGTATTCTAAAATGGAAGAAAAATCATCTGGATTAAGTGAATTAAGTTGCAATTTAAGTTGCATGGCTCTCAAGTGGTCTACTATCCCAAATAACCCTTTTAACTTAGTCTACATTTTGAATAGAGAATCACACCCATAAAAATTAAATAATATACTATTACTCATATATCCCCCAATCAATCCCATACATTCTTCAAATTTACACTAATGCTAAAATTTCTCAAATTATCATGTGAATTGTGGTTATGTTTCATTCATTAGAGACCATAATCTTTTATATTTTATGATTATTTCCATTTGAGGTCTCCATGTGTGGTAATTATATGTATTTAAAGGCTCAAAATATTCAACAACAAAATTATAATCCATTCTAATAATCACCAAAGAGTATAAAGAATGTAAAGGGTACACAAAATTGACATCAAGACAACCCCCTAAAAGATTGTATTATAGGACCCTCTAATTTTGGCAATTTATAAAATAGTGAATTTTTACAATTTAATGTCACCAATGGATAGATAATCAAAAAATATGCACTTTTAAAAAATATATAACTCAAATCTAAGTTACGGTTCAAAAGATACAAGTGTTACGATTTCTCATAAAAATGGGTCAAAATGATTTAAAAACACTACAATCTGGTTTTAGTAACCAAAATGAAGAATAAAATAGTCATATAACCACTCATTGGAACAATAATTTTTCCATGGACTTGAAAAATCCAATGGAAGTGAAAAATAACCAATTGGGTGACCCCTATATGTGTGCAAGCGAGAAGGACTTCCTCTTAAGAAAAAATTCAACTATTAAGACAAATAAAATGAATGAACAATTGTTTCAAGAGAAAAAAAGGAATAGTTACTTGTGATTTTAGTCTTATATCTCTCACAAATAGATCCAATGCAATATAGAATAGATCTTATGTAGATTTAATACATCATTCAAATCTGTAACAGCAAAAAGATAATGCCTTGCAAGCAATTTCAACACCTCAGTCTTGAAAAATGATGCAGTAGTTAATCAATGCTTTTGATATTGGTTTTTTTCTACATAAAATGGGGCCTAATCTATCCAAAATACTTTATTGCATCATCATTATTTGGTCAAATCAAATTTGGTATATAACATAGTAGTAGTAGACTTAATGCCAAACTCAAATCTAAAATGGTTCTGCATGAGAATTCCAATACGAAGCTTCTCCCATTGCACCATGCATTATTTTAGATACATAGGTCTTACCCTAGGCTACCACCTAAACACACAAGTAAGGACCTTCCAACATCTCTCCCCTCCAGCACTATTTCACTCTAACACTCCTTTTCTTCACAGGTCTAGTCTAACACAACAAAAAAATAGATGATGCCAAGCTATAATGTCATGCTAGATCTTTGTTAAGCAATAGATCTAAGAAAAAAGGAACAAAATTAATTCCAAAGTTCCAAACTTGAAATTTCAATGGTAAAACTCCTCTAAATAGATTTTAATGCTAAAAATCCTCCAAACAAATTTCAATGCTCTGCAGATTAAAGATGCCTAGCTGTAAAATTTTAATGCTACCAAAGGTTTTTAAAACTAAAAATTCAACACATATTTAGCCAAAAAAAGGATACCAATCTGAGCAAAAATGCCTCTCTTTTTCTCCAACACCATAAGTAAAGGATTGCATGCTCTAACATGAAATAGAATGACACCAAAAATGGATGATGCCAAGCTTTAAAAAGATCTAAAAAAGGGTGAGGAAGATCTCCACCAACAAGGTCACCTTTCTCTACCAAGATGAAATTCCAAAATTCTATCTCAATGCCTATCATATATCTAAAAACAACAAATCTTAGATCTAAAGAAAATAAGATCTTAATGCTTAATGCTAAAAAAAAGATTTCAAAAGAAAAGTACTAAGATTTATAAGGATGTCAATATCTCCACATTAGTTTAGTGCCTCAGAAGCAACAAAAGCTTTAAAAAACAACAAAAACTTTGAAAAGTCTAAAAAAGGCACCAACATCTTCTCCCATGCTTCTATTCTATGCTTCTATAAAGACAAGAGGGAAGTGAAGTGAAATTATCTAAATTACAAGATAGTGGATGGTTGAAACTTCTTCAAGTCTCTAATACCATGTTAGGAATGGTAAAGGCATTCCAACCCAAAAAAAATTAAATTATTGACAAAAAACATCATAAAGAAGCTATAGATATGAAATTCAAAACAAGGTAGATCATATAATATTCATAAATGAAGCATATCAAAGTATGTCAGTACAAAGTTAGGCATGCTTATAGACCTAAGGAAAAATACTAAAATATCTAAGCTAACCAATGTCTAATAAAGTCTCACATGGACAAACTCACTACAAGATGAAATAGCTACCTAAGACACTAGAATATGTGAGTAAACACATGAAATACATATTATAGCATTTATAATATTGTAAAAATATTTGTATGGAAATATGATCTTTGTTAAAGGATGGGTAAGCCTACTCTATCCTCAAAAATGCCTCTTCATCCCAAATAGTTTTAGAACCATTTGAGAAATGGGGTTTGAATTTTGTTGGACCAATCAACCCACCATCTCAAGGAAAAGAGTATTTATTAGTATGTATTGATTATGTTACTAAGTGGACTAAAGTGCAAGCACTCACCTTTACTTACAAAGAAATGGTTGTTGATTTCCTATATCATAGGATCATGTTGAGATTTGGAGCTCTTAGATATATTATTTATAATCAAGGGCCTCAATTCATGTCTAACATGATCAAAGATTTGACAGAACTATACCAAATCAATCATCATAAATTCTCACCATATCACCCCCAAGCTAATGGGTAAGTGGAGGTCACTAACTAAGAGCTTGAAAACATTCTGACCAAAATAGTGAATAGTAACAAGAAAGATTGGGTAGATAGAGTACCTAAAGTAGTTTGGGCATATAATATAACATGGAAAACTACAATAAGAGTCTCTCCATATGAACTTATATTTGGAAAAAAACTTTTGTTTCCAATAGAGTTTTAAATATATACACTAAATATAGTAGTTGATATGGGATTTAATCTTGATGAAGCATAGAAGGAAAGAATCATGCAACTAAATGGGTTGGATGAACTAAGACTGGATGCACTCACTCAAACCAGCATGATCTATAAGTATCAAAAAAAGTGTCATGATACTCATCTCAGAGAACAATAGATTCAAGAAGGTGATTGGGCACTTCTATTTGATTCCAAATTCTATCATTTCAAAGGTAAACTCAATACAAGATGGTTGGGACCATACCTGATCAAAACTATTCACATCAATGTCTATGTCCAACTTTAACCAAATGATGGTTACCAAGTGACACTTTTGGTTAATGGTAAAATACTTAAAGTATATAGGATACCTATTATTAAGGAAGAATTTTTTAAGAAAAATCAAGACCAATTTGACCTTATGGAAAAACTTGTTTCTTCCACTAAGATCGAATGATCTTTATAGTAGACATCTAATAAGCGGGAGTGTTGAAAACTAGCAAATGGTAGTTCTCCTCCCTACAAATAATAATAATAATAATAATAATAATACTAATAAAAAAAAAGTATAAAAATATATAAAATTAAAAATTAAAAAAAAAAAATGTATTAAAAATAAAAATAAACTACTGAAAAGTGAAAACCAAAAATGGCACTTTTTAAATGAAACTTCTACAATAAACATGAACTATTATCTTATTAGATAACTTCTCAAAACTTTTTATCCTTGTAGGACACATGGAAACTTTAGGAGAAAAGCATGAATCCTTATAATAGAGGTATAATTGTATTTCCTTCCCAATAGGTTAGACATTTTCTATTTTATGTTCTACATGTATGAGCATTAGGTAGACAATACTTCTAAATATGGGTAAGTTCCTTTGATGCCACGTGGATGTGACTAACATCAGTATCATTTCTTGATTTCAAGACTTTATGTGGGGTTATTCCAAAGACCTTTTCAAAATATATGCATAAATAATTTCACATATCATTTCAAGTGACACCAAGTATGATCTTTCATGCCACATCATTAATGTTGACCCCAAAAAGTATGACCTCATTAAAAAAATTCTTGTTTCGAATTACTTGGCCATAATTTCTACTATAATTTTGTAATACCCCTTATTTGTTATTCATTGCCACATCATATCACAGTTTTCTTATCCTACTCAGTACTCTATGCGATTTTGAACTTATTTTTGCATTGTGCAAGCAAGTTTTTGAGAATATTGTGGATAGATACAAAGATAGGGGGTAAAAAGAAAAGTGAACCAGAGTTGGAAGAACTTATATTACAAGATGAATTTGCTAAGGTTGTTTTCAAAATAGAAAGATGGCTCAATTTTTTAAAGACACTCCAGGGTTTTTAAGAGAACATTTTTTAAGAATGTTTAGAAAATTTTGATGAAGCTCATTCTATAGCCCAGGGTGAACATATTCCCATTGATTTATTTGTTGTCAATGAACTTTCAAGGATTCTTAAAGAAGGTGTGGTCATTACTAAAAATTTGAGTTTTGTTAATATGATTCAAATGTTCATTGATGGAAATGAACCCCATGTTAAGTTGGCCAAAACTCCACAAGGCATGGCCAGAGGAATCATTTGGGATAGTCTTCCACTTCTATGGCACAATGTATCATATTGATTCATGAAATACTTCACTTGTGATGGATAGTTCACTATGTTTTATGGTGACACTATGCAACTTCTCATTCATCTGAAGAAAATAGCCACTAAACTTGAGTGTCAAGTAAACCTACCATCTTTTATTCACTGTGTTATTCATAATGTAGCTCAAAAACTAAAAACATGTACTTGTTTAATTAAACATCATGGTTTAATTCATCACATATGTTAGCACCATTTCTTGAAGAAACCTATGAGTGAAAAATCTTGGTCTTCATTTTTTTCAAAATTCACTCAAAAATTTTGGTAAGAAATTACAACATCTTGTTTCTCCTCCTTTGACAGTAAGAATAAAGGAAGGTCCATATTTTGTGCCTACAACTCTAAAGATGTTATGATGGAGGTTAAAAAGTAAAATGAAGGTTTCATAAAAAAAAACTACTCCATCTATCAAACCATGGTGAATTCATCAGTTGATTCTCTAGGAGGAAGAAGAAAGCAAGGTATAAGTAGCTAAAATTTTGGGGAGTTTAAATTCTCCCATAGAAGTTATAGATGTTGAACAGATAGTTGAAGAAACACAAAGCCCTACATAATATATTTCACTTGAATAAGAAAGATCCTTACCTTCCATAGTTGATAAGGGTAAATATCCACTCATCAAAGAAGCTTTGTCTTCTCCTCAGCATGTTCATAAAGACAAATATTTTCAACATGCTATGACCCTATCATGACATGAAAAAACTATCTGACGACAACAAATGGACCTAGAGTTTCTTAAATTGACCTTACAAGGTAAGGACCAAACCATTTCCAATTTATAAAGGTGATATGAATATTCTATTACTTAGGTTTATTCATAAGAAGTGATTATAACAATAGTTAATGCTGAACAAATTAGAATTCATAATCAATTATTCTCATAGTTTCATGAACTTAGTACTGTACAAAATTCCGTTACAAATAAAGATGCACAAATTGATAATCTAAAACACTCTATTTATATTAAGTATGATCAAATTGATAATATACAACACTCTATTATTTGTAAGGATGCATTACTTGGTCAATAAAACACTCATATATAAGAGCTGACAATTCATAATGTCAAGTTTTAAGCTACCATACAAGCTATGCAAAGGAAAACAAAGGAGATAGCTGTACAGACTAAAACACCCACAAGAGGTATTCCTTATTTTCCTCTACCCCTTCATGAGATTATTTTAGTTTGGAAGAAAGTTTAGACAAATATTTATAAGTTGGAAGCAGAGAATGCCAGAATCAAAATAGAGTCTCAAAAATAGTTGCAGTAGGCTCATACTTCTATTCAAAATGTTTGTGAAATTGTTGAGAAATTATTATCTCATATAAAACCTTCTTCCATGTATGTTTTATTTCTTCATTAATAGTTTTATAAGTGTAAAATGTAATTAATTTATCTTGATTTTCCCCATGTCATTAAAGATGAACATATATTCATGGATGTATGTATTAAAATCACTATAGAAAGATGAGATTAAATTTGTGAGTTTTATCTTTATAACATGTTATTCAGACACCAGTCTAGATTTTTGGTTAATTTGTTTGTGGGAAAACATAATTATGTGTTTTCCTTTCTACTATGATAAATCAAACTATTTGGAATCAAACACATAATTAATTCCTAGAACTACAGAATACTATAGGCTTATGTACAAGACCCTAGTTTCTAGAAGCTCACAAAATTCTTATTACTTTCCAACCCTTGTATCATATGTACATGAAAAAAAAATCCTGAGTTGTTAATAGAAAGTGTAGCACCCTTTTGATCTTTTGTCAGCCAATATTCCTCTAGTTGTATCTATATAAGTATCGATAGATGGGAGACATTACCTTGAAATGTAAGGAAGTCATGTCTCCCACTACCCTCAGTTGGAGTCTCTGAAGAGTTAGGGTTCTTGTTCAGATTATCACTTACCTCTTGGAAGAAGGAAGGTTAGATGTCTGGATTGGCATGAGATTTAGGCCACCTATTCCTCTTTGTCCCATGTCTCATTGGAAAAATTGGCATAATCAAGTAGAAGTATAATTTCAAGCATGGTTACACACTATGGTAAGAGATTTGGGATTTTTACCTAGAAATAATTGTGATTAGGGACATCATTTTCAAATTTATGATCTTATCCAATGATTGGAATTAGGTCTCGTTGATTAAAGAATAGTTCTCCCCTAGTTTTTAAGAGGACTTTCAAAAGGTAAAGTATGGGGGGGAAATGATGAGCATTTTATATAGCTCATTATATCTCATATAAATTATCCATAAGTGTTGCCTCTTGGTTATATATTACATTACATTTAATAGTTAAGGCCTCATCTAAGTAGGAAATGAGTGTGATTATCTTTTTTTCTTATGTGATACATTTTTGATTCTCTATCTTATTATTTGTGTCTAACTTGGATAAAATGAGTACAATTTTGCATACAAAGATACATCTTTATAGCGGGATTATTGTGAGATGTTATCAATAGTCTTCGAAACACCTTTTTGGTAATAATTTTGAAGACTTGGCATAGAACATAGTGAGCTATGAAAATCCTTAGTCGATCTCTAAGATCTATAGCTCTGAAGATGTTCCATCGAAGATCCAAAGATCTACCTAGGTAGCTTTGAAGACATTTTGATGAATCTCCAAAGACATGTCCAATCATGATCCTAAGATGCTTAGTCCTAATCCAAAGATGTCTAACTATACTTTATAGATTGATATAGTAACTCTAAATATATATTAGACACACACACACACACACACACACACACACACACACACACACACACACACACACACACACATATTCCCTCTTTAGATTTCTTCTTTTAGACATTAATATTAATAGTAATAGTCTAAAATGATCTAGATATAAATTTATTTCTATTTTGTAAAAACAGATGCAATCTCTTTAGATATATGTTATTTATTCTTGATCTATATTAGTTGAATCAATTCCAATGCCTCCCTATAAGTGTGGGATCTGATTCCTAGATCTTATATTTAGAATAAGTAGATTTGGCTATTTAAATCACCAAATTTTATCGTCTAAGAATATTCATTGAGATGTGCTTTAAGTAAATGTCTCCTTCTCATTCTAGGGTAATGGTAATAGGTAATAGAGAGAAGAAACATTCAAGTGTAATTTTTAGTATAATTTTTAATATATAGTAGAATTTGAAACATATATATATGTTCCTTTTGATAATGATGTATTAATAAAGTTTAGTATTTCATTCCATTATTGATTAAAAGTTGATTCTATTTTAATAAAGAAGCAAGGGCCCACTTTTAAAGGTACAATCACTGGGGGTGAATCAGTGATCCCAGATAATCGAGTTTCAATTATAATTCCTTAAAAGTCTTAATCATTCAATACATTCATGAGGCATACATCATTCATAGCAATGAACAAGAAAGACAATGCAAGATTAAGCACATAACCTATGACATACATGGGAAACCCTCTTGGGGAATAAAATCAACTAGAAATTATAATTGGACTACTATCCTATAATAACAAGAACAAATTTAGACCATCTATAAATGATCAAGGAACTACCATTCCTTATTTTAGAGAGATTGCAATCCCATAAGGAGCTACCACACTGATTTAGCTGAGCTACCACAACAACTAGACCTTTAACAAGTTTCACATTGAAATAAGGTTATAACCCTCTTAGATGTTGAGCTTCCACAATAACACCCATGAACAAAACATCTCCTCAACACTTATTTTCTACCAATCTAATGGAGATACAAAGTATATCATCTCCCTTCAAATCTACACACTCAATACATTCAAAGCTAGATTTTGGACCAATCTACATTTATTAGTAATAACTCTATCACCACAACACTCCTTGTTGGTCAAATTACATTACATACCTAAATTGACACATAAATATCAATTAGGACACATTACATATCCCAACTAACCCCACTTTCAACCCTTCACTCACACTCACTTCAACACACCTGTAACAACTCTATCATAATATTAAAACCATGAACAGATGGTCATACACATAGTAAACACTCTAACTTGCCTCTTAGATCAATCACTAATCTCATACAATATTTACCTTGACTTTTCTCACAACATACTCTCTCAAACAGCCTCTTGAGCAACTTTTCTCATTCTGCCTCTTCTAGGCTCATTAGGTATAATGACTTGTATGTCCTCCTACACCAATTTAATTAGAAAAGCATGTATGATCCTCTTTTCTCTTTTATGGTCCTCAATGACCTATACCTTTTCTTTCAAAGTTTCTTACTGTCACCTGGCTCCACATTCGCACTCTCTCATATAAGTCTTACAAGTCTAGAAACCATCATCTTTAGTTTCACCACTTATAGAACTATCATGATTATCAACATCTTGGTTAGATATTAGGCATATCTTAATGATTAAGACATATATCATATGAATACATGGCTCAATACAATCTTCATAGGTTATCCATAGCATCTATGGGTCACCTTTAAGTAGATATACCTTTTAATAAGACCCTTGTAGCTCTTATAGGTCTCATGAAGACCTATTCACCCAATTACCACATAAAATATCAAAAAAATATATATAAGACCACTTAAAAAATCATATTTACACATTACATGACCCCTTAGTCAACCTCAAATTCTTATAGTCATCATTGCACTCTTATATGCAAGCTTAATAAACATTTTGTGCACACAGTCACCATGAATGAACACACAGTCAAATTCTAAACCTTTATCCATACTACATATGATTGGTTAATCATTTATAATTCACATATATGGTCCTCATGGAGTATAAAACACTCCAAAATGGAAAATTTAACATGAAATGTCAAAATAACATCTACATAAGCTCAATTATCCTTCTCAAGTCACTTGTAGAACATATACAAAAACATAGCCAAATTTAAACTTCCATATCTATGTCTATACACACTTTAAAATATTAAAATATATATCTATAGATTTACCTTGTAATCTTCTACAACATTTATTTTTACTTCACTATCAAATTTTACCTAGATCAAAAGTTATGGCCCAAAAACTAGACATTGTTCTTTCCTTCATAATTTCAAATATTCAAATACAAATGGTCACAGTTAAACTTTGAATACTATGCTCACATCTCATGTCCTCTCAACTTTAGATCAATATCACACTTTTGATATTATTTTAACTTTAATGCATAGTCACCTATGCTCAAATGTTAAACCTCAGTAACTTTGACCTCATCTCATGCACCCTTACAATATTAACTAAATACATACCATTGATCTCTATGAATCAACCAAGCCTTTAACTATCAATGCTCACCATTAGATCTAGCTCATAACTCCCAAGATCATGATACTTGTAACCATTTCATTCCTTCTAATCACATATACCATTAACCACTGAGCAATTGTCCTCATCTCAGTGCTTCCTGACTTAGAACAAATATGCTCCTTTGATCCTTTTGTAAGGAGCTCGATCTTTACCTTCATTAACCAATAAAAACATTGACCTCTTCAACTAGATATGCTCTATAGATCTTAATTTTATTATTTCCCATGAGCCATTATATCTTCATCTAGTCCTGATCTTTAACAATGTGTAAAATAGACTAAGTATGGGAACCATTGTAATATGCCTAGAAGGCCAATTTTGCACAGTCATAACATTTGCCTCTCTCACTCACATGTTCTCAAATTTGGACCATATGATCTCCTCTCATAGGATAATATAACCATGTGACAAAATAATCCTATAACCGTCACATGCATGATATATATTTCCCTTAAAATTCCTTCTCAAAATCTTATGTCACAGAGCCAACTATGCTTAGGACTTGCCTATGAGGCCAAATTTACTCTTGCATAACTTTCATTGTGCTTAGTCACATGATTTAAAATTCAATTAATAGGATCATATCACATAATTTATTCCATCCATATATAAATATTCTAATTAAAACTTCACATGTGTGAGATATGATGTCAACAAACTGCTTACTCAGCTCTATATGAACATAGAAAACACTATCAAAATTTATGGGAGACCAACTTTGCACATGCATATATTTTGTTTCACTACATTCCATGACCTAAAAATTTTCACATAATAACTAGGAACAAAACTAAACAAACCCATATTATCAAATTCCCCTGACATGTCCACACATGTGAGATATGATACCATCAAACTACTTACTCGGCTCTTTCTTGCCTCATGCAAATTTGGCTAAATATGGGAAAATGTTGTCAAAATGCCTAGGAACCCAACTTTGCATTTGAATATCTTTTGATGTAATTATTTTAATGACTTTATATTGATAAAATAATAACTAGGAAAAATACTTAACAAACCCATGTGACCATTTCATCTTCAATCATCCACATGTGGTCATGGTGATGTCATCAAACTACTTACTCAGATTTTTTGCCACTGGACCTAAAGTGTCTAGATGAAAACTATGGACAACCATATGAATTCCACTTATGCACACAATCTCTAAAATCATATAAAACATCTTAGGTGCCTCTTTTACATCCTCAAATCACTATACTCATCCTTGAACATCTCTAACCATGTCAAAGTTGAAGATCAACCAATCCTACTTCAAGCACACTAGGACAAGCACATTGCACACTTTGTCATTGTCACATAGACTATCAAGGACCTTTATGCACTCACCTAGACACGTTCACGACAACTCTATAACAATTACCCCCTTTTTTATTGATATTAATAACCATCATATAGCAAAATATAGCTCACCTTCTTTCTCTTGTTTCAAGTACTCCCAAAATAGAAACTTTCTCCCCATTTGACATAAATATAAATTGGGGAAAATCTGATCTTGAGGACATAAGATACCACCAATAGGATATGACCACCATAAAAATATGATACAAACTCCCCCTTACCTTGAGCCTACCTCTTCTTGCCTTGACAAACTTCTTTTTGCTCCATGCCAACACTCTCTTCAACCAAGCACTACAATCAATGAAGAAAGAACACAAAAAACCATATAAATATGATGAAACACATCAAGAAACATATGAGAGGGACTCCCCCTAATAAATTTGAGAAATTCCACCTTCTGATCATCTTCATATCTCCACACACCATGGAGAACCACCACATATGTTAACTAGCCTTCTCTCTCAAACCACCTCAAGGAACACAAATCAAACTTCATACCACACACCAAATAGAAAACATTCTCTAAAACAACCTAATAACATACCTTGAAAAATTCATGACTTTCTCTTTTGGATAAACTAAACAAAAATCACATCTTCAAGACTAAGCATGTCTTAGACTCCTTATAACCCTACCTAAAACATGCAAAGCTCATAAATTTGTGTAGACACAACTTCAAAGCCTAAAACATCATATCTAGATTACTCTCATATTTCCCCTCAAGAATATAAATTTGAAACAACTAGCTCATCATCTACAATATACTTCCTTCACAAACCAACTACCCAATTAGGCTTCCAACATGACAAAAACATGAATAACTTGAGAACCACAAACCTTAATATCTCTATGAAGCTTGATTTGATAACCCATTTATCCCATTAAATATATTAAGAAGCCTCACACCTTAATTCACAAGGAAAACTAATTTTTTATCATAGCCCAAAACCCTAGAATCTCAAAACACACAGAGTCAACAAAGCTCCTTATGGTCAATGATCTTCACTAAAACTTATTTCACTCCTAGAGACACCCATCACACACTTCTAGACCAAAAATTGAGATTTCACACCTTTGTGATCTTTGACTTCCTATAAACCATTTTAGGTATGCTTGCCATTAAGCCAAAAACTGAGAAAACTGAGAACACTCAAAAATATTAAATTGGCACAAGCATACCTTCAAACCACAAAAGCACTTAGAGCACATCACAAAGAAATTCACAAACCTTATTGATCACCAAACACTTCTTGACATTGCATCAAACTCATTATGCCAACTAGAAAACACCCATTATGACCCTACACAATATCTCCTTCACAAACCTCTAGTGCAAACACATGAACTTGTTGCTCCCCCTAACTTCATGATTCACCAATAACATGACATCTCCAATGAATCTTCAAATATTATCCAATAAAATTCAATACTCATATAGAGATACCTTATCTTTAGAATATTGTGAACTTCCATGGCATACACAACTATTCAATAAGCCTTTAACAGGCTTAGCAATATCTAGAACATAAGCCTAGAAGAAAGGCCTTCAACTTATAGGCTTACCTAGCATCTACCACAAGCTGATATGTAGATAGATATTTGAAACTCACCTTTTTACTAGAGCATCCAAACCATGGTCAACAAGCTAACTCCTTCTCAAGATAGGATCACTAATATTATTCACAAGCTTCTTTTCTCTAACAAAATATATATAAAAAGAATGCAAAAACATACCTTATTTTTCATACCTTCTCATTAAATAATATCTAATAGCCACCAAGCTTCTTCTGACTGACAAGTGTCTCCTTTAAGCCTAGATAGAGACACCCCTTTGACATGGTGAGACTAAAAGTCCAAAAACTCAGGAGACTCCCATATCTTCATATCTTTCTCTAACTTACAGTCCTGTCTCATCATCCAATTGATTTTGAATAGATGTTTGACTTCATTCTTTGCTTCAGATTTGTCAATAAATTTTGATAGCATAAACTTTTGACTTTCCATCATTTTTTATTCTTTTTCCACCTTGGCAAATAATCCATCAAGACTCTTAGACTCAATAGATTTAGTCTCCTTATTCTTCTATCTCCATACCAAATTTTGACTCTTCTTGTCTTTTGTAGCCATCTTACCTAATTAATCCTTAAGCTTATCTTGATTTGCAACATACCCTCCCAGAGGAACTTTCTTATCAACCTTATGATTAGAAGAATTGGAAATGATTATCTTTAGTTTTAATACCTGATTTTATCCTTCCTCAAACCTTTTAGGAGATTTATATCCTTTGACATACCTTGAATACATCTTAACACCATTTGGATAGAATCTTGAAATATGTCCACTCTTATGACAATTGAAATAAATAACATCATTTGTACCTTTTAATAGATTTAAACTGTGATCAATATTTTTCCAAAAACTCCTATCATAACTCCATGAATGTCTATACTTGACGAGACTTCATTCTATAGTCCTTAGCTCTATGACCATACTTATTACATGTATAACAATGACCATGAAATAAACTAGCATACCTTAAAGAATTTGGTTGTCTAACAAACCTTCTTGCATTACTTTCAAATCTTGGATTCTCCTTGACATACTTAGGCTTCTCATTCTTCTTTTAAAGTTTATCCAACTTGACTACAACAAGCTCATCCTGATTATTTAAGGACCCCATCTCAATATTTAGCTGAGTTTACTCATCTTCTCTTACTTTTAGATTTATATTTATAGTTTTTAACTGATCCTTAAGAATACTAATTTTCTCTTCATCTTCTTTGGCCTTGTTTCCCATGTCTTTCAATATATATGCTTACACTTCAATAGACTTTATCTATTCTTGATACTTCTTTTCTTTTTTCTTGGATATACCGAACAAACTTACCTCAAGAGAACTAACTTATGATTCAAGATCTTTGATCATATTCCTCATGTTATGATTCCTCTTCTTCTACTACTTTATTTCACCAAGTACACTCATGAGCTTAACTTCTAGATCAACTTCTTCTTCCTTGTTGTCATCTTCTCTACTATTATGGCAAGCTTCTTTATCAAACATGATGTCCTTTTCTTTTGAACATAAACTTGTCTTGGCATCTACTAACTAAACCTTGAGATCATTTATAATATTCTCATCCTCTTTGGCATCTTTCTTCAAAGTACATATTTATTTTTCAAGTGCCTTAATCACAACCTTCCAATATTCATTTTATTTATTCAACTACTTAGCCATATTTCTACCTACTAAGGATCATCTTCAAGCTATTAGGCTTCCTCCAAAGGGACCATTCTGATACCAATTGCTAAAGGTACAATCACTGAGAGGGGGTAAATTAGTGAGCCTAGATAATCCAATTTAAATCCCAATTCCTTCAAACCCTTAATCATTAAATACATTCATTAGGCATACATCATTCATAGTAATGAATAAGAAAGACAATGCAAGATCAATCACATAATACGTGACATATGTGGGAAACCCTCTTGGAGAATAAAACCCACTTTAACTTATAGTTGGACTAATGTCTTGTAATAACAAGAACCAATTTAGACCATCTACAAATTATCAAGGAACTACCATTCCTTATTTTAGTGAGACTCAAATCCCACAAGGAGCTACCACACATGTCTAGCTGAGCTACCACAACAACTAGACCTTTAGAAAGTTTTACCTTACAAGAAGGTTTCAACCCCCTTAGATGTTGAGCTACCATAACAACACCTATGAACAAAACATCTCCTCAAAATTTATTGCCTAACAATCTAATAGAGATATAAAGTATATCAGTTCTCTTCAAATTTACACACTTAATGCATCTAAATGCACCTTTTATACCACTCTACACTTATTAGTAATAATTATATCACCACAACACTCCATTTTGGTTTAATCACATCAAATACTTGAACCAACACATAAATATCAATTGGAACACATTACATATCTCAACTAAACCCACTCTTCAACCCTTCACTCACACTCACTTCAACACACCTATAACAACTCTATCATAAAAATAATAACATGATGACATAGTCATATACATATTCAGCACATTGATCTACCTCTTAGATCAATCACCAATCTCATATATTCTTCACCTTGCCTTCACTCATAATATACTCTCTCAAACATCCTCTTGATCAACTTTGCTCATTTTGCCTCTTCTAGGCTCATTAGGTCTAATAACCTATATGTCCTCCTACACCAACTTAATCAAATAAGCACGTATGATCCTCTTCACTCTTTACTGGTCCTCACTAACTTATACCTTTTCTTTTAAAATTTATTACCTTCACTTGGCTCTACATTCATATTCTCTCATACAAGTCTTATAAATCTAGAAACCATCATCTTGGTTTTAGAATTTATAGAGATATCATGATTATCAACATCTTGATCAGCCATTAGGCATGTCTTAACCCTTAATACATATATCATATGAAGACGCATATCAATATAATCTTCATAGGTTGGCAACAGCATCTATGGGTCACTTTTAAGCAGCTATACCTTTTAATAAGGCCCTTGTAGATCTTATAGGTCTCATGGAGACCTATTCACCAATTTATTACATCAATGAGAGAAAAAAAAGAACATAGTACCACTTCCAAAAATCATAATCCCACACTACATTACCCCTTAGTCATCCTCAAATGCTTATAGTCATCATTGCACTCTTATGTGCAATCTCAATCCACATTATATGCACACAATCACCATGAATGAATACATAGTGAACTTCCAAGCCTATGATCATATTACATATGATTATTAAATCCTTCATAATGTACACATATAGTCTTTATGGAGTCTAAAATACTCCCTAATTACTAATTCATCATTAAACATTGAAACAACATCTACACAAGCTCAATTATCCTTCTTGGGTCACTTGCAGAACATATACAAAAATATAGTCAATTTTAAACCTTAATAACTATGTTTTACACACTTTTAAATATTTAATTATATATTACCATATGTTGCCTTGAAATCCTCTACAACTTTTATTTTAATTTCACTATCAAATTCTATCTAGATCAAAATTTATGGCCCAAAAACTAGACACTGGTCTTTCCTTCAAAATTTTAAATATTCAAATACAAATGGTCACAGTTAAACTTTGAATAATATACTCACATCTCATGTCATATCAACTTTATATCAATCTCAAATCATTTATTTTTTCTTAAATTTAATACATAGGTGCCAATTCTCAAAGGTTAAACCTTAGTCACTTTGACCTCATCTCATGCACTCTTACAATATTGACTAAATACGTACCATTGATCTCTATGGATCAAATAGGTATTTAACTATCAAAACTCACAATTAGATACAACTCAAAACTCCATAGATCATGACACTTGGAAACCTAATGTTATTTTTGAGAACTTATACCATTAACCACCAATCACTTATCCTCAACTCATTACTTCCTGAGTCCTTGGAACAAACATGCTCTATTGATCCTTTTGTAAGGAGCTCGATCTTTACCTTCATTAACCAATAAACATTTTGACCCCTTTAAATATATATGCACCATATATCTTAATTTAATGATTACCTATGATACATTATATCTTCATTTGGTCCTAATATTTAATAATGTGCAAAATAGACTATGGGAACCATTGCACTACACCTAGAAGGCCAAAGTTGCATAGTCATAACTTTTGCCTCACTCACTCACATGTTCTCAAATTTGGACCATATAATCTCTTCTCATAAGATAATCCAACAATGTGAAAAACTAATATTATAACCCTCACACATTTGAGATATATTTCTATTAAAATTCCTTCTAAAAATCTTCTATCACAGAGCTAACTATGCTTAGAACTTGTTTGTGAGGCTAATTTGCTCTTGCATAACTTTCATTACGCTTAGTCGCATGATCTAAAATTTAGCACATAAGATCCTATCACATAGGGTATTACATAAATATATAAATATACTCATAAACCTTCATATATGTGATATATGATGTCAAAAAATTTCTTACTTAACTCTATTTAAACATATAAAACACTGTCAAAATGCCTAAGAGCCCAACTTTACACATGCATATATTTTATCGTGCTACATCGCATGACCCAAAATTTGGTGCTTAAGAACTAGGAACAAAATTTAAAAAAACCATATAATATACTTATCCTAAAATATCCACATGTGAAATATATTCCACCATCAAACTACTTACTTAGTTCCTTCTTGCCTCATGCAAATTTGGCCAAGTATGAGAAATATTGTCAAAATACTTTGGATCCTAACTTTGCACTTTCATATATTTTGATGCACTTAGGTGAATGATATAATATTTAGTGCATAATAACTAGGCACAACACTAAATAGACCAATGTGACCATTTCCTCCTAACTCATCCACACGTGGTAATGGTGATATCATCAAACTCCCTACTCAGATTTTCTACCACTGCACCTAAAGTGTCTAGATGAAAATTATGGATATCCAAATGAATTCAAATTATGCACAAAATCACTCAAATCATATAAAAAAATATTAGGGACCTCTTTCACATCCTCAATTCACCATACTCATCCCTAAATATCTCTAACCATGTCAAAGCTGAAGATCAACCAATGTTACTTCAAGCACACTAGGACAAGCACATTGCACACTTTGTCATTGTCACATAAACTATCAAATCACTTCATCCACTCACCTATAAACCTTAATGACATCACCATAGCATAATCATGAAAACTTTCCAACAATCTCCCCCTTTATCATTGATGTCAATAACCATCATATAGCAAAATATAGCTCACCCTTCTCTCTTTTTATGCATTCCCAAAATAGGAACTTTCTCCCCCTTTGACACCATGAAAAAGTGGGCAAAATATTATTTTAAGGACCTAAAAATACCACCAATAGGATATTACCACATTATAAAGATGACACAAACTCCCCCTTACCTTGATCTTACCTCTTCTTGCCTTGACAAACTTCCTCTTACCCCATACCAACACTCTCTTATACCAAGCACTGCAATCAATGAAGAAAGAACACACAAAACCATATAAATATAATGGAACACATCAAGAAACATTTGATATCGAATCAACTTAAGAACTTTGATTAATTTCACCTTATGATCATATTCAAATCTCCACACACCATGAAGAAGCACCACATATGCTAACTAGCCTTCTCTCTTCAAACCACCTCAAAGACCACCAAAATAACTTCATGCCACATGCCAAATAAGAAACATTATCTAAAAATACCTGATAAAATACCTTAAAAAACTAATGTCTTTCCCTTTTGGACAAACTAAGCAAAAAGCACATCTTCAAGACTAGCCTTGTCTTAGATTCCTTGTAGCCCTACTTAGAACTTGCAGAGCCCACAACTTTAAGTAGACATAACTTCAAGACTTGAAACTTTATATATAGAGAACTCTCATATTCCCCCTCAATCACATTAATTTTAAACAACAATCTCATCCTCTATAATATACTTCTTTCATAAAATAACTACCTAATTAGGCCTCCAACATGACATAAACATAATAACTTGAGAACCACAAGCCATCAGATCTTTATGAAGCTTGATTTGAAAACCCATTTGGCCCATTAAACATATTAAGAATCCTAAGGTCTCAATTCATAATTCAAACTAATTTTATAGCATATCTTAAAACCCTAGAATCTCAAAACATATAGAGTCAACAAACCTCCTTCTAGTCACTAAAACTTCATGCACACCTAGAGACACCCATCACACACTTTTGGACCAAAAATTAAATTTTCACACCTTTGGGAGCCATGACTTCCTATAACCCATTTTATGCCTACTTTCCCTTAAGCCAAAAACTAAGAAAACTGATGGCACTCAAAAATATTCAATTGGCACAAACATACCTTCAAACCACAACAACACCTACAGCACATCACAAAGAAATACATAGACCTTTTTTTATCACTAAGCACTTCTTTAAATTTCATCAAACTCATTATGCCAATTGGAAAACACCCATCCTAACCTTGCATAATATCTCATTCACAAACCTCTGAAGTAAACACATGAACTTATTGCTCCCCCTAACTTCATGCTTTACTAAGAACATGACATCTTCAACAAGTCTTCAAATACTATTCAATCACATTCAATAATCATATAAACATACCTCATCTTTAGAACATTATGAACTTCCATGAAATACACAACTATTCAACAAGCCTTTAATAGGCTTAACAAGATATAGAACATAAGCCCAGAAGAAAGGCCTTCAACTTATAGGCTTACCTAGAATCAACCACAAACTGATATGTAGATAGATATTTGAAACTCAGCTTTATACTAGAGCATCCAAACCATGATCAACAAGCTAAATCATTTTCAAGATAAGACCATTGAGATTCTTCATAATCTTATTTTCTCTAACAAAAGATATATATAAAAACAATGCATAAACATACCTTATTTTTCACACCTTCTCATCAAACAATATCTAATAACCACCAAGCTTCCTCTAATAGACAAGTGTCTCCTTAAAGCCTAGATAGAGACACCCATTTGACATGGTGAGACTAAAAGTCCATAAACTCAAGAGACTCCCATATATCCATATCTTTCTTTTACTTCCAATCCTATCTCATCATCCAATTGATTTTGAATGGATGTTGAACTTCATTCTTTGCTTTAGATTTGTCAATAAATGTTGACTTCATAAACTCTTGACTTTCCTTCATTTTTGATTCTTTTTCCACCTTGGCAAACAATCCATCAAGACTATTGGACTTAACAGAGTTAGTCCCCTTAGTCTTTACTACCTCAGGTCTCTATACCAAAGTTTGACTCTTCTTATCTTTTACAACCATCTTAGTTGATCCTTGAGCTTATCCTAATTTGCAACATATCCTTCTAGAGAAACTTTATTATCAATCTTATGAATAAAACAATTGGAAATGATTACTTTTGGTTTTCATACCTAAGTTTATTCTTTCTCAAACCTTCTAGGATTTTTATATACTTTGACACGCTTTGAATACCTTTTAACACCATTTGGATAGAATCTTGAAATATGTCCACTCTTATGACATTTGAAAAAAATAACATCATTTGTACCTTTTGATAGATCTGAACTGTGATCAATATTTGGCCAACAATTCCTTCTATCATAGCTCCATGAATGTCCATACTTGACTAACTTCATTCTATAGTCCTTAGCTCTATGACCATACTTATTACATGTATAACAATGACCATGAAATAAACTAGCATACCTTGAAGCATTTGGTTTTCTAACAACCCTTATTCTTGACATACTCAAGCTTCTCATGCTTCTTTTCAAGTTTATCCAACTTGACTATAATAAGATCATGTTGACTCTTTAAGGATCACAACTCAATCTTTAGCTTAATGTACTCATCTTCTCTTGCTTTTAGATTTACATTTGCAATCTTTAACTAATCTTAAAGAATATTGATTTTCTCTTCATCTTCTTTGGCCTTTTTGTCCATGTCTTTCAATCTATATGCTTGCACATCAGTAAAATTTATCCATTCTTGATACTTATTTTCTTATTTCTTGGATATGCCAAATAAACTTACCTCAAGAGAACTAACATGTGCTTTAAGACAAAGCTTTGATCATATTCCTCATTTTATGATTCCTCTTCTTTTGTTTCTTTAGTTCACCAAGTGCATTCATGAGTTTAGTTTCTAGATCAACTTCTTATTCCTTGTTGTTATCTTCTCTAATGTTATGGAAAGTTTATTTATCAAACATGATGTCCTTTTCTTTTGAACACAAACTTGTCTTGGTATCTACTAACTAAACTTTGAAATCATTGATAATATTCTCATCCTCTTTGGAATCTTTCTTCAAAGTACATATATGTTCTTCAAGTGCCTTGATTATAGCCTTCTACTATTCATTTTATTTCTTCAATTGCTTATCCATAGTTGTACCTACTTAAGATTACCTTCAAGTTTTTAGGCTTCCTCAAAAGGACCCAATCTGATACCAATTATTAAATGTATAATCACTGAGAGGGGGGGTGAATCAGTGAGCCTAGCTAATCTGATTTCAATTCCATTTCCTTCAAACCGTTAATCATTCAATACATTCATGAAGCATACATCATTCATAGTAATGAACAAGAAATATAATTCAAGATCAAGCACATAATACATGACATACGTGGGAAACCCTCTTGGGTAATAAAACCCATTAGAACCTACAATTGAACTACTATCCTATAATAATAACCAATCTAGACCATCTACAAATGATCAACTACCATTCTTAATTTTAGTGAGACTATAATCCCATAAGGAGCTACCACAATAACTAGACCTTTAGCAAGTTTCACCTTACATGGAGGCTATAACCCCCTTAGATGTTGAGCTTCCATAATAATACCTATGAATAGAACATCTCCTCAACACTAATTTCTTTCCAATCTGATGGAGATACAAATTATATCAACTCTCTTCAACTTTGCATACTCAATGCATCCAAATCCACCTTTTAGACCACTCTACACTTCTTAATAACAACTCTATCACCACAACACTCCATATTAGTCAAATCACATTAAATACTTAAACCAACACACAAAGATAAATTGGGACACATTACATACTTGAACCAACCCACAAATATCAATTAGGACACATTATATATCCCAACTAACCCCACTCTTCAACCCTTCTCTCACACTCACTTCAGCACACCTATAATAACTCTATCATAACAATAGTAGCATGACCAAATGGTCATACACATATTCCATACTCTTATCTACCACTCATATTAATCACCAATCTCATACATTATTCACCTTATCTTCACTCACAATATACTCTCTCAAACATCCTCTTGAGGAACTTTGCTCATTCTTCCTCTTTTGGCTCATCAGGTCTAATGACCTATATGCCCTCCTACACTAACTTAATTAAACAATCATGTCTGATCCTCTTCACTCTCTCATATTTCTCACTGACCTGTACCTTCTCTTTCAAATATTCTTACCTTCACTTGACTCCACATTTTCACTCTCTCATACAAGTCTTACAAATCTAGAAACCATCATCTTTGGTTTCACCATTTATAGAGATAACATGATTATCAACATCTTAGTCAAAAATTAGGCATGTATTAACCCTTAATGCATCTATCATATGAATACATATCTCAATAAAATCTTCATAAGTTTACCATAGCATCTATGGGCCACCTTTGATTAGCTACACCTTTTAATAAGGCCCTTGTAGCTTTTATAGGTCTCATGGAGACCTATCCACCCATTTATCACATCAATGAGAAAAAAAATAACATAATACCACTTATAAAAATCATATTTCCACACTACATGACCCCTTAGTCATCCTCAAATGCTTACAATCATCATTGCACTCTTTTATGCAAGCTTAATCAACATTTTGTACACACAGTCACCATGAACGAATACATAGTTGACTTATAAACCTATGTTCATATTAAATATAATTGGTAAATATTTAATAATTCACATATATGTTCTTCATAGAGTCTAAAACACTCCCCAATTTCTAATTCATCATGAAACATCGAAACAACATTTACACAAGCTCAATTATCCTTTTTGGGTCACTTGCAGAACATATATGAAAACATAGTCAAGTTTGAACCTTCATAGCTATGATTGTACATAATTTTATATCTTAAAATATATATTTCCATATATACCTTGGAATCCTCTACAAATTTTATTTTTAATGCACTATAAAACTCTGCTTGGATCGAAAGTTATGGCCTAAAAACCAGACACTGGTCTTTCCTTCATAATTTCAAATATTCAAATATAAATGGTCACAGTTAAACTTAGAACACTATTATCACATATCATATCCTCTTATATTTAGATCAATATCACACCATCAATATTCTCCTAAATTTAACTCATAGGCACTAATGCTCAAATATTAAACCTTGGTCACTTTGACCTCATCTCGTGCACCCTTGTAATATTGACTAAATATGCATTGTTGATCTCTATGGATCAACTAGGTCTTTAACTATCAATAGTCACTAATATATGTAGCTTAGAACTCTTTATATCATAAAACTTGGCACCCTCATGTTCTTTATGATCACTTATACCATTAACCATTGAGTACTTTATCTCATCTCACTACTTCCTAACTCCTTGGAACAAACACGTTCCATTGATCCTTTTATAAGGAGCTCGATCTTTACCTTCATTAACCAATGAACACTTTGAAATATTTTACAAGATACACATTATATATCTTGATTTTAATATTGACCATGAGCCATTATGTTTTCATCTGGTCGTGATCTTTAATAATGTACCATATAGACTAAGTATGGGAACCATTACAATACGCGTGGAAGGCCAACTTTACACAGTCAAAACTTTTGCCTCACTCAATTGCATGTTCTCAAATTTGGACCATATAATCTCCTCTCATAATATAATTCAACCATGTGAAAAAATTATCCTTTAACCTTTAAATGTTTGAGATATATTTCCATTAAAATGTCTTCTCAAAATCTTCTATCATAGAGTCAACTATGTTTAGAACTTGCTTGTGAGGCTAACTTTGCTCTTGCAAAACTTTCATTATGCTTAGTCACATGATTTGAAATTTAGTACATAATATCCTATCACATAGGGTATTCCATCCATATATCAATCTAATCTTAAAACCTACACACATGTGATATATGATGTCAACAAACTACTTACTCAACTTTATTTGAGCATAGAAGACCTTGTTAAAATGCCTGGGAGCCCAACTTTGCACATGCATATCTTTTATCACATTATATCACATGACTTGAAATTTGGCTCATAATAACTAGGTAAAAAATTTAACAAACCCATATGATCAACTTCTCCTAAAATTCCCACACATGTGATATATTCCACCATCAAACTCCTTATTCGACTCTTTCTTACCTCATGCAAATTTAGCCAAGTATGGGAAAATACTATCAAAATGCCTAAGAGCCCAAATTTTCACTTGCATATCATTTAACACACTTAGGTGCATGACATAAAATTTATCAAATAATAACAATGCACAATACTAAATAAACCCATATGACCATTTCCTCTTAACTCATCCACATGTGGCAATGGTAATGTCATCAAACTGCCTACTTAGATTTTCTACCACTGGACCCAAAGTGTCAATATGAAAACTATGGATAACTAAATGAATTTCACTTATTCACACAAGAACTAAAATCATATAAAACATCTTAGGGACCTCTTTCACATCCTTAAATCACCATACTCATCCTTGAACATCTCTAACCATGCCAAAGCTAAAGATCAACCAATCCTACTTCAAGCACATTAGGACAAGCACATTGCACACTTTGTCATTATCACATAGACTATAAACTCACTTCATCCACTCACTTGGACACCTTTATTAAATCACCATGACATCATCATGACAACTCTCTAACAATCTCTCATTTTTCATTAATGTTAGCAAACATCATATAGCAAAATATAGCTCACCTTCCTTCTTTCCTTTCAAGCACTCCTAGAATAGGAACTATTGTCATCAAATTGTACACCCTAGGATGTTCTATAAAATTCTTTCAATTTTATGCAACATTGAATCATCCCTCTATTTTGTGAGAACTTGTAAGAGAGATGAGTCTCTAGAATTGAAAAGGGCTAACTCCTTGAATTCTTCTCTAAGTGTCTATCACTTAATACCTAATCTAATACTTATTCATGAAAAGATTCAAGAGCTTGCATAAAATAGGAAACTATGCTAAAGAGGTGATCCACCAAGAATTTATCCCACCAACTATCACACTTCTACTAAATAACAATGCTTTCCAAGACTAATTTCATGTATTGAAAGATACTAACATAGTGTCTCAATGTGAAGGTAACATGCTTGAAATAGTCAACAAGATACTCAACCTAAGGGTCAGATTACACACCATAATTACAATTTCATACTTGAAAGAGAGTTTAATACATTCAACACACTTCACATGACATGTTAACATTAGAAACTTTTTTCAAACATGAAGGATAAACAGAGTAAGGATGATGCTATCACTTGGCTCTGTTATACATCACTCACACACTCAGACAAAAGTTCATAACTCAAAATTGGTCTTGTATTCATTATTAAAAATAAAATTTTAATGTCATTTTAGCAAGGCTTCACCATACCAAAAATGTGGTCCTTTTTAATAGTCAAAAATGGCTCAATTTATAAAACTTTGGGGAAGAGAGAGAGAGGAGGAGCTAAAGAGACACAAGGACATGTGTCTGTATGTGAGAATCAATTAAAAATGCATGAAAGAGATGGATGGAGTGATCCATGTCATGCCAGTAGGTTTTCTTGTCCAAAACAATTCATGATAATTGTGGCAAGTGGCATAAAACTTTTAGGAGTGGCATAGGAAACTAATTCTATCGAAGATCATCCACGAGAGTTGAAAATTGAAAATAGAGAAGCTAACACATAACACTAATGAGGGGTAATGGAACTCATGATGATAGTTATAAAATGTTCTTTCTAACTACTATCTATCCTCCAAAAAGTGTAATGTACCTTTCAAAGTTTTTGTTTGGTCCATTTTTCTTGAAAAGTGCCCTTCAAAGAAGTTGTAAAGTACTCTTCAAAAAAAGTGAAATGCCCTTTGGGAAACTTGAAATGATTCCTTCAAAAAAGATCAATTGGATTGTTTAAGATGAAAAATACCCTTTGGAAAAGTTACAAAGTACCCTTCGGCTTTGAAAGGATATCTTTCAAAAAAAATGTGTAGGGTAGCTCTTGGAGACTTATCCTTCAGGAAATTTGAAAACAAAATGTCCAAAAGAAATATACTTGAGGAAAAAAATGCTTTGGACAAAAATTCTGAAAGAATTTGACAAGGGCTTAGGACAAAAAACCCAAAATAATTATACAAAGGCTTAGAACAAAGAACCTAAAATAATTAGGCAAAGGTTTAGAACAAAGACGAAAATGTACCTTTCAAAATAAATAACACTTGGTATGTTTGTGAGATTTTTAAAGAAAATTTATTTTGAAGGAAAACTAAGTATTGGTCAATATCCAAATTTGAAAGGTGCAAACCTAGGGTATGGAATTTGACCAACATTCTTGGTGATTCTTGGGTATGGCATGCCTATTATGCCTAAGACTAGTTACCTAAATCCTTCCATTGGGCATGGAGTCATGCAAATGAGCACTTAGATTATCATGAATAGACCTTGGATTAACCATAAGATAATTGAAATTACACAAGACACATGCAAAACAAAAGAAAGGAAAAAACATCTATGCTACAAAGCACTTAGAGAACACAACAAAAATCTAAAACAAAACTAGACTAAACACACACCTATGCTACTGTTTATAAGATAGACCTACAAGGACTAATGGCAAAACTTTAGATGTATCCCATTCATAAGCATAGGTAATTCTTCTCCATTCATCTTAGTCAGTTGAAAGGAGTTATTTTGATTGAACTTATTGATGATGTAAGGAAAACTCCATAAAGCACCAAAATTTGTAGGTTTACTTAGTTTTTCTCTATCCTCATCCCATTTCAAAACCAAGTCACCTTCCTTGAACACCATTGTACTTTATCTTTTGTTAAAGGACTTATTTATGAGTACTTAGTGGTGTTCCATGGTCTTATGTGCATTGTCCCTTGCTTTTTTTAGTTGCATTAGTTCTATCAATATGACTTCTATTGAAGTATTTTCTAGTAGTTCTAGTTGATGTGTAAGTCCTATATCAAGAAGCTTTTGAGAGATGGACAACATAGATTCTTTCCCATAAACAAGCACAAAGGGAGAGTTACCAATTGATCTCTTAAGAGTGATCCTATTAGCCCATAAGGTGGTCTTAAACTTGGTGTGCCATTCTCCTTGATTGTTTTTCAATGTCCTCTTGATGATCTTGATGAGGTTATTATTAGTAGACTCAACCAATCCATTACCTTAAGGGTAATAGTTGGATGAGGTGCTTAAGTAGATTACATTCCTATTTGCCTACTCAAAATTTTTATCACTCATAAAATCAAGTGCATTATTAGAAATGATAGTATAAGGAACCCCAAATCTTGTTGTGATACTCTCATAAAATTCCAAAATTGCATTTTCATTTGCCTCCTTCAATGCAATAGCTTATACCCACCTTGTGAAGTACTCAATAGTAGTTAATAGCCATTTGTGTCTAGCACTTGATATAGGGTTGATCATACCAATGAAATCAAGGGCCCATTACATGAAATGCTAGTCTACCTAGATAGGATTCAATGGAAGGGTTGCAAGTTTTTACTTGCCTACAAAAAAGGCACATTGAGGGCATCTCCTAACCCAAGAGTAGCAATCCTTGAAAAAGCTAGGCCAATAATACCCTACCCTCATTAACTTTGTAGCTATTATTTTTGGGTAGAAATTACCTCCATCTACACCATTATGAAACTTTTATATCAAGATGCCAAACTAATCATTATCAACACACCTTAGTAGTACACCATTCACATCCTTATGAAAGAGGATACCATCTATAATACAATAAGGAATGGTTTAAAATCTAAAATACCTTCTTTATGACTTGTTCAAACCATTAGGGAAATCACCATTCTGGAGGAAACCAATGATGTCTTGTGTCCAACTTTGAATTGGTATGTGACTAGTTGGTTAGGGATGAGATTGATTAACCAAGACTTCTTCCCTTGGCCCTTGAAGATTTGAAGCTAGATGTTCACACAACCTCTTTGCTCTTACCAAGTTTTTTGCCTTGATATCAACATCATACTCCATTACCTTTTTGATCTACCTAGCTCTCTTCTCATTGAGGTCTTTACTTAAGAGGAACTATTTGGTGCTAGGATGAGAAACCATGACATGTATCTTGTTATTTGAAACCATGTGCCTAAAAATTTTCAAACCTCTTATAACAGCTACATCCTACTTCTAAACAAACATATACTTGACCTCATAATCTTCCAATCGTTAACTAAAGAATGCAATGGGTTGTTCAATTTCCTCATCATTATTTTTCATAAGCATAGCTGAGATTATGTCCAAGGTTATAAAAAGTATAGAGTATGAAATACTTGGTTTTAAGAGAGTAGGAGATTGGGAAATTGCTTGTTTGATTTCCTCAAAATTGTTATTACCCTCCTTTGTCCAAGCAAAATTTTGGTTATTCTTGAGCATGGTTGTAATAGGCTTCACCAAAGTAGAAAATATTATAATAAACCTTCTTACAAAGTTGATCTTTCCTAATAAACTTTGTAAACCTTTCTTGTGTATAAGCAAAGACAAGCCTATAATGGCTTCAATCCTTTCATGGTCAATAAATAGGCCTTCTTTTGACACAATGTGACCTAATAATTTACCTTCATGAATAGAAAAGATACATTTTTTTGGGTTAAGAGAAACTCCAAATTCTCTACACTTCTCAAATACTTGTCTTAGATGTTTCATGTGGTCATTAGCATCCTTAGAAAAAATAGTTATATCATTAAGGTATACAAGCAAAAACTCATTGATCAAACCTTTAAAGGCCATGTCCATTGCTCTTTGGAAGGTAGCACTAGTATTAGACAAACTAAAAGGCATATTTATATATGAAAATGTTTCCCATTTTGTGGTGAATGTTATCTTGAACTGATCCTCCTCATTCACCAATATTTGGTTATAACCTGAATAGCCATCAAGTATTGGAAAATGTTGAGAACTTGAAACCACTTCCAAAATATTCTCCATGGAAGGTAGTGGATAATGGTATTTGAGTGAAACTCTATTCAGACCCCTAAAGTCCACACAAAGTCTAATCTCTCCACTCTTCTTTTAAATAGGTACAATGTTAGCTACCCAATTTGAGTGCTTGATAGGAAAGATAATCCTAGACTCAATCAATTTGGTAAGCTCTCTCTTCATGAATTCCTCTATCTTGGGATTGGTAGGCATTTTTTTTTTCCTAATTGGTTTAGCTCCAAGTTATAACTCAATGGTGTGATGAGCTAGACATGGATCAAACCCTTTCAAATCCTTATATTCCTAAGCAAATATATCATGAAATTCTTTACACAATTCAATGAAGGCTTGGTTTTCAAAAAGAGAACATATCTTATCAATTTTTAGAAGTTTGTCCTTAAATATCAAGATTATTTCATAGTTCTCTTCCTTTGTAGACATGCTTAACCTTTCTTTCCTTATTTTATTATCTTCATTGAACACACTCTCCAAAGTAACTAGACCCTTTGGTATCTTATTTGTCTTCAATTGGATAACTTGTTCTTCATATTGATTGTGAAGCTTTTTTTAATTCTTTGAAGAAAATTCTACTTCATTTTGAATGAAGTGTACAATGTGTTTGTCACTCTCAAACACTTTCCAAGACACTTCATTATCTAGAATAGAAGGTCTCATAATGACTTTGATGTGAGGTTGGTCTTTCTCTCTACTTACATTAGCAATTATATCAAAGTGTGCTCCTATGATAGCCAACCTATCAACATGTTTATTTGAGTCTCTTAGTATAGATTGAATATTGAAAGCATTAAAGTCCTCAATTAGATCCCACACCCTATGCCTATAGGATTTAATCAAAGGGTTCTTGGCTATAACTTGGTTTCTCACTTGATGTATAATCAGTTCATTGTCTCCATATACCTTCAATTTCTTGATTCCTTTTCTCTTTGTCCATTGGAGGCCATGAACCAAGCCTTCATATTCTACCACATTACAAGTACAACTAAAATGGAATCTATATGAATAATAATGTTTTTTATTTTAAGGAGAAACCAACATGACACTAGCTCATTCCCATACATTGCTTCTAGATCCATCCAAAAACATTTCCCATATCCCTTCAATTTCATGATCCTCATTAATGAGTGATGGTATAGGGATGTTCTTCTCATGCATAACATATAATCCTAATTCAATTTATTATATGAATACATATGGATCATGATCATAAGTTTTAGTACCATACTCATCAATAAAAATCTTATAAATACCTTCAATGGGAAAGGATGTTTCACCACTAAAGGTACCTTCTTCCTGCTCACTAATCATACAATTCTAATTTGAACTTGTCTCCATATATGGTTTAATGTGTAACCTTGCCAAGGGTTATATTTTTATAGTTACCTTAGCTCCATATCTTTTTATAAAGGCTATAAAATACCAATCAACTACAAGGTACCCTCCAATATTAGCCATGAAATCTCTCGACAAGCAGATAGCAAAATGAACTGGAAGATCAACCACCACAATGTCTTGTATGATGGGGAAACTTGGAAAATCATGCAGGAAAACAATAAAACCTTTAACAAACCCTACTATCTTTCTTGTAGTTCCATCAAGATACAACACACCCTTGATATGAGGCTCATTTCAGTCCCAATTTATCAGTAACCACTTTAGGCATAACTGTGGTATTGGCCCCACTGTCCACAATGTAGTTGTGAACCAATTTATCTCCCACAATGAGTGTGAGATATAAAGGTGGAGGTTTTTCAGATTTTGTAGATGGTTCTAAGACATAATTAGGTGTGTTGGTAAGGGATACACCATTATGTCTTAGAACTTAAGGGACTACATGAATGTTTGAGAGTTGTTCTTGCAAAATCTCCTTTTGGCCAGGTATATGCAATACTTCCCAAAGAGAAATGCTTGTCTTGGTATTATTCAAAGAGTAAATAATGTTTAAAGAGGAATTATTCACCTTATCTTGCATTCTTAGAGGCAATAAGGGAGCTTGAAATTGTTATACTAGAGGTTTGGTAGCCTTATTCACATTCTGACTTTGAGTAGTGTGACTAGTAGGATCTAATACATTGGTACTTGTATTTTCTGACCTTGGAAAGACACTACCTGGAGTCACTTTTGCTACTAGGGTATCTCCTAAAGCCCTATTTTATCCCTTATGTTTGCTACAATTGATGTATTTTGATTCAACAAATAATTTTCTTCTACTTGAAAGTTCATAAAACTAGTATTTTGGTTACTACCTTCTCTTTGAACATCTCTTTGCATGATATTTGCTTCTTCTAATGTAACATAAGGAGTAGCTCCTTATTTAGATACTAGAGCTTGATTACCTTCTCCAACATTATGTATAAACTAACATTGAGATTTCACCCAATGATCCAAATGGTCCTCTCTTTTAACTAGATTGGTGTGGACTGAAACAACAGCCTTTATGGATGGAATAGAATTAGGATTATAGGTGTTGGGCTACCTATTGAAAAAAATTTGACCTTGTCCTCTTCCCTAGTTAGTGTATTAGGATGGGGGTCTATAACCTTGCTAAGGATAATATTGAGGATTGGGTGGATAATTTGCATACATTTTTGCTTGCTTTAGGTGGGATTGCAAAGATTGAATCATCTCATCCTTATTTATAGCATCATCCACTTTCTTGGGAGCAGTTCTAGGTTTGGCATTAGTATTGGGAACTTGTGTTATGTTTGCTGCTTCAACTGAATTATGAGACAACAAAGGCATGAATACTCTTGGAGGTATTTTCTTAGCTTGTATCAGACTATTCTCAACTTTAATGGCTATCTCATATGCCTCAATTAAATTAAATCCTCCTATTGATTACAATATTACTACTACATCAGTGTCCATAGCCTTAAAATAAGTGGGGAATATAAATCTTGGAGGAGGACTAATAATAGGTGGCAACTTATGCCATGTTCTTTGAATTTTTCATTAAAATCTCCCATGGAATCATTAGGACCTCTCTTTATCACATTTAGCTAGTAAATTAGTGAAGTATGGTCACTCTTATTTTTTAATCTAGTTACCAATAACTCTCCAAAACCATCCCAATTAGTAATACAACCACCTTTCAATGTCATATACCAATCAAGTGCCTTCCCCTTTAGAGACATGGCAAGTAGTATAATATCTATGTTAGCTTGGGTGATATTTTGGAAATTACAAAATTTTGAAATGTACCTAATATGCTTAGATGGGGTAATAGGACCCTCTCCATTAAAATTTGGGAGACTTTTGGTAGCATTAGGAGCAATAGGATCATACACAAGAAGGTTAATTAGATTTTAGGTGTTGAAGGCTAGGAAAGGATGTCTTCTAGCCATTTCTTCTTCCTCTTGATCTATTATTTCTTCAATTTCCTCTTCTTCCTCTTCAAAACCTTCTTATTCAAGGTGTTGTTCTTTAAGAGGATGTTCAAGCTGAGGAACTTGATTGAAAAGCCTACTAGAAGATGATCTAGTAAGGACCATTAAGTATAATGTGAAGAAATTGATCTACAATTATAAATTCTCACCTTTTGGAGTCATCAAATGATGAATTAAGAACACTTATATAACCTTGGACCTATCAAGGCTAGCATTCACCTTGACATGGAAATAATTAGGGCCAACGGTCCCACTGGGTGGGCCAAAATTATTGTCATTAAATTGTGCACCCTAGGATGTTCTATGAAATTCCTTTAATTTGATAAAACATTGAATCATCCCTCCAGTTTGTGGGAACTTATAAGAGAAATGAGTCTATAGAATTGAAAAGGGCTAGCTCCTTGAATTCTTCTCTAAGTGTCTATCACCTAATACCTAATATAATGCTTGTTCATGAAAAGAGTCAAGAGCTTGCATAAAATAGAAAACTATGCTGAAGAAGTGATCCACTAAGAATTTATCCCATTAACTACCACACTTCTACTAAATAACAATTCTTTCCAAGACTAATTCCATGCATTGAAAGATACTAACATAGTGTTGCAATGTGAAGGTAACATAATTGAAACAATCAATGAGATACTTGACCTAAGGGGTAGATTGCACACCATAAGTATAATTGCATACTTCAAAGAGAGTTTAATACATTCAACACACTTCACATGACCTATTAACATCAGAACCTTTTTTCAAACATGAAGGATAAAGGGAGTAACGATGATGCTATCACTTGGCTCCATTATACATCACTCACACACTCAGATAGAAGTTCACAACTCAAAATTGGTCTTGTATTCAATGTTCTAAAGAAAACTATAATTTCATTTCAATATGGCTTCACCATACCAAAAATGTGATCCTTTATAATAGTCAAAAATGGCTCAATTTATAGAACTTTGGGCAAGAGAGAGATGAGGAGCTGAAGAGACACAAGGACATGTATCTACATGTGAGAATTAGTTATAGATGCATGAAAGAGATGGATGGGGTGAGCCATGTCATGTTATGAGGTTTACTTATCCAAAAAAATTCATGAGAATGGTGGCAAGTGGCATAAAACCTTCAGGAGTGGCACAAAAAACTACTTCTATCAAAGATCATCCATGAGAGTTCAAAACTAAAAACAAAGAAGCTATGATATGTAGAAAATGTTCTCTCTAACTGATAGCTATCCTCTAGACACCTATAGTTGTCAATTTTATAGAATTAATGACTTGAACTATCAACCTATCCATTTTGTTTGCCCTGTATGCACTAGATGCTTGGGATTCACACATTTGTTACCTTCACATCTGCTCTCACATTCTTGTCAAGTCTTTTGAATAGCAATGTCTATTTCATATAGTTTTAAATTGACCTTATTTAGGCTAACACCTTTTGGGTATTTCCTTTAGACTTTTTCTCTTGACCCTTTCTTTCAGACAATTTTCCTGTAAGAATTGATTAGATAATCTTTCTAAAAGAATTCCTTTACACTTTCTATTTGGCCCTTTGAAAAATTTAAATGGTCCTTCAACTTATTGAAAAGTACCCTTACAAATATTTGAAAGTTTCCATTTAGCCTTATAATGTCCCTTTGAAAAAGTTACAACATGCCCTTTGGAAAAGTTGTAAGGGTCCTTTTTGGCTTGAAAGAGTCCTTTAGAAAAGTTGCAAGGTACCCTTCAAAATTTCTATTTGGTCCATTCTTCTACAAAAGAACCCTTCAAACTTTTGAAATGTACCCTTCAAAAAAAGTCAAATGTACCTTTCAAACTTTTTGTTTGGTCCATTTTTATTGAAAAGTGCCCTTCAAAGAAGTTGCAAAGTACTCTTTGAAAAAAGTGAAATGCCCTTTGGGACAGTTGAAATGATCCCTTTAGAAAAGATGAATTGGACCGTTCAAAAGGAAAAATACCCTTTAGAAAAGTTACAAAGTACCCTTCATATTTTAAAGGATATCTTTCAAAAAAAATGTGTAGGGTAACTTTTAGAGACTTATCCTTCAGGGAAGTTGAAAATAAACTGTCTAAAAGAAATATACTTAAGGGAAAAAAATGCTTCAGACAAAAAGTTTTAAAGAATTCAGCAAGGGCTTAAGGCAAAAAAATTTAAAGAATTAGGCAAAGGCTTAAAACAAATAACCCTAAATAATTAGGCAAAGCCTTAGAACAAAGACTAAAATGAACCTTTTGAAATAAATAACACTTGGTATTTTTGTGGTCTTTGTCAAAGAACATTTATTCTAAATTTTAAAGGTACAAACTTGGGGTTGGAATTTGACCAACAAGAACTTTCTCCCCTTTTGACACAATGATAAAGTGGGCATAATCTGATCCTAAGGACCTCAAAATACCACCAACAAGAGAGGACCACTTATAAATATGATATAAACTCCCCTTACCTTGAGCCTACCTCTTCTTTCCTTGACAAACTTCATCTTGCTCCATGCCAACACTCTCTTCAACCAAGCACTTCAATCAATGAAGAATTAATACACAAAACCATATAAATATGATGGAACACATCAATAAACATTTGATAGGGACTCTCCCTAAGAAGTTTGAGTAATTTCACCTTCTAAGCATCTTCAAATCTCCACACACCATTGAGAATCACCACATATGCTAATTAGCCTTCTCTCTCAAAACACCACAAAATGAACATATCTTTAAAAATTCATGCCTTTCCATTTTGGATAAACTAAACAAAAATCACATCTTCAAGACTAAGCCTATCTTAGACTGCTTGTAACCCTACCTAGAACTGGCAGAGCCCACAACTTTCTATAAACACAACTTCAAGACCTAAAACTTCATATCTATAGCACTCTCATAATCCCCCTCAAGCACACCAATTTCCAATAACTATTTGATCTTTTGTAATATACTTCTTTCATAATCCAACTACCCAATTAAGCCTCCAACATGATAAAAACATGAATAACTTGAGAACCACAAACCTTCATATCTCTATGAAGCTTGATTTGACAACCCATTTGTCCCATTAAACATATTAAGTATCCTTAGACCTTAATTCAAAAGGCAAACTACTTTTCTAATAATAGCCCAAAACCTTAGAGTCTCAAAACACATAATGTCAACAAATCTCCTTCTGGTCAATTCTCTTCACTGAAACTTCTTGAACACCTAGAAACACCCATCACACACTTCTAGACCCAAAATTAAGATTTTACACCTTGGGGATCCTTGACTTCCTATAACCCTTTTTAGGCTTGCTTGCCCTTAAGCCCAAAACTAAAAAAAATGAGGGCACTCAAAAATCTTCTATTGGCACAAACATACCTTCAAACCACAAAAGCACCTAGAGCACATCATAAAGAAATGCATAGACCTTTCTAATCACCAAAAAATTATTGAAATTGCATCAAACTCATTATTCCAACTAGAAAACACCCATTTTGACCCTACATAACAGTTCATTCACAAACCTCTAAAGCAAACACATGAACTTGTTTTAGATTATGGTAAAATTAGGCTTTGAAGGGACCCTGAAACCATTTAACAAAATCAAAAAAGATAAAATATTAACCACCACCAGGAAAAGCAATCCTAAAACCTACTAAAGAGCAGCATCAAAATTAGGTTTTACAGGGACCTGAAACCACAAACATAGTCCAATAAAAGTACCTAGGTTTTACAAGGACCTGGAACCTCAAATAAAGTTTTAGACCAAGAACCAAGAAACAAGACCAAAAACAAGAACCAGTTACAACAACTAGCAATAAGGAGCTGAATAGGAATAAAAACCAACAAAGAAGACCCTAGGCTTTTATTGCAATTCCATGATCATCTTAATAGCCTCCTTCCCAATCATAGTAGTATCCTGGATGGAGTTAGCAACCAAAGTAGCAGCAACTTGCAAGGCTTTCCTCCTTGACCTCTACCTTGTCCTCTTACTTGGACCCTCCAAGGATATTGTTTCTTCATTTGCTCTTTTACTAAGGCTAGCTGCAGCAGCACAAATGCTTGATGTTACCTACTCCATCTTTGTTCTACTTTCCTTGATGAGCATTCTAAGATTATGCTCATAATATTTAAGTTTTTCTAGGATATCTCTCATTTGCACCTCCAAGTGGTTGATTATGTTCCGATCAACATCTTGATTGTGTTGCATTGTTTCCACTTTCTTCTTTAGCCCCATTATTTCATTATAGATCCAAGAATCAACTTGGAGAATAGAGTTGGCCTTGAACTTGGTAGAATGCAGGAAGGAAAGCTTGGTTTCCCTCTATAGAGAGTCACAAATGTCTTCTACAATCTCATGTGGAGGGGAATCAGCCTTTTCAATTTTTTCCTCCCTATCCATCAGTTCCTCCTCTCTAATCTCAACAGGGTCTTCATGCTTAACACGGTCCTCCTTATCTTGTCCCCCAGACTCCCTAGCAGGAATAGAAGCCAAAACCATTTGATCTTCCTCTCTCATAGAAACTAGATCATCAGTTAAGATATCTTTATCTTTAACACCTCCCCCAGACACAGTCTGATTACCCTCATTGTCAGAATTGCTATGTTCTGAGTTTCCCTTAGTTATATCCTCTTCATTCCCTTTCTCAATTTTTCATTTAGTTTTTGGATATCCATCCAAATTGGAGCTGAACTCCCCAACATCCATCCCTTCCTCTTCCTTTAGGACATCCTTCTTAGAGCTTTTAGTACTCTCTGACTCAAAATCCTCTTCTACAATTTGTTTTTGAGAACTAGAGGGTTTTGGTTTTACCTTTTCTATCCCTTTAATATTCTCATCCTTCTTACACTTTTTGGACTAAGAACCCTTATGTTTGTCAGAAGAAGGAGTTGAAGCTATGGATTTATTTTTACAAAAACCCTCTATGAGAAGTATCACACCTTCATGTAAAATGGGGTGAGACTCCTTCTTCTTATGGGCATACAAGCTTTGAAGCAATGAAAAACGCAGATAGAAAGGGAAAGAAATTCTATCCTTGTGCCTAAAGTGGTTGAGAAAAACAAAATGAAATTTGTGAACTCTTTTATTCCTACCATCAAGGATAAAGTACTCACGGATATAGCATAGCACATCTCGCCAAATTCCTTTTATATGTTCCACATCAAAGAAGTCTCCATTATTTTCTAGTTGCTTCTCCTTTGCATCCATCTTTGGAAATTTTTTGTAGGCCTCATTAGAGATATTGGTCTATTTTGAGAACTTAATACCACCCATGGGAAACCCCGTGACCTCAAAAATGAAGTCCTCAATAAGCTTCACAGTGACTCCGTGGAGAGTAACTTTGTCATCAACCCAATTTTTAAAGAAGGCAGTAGTGACATGGGGTTTAAATCCATGCAAACTCTCTAGATAACTGACCACCTTCCCTTTCTATAGAATCTTCCATACGTCCTATCTAGCCTTCTAGTCATCACATTCTTTGGGGTTTAACACATGAACTTGTTGCTCCCCCTAACTTCATGCTTTACTAGTAACATGACATCTTCAACAGGTCTTTAAATACTATCTAATCACAGTCAATACTCATATAGAGATATCTTATCTTTATAACACTGTGAACTTCCATGGCATACATAATTATTCAACAAGCCTTTAATAGACTTAGCAAGATCTAGAACATAAGCCTAGAAGAAAGGCCTTAAACTTATAGGTTTACGTGGCATCTACCACAAATTGATATGTAGATAGATATTTGAAACTCACCTTTATACTAGAGCATCCAAACCATGATCAACAAGCTAACTACTTCTCAAGATAGGACCACTAAGATTCTTCATAAGCTTATTTTCTCCAATAAAATAATATATATATATATATATATAAAGAATGCACAAACATACCTTATTTTTCATACCTTCTCATCAAACAATATTTGACAACCACCAAGCTTCCTCTGACTGACAAGTGTCTCCTTGAAGCCTGGATAAAGATACCCCTTTGACATGGTGAGATTAAAAGTACCAAAACTAAGAAGACTCCCATATCTCCATATCTCTCTCTGACTTGTAGTCTTGTCTCATCATCCAATTAATTTTGAATGGATGTTTGACTTCATTCTTTGCTTCAGATTTGTCAATAAATGTTGACATCATAAACTTGACTTTCCTTTATTTCTAATTCTTTTTCTACCTTGGCAAATAATCCATCAAGACTCTTAGACTCAATAGAGTTAGTGTCCTTAGTCTTTACTTCCTCAGGTCTCCATACTAAATTTTGACTCTTCTTGTCTTTTGTAGCCATCTTACCTACTTGATCCTTGAGCTTATCTTGATTTTCAGTAAAGCCTTCTAGAGAAACTTTATTATCAACCTTATGACTAGAAGAATTGGTAAATATTACCTTTGGTTTCCATACCTAATTTTATCCTTTCTAAAACCTTCTAGGAGCTTGATATCCTTTGACATACCTTGAAGACATCTTAACACCATTTGGATATAATCCTCCAATATGTCCACTCTTATGACAATTAAAATAAATAACATCATTTGTACCTTTTGATAGATTTGAACTATGATCAATCTTTGGCCAAAATCTCCTTCTATCATAGTTCCATGAATTTCCATACTTGACTAACTTCATTCTACAGTCCTTTGTTCTATGACCATACTTATTACATGTATTACAATGAACGTGAAATAAACTAGCATAATTTGAAGAATTTGGTTGTCTAATAGACCTTCTTGCATTGCTTTCAAAGCTTACATTCTCCTTGACATACTCAATCTTCTCATACCTATTTTCAAGTTTATCTAACTTGACTACAACAAGCTCATGCTAACTATTTAAGGATCCCATCTCAATCTTTAACTAAGTGTACTCATCTTCTCTTACTTTCAGATTTGCATTTTTAATCTTTGACTAATCCTCAAAAATATTGATTTTCTCTTCATCCTCTTTGGCCTTGTTTCCCATGTCTTTCAATCTATATGATTTAACTTCAATAGACTTGATCTATTGTTGATACTTCTTTTCGTATTTCTTGGATATGTTGAACAAACTTACCTCAAGAGAACTAACTTGTGATTCAAGATCTTTGATCATATTCCTCATTTTATGATTCCTCTTCTTCTACTCCTTTAGTTCACCAAGTGCACTCATGAGATCAGCTTCTAGATCAACTTCTTCTTTTTATCATCTTCTCTACTATTATGGAAAGCTTCTTTATCAAACACGATGTCCTTTTTTTTTAAACACAAACTTGTCTTGGCATCTACTAACTGAACCTTGAGATCATTGATAATATTTGCATCCTATATGGAATATTTCTTCAAAGTACATATTTTTTATTCAAGTGCCTTGATCATAGCCTTCCACTATTCATTTTCTTTCTTCAATTGTTTAGCCATCTGTGTACCTACTTAGGATCACCTTCAATCTATTAGGCTTCTTCTAAAGGGCCTACTCTGATACCAATTATTAAATTTATAATCATTGAGAGGGGGAGTGAATTAATGAACCTAGATAATCCAATTTTAATTCCAATTCCTTCAAACCCTTAATCATTTAATACATTCATTAGGAATACACCATTCATATCAATGAACAAGAAATACAATGTAAGATCAAGCACATAACACATGACATACATGTGAAACCCTCTTGGAGAATAAAACCCACTTGAACCTATAATTAGACTAATGAATTGTAATAACAAGAACCAATTTAGACCATCTACAAATGATCAAGAAACTACCATTCCTAATTTTAGTGAGACAGTAATCCCATAAAGAGCTACCACACATGTCTAACTAAGTTGCCACAACAACTAGACCTTTATCAAGTTTCACCTTGCAAGGAGGATGCAACCCCCTTAGATGCTAATATGCCATAACAACACCTATGAACAAAACATCTCATCAACACTGATTTTCTACTAATCTGATGGAGATATAAAGTATATCAGCTCTCTTTAGCTCTACATACTCAATGCATCCAAATCTACCTTTTGGACCACTATACACTTCTTAGAAATAATGCTATCACCAAAACACTCCTTGTTGTTCAAATCACATTACATACTTAAACCAACATACAAATATCAATTAAGACACATTACATATCCCAACTAACCCCACTCTTTAACCCTTTACTCACACTCACTTTAGAATACCTATAAAAACTTTGTCTTAACAATAAAAATGTGACCAAATGTCATACACATATTCCACACTCTAATCTAACTCTCATATCAATCACCAATCTCATAGAGTCTTCACCTTGTATTCAATCACAATATACTCTCTCAAATAGCCTCTTGAGCAACTTTACTCATTCTGCCTCTTCTAGGCTCATTAGGTCTAATGACCTAGATGTCCTCTTACACCAACTTAATTAGACAAGAATGTCTAATCCTCTTCTCTCTCTACTATCCCTTTCTCACTTTTACCTTATCTTTAAAAAGTTCTTACCTTCACTTGGCTCCACATTTGCACTCTCTCATACAAGTCTTACAAGTCTAGAAACCATCATCTTTGGTTTTACCATTTATAGAGATATCATGATTATCAACATCTTAGTCAACAATTAGGCATGTCTTAACCCTTAATGCATATATCATATTAATACATGTCTCAATAAAATCTTCATAGGTTGGCCATAGCATCTATGTGTCACCTTTAAGCAGCTACACCTTTTAATCAGGACCTTATAGCTCTAATAGGTCTCATGGAGACATATTCACCAATTTATCACATCAATGAGTAAAAAAAATAACATAAGACCACTTTCAAAAATCATAGTTCCACACTGCATGACCCCTTAGTCATCCTCAAATGCTTACGGTCATCATTGCACTCTTTTATGCAAGCTCAATCAACATTTTGTGCACACTATCACCATGAATGAATACACATTCGACTTATAAAACTTTTTTAATACTAAATATGATTGTTCAATCCTTCATAATTCACAAAAATGGTCCTCATGGAATCTAAAACACTCCCCAATGGCTAATTCATCATGGAACATCAAAACAACATCTACACAAACTCAATTATCCTTCTTGGGTCACTTGCAGAACATATACAAAAACATAGTCAATTTTAAACCTTCATAAATATGTTTATACACACTTTTAAATATTAAACTATATATTTATAGATTCACCTTAAAATCCTATACAAATTTTATTTTTACTATACTATCAAATTATGGTTGGATCAAAAGTTATGGCCCAAAAATTAGGCATTGGTCTTTCCTTCATAATTTCAAATATTCAAATACAAATGGTCACAGTTAAACTTCAAACACTATGCTCACATCTCATGTCCTCTTAGATTTATATCAATCTCACACCATTTATCTTATCTAAACTTTAATGCATAGGTGTCAATGCTCAAACATTAAACCTTAGTCACTTTGACCTCATCTTATGCACCCTTGTAATATTGACTAAATACGCACCATTGATCTCTATGGATCAACCAGGTCTTTAACTATCAATTATCACCTTTAGATATAGAGCATAAATCCTATAATCATGACATATATTACCCTTTTATGCCTTTTTATCACTTATACCATTAACCACTAATTACTTATCCTCATCTCACAGCTTCCTGAGTCTTTAGAACAAACACACTCTATTGATCCTTTTGTAAGGAGCTCAATCTTTACCTTCATTAACCAATGAAAAATTTAACATATTTAACTAAATACACATTATATATCTCAATTTTATGATTTACCATTAGCCATTATATCTTCATCTGGTCTTGATCTTTAACAATGTGTAAAATAGACTATGGGAGCCATTGCAATACATTTGGAAGGCCAACTTTGCATAGTCATAACTTTTGCTTCACTTGAATGTTCTCAAATTTGTACCATATTATCTCCTCTTATATTATAATCTAACCATGTAATAAACTAATCTTATAACCCTCACATATTTGATATATATTCCCATTAAAATGTCTTCTCAAAATCTTTTATCACAGAGCCAACTATGCCTAGAAATTGCATGTGAGGCTAACTTTACTCTTGTATGATCTAAAATTTAGCATGTAATATCCTCTCACATAGTATATTGCATACATATATCAAGATACTCTGGAAACCTTCACACATGTGAGATATGACATCAACAAACTACTTAATCATCTCTATTTGAACATAGAAAACACTATCAAAATTCTTGGGAGCCCAAATTTGCACATGCATATCTTTTATCATGCTACATCACATGACCTAAAATTTGGTACATAATAGGAACAAAAATAAACAAACCCATATGATCAAATTATCTTTAAATTTTTTCATATGTGATATATTCTACCATCAAACTACTTACTCAGCTCTTTCTTGCCTCATGCAATTTTGGCTATGGGAAAATACTGTCAAAATATTTGAGAGCCCAACTTTGCACTTGCATATATTTTTATGTGATTAAGTACATGACCTAATATTTAATTAATAATAACTACGCACAACACTAAATAAACACATATAATTATTTCCTCTTAACTCATCCACATGTGGTAATGGTGATATCATCAAACTACCTACTCAAATTTTCTACCACTGAACCCAAAGTGTTTTGATTAAAACTATAGACAACCAGATAAATTCCACTTATACACACAAGCACTCAAAGCATGGAAAACATCTTACTAACCTCTTTCACATTCTCAAATCACCATACTCATCATTGAACATCTCTAACCATGCCAAAGTTGAAGATCAACGAATCCTACTTCAAGCACACTAGGATAAGCACATTGCACACTATGTCATTGTTGCATAGACTATCAAGGAAATTCATACACTCACTTAGAAACCTTCATGACATCATCATGATAACTCTCTAACACCCACTTCCCTCTAAATATTATGACAATTGATATTTCTAGTTTATAGTTTAAAAGTGTATTTCTTTTTATATAGGTATATTTCATTTTACTGTAAGTGTGATTTCCCTTTTAATGCAAAGTGTATTTATTTTAATGAAATTGTGATTTCATTAAATGTAAATATTATTTAATTTTAATTCAATTGATTTTCCTTTATGCAAAGTGTGTCTTTCAATTATCATAAGAGTAAAGTTAATAGGAAAGTTTGTTGACTCATTTCCATATTCAGAATCTATCAAGAAGTATTATAGGTGACAATAGGAAATAAGCATTCTCACATTTTGATATGCATCACTATCTATTGTTAAATTTGAGTGAGGAAACTATAGTTTCTTATGTTATATTTTTAACTTTTGGATGTTGATAGTGTGAACTAAAGAATTTAAATAAATTCATGTATATAAGTAATATGAATGCATAGGATAAATCTAGAGTGAATAATAATTATAAAGCATATCACAGATCAAAGTAACACATTGCACATGATATTTTACCATTTCAAAACTTTAAATAGGTAAAAGACCCACCAAGTTATTTTTCATTAATAGAGAAATAATATTTACCCCCATATAATTCCAACTTCTCACTTCTTCTCTAGGAAAGTCTTCACAAGCCTATTAATAATTCAAATATCTCGTAAAATGTCAAGATATCAAGATCACTTCACCATAATATTAAAACCATATTTATATGTAAATATGAATGGAGGTGACCATTTTTAATAACATGTCCAACAATCCAAAATACATAAACAAGCCTAGTAATTAACATCCTAAATAAACCTTCGATGATAAATGTCCTGATTAAAAAATTTAATAAAAACTTAGTAAATAATTAAATAAATATAATATGGTTATTTATTTACATTAGGTTTCCACCTCATGGTAATTATTATTATTTAATTAATTATAATTATAGGTTAAGGGTTAAATTACCACTTAGTTATTAAAAATTCTTTAACACTCCCCCTTAATGTTAAGTGGGAATAAATGCCATAGTCACCATAAAAGAATTATACTATGTGAAAAATTTGAAGGATTTAAAAAAACTTTATTATTCCAAAAGTCACCTTTTGAAACAAAAGGAATTATAATTCATAAACTACTCAAAATTAAGTTTAGGATAGCATGATTGTGAGATTACATCTCACTATTTCTCATGAAAAAATCACTAAACATATTTGGAACCTTTTATAACATAAAGATATCCATTACAAATTATGATTTTAATGTATTGGGTTACAAAATTAAAACTTCTAAATTAATTTTACTTAAATAAAAATAACTTCCACATAAAGTTTTTACAATGATTTACAAATGATAAGAAGTATAGAGAAGAAGAAGTTTTTACACTCCCCCTCAATGGCAACTCTAAGAGGCCCAAAATTGCACAAAATTAAAAAAACTTAGAAGCACCAAGTGGCTTTGTGAATATGTCTGCTAGTTTTTCATTCATAAGATATAACTACAAATTAATATCACCATTGAGGACTTTCTCTTGGATGAAATGCACATGAACTTCAATATGTTTAGTTTTTTGGTGTTGTACTAGATTTTTTCAGAGCTATACAACTTTGGTTATCACAATGAAGGATGGTACTCTAAGAAACATCCAAATGAAGTTATCCCAATAGATTTTTTAGCCACATGGATTTTTTGATAGTTTTTATATCACTTTTGTACTTTGATTCCATAGAAGAGAGAGAGAGATAGTAGGTTACTTCTTCCTACTCCAAGTGATAGCACCTACACCAAACTTAAACACATATCTAGAAGTAGATTTATGATCTAAAGTATCACCAGCATGGTCATCATCACAATAACCATATAATTTACTATTATCAATGGAAGAATAAAATAAACCATAATTAATCGCTCCTTTGATATAACAAAGAATACTTGTAGCTAATTTCCAATGATCCAAATAAGAATCCTGCATAAATCTTGAAGCAACACTAACAGCATATGAAATATTTGGCCTAGTAATGTTTAGATAAATCAAACTTCCAATAATTTGTCTATACCAAGTAGGGTTAGATTTCTCACATGTAATTTTATGATCAATTTTAATACCAACTTCAATATGAGTAGAAGAAGATTTACAATCAAGCATATTAAACTTAACAAGAATATTATGAGCATACTGAGATTATGATACAATAATAGAATGTTTATCCTAAAATATAGACATAATTAAGAAATGATGCAAAATATCTAGATCAGTCATTTCAAACATTTGAATTAGTTTATCCTTATATTTATGGATTAAACTAGTTAGATCTTCAATAATCAACAAATCATCAACATATAATACAATTAGAATCAAATGATCATTTTCAACTTTAATAAAGATATCATTATCTGAATAGCAGTTAAAAAAATCTATTTCTCTAAAAAAATAAGTAATTTTAGAATACCAAGCTCAAGGAGCTTGTTATAAACCATATAAAGATTTATTTAACTTACATACATAATTTTTTTTATTAGGATCAATGAAACCTTTAGGTTGATTCATGTAGATTTATTATTCTAAATCACCATTTATAAATGCATTCTTGACATCCATCTAGTGGATAACCTAACTATTTTGGGATGTAAGATCAATAAGAAGTCTAACAGTACTCATTTTTGTTATAGGAGCAAATGTTTGAACATAATCAATCCTAGGTTTTTGAGTAAACCTACGAGCAACTAATCTAGCTTTAAACTTGTAAATTTTACCGATTGAATCATATTTGATCTTATAAATCCACCTAAAACTGATAATATATCTTTTAGGAAGAGGAGGGATAAGATCCCAAGTCTAATTTTTAATTAAGGCATTGTATTTAGCTTGCATAGTAACATTCCATCTATCATCTTGAGTGGTTTCCTCAAAATATGAGATTCAGACTCATAAATAGTAATTAATACATGATAAGAATGTTGACTTCTAGTTAATTTATTGAGGTTATCAACATTAGAAGATTGAATTAGGGATTCTACCTATTTAGGTCTTTTAGATCAAACATGAAACATAGGTGATTCTTCAGACTCTAAATTATCCATAACTAGATTAATTCCTCAAGGGCATCTATTTCATCACAAAGAGAAATATGAGATTCAGATTCATCAATATAAAAACATTGAAGAGGATCCATAGAGGGCTCACAAAAGAATTTTTCAAGAATAAGAATATTCATATTCTCAATGATCTGATGTTTAAAGGGATCATACACTCTTAAACCTTTTATCTTCCCTCCATATCCTATGAAAATGCAAGAGTAGGAAGTGAGTTCAAGATTATTACTTTTAACTTTAGGGACAAAGATCGAAGCAGGACTACCAAAAATCCTAAGATGAGCTATACTAGGTTTCTTCTTAGTCCACATTTCTAAAAAGGTAGAAAGCTGCAAAGATTTGGTAGGGACTATATTTATAATATGAACAATGGTGTTTATGGATTTATCCCATAATAGCTTAGGAACATTTACATATTGCAACATTATCCTAGCCATTTTTATGATTGTGCAATTTTTCCTTTCATCAATACCATTTTATTGAGGGGAATAGGGAGTTGTTAGTTCCCTTTGAATACCACAATTAATGTAAAAAAAAATCAAACTCTTTACTAACATATTATCCACCATTATCATTTATTAATCTATTAATAGAAAAATCAAATGCATTTTCAACATAAGGTTTAAATTTTATAAACTTAGACAAAACATCATATTTATTTTTAATAAAATAAGGCCACATCATTGTATTATAATCATCAATAAATGTAATAGTATATAAATAACCATTAAGAGATATAAATTTAAGAGGTCCTACAACATCACTATGAATTAAATCTAAAGGATGAGAGGAATTCACATCATGATTCTTGTGATAGGGGTTAGTATGTTTTTTACCATGTAAACAACCCTCACAAGTTTCATGATGAGAGGATATAAAAAGAATTCCAACAACAAGATTTTTTACATACATATTATGTAAACTTATAAAATTAACATGTCCTAATCTTTCATGCCATAACTAAGATGCATTCTTATTATGCGATGAAAGTAAACATGTAGAAGAAGGAGAAAAGATATATAAACCATTCTTTTGAACAACTTTAACAATCAAAGTACTAGATTGATTTATAATATACCAACTATCTTTAAGAAATGTTATAATTAAATTATTATTTGTAAGTTGAGAATAAGATAGTAAATTGTTTTTAAGCTAGGTACATAGAAAATATCATTAATAACAACATCTAAAAATTTTGCTTTCCCATATTTAGTTTAGCTTCTAAAAATGAAATATATCCTAAGTAAATTCTTTCAAAGATATTTTTAGAATCGTAAAAAATGTCAGATAAGCATTTCATATGGTGCAATGTACCACTATATAAGATCCACTCATTTTCATTTAAAGTAAATAAAGCAGCATATAAAGCAATAATATTCTGATCCTGATTGTTATTTTGATTATGGTTTTGATTATTCTACTTATTTTGATTAGATTTATTCCCTTTATTATTTTTAGAAGATTGATTGTTAATTTTATCCTTATTTTTATAGCATGTGTCCCTTCTATGACCAAATTTACTACATAAATTGTAATTTCTATTGAATTTGGGTTTATGATTTTTATTGCCAATTTTTTTGTTTCTTTTTTTCCTTTAATAGCATTAGGGTTAGATTTATGGTTTGTGTTGTTATCAAAAACATTATTTAAAGTGATAAGTTCCTAAGTGGCATTCTCTCTAGAATCAAAATTGGTCATTACTTGCTCTTCTTAAATCAAGAGAGTAGACAAGGTGATAAGGTCAGGGATATCTTACTTAGTTTGATACTTAGAATTCAAAATTGAAATGAAATTTTTTAAACTTTTCATGAATATTTAAATCAATGATAAAATAAATTAATTGATCTTGAATCAAATTACAATTAAATCCATCTAACTAAGATTTAATGTTCTTAATTTTAGTGAGAAAATTAACAACCTTTTCATCACCCTTCATAGGTGTTGTCAGTAATTCAAGGATTAACTTAATGATCTTTGAGAGATGAGTTCCCTCATGCATGGATTCTAGAAACTTCCAAGATTCGTAAAGAGATTCTTGATTACCAATGTGGAGAAGGATTTCATACTTAACACTCCACAAGATAATGTACATAACTTCTTGCATTTTTTATTGAAATGCATTGATAAGCATAAGGGTCACATGACATCCAGATGGGGTTGTCTCAATCCCAAAGATAATATTCCATAATTTATAGGCCATGAATTCAGCTTTGACATGAATTTTCTATATGTTATAGTTATTTTCATTAAGCATTTAAGATTTATCTAAGGAAAAGTGAGGTGAAGCCATAGCTTCCCTTTAAACATGATAGTATCCAAATGATTAAGAAAAAACCTTTTAAGTGTGAGTTTAAAATTTATTGATAACAAAAAAAATTAAAATGTAAATACACACTATTTGTTCAACTCAAATATTGATAAGGCAATAAATTTTCATAATATTACAATAAAGCAAGGTGTTGTAAGTGTCGTAAAATACACTAAAAAAAGAACAATTTTATGATTTAACCTTTTTAAAATAAATTTTTTTAAACTAATTATAAAATAAAATTAATTGATCATGCAACTATATGTAGATATATAATTTAGATGCCAACAAAAGAAAAAAATTAAATTAATGTTGCACAATTCTAGGTGTCAAAAGAGTCACACTCACAATGACCACCTAGACATAATTAATAAAAAAGGTATAAAAATAATAATAGTAAGTTTCAAAACAAAAAATTAACCACACAATGCATTCAGAACATGCCAAAACCTAAAGATCGATTGATTAGATGACTATAGTTATCTAGGTTTAGACTATATCAAGTGTCAAAATAAGGTCAACAAGTTTAACTAAAATTTGAACATGCGAGACTAGGTACACAAACCAAGAATATAAAATAAATTGATTTTCAAATGAATTTGACAAAGTCAAACAAATCTATTTCAACCAAAAAATTTAAAATGGGGTTTTGAACACAGGGCCTCTCCTTTGCAAGTTTTTGCCAAAATTATAACTACCAACTCATTTATGAGTTTATTCAAGGATTTACATGCAAGATATTATATTTAAATCTTTTTAATCTGATTTTGATAATAAAATAAATATTTTACATGCATGTAATTTTGAAAGTAATCAAAGAATTTTAGTTTTAATCTTTTTGGTAAAAAATTAGCCAAGGTGGGACCCCTTTTTATTTCCATGCAAAATTTGAAATTTAAAAAAATATATATATTTTTTAAATATTTTTTATCAACTATAGAAACTTTTTACTTACCTATATCATGCTTGTCGCTGAAAATGACACTCCAATTGAAGCAGGGAAGCTTAGAATAGGTGGAATATACTACTAGAGACCACCAAAAATTTTAGACCTCCTAGTTTTTGTAGGATAGATCCAACTAAATCCTCAAAATTTGATCTTTAGCCAAAAAATAGGTTTTTCAATTGTTTAGGTCACACTATGGCATTCCAGAACTCTAAGTAGAGGGAGAGAGATTATACACGGCCACACAGAGCTTCTTAGGCTCTAAAAATTTACAAAACACCTTTTATTTTCTAAACTAAGGATTTGAGACCTTCAGGGGATAGTTTGAGGCAACAAAACTTAGTTTTTGATTTTCCTCTAGATGCTCAGGTCATATGATGGTGCCTAGGGAATATGTAAAACAAAGAACCACTTCAAAACTCCTCAATCTAGATCTTTCAATGTTAATAAATGATTAAAACAATGTTGAAAGGCCCTTTATAGATTAGGAAAAAAAACTAAGGAATGAATTTTTTGAATTCTTTCTCCTTTTAGGGCCATACAATTAACATTCCACATGATGAGGCTGATCAAAAAATTCAACAAAATGACTTTAATTTGCTTGGTAATGGTCTAAATTGATTTAACTAGATATTTGAGGTACTTGGATGGATATCAAATATCTCAAAGCATATTTTCTTGAGTTTTCCAACTTTTCAAATAACATAAAAGTCATACAATACCCTCAGAAAAGAAACTATCTCTCAAATTACAAATGAACTTGCTTTTTCAAGTATAAACACCCCTCAAGCTCTGATACCATGAATAAATTCATGTATACAAATAATATGGATGCACATGATATATCTAGAGTGAATAATAATTGTAAAGCATAGTACAGATCAAAGTAACACACTACACATGATATTTTACCATGGGAAAACCTCAAAGAAGTAAAAAACCCACTAAGTAATTTTTCATTAATAGATAAATATTATTTACCCCAATACTACTCCAACTTCTCATTTTTTCTCAAAAAAGTCTTCACAAGCCTTTTAATAATTTAAATATCTCACAAAATGTCAAGATATCAAGATCACTTCACCATAAGGATAAACCCATATTTATAGGTAAATATGAAAGGAGGTGACCATTGTGAATAATGGGTCCAACCATCTTAAATAAATAAATGGGCTCAATAATTAACATCCCAAATAAACCTTTGGTGATTAATGTCTCAATTAAACATTTTAATAAAAACTTAGTAAATAATTAAATAAATATAATAGGGTTATTTATTTACACAAGGTTTCCACCTCGTGGTAATAAATAACTTATTATTATTATTTAATTAATTATAAGTATAGGCTAAGCGTTAAATTACTACTTATTAAAAATTATACTTTTAACAGGGAATACCATGGGATATTCAGTTAGCAAAACTTTATAGCTTTACCTTTTCTACAACATAGGATTATAATCTTGTTCACTATTTTAGGATTTAGACATCAACCGCATAGTAAACACCCTCCCAAACAATGAACTATTAACTAAAATATCCAACATCTCATTGCATATAGCCTTGGACACTGGCCCTAGTAAAAATTGACACCAATTTACTGATTGGTTAAATGAAAGGTTTAACAAAAACCTATCAGAGTACTCAATGTAATGCAAAGGAATGGCCCAAAGAGACCTCATACAAGGGACATATTTAAATTACACATAATCAAAATCAATGACATGTTTATTTTTTAATCAATAGAGAATAACATATTCAAATTTTTAATCAACATACAATGATATAGGGGCCAATAGGTAAGTAATATATTTAAATGTTCCATAAACATGGAAATAACAAGTAATGTAACTTATATTTATCATGATCAAAAAAGAAAATACCCCAATGTACTATATCAGATGAGTAGAGGAAAGGTCCAACATCTGAGTATGCATAGATCATGTGTTTGTGTATGCTTGTATCACATGTAGATGTGTGAAACATGTGTATATAGGAATGAAATGATATGTTATCTACTAACACAGAGAAACAACATGGATGCCAAAGAGCTAGTCAAATTTGAAAATGCTAAATATTTTTTTTATTTTTGAATTATTTGAGTCTTTTTTCATTTTTTGAGTATTTGATTTTTTTTTAATTTTAGAATATTTTATTTAGATTTGTAAATATTATAACTCAAGGACTAAGGCATCAGGAGGTGGGTCCTTTACTTGACAAAACCCCTTATATTTTCTTATTACCAATGTTCCAATGTTCTCTAATAATTTATTATTGGAAATTGTTTTTATGGGTTTATCCTCAAATCCATCATGTGTAATTCAAACTTATTTATTTTCAAACTTATAGAGAAGGCACATAGTTGTTTTATTGAAAATTGTTTTCATGTCTACTGACCACTATTGCCCAAACTAAAAAGTTAAATTTGGTCTCTAGTTCATTACCCATATTGGTGTATCAACCACTTTTGGTCCACATGATATTGGTAGCATAATGTATCCAAGGGAGTCTAGGAAAAGTGGGCAAGGTTGTAAATCATGCATATCATATCCCAACTATCATAAACATGTAACAATATAAAATGTTTATTGATTGTTTATATTAATATTAATGTGTGGACAATAAGTTCTATCAATATTTACAGTAATGGTTAAATCTTCATGTCTAGGATGTTTTGAATAATGCCTCATTGTATCCTTCTCCTTTGAAATATTTGAAATCAAAGGTATTTTACATTGCTCAGATATTATTTTTATAAGGACATCATGTTTGTAGTTTTGAATTTTTCTTTGTAATGCCCTACAATGAGTTGTATCATGGCCAGTGATCCGATAATACTTATAATATGGTGATCCTTTTCTATAAATGATTCAACTACCTGATATGTGTCTATTAGGAGGTAAAGATATCATCTTATTCTTAAGTAACATATAAATTATTGTATGTAAAGAATTTTATTGTGTTGTAATATGTAAAATTTGTTGTGGAGACTTATATGAATTTTTCACATTATAAGCATGATATATCAACATTTATCCCTTGTAGGGTTGACATAATATTTGTAACCAAAAGGGATAGACTAAATAACAAGAATTTACATGTCCATCTAATAATTTTTCCTTTCCCTTAAATGAATGTGTTTTTAATCCTCTAGTGATGGATTTAACTTGTATGTACCAAGACCTATAGGTGGGAATAGGTTATGCAAAATATACTCAAGTGGATCAAAATTTAGTTTTGTTAATTGTCCATCCATCATAATAGGAGGAAGTTCGTTATCACTATCATAGTAATATGAATCTTTACCATTTTTTTCTTAGTATTAACCAATAAAAGAAGCTCAAATGTTGGATTTTATTGTTGTTTTGGTATTATTGGCTCCTTTGGTAATGATTCTTATTCTAATTATGTATCTATATGTACCTCAATAGCTAGTGCCTTATAAGCATCTTGAGTTCAATAATTAATTTTTCTTGATTCTCCCATCTCATAAGCTAGTATCATTTCAAGTGGAATGTATTTATTTGGTGGTATGATTTTAAGAACCTTTTCCATGTCAAAATCTAACATTTGTCAAAATATTAAAGGCTCGTCATCAGTCATCATTATCAATAAGGTCCTATCATGTATGAATTTGACACATCAATTTAATAGAGATGGGACAACCTCCATTGTGTGTATCTAATGTCTACCTAATAGTAAGTTATAATGCAATACTTGAGACATTACTTGGAATGTCTTAGAAACATTATTGATCATCACATCTAATGTGATTTGGCCAATTAGAGGGTTGCATGAATTATCAAAACTTTTTATATGTATCTCATTATTTTGAAGAAGATTGATGTTAATGCCTATGGTGGTTAATAATTGTGTGCCATAAATATTAAGACTAGATTCATTATAAACTAGCATCTTTTTTAGTCCCTTGTTATGCATACTCAATTTTATGAATAAAGGCAAATATTTGTTAATAATATCTTTTGATGGTAAATATTTTAGATCAAAGGTAATGAGATTTTACATTATTTTTGAGATCCTACATAATATCATCAAAGTAAGTGGTTCTATATCACTTGGTAGCTGTGTTTCATGAAATGCTTCATATAAGATATCCTTATAAATAGTAGATTATTTTAAAAGCTTGAGGATTGAAATATTATAATGTATATTGCTTAGTTGGTCAATAAAATAATAACCTTTACTTTTAATCACCATTTTAGGCTTGGGAGGAAATTATTTTATATTAATAGGTGGTGGGATAGATTGGGCATCCTTATCTTTTCATGTGGTGATAGCCTAGACCACCTAATCCAATATAAGGCATGGGTGAATAATGTCATCGAGATGGTAGCTATCACTTGAATAGGATCTAAGGGTAACAAAGGGTTGGGATCAATCATTTTGATGTTTGGAAACCAATTTAATATTATTATAAAAAGAGTTGTAAAATATTAACATTTTATCTTTTTTTAACACACTCTCTTTATATTGATGGATTTTATTATTCCATTGGATGATGTCTTTGATTGGTTTAACATAACTATAGAAATTATTTATGAATTATGTAGCACCTCAATATTATACACTTGGAAAATAAATATCATGGATGTACCTTCAACCTCTAGACCTTTCTTGCTACCAAAAGGCTCGCATACACTATCTCTCTGATTTAATCTTTTAGGGTTTTACATGTATAAATCCTAAGTTAGATTAAAATGTTGAGATGTCTAGATCAATTAAATAAATGCAATTATTAACCACTAATTTTTTATGAATTTTGACTTATTTTAATTTTTTTAAAATAGTAATAAATATGCATAAATAGAGACTTATTTGGAAAGTGACTATCATGGATGATCTAGGTTCTGGATAGGTTTGAGTGTTTTCAACTGGGTCTTGATATCTGATTATTCACTAGATAGTAGTGCCCCACCTAGAAAGTAGTGACATACTGATGTAGTGTCCTCAAAGTGGAATTAGTGTCCTCTTTGTAGGATTGTTCTTATTTTCTAGGAGCACCTACACTAGTGTTTATAGGTCATATTCTTGCATGCATGAAATCTATAACTTTGTATTGTGCTTGAAAATATGATTTAGTGTGCAAACCCTAATCCTCCTTGTAAGTGTGGCATGAGAAATAAATGTGTGTTCATTAGTAGGATAGGTTATACATATTCAACACCCCATTATTAATAGTGTTGCCTACATACCAATACTCTAAGGAGAGATTAATCTTGATGTAGTTCTCCCACTTAGTGTCTGGTGCAAGTACAAGTGAATTTTAGAATGAGAATGGTCTTAAATGCCTTAAGTGTATTTGAAATTGATAATATTTAAAATCTAGGCTTTGATATACTATAGATGGTAGTATGTATAAGTAGGGTAGAATAAGGATCAAATGTCTTAATTTTTCTCAATTTATTTCTTATTTGGATAGGCTTTTGCATCTATTTTACATATAGTGAATAGAGGTTAAATAGTCTTGTATTTATAGAGATTCATAGCTTATATAGATAATAAAATGTACTTAGGCTAACCTTAGGAGGGGTACACATTTAAAAATGTATCCATTAAAGAGAGTTAGGGAAAGTGACACTAAAAACTTGTTGGGGACACTAGTGTCATGTGGATATAGTGTCTTTAGTGTGGCACTAATATCCACCTGGTAGACTGCTAAGGACACTAGGTTGGGATATGATAATGCAATTTTAGAATTGTGTTTGGGCTAATAGAATATGTTTTTTGTCTACACAATGGATGGAAAAGTGTGTTAAAGGCTCTATGATAGGTCTAAGCCTAAGATAAGAATAGTCTATCTCAATAAATACTCATATCATCTAAATACCACTTTTAGGTGATTACATTTCCTCCACCCCTTTATGTTAAAAATACAACAAAATGAAATGATTGGTATAAAGGAAAATAGGCATACCTAGACTTACCTAGGAATTGAATCCCATGTAGCTAAGTTTGAGTATGTGAAGTTAGGTTTGCATATGTGGAACATGATCCGAAATAATGTCCTATTATGAATCATGCAAAAATAAATCCTTACTTAAGAGATTATCAAAATCAAAAGACTATGTTAAATAAAATAACTAAGTAAATCTAATTAAAGAGATAGGAAAGAGGAAAAGAATGATTATACCTCATTGGGTATTTGAACCAATGTATGAACCTCATGACAACCTATGTGTGTGAGTGTACATCATGATAATATCATTGAATATCTTGGATTGAGATGATAGCTTGCTCAATCCTCATATTGTTCACTCAAGAACTCAATCTGGTTTTGATTCCATCATTTCCCACCCTTTCTCAATGGATCATGATTTGTGAATAGCTTGGATAAGACTATAAGTGTGTCTGACTCTCTTATATGGGTGGCTCAAGAACTCAATTAGGCCATGACTATATCATTTCCAACCTATGTGAAGTAGATGCATCTCAAACTAAACTATACAAAGTGTTGAAAGTATCTAACTAGGTATATATAATTTTTTATATTAGCTCTATATCCACTTAGGTACATAAGGTGCCTCTAGGCCACTCAAGAATGCCAACCACTATAGATAAAGACATGAAACTAGTGACAACCTAGAATATGATAGTAAGTGTATATAGTGTAGAGAATGATAGGGATGTTTCCATTCCATCTAATCAACCTATGTGTAACTAAGCATATAGAACCATGTGCCATGCACATGCCCCCAATCTAATAGCTGAGTATATTGATTCTAAATTGAGTATGTAATAACTAAATCTATGTATCTAAACTAAATGTGGGAGTGATCATGCCATGTATGATTCCCCCATATCTAATCAAATGGTATGAATCTGAGCTAAAATAAGTGTATCTAAGAAAAATATGAGCATAATTGTCAAACCTATAATTGTATCTATGCAAATCTATATTTTACCTTGTGTACTAGTTTGACTAATCTAGTTTGTCTTAAAGCTAGGGCTATTGGATAATAGTTCCTTGTAGTGGGTAGTAGCACCCTATGGTGTTAGTGTCTTGGTCTGGGCACTAATGTCTATTTGGTCTAAAATCTAGGTAACTAAGCTACTTTCTAACTCCCTATTTTTCCCTATCTAACCTATGTCTAATTTATGAAATTGAGTTTATGTTTTAAAAATAATCTATGAATAGCAAGGTAGGAGCCTAATCTCCATGATAAACCCTTATGAATTCCCCCTCTTTTGAGGGTAGTTGTGTAACCTATGTAATAACTATCCTCTAAATAAGTAGCTTTGCAAAACATGTTAGCTAGAGTATATGCATGATATTCTAATATAATGTACATACATAACATCAAAATGTAATAAAATTTAAGCATAAGTAGGTAATATAATATGTATATTGTAATCTAGCATACCACAAGGGTGTCAAGATAGATGTAATCAATGTGTATCAGTAAATTTGAGTAACTACTTAGGGGGATGGGGCATGATATCCATCATGGCACCCAAGTAGAAAGGGTAGATGTATGAGGTCCCTCGTGTCATCAAAAATTGGTGTGTGTGTAACAAGCAAAGATAATTGTCATACTAAAGACACATACAAGAAATCATACATACAAAACACATGAGGCACACCAAAGTAGGCTAAGGGGCCATAATATAAGGGACATGGATACATGCCATTAAATCTGAGAATGAATACATATAAGGACATGTTCAAATGTCCACATAAATAAGAAATAAACAATTTGGCTTAGAACCACATTAAAGGACATGTTCAAATGTTTGCATATGTAATTAGGAAAGCACACACAAGGGACATGGGCACATGTCCAAGGTATACAAAAATAGAATTGGCATATATCCAAAGAGTAATGGCATATTCAAATGCCCTCAAAAATGGAAGAAGCATAAGAAACTTAATCAAGTCTAATCTAGGAAAACTAGAAATAAAAGCATGTATAACTATATAGTATAAATCTATGTAAATTCTGGGATAGACATGTGTTGAGTCTAACTAGTGATAGTCAACAAAAAAATTGAGAAATTACTAGCAATGATCAACATCAAGATATATCAATGTGTAAACTATAATTTATAGTATGTAAGGATAAAACTTGGTAGTAGCAACTATGTAGGATATGCCCCCAAGTGGGAAGATGTATCAAATGAATAAACTTGAATCAATGTATATGCCCCCAATGGGTAGATAATATCAAGTATGGATCATTGTAGTACACTAGAGTCTTGTATGTAATTTGTAATCACTCGATAATAAAAATTGAAACATCTATGTGTATGATAAAACTAATTATACTAATATAGCTAGCATATGTAATAACTAAAAAGTGTAAGAAATGTAAACATAGTAATACATACAATTTGTAAATTATGTGTTTTTTGGGTAATATTTGAATGTTTTTATGTTTTCACATGTTATATTATTTTATGTATATAAGTTATGTACAAGAAAATAAAAATAAACTATGTATAAGGAGTGAGAGAGATAAGGAAGTATGCACAATAATAGTAACCATACTAACTAATGAGTCTCATGGGAGAGTCACTATCACTATGACTTATGTCAAATAAGGGAATTGTGATTATGCATGTGGTGTGAAAGGGCAACTACAAGCCCATAATCTATTATGTTGTATAATATGTGATTGAAGCTACCTATGTAGTGATGCTATGGAGTTGTGGCACTGACTATGATGCCCTATGAACTATAGGGGTATTAGGAACCCATATGGTAGAAGAATAAGTTGTAGGTGAGGTAGGTTCCCTATATTGATAACTCTTAAAACCCAGTAAAACTAATATTTGCATAAACTTAGAAGAGGAAGGTCTCCTAAAATCTATGACTTATCTCTAACACAAGGGTCTCTCTAGTAATGGTATATGTGGGAGAGTATGCATATGTGTAGATACTATAAGAATAGACCTAGTCTACACTACTTACTCTATGATATGTAAACTTAAAGTAATAATATGCTTACATATTTAATTTTGCTTTACAATATTAATTTATAGAAATAATTTAAAATTTTTATTTATAAAACATCAATTTAATAAGAATAATTCAACACATAATTATTAATAGAGTTCGATATGATGGCCTATATCTTTGGGTCCTATATCAACTGATGTATTAGGAATAATTATTGAAAAATACTTAAAAACATCTCCAAAATGAAAAGTGAACAACTGGAAGTTACTCCTTGAGAAAAAATAATATAAGTCCTTTCTTGGACTGTTTCCCAATTCTATATCGAGCACCCTCTGTAATTCATCCAAGCTCTCTAACTCTAGCCTTTACAATGTCTGCTTAGCTTGTTTGATTGTGTTTAACTATAATCTCTCATAGCTTTATATAGCATTGGATCCTATAGCCCAATTAGTTTGGTATTATCACCTTCACATGGGAGGATAAGGGTTCAAGTCCCCTCTCAACATTTTCAAGGGTTATGTTAATCCATTGTCCCACATTGGAAAGTGAGGAAAGCTTTTAGATATAGATATACCATGAATTTCATGGTGTATAATGCCAAGTAATTGGCATTGGCATTATTTTTAGTGGGTATGTGGTGGCTTCATGTAGATGTGGGGATGTTATGTGGTTTCAAATGGATGTTGGGATATGGAACATGACATGGAATATAGGGTCATGTGGAAACTTAGGGTATGACATGTGGCAAGTATGTTGGGTAGAACATGTAACATAGGATTACATGGCATGTATGTGGAAATGGTAAGTTAAATGGTTTGTTTGGAACATTTAAGAATAATTAAAATTAGACCATGGAAATTAATTTAATGGTGACAAGTCACATGGTGGCTTAAGGACCCACCACATAGTCCAATCTTTACTCACCACTTGTCATCCACTCACCACTTGTTGACATCCAACTAGATGTTCTATCCAAACCCAATTTTTTTAACTTGCCCTAGTTGATCTTTGACACATAATATTTTTTTGCATATGGGATCCATTTTTTAAACTATGAGATGCACCAAAAATCTCTTGATAAGCTCTTCATCATGATAATGATCAACCTAAAATTCAATATCTTTTTTTTAGAGTGAATATGGATCCTCCCAGATCAATCCTCCTTACTAAGAAGGCTTTTTGTCCTCAAAAAGTTGGTACTAGACCTAGTACTCCATGTGAGGATATTTTCATGGCTCTGAATCTCAGCTCTAGCTTAGATGAAAATTTTTCATGTCACCTAGTGTTTTAATAATCACCATTTTATAATTTCCCTCTTAGGATTTTACCTAGCAACACAGTTTTACAAACATTGCCCTTCTTGGGTCTTTATAAACACTATAACTATACATAATGATTATAATCATTTCCCATACTTGGGTCCTATACATTTATAAACAATGCCTATATTTAGGTCTTACAAACATAAATAAAATATGTATGCATGTTTTCACACTCATAGAGATTAAAATATACAACCTATCTTTGAGTCATTCCCAATGCTTCTCATGACAGCATCTTTATGTTACCCTGCAATGTTCCTATCTTTAACATAGATGACTAAAATAACACTAAAGGCACCATTTACTTGTAACGGTTTAATGTATTGCTGATGTGCTCACATGAGATATTATATCCCATCTTTTAAAAGGTTATATTGATTTCCTTCTTGGAATAAGTTGCCTTTCTTAGATACAAATACGGTTTACCTAAGATAATGCCACTAAAGTATAGTGGAACTACATCTAATTCAAATTCATCTAGGAAGTTGGAGGTAATCACAAACCCTAAATTACATGTTTTACTTACATGTACATTATTACCATCATCTATCTTATCTAGAGAATAGGGTTGGAAATGTGGCTTAGTTTTCAAACCTAGGGTTTCTACAACATCTTCTGATATCAAATTCTTTTGATAATTTTTATCAAAAATAGCATCTATCTTAGAATGCTTAACTATTATTATTTTAAAGAAGTGTTGATTACCTTTTGAGGGTGATAATTTTTGAACTATCAGCTTCTCACTGATTACCATCTCCTTTGTTGATGTTACCTTAGGTTCTGACTGAAAAGATTTTATCTTTTGCTTGATTGAAGATGCAATTACAACCTTTACCTTAGGTTTTTGATAACTTTGCTTATCTTCTTTTAGCATTTTCCCTTTATCATTGAAGTAAAACCCTAACTTCATGTCTTCTTTAGGTAACCTCATTTTAACAATTTTCTTAGGCATCTTTTTAGGACTTTCTTGGGCATAATAAAAAAATACATTCAAGTATTTCTTCTTTGCATACCTTGATGAATCATTTGAAGATTCTTCATCCAATGTAACTATTTCATCATCAGAGAGTACTTATTCTATCTATTTAGGGTGTTCTAGCTTACTTCTTGAGTAATCCTTCAACTTAGCTTTATGGGACATTTGTCCTTCACTTCCATATCCTAATCCTATATGGAGTGGTCTCTTTTCCACTTGGATTTGCTAGACAATCCCTTGACAATTAATGCCAAGTCCTTTTCTTTTGAATCCCATTTTAGCTAATAGCTTAGAACCTATTCCCTTCATGTGTTTTTCAAATGTATCAACACATGAACTTGATGAATGTTTATGGTTAGTACATTTAGTATCCCTAACATTATTAATATAGCTAAAAGAGTTGATTTCATTATTTTTATCCTTGGAATTTGCATCAGAAGATACATTAATAATTAGAAAATTATTTTCTTCTAAACTTTTAACATCATTTTCATTGATAAGACTAGTAGGAGTATACAAATTAGAAGAATCACTGCTATAATTAGAATGTACCTTTATAATCTGGCATATCTCAAATTGAATCTTATCGGTATGATTGGTCATCAATTGGATTCCTTCTCTTGATGTAGTTTTTTTGGCATGCTCAGATGTGAGATAATAATTACCCAAATGATCTCCTTAGCTTCTCTTAGAACTATATCAAGATCTACTTAATCAAATAATAATCCTCTAATGCCAAATTGTAGGATTCCATAATGGTTCACATGTCCTCGTATTGTGCCATCAACTCCTTCAAATGTCTTAGTATGAAGTAATGGAAGAGACCTTAGTTGCAGAAATTGTGTGAGACCTTAAGTAATATAACTAGCTCTATAACTCTAGTTAAAATACATCTACATGAACTTCTCTTCAGAAATAATAGTGAAATTATACCTTTGACTTTCCTCAGAGTGTACCATAATATCTAGCACTTCTATTAGTAACAGTTATCACATTAAAGATTCTGGAGTTGCTTGAAAATGTGTTATTGGTCACATTTATTGACCACTACTAAACTTGGTTAGTGCTTTGCCTCTCTCCTCTTTATATCTTCTAAACCATAATGGAGCTTGATTGGGATGTTGTATATATCATTACTCAGTAATGTGACCTCATCGATCATAATGTCCACAAGTCTCTGAATCTTCATACATCCTCTTCTTCTATTGATGTTCCTATTGTAACTCTACTCATAGTGAATCAATGCTTTGTTGGAGCCTCTCAGTTTGTTTCTCTACCACTTACTGACTTTGCTCTTGAGATTGTAGGTATTGCATTATCACAGTGATAATGGTATTTAGTAATAATTGAATTTGAGCCAGCATTGGATCCATTATTCTATAATAGATAAATTTAGTTAAATAACAAGTTCACTTGCAAACTTAGTTCTGAGACCAAACTTAACATTTCAAAGCAATGCCTATATAGACATTAGCCCAGTACACTAATCACTCTGATAACAACCTAATCTGTAAACTTAAAGAAATAATATGCTTACATATTTAATTTTGCTTTATAATATTAATTTATGAAAATAATTTAAAATTTTGATTTACAAAACATCAATTTAATAAGAATAATTCAAGACATTCAACACATAATTGATAATAGAGTTTGGCATAATGACCTACATCTCTGAGTCCTATATTAACTGATATATTAGTAAAAATTCTTGAAAAATACTTACAAATGTCTCCAAAATGAAAAGTGAACAACTGAAAAGTTGTTCCTTGGGAAAACATAATATAAGCCCCTTCTTGGACTTTTTCCCAATTCTTCCTCTAGCACCCTCTTCAATTCATCCAAGCTCTCTAGCTATAGCCTTTACAATGGTTGTTTAGCTTGTTTTATTGTGTTTAAATACAATCTCTCAATACTTTATATAGCGTTGGATCCCATATCCTAAGTGGTTGGGTCTTATCACTTTTGCATAAGAGGATAAAGGTTCAAGTCCCTTCTCAACATTTTTAGGGGTTATGTTAATCCATTATCCCACATTGGAAAGTGGGGAGAGCTTTTGGATATAGATTTACCATGAGTTTCATGGTGTAGAATGCCAAGTAATTGGCATTGGAATTGTTTTTGGTGGGTATGTGGTAGATTCACATGGATGTTGGGATGTTATATGGTTTCACATGGATTTTGGTATATGGAACATGACATGGAATATAGGGTCACATGCAAACTTAGGGTATGACACATGATAAGTATGTTGGGTAGAACATGGAACATAGGATTACATGGTATGTACATGGAAATGGTAAGTTATATGGTTTGTTTGGAACATTTGGGAATAATTAAAATTAGACCATGGAGATTAATTGAATGGTGGCAAACCATGTGGTGGCTTGAAGACCCACCATATGGTCCAATCTCCACTCACCACTTGCTATCCACTTGCCACTTGTTGACCACTCACCATTTTTTGACATCTAACTCAATGTTCTATCCAAACCCAATTTTTTTTAACTTTCCCTCGTTGATCTTTGATGCATGATATTTCATGTATATAGGCTCCATTTTATGAACCATGAGATGCACCAAAAATTTCTCGATGAGCTCTTTGCCATGACAATGATCAACCTAAAATTTGATTTCTTCTTTTTGGGAGTGAATATGGATCCTATCAGATCACTCTATTAGACTCTATGATGTATGTATAGGAGCTATACTCTCAATTGTAACTGATAGCCATGCAATATTTGGTAATGGTGTTGGAATTATAACTGGTGTGTGCTCTAGAACTATAGCCAGAAACTATGCTAGAAATGCTTGTGGGATGGGTAGAGGATACTTATATGGGACACCCTCAACCTTAACCACCTTATTAACATGTACATACTTCAATAATAAGTGTAATATATATGGTATGGCTTGAAGTTTCTATAACCATAGCCTCCCAAATAATATAATGAATACACCTGCATTAGGTACTACTAAGAAATGAGTGGATATGTTGCTAGTCTAACTTGTAATGGAAGCAAAATCTCCCCAATGAAACTCTAAATGTGGCCATTGAAACCACTAATGACTCTATTCATGGGGAATATATCTCTCTCTATGCAACCTAAGTGTTATAAGAGTGTCATAGTACACATGCTTATTCTTGACCTATTGTCAACCATAACACTCTAAATAAGATGGTGGTTTACGTATGCTAGTATGAATAATTCATGTAAATTTGTGTCATCATCCATAATCTCCTACTCTAAAAATGTGATAAGTGGTCTAGGTGGAATTGTAGTGTGATATATGCCAATAATATTATGTAATGGATGTGTCTCCTTTATAACTATGAAATAGGAATCTGGTGGTGGATGTGCCTGGTATATATATTGAATACCTAATGTGCCCCCTATCTTATTTAATGTATATTTTGGGAAAGGATCTAAAAATATATTTAGTGCCTTAGACTTTATTTTTTGTGGTTTCAGTACCTTTGTGGGTGTGACCGCGTCAGTAATATTATCGTCAATTAGATATTGTATATTATGCTTTAGGCAAATGCATATGTTATTTGTGTGGCTTAGTGCCCTGTGATACTTTTAGAATGCATTTTAATCATAGTTATTTATAAGATGTCATGTCATATCAACCTCTTTAATGGGAGGGAGAGATATAAAATTCATTCCAAAAGTTATTGTAGAACCCGTGCTGGTGACTCTAGAAAATTTGTGAAGATTTTATGTTGAGGAGTAGATAAAACCAATCTAGGAGATGGCTTAGAAGTTGCATTGACTGTGGCCTTTGGATCACTTTTATTCTCTATGGTACTCACCTTGTATGGAGGTTTGTTTAAACTCTTAATATTTGATTTTTATCCATTTATGTACTTGATATTTTCCATCGATAAGAGCTTAAATTATCTTTCCTTAATTGTGTGGAACAAATTAGTAAATGCAAGAAACTTATTAAAAAATATGGCATCATGCAATGTTGATAAGAGACTTTGTTTAAATATATCCTAAAGCTCTTTGTCTGCCATGGGGCTAGTCAATTTGGCTAATATTATCTTGTATCATGAGACATAATCTATGATAGGCTCATTCAACTTTTGATATAACTATGCCACTTGTGCATATGATATCTTATTACTAATGCCAATAGAGAAATGTGTTATAAGCATGTTAGCTAAAGAATTAAATATCATGATAGATTGACTTGGTAAATCATAGATCCATTATAGGTAATAATCCTTTAGACTTCATGGAAATAACTTCATAAGAAGCTAATCATTTGACACGTAGTCCAATGATGCTCTGAGTCACCCTTGCCATCATATAATGTAAGCCTAGGTGCCACAAAATTTGAGGGCAAAGGATTTATTGCTATGTGATGTGCCAAAGGTGTGTATAATATAATGTTAGAATCTAAGGCATGTGATGGCCTAGTGGATCCCTTCTCAAGATGTAACACCTTAGACTGTAGATTATGAATATCATGCATAAGGGATTGTATATTTGGAATGGAAGAAATATCTATAAGTGGTGTAGTTCTCACTAATGGTTATTGAATAAAAATCTTAGGTTATGTTGTCTGAGTTGGTTGAGTTAATCCCACTAGAGGTGTAACAACATTATCAACTATGGGAGTTGAAGATTGACCATTGTTTGTTTTTTAGAGTTCTGAATGAAGAATATTGATGAAATCATCTTGTATATCAATATGTTTAGAGATAAAATCTTAAACTTTTACTTTTTAGTTTCATAAAATCTATTTTTAAATTCTACCATTGTAGTTTGGAAGGTAAGAAAACAAGTTTTATATACTTTGAACCTTTTAAGAATATTAATCTAAGAAAGATTTCAAAAATTAAATATTTTAGCCAATCTAATATTTTGGAATTAAAATATGAGTAAATATAAAAAAAGGATACAAACCCTAATTGTTTATAGGGTTAGAGTTTTTTGAATTTAGGTTTTCTTTGCAAAAATTTAAATTATATTCAAATAAATTGAAACCTTAATATGAAATTGATTTTAAATAACCAGGTTGTCTAAAAAAATTAGAAAATCAGAAGTATGCATCCCTAATTTATTGCACAAAAAATTATATTAATGTGAACTAGGGTTTGAATCAATATTCAAAGTAAGTTAAGTTCACTAAATGATTTAACCTTTTAGGGTTTTACATGTAAATCCTAAGTTAGATTAAAGGGATGACATGTCTAAATCAGTTAAATAATATGTAATAATTAACCATTGATTTTTTATGTATTTTAATTTATTTTTTCTTTCTAAAAATAGTAATAAATATGCATAAATAGAGACTTATAAGGAAAGTGACTATCATGGATGGTCTAGATTCTAAAAACTATGTTTTGGATAGGTTTGAGTGTCATCAATAGGGTCCCAAAATCTGATTATTCACTGGACAGTAGCACCCCACCTAGGAAGTAGCACCATACTACTATAGTGTCCTCTTTGCAAGATTGTTCCTATTTTTTGGGAGCATCTACACCTATGTTTCTAGGTCCTATTCCTACATGCATGAAATCTAGAACTCTGTATTATGCCTAGAAAATCTAATTTAGATTGAAAACCCTATTCCTCCTTGAAATTATTATATGAGAAATAAATGTGTGTTCATTATTAGGATATGCTAGAAATCCTCAACACCCCACTAGGAAGAGAGTTGCCTACATACCAATAATATGAGGAGGGACTAAGCCCAATGTACTCCTCCCACCTAGTGTTTGGTGTAAGTGCAAGTGAATGCTAGAATGAGAGTGGTCTAGAATTCCTTGAGTGTGCTTGAGGTTGATAGTCTTTGAAATATGGGCTTAGGGATGTTGTATATGGTAGTATGCAGAAGTAGGGTAGAATAGAGATCAAATACCTTAATTTTTCTCAACTTGTTTCTTATTTGGATAGGCTTTTGCATCTATTTTCTATCTAGTGAATAGAGGTCAGATAGTCTTGTATTTATATATATTCATAGCTTGTGTGGATAATAAAATGTACTTATGTAGGATCAATGTGTAAAATATGCAGGATCAATGTTTTGGATCAATCATTAGATTATAAAAATTATACTTTTATGATTGCAGACACTACCACTAGATCTAGACACTATCATTGATGTTAGTATCTGACTATGATGTAGGTGTTTATTATGGAACATTAAATGGATCTAAATGTTTTTTATCACTTTTTTACTGATATATTCAGATTTGGGATACAAGTTAATGTTCTTATTTGATTGATCAAAACCTATCTCTTCACCCTTGGAATGAGTTTGTCAAAAAATAGATTAGTGGGATCAATATGTCATTTTATCCTAAATACCCCTCTTTTAATGAGCACTACCTACATAGTCAATACTCTAAGGAGGGCCTCAAAATTATTTAGTTCCCCCCTATATGTGGAAAAGTGTGTACATAAGGGTGAAATATAATATATGAAGATGCATACAGTGATATACCTTATAATTTGACAAATATTACTCATGGGATACTCTTTTAATGCTTTAAATATTTAACATGACTATTCCTATGATTGATATGAAAATAGGGATGAATAGGGTAAAATAGAATGTTTGTGCAATTGATTGAATTAGCTTTTGTAAGTATTTGCTCGGTGTTTGCTAGATGAAGAATTAGAGGGATTAGACTTATATTTATACCACACCTTTTTAAAATATATCATAGTATTTTTTAATAATATAATTAGTCTAACCCATGTGTTTCAATAATTTTATAATTTGGATGACTTTTGGTGACTAGATAATAGATAAGGATCTAGACACCACTATCAGTGGTAGTGTCTAGAAGGCTAGAAAATAGGTATAGATCTAAAACTAATAGTGAAGGATTTTTATCAAGTTTTAATATTTATTTGTAATATAGGAGACCTAGGTCATTATAATGATATGGATTAAACTAACATATAAGTATTTAGGCATAGTGAGATGGTGAATGTGAGCCTTTCGGTAGTAGGGAGGTCTAGAACTGAAGGGTAAATCCTTGATTGATATTTATCAAATGTAAAAAACTAAGGTGTTATAAATATTCTTTTTTAGTATCTACAATTGATTGTGTTGACTACATATGGATTGATAATATGAGTTATCAGGGTTCTTAGACATGAGCATTATGATTAGATAAAATTTGGGGGGTGTTGTTGTCCCTAGGGTGCATAATTGTCTAATAGAGAACATATATCTGAGATTTATTGGTTTGCTTTACCTTCACTTGTTTGTTCTATGAATTATGTGTTAGCTTCCTTTTCACTTCAAGGACCCCTGTGTAACTAGTTTTCTACTTGAAAACACTAGTTTAATAGACAAGATGACAAGATATAATCATGAAGTAAAAATGGGTTAGTGGTTGAATTTGTGCTTGACCTCAACACCCCCTACATTGAGTATTTCCTACATACCAATACTCTAAAGAGGGATTGAACTCCATGTGGTTATACCATGCTATGGTGGTGTGTGTTAAACTAGTGTGAAATTTTAGATGTTGGTGCAATCCTGGTGTGACTAAGTGCTTCAATTGTTACTGTGACCTTAGAGGTGTGTTCAAACTTTATCATATGGATATTATGATTTTATGTGATAATAATTAGGAAAAATAGGGAATTTTATCTCAATGTGCAATTAAAATTATGGTGATTTTATATGTAGAATTTTAATGCCTATAAAATGGTTTGGAATATGCTTGTATGGTAGTATTTTTAGAATTCCTTTATATGGGGGTTTATATAATTTATTGGATACTCTTTACACAACTATGAAATTGGAAAATATATGGTAGTTGGTGAGATGATAACTTCTATCAGAGGTGGACAACAATGGGGTTCATTGCCCCAATGTAGTGCTCATGTCCTAAGGTAAATACAAGTTAAGCTAAGGGTATGAATCAATCTGTGCATCATCCTAGGTCATTGAGAAAACTATATGGAGACATTCTTAAATTATTTGGGATTCTTTAAGGAGCAAGTCACCATGCCAAAAATGAAGGAAAGTGGACAAAAATTTGTAGAATAGGTTATGGGCTAAGTATGTCAAAAAGGTGATAAAAAGTGCATGATTTTAGCTTAAATATAAATTTATGTGTCTACATATTTGATATAAAATGGTATAAATGATAAAATTTTCAATTCTATGAAGGATTCATTACACTGATTTAGCCTATTCATTTTGTTGCTATGACTTTCTCTTGCACCTTGTTAGGCCCCATACTAGGGTGGGTGGATGTGCTTATGGATTGTAAATTTGGATAGTATAAGAGAAGTCATGGTTGAGCGTAAATGACCCTTTAACTTTGTATAAAGTAGATGACTTGGACAAGTAAACTCGCATGGGCTTGTAAGGTCATTAAGAGGAGGTATGGAATTGTAACACATGAGGTGACTCTTGTAACAAAAGTACACCTTCATTTATTGGGTTGGGGGGATAAATACTTAGGATATGAAATTTAGACCTTCTTTTATTTCCCAAACTTAGTTTTATTTTGGTTGTTTATTGGGGTTTATTTTTGGTTGAGGGAGTTGAAGTGGAGAAAGAAAATCTTGGAGGATTTGGAAAAATGAATATTAGAGGAAGGATTATTTTCCATTTTCTTGTTGACTTTGGTAAATGCTTAACAAAATAATAAAATGTATCTCTCTCTCCTTGAATCTTAGATAAATTGAAATTATAAACGTAAATTTGTTCATTTTTGAGTTGTATCATGCTTGTTGAATAAATGATATCTCTTTCTCTCTCTCTTTTTATCTCTCTTGTCTAAAATTGGTAAAATCATATTAGGGGCTAGATTATGTTGTTTTTAATCTCTCTCTCTCTCAAATTCCCATTATAAATCATAATATTTTTCCTTTCAAAACAAATTCACTCCTTGCTTGCTTTCATTTTGTAAATCTTAAGTTGGTTTTGCCTCTATTGTGCTTAGTTTTTGATATCATAGTTTGAAGCAAATGATGTTCTCAAATAGGATAGTGATTAAAAATATAATATGTTCAATTATAAAATAATTGAGGAAAACCAATAGTTATTTTCTTTATGAGTTACCTTGTGAAAATAAAGGATCTCTCTCTTCTTCTACATGAATCTTAAACGATATCATTATTAAAATTGGAAATAGCCTTTTGGGGTCATGTGTTGTTTGTAGATAAAAAGGCCTTCTCTCCCAATATATTTACTTGTGGGTGAATTCATATATTCAGGGTGAATAGTAAATTAATCAAAATGCTCAATTATCCATTTACATATTATTATTATTATTATTATTATTATTATTATTATTATTATTATTATATATATAATAAATAAGAATAATTAAAAACTACATATACATATGAAAATTTGGGTGTGATTAAATAAATAATAAAAGTGCATATTTTTAAAAATAACACACACATTTGTAGACACACATTTTGGTACAAGTTTACATATTACTAGTCTTACTGTATATATATCTCTTTACTAAGAATTAGACATCTAGTGGCATGATCTATCATGGACCTCTTTGATTCTATCTTATTTCACTTGGTTTACCTGCCCCTTAGGCCTATGTGCTATGTTTATTTACCTTCATCTAGTGTATTCCAAGAATCCTACATATTTTTCTTGTTTTATGTGTGTTTAGCCTCTAAATACTTGCATCTATCCTAGACACTAGCATCAACATTACTATCTAGATCAATGCAGCTATCCAAATTTATCTTTTTATATATCTTTCACTTTGTGACCATTTTGTTATCCCTCTTTTCCCATCCTATGGTTGGCTTCTCACACATCAATAGGTTCTAATTTAAATTAAAAAGGTTCTTATATATGTAAAGGCTATGGTCTAGTTATCACACTTTCTAATTTGATAATGAAACTCTATACTAAGAAAGTATTATCTATTTTAAGCTATCGAATTGCACTAAAACACTATTTTAAATCTTTGAAGCATTCAAAAGTTCAAATATACTATTGCATCACTTGTACCAAGGGTTACTATGAGAAAGAACATATAGTCATACTATTATAATTCCATACACATGCATAAGAGGGAGAATATATGAAAGTTTGAGGCCCTCTTAGGATTATTATCTATGTAGGTAGCACTTGGCAATAGCAGGGTTGTTAGGGCTATCTCAACTCAAGTTACCAACCCCTTTTTACTAGGTTATAAGAGTTAAAATTCAAATTAACTAGGGTTACTTATTATCTAGATCTAGCACACATGCAAACATAATTTGAGACACATAAAAATTACACAAGGGGAAGTATAGCTCTGGTCCAAATTTGAGGTCACTCTTGTGTATATATTTCACTAGACACTAGCATTGGGTGTATACATAAGTATCAACATTATTGTCCTAGATCAATGCAATTGTTTGAAGGTCAAAAACAATCAAAATATAGAATGAACAAAACCCATATCTCTAACACGACCATGTGATGACTCTTGATCACTATCACAATCCAGATAATAACATTAAATAAGATATGTTCTCATTATACCTTAGTTTCTTTGTACTTATTATATTTATTACACATGTTAGATTAGATAAAATATGTATTATTGACTGTATTTTAGTGTAAATCTAAATATTTTCATTCCTTTGAAAAAACTTTATTTGCTGGAGTATTATCTTGTAAAACTCCTAAAGCACATACAAACTTTGGTGAACCTAACCTCTATGTATTGAACCAAAACCCTAGTTTCTATATTAGGGTTTTTACCTTTGCTCAATTTCCATTTTAGCTTTCTACATTTTCTTTTTCAAATCTAATTTGTGATTATGTAGGCATGGTTTATTAATGTTAACTATTCTTATTGATTTGGATATCCTACTTTTGCTTTACAATTTTTTCCTAAAAACTCACCTCCTTATAGATTCCCTAACTCATCCAAAAATCCCCCACCCTTTTGATCTTATTTTCAATATACCTGATGATCAATTTATTTCATATGAGGATCTTATGGAACATAAAAAATGGGATAAAACCCTACCTTTCCTGATAACTATGACAATTCAATAAAAAATTATGCAAATGCAAATTTAAATGACCAAGATAGTGATAATGATATTTCTTATTATGGATATGAATTTAATCATCTTCCCCTTGGATATGTTGAACCTTATTATCCTCCTATTTTGCATTTAAATGATGAAGAGTCTCAAGAAACAACATGCATACAAAATGATATTATTCCTAATGTTGACAATCCAATTATTGCATCTCCACCTTATTTAGTTGAATGTTCTTCCCTTTCTAATGATACAAATGTTGAAAAAGTTGAATGTTCTTCTTCACTTTCCAATGATACACATGTGGAAAATTTTGAATGTTCTTCTTCCCTTTCTAATGATATAAATGTTGAAAATTTTGAATGTTCTTCACTTTCCAATGATACAAATGTTGAAAAACTTGAATCTCCTTCTTACCTTTCCAATGATACAAATGTTGAAAATTTTCAATGTCCTTATTCCTTTTCCAATGGTATAAATGTTAAAAAAATTTGAATGTCTTTCTTCCCTTTCCAATGATATAAATGTTAAAAAATTTGAATGTTCTTCTTTATTTTCCAATTATGCACATATATAAAAAGTTGAATTTTTTTCCTTTAGCTCTTATAATGCAAATATTGATGAATTCTAATGTGTGTCTTATCCTCCAAATAATACTAGTGTTAAAAATCCCATGTCTTATTTGCATAATTCAAACACATTTAGCTCAAGTTGTTTTTCCCCTCCAATGTGTAATAAATGAGAGGTATGTATTATCTCTCAACCCTTATTGATTGAATGGAAAAATGAGAGTTTTAATGAACATCCTAAGGAAACACTTACAAAACTTGCATTGTTTAGAGACACACAAAAAGTAAAAAGTTTGCTCAATGTATCTCATTTAAAGGTCAATACATACAAATCCAAGAAACTTAAAAGTAGCACTCCATTCTCTCTTCCTTTGTTGACTAACAATGAAAGTGACAGTTACACCCCCCTCATGCATGATATTACAAATAAAGTGTCAGATGTCCCTTTTTCTCCCACTTTTGTATTTTTGTCTAAATAAGAAAAAATGTGTATAAGTGAAATTATGTCACCCATTCCTATTGAAAGAAACCAAATTAATTGTGACGTATCATCTCATAATAACTATGGTGTTAGCCTTCATAATAGACAATAGGACATATTTCCCTCTTTAACCATGAGTATTCCTTCACCAAATATTGCAAACCCATGTGATGATTCTCCTCTCAAGTGTCATATAGATCCCACCATCCCTATGTTTCATGTCAATGGTATTTTACAAAATTTAACACAATATTAAACATTTCCTCATGATATGTTATCTATTATGACTGCCATGAGATATTTGCAACAATAAATCAAGGCTCTTCAATTACAAGTTTCTTTTCATGAGGCTCTTTTTGAGGAAAATACATTATCAATATAACATATTACTCGACATGTGTTTGAATACATTTATCCATCAAAATTTATCATGCCTAATTTCTCCTTCTTTAATGGTCAAGGGGATCCTACTATTCATTTGCGAAAATATATACACTCCTTTGGACATTGGGCTTAAAATAAAAATTTGCTATTAAAATCATTCCATTGCACTTTAACAGAAGGGGCTCTTGATTGGTTTTATAACCTTATAGATGGTTCCTTATCAACTTCAAATAAGTGTGATGGTTGTTCCTATTACAATTTCACTAATTTATCTTACCTAATTTACCATTGGAACACTTGCAAACATTGACCCAAAATGAGAATAAATCCCTATCAGACTAGGTTATTTGATTTAAAGATGATTTATATTCTTTAAAATTTACACTCTTAGATTTGGAAATATAATTTATATTTAGTATGTGTCTTCTATATCCACTTAGAGAGAGAATTGCACAATCCCTTTGCTTCATTCAAAACTTTATATTGGGATGTGCATAAATATGCATGTGCTCTAACCAATACACAAACTTAGTTACATATTTTTCCATTGCCAACTAACCATATTAAGACTCATGTTTCTATGTAACCTAAACAAGTTGTGAAGGATCATAAACCAATACAAAATCTTATGTAAAACCACCAATACCTACCAAAGCACCAAAAACTAAAGTATTGAATAAAGGAAAAGAACATGTTTTTGGAGTAGTTCCCACAACTAGAACAAATAGCACCACAAGATGACAACCTCTTAAATTTGATTAGTATTGAGATAGACCACATGATATATTATGAACTTTGATGGATAAAAAATAAATAAAACTCCCTCTTAATTCACATTACCCACCTCATATATTTGAGAAGGTAAAAGGATGCCACTTTTGTACTTATCATGGTATTAATGGATATTGAGTTAATAGATATTATACTCTTGAGAAAAATATTACACAATTAGTAGATCAGGGAATTATAGTATTTAAAAAATAGGCATCTTTAACTCTATTGACATACTTCTTCTAGAGGCATGCCTAACAGGGTCAATCCATCCCATGCCAATCCTTCTAAGGAAAAAATGGTTCATTGACCCTTACAGAAGGCACCCATTAGCAGAAGTCTAGTATTTTGATCCAATTTGATGAATATTTCTAAGGAGTTCCCAATAATTTTGAAACTCTCAAGTCCCATAGTTCAATAGTTAGTCTAGGCATCTTTACCCAGATGGATAATTTTTCCATGTACTCCTTGTTTGGATCAAATCTAGTAGTCCATCTATATGTGGTAAGGGGAGCTCTACCCCATAACCTAAGGCCCTCCAAAGAGATCAACTCATGATCCTCTAAAGATATAAAAACAAAATAATTAACCCTTTGCTCCCTTATGGATAGTGGGTGTATAACCCAAAAAAGAACCCCAGGTTCTTAGTGCCCACTTTAGAGTATCAGAGTCTTTGTGAATTCTATTATGGAAATAGCCAATAAGTGCCTGATCTATATACTTAATACCATTATCCATGTATAAACTAGGGTCAATGAAATATTGGTAAGGAGCTTCAAAAAATTTAAAGCATTTTTGTTTCTTCCTTCTGATCCTCCTCCTTTTTTGTAAGGACTCCAGCTAGGGACATCAGTTCCTGAGAAAGTGCTTATACATTGCCTTGACAAGTTGTTGAAAGGTCAAGGCATGTTCCAAAATAAAAATCTAGTCATTAATATTGAGCTTCCCTATGCTTCATATATTCCACATCTCTTATGTGGATATTGGATCCAGCCAAACCTAGCTTGAAACCTAAATTGATACCTTGTGTTTGTGTAGAAACCCTAGGAAATTTTTTGAAAAAATACTCCATACTCCATTTTTTTTAATAATAAGAATATATATATATATATATATATATATATATATATATATATATGTAGTCTTATAATGCTTATGTTTAAATAAATACATGTATTTTTTGTATACTCTACAAATCTGAGTATATACATGATTGTGTATGTGTGTGTATGTATATATATATATATATATATATATATATATATATATATATATATATATGTATGTATGTATGTATGTATGTATGTATGTATGTATGTATGTATGTATGTATGTATGTATGTATGTATGTATGTATGTATATATATATGTATGTATAATCAAGTTTGTAAATAATACCCAGATTTCAAAAAAACCTTATTTGCTTCGATATTAAAGTACTAGGTATATATATATATATAACCAAGTTTGTAAATAATACCTAGATTTCAAAAAAACCTTATTTGCTTCAATATTAAAGTACTAGGTATATACTAATTTATAAAATAAATTGGATTCCACTTGAGCTCCAAAACCTACAAGCAAAAATAGAATAAATGAGAGTAAATTTATAAGTGCTGACTTTTATTCATGTCTATAAAGAAGTTTAGGGATTTTATTTCAATACGTAGATCTAGTGGTGTAGATTACTCAAAATCAAGGGTGAAGATTTGACCTTCTCTATTAGGTTAAGTGAAAGATTTTAAGTTATTTTTATGTTTTTTAATTTATTTCACTCTTAACCCCTTCCTTTAGCCTTTTTGATTATTATGTAAACTTGCTTTTAAATTTCTATTAACATTTTTAAATGCATTCCATTTGGCTTAAAATAACATGTTATTTAATTCCTTGAGAAAAAAATTTAATGTTAAATAAAGTGGCACTAAGTGTAAACAAGGAAAAATTTGGTCGTAGGGCCAAACCTTATTTAAACTTACATTTATTCAACTTTAAAATGGCTCAAGACCTTGTCAAATGCATTTAAACCCCTTTTAGAATTGGAATATTTTTTAAAATATCTTAGAGTGGAAATTTATTAAACTAAGAAGTAGGTTGTGGAATTACAAATGATACATAAAATATTTTTAATCCTATCATAAACTATCTTATTCACCCATTTTTAGACAACATTTTCAAGAGTAATGTTGTAAGTATTCTTTTACCTCCAAAGTCATTTTGGATTTGCCACAAATTAAATACTTCAATTTTAAATTTATAAAATCTGAGATTTGGAAACAATTCTTTGTGGATGCAAAATATGAAATTGATACTCAAATAAATTTCACTTCATTTTGGAATCATTATTTTTGGCCTATTTCAAGAGATATTTGAAATGGAAAAATCCCTTTTTACCTTCTTGTTTCTAAAGTTGATTTGGAATTGACATAAATATAATATCAATAATTGATTTTCCTTAAAATGGAAAGTTGTAACCAATTTAATATAGCTTTAAAATATTAATTTTGTAAATAAAATGAATTTTATTACAAGTCTTACTATTTTTAGCAAAGTGATTTTGAAGTTGATTTATGTCTAATTTCTATAAGATATTTTTTTGAACTAACAAATTATCTTTAGGATGGTGATCAATTTGTTAGTTATGTTCATAATAAGAATATTCTTTTGTCTCAAACATGTTTATATTAGCTTAAATAATAGGTTCTTATAGTTGTAAAATTGGTTGACCTTATTTTTAATTAAAACAAGTGTGGTTTTGTACCTAGTTTACCCAACTTGGAATTGGTGAGATTTGTATCATTTAGGACTTTATTTATTTGTGTAAGCACACAGTTATCAAATTATTTATTTATGACTATATTATACCTTTTAACCGTGATATACTTTGAAATTTGGCCCTAGTCACACCTTGTTAGGTCCAAAGGGTGTCCTCTTAGTAATTAACTATGAGCATACTTTTGGAGTAGGGATTACTTTTCATTGAGTAGTTTTATCACATGTACCTTTCCCTTACTTAGATTTAATTTTAGTCTCTTGTTAGTGCCTAGATGCATTTGAGTTATATAGTGTTCATGGTATTACCAATAAAGGGTAACTATGTTAAGCTTAGTTGTGTGATTATTCATTGAAGGTGAGGTACCTTCGTATTACATATAACACTCATTTAGGAACAAGTGAACTATAATTAGACTTGATTTTGTGTGAAGGGATCACCATAAATATGTAGGCAACTCAGGGAGTAGGCTAGGGCTTAGATAACTAACCTTAAGGACATCCTTTTATGTGGGTGTTATCAACTAACTGTAGGATGTTATTGGATAACATTCTTAGCAAACTAACCCTTATGTTAATCTCTTTAAGTGAATGTTGTGATTAACTAACCTTCGGTGTTCTTGTAATAGGTCTTAAACCACTATTCCTTTGAGTATTCATATTAGCATGAGTTTTATAGTGTTTTTCTTCATTTATGTCTGTCTTTATATTTTATATAAGTGTGGTATGCTTAGATGTAGCTTTTTTTGGTTAGTGACCCTTTTGATTCATGCATAAATTAAGAGTTATTCTATTTCAATTTAACCTTGAACACTTTTAGAGATATGCTTGAGAGACAAAGTTTTTTCAAGTATTGTAGGCTAGATATTATTGAGTCTTGAACTCATCAGATCACTAGAACATGGGAATATGGTCACATCAAACTCATTTTGTGTGTTTTTTAATGTTAGGATAATCATGCATACTTCATTTGTCTATATGTTTCACATTGTATGAATATGTTGAGATTATGGTTCACCATGTATTAAATGTCTAGAGATTTAGAAGCTTGCTTGAGTGACATGTTAATTCCCTTGTTGGCTTAGGGTGTGTTATCCCCCAAATTTCATTAGCCTAAGAAATTTAGGGTACCACATTCAAATTTGCTTGAAAGTCATGTGAAAAATATAAAAAGTTTAAAGAAGACTATTTGTCAAATACTTGGTCATTTTTTGTTTCTTTAGAGTCAAGGTTTTGAGATTGCAGTGTAGTTATCAGAACCTGATGGTTGTGATACAACTATCAAACCCTACCTTGACCCTCATTAATGAGAGTTGAGTCCTACATGTGTGGGGGTATTTTCAACCCTCACTATTTAATTAAGTATTTCCTCTCTTTTTGAATCATTCAAACATCATATTTGGAGCTCTATGTTTACATTTATTTTCTCTTAAGGGTTTTTCATCTTTCCTTAGCATTTAGAGGTTATTTTTATCAAGTTTTCTTCTAATTTATTCATAGTGAGTGGACCTAGGGTTTTGGAGGGTTCCTTTTGTATGTGATATTTTTTCTTCCACTCATTTATTCATGTTTGATTAATCCTACTATTTGAGATTCTTCATATTACACTTAGGGTACATCAAAGTCAACTATTTTCATCATAGCCCCAAAACCCTGATGTTAGAATTATCTTTTTTATTTACATCAAAGTTTCCTAATCGTACCATAGCCTCAAAATGATATCATCAGATTTGTCTACCCTCCTTAAATCATAATTTTATAACTACACCATAGCCCCAAATCCTTGAAATTGGAATTATATTTCCCCTTTGCATTAGAGTTTCTTGAATACTCTATAGTCCCCTACTTCTACCTTATGAAACCATGATGCTGAAATTTCCTTATTTCATTGCATTCCCATGCTTCTACCTCCCATCCCTCAGCCTCTACTTTTTCCATTTTCTTGTTTCCACTCACATCTCACTTCCCTACTCCCATATCTCTTGTTCCTATGATAATTAGTAGATGTTTGTAACTCCTAAGAAGAAAGGAAATGAAAAATCTAGTGAAATGAAATGACAATTTCAAGGGGTCACTCCCCCTCCAATATTGATTCTAACATTGAAAAATTCACTGACATGTACTTAGGTCACATTGACATGGAGGATTTATAGAAGAGGATAAATCATTCTTTAAATAATGATTGGATGCAAAGTATTTATGACAGTGGCCTTCTTCAAGCTGCTACTTTTCTAATATTTGTATAATGCCTAGAGCTTGTCATGACCATGACAAGTAATTATGATAGATATAGAATGGAATTTCATACTCTTAAATAAGGGGTCATCTTAAGACTTAGACCTGGCAACATTGAGGAAATGTTAGATATTCTTGACCACAAGGTTTTTCCTGAAATGACTCCAAGAACATGTACCATCATATCAAAAATAAATTGATAATGGAGTACTCCAATGGTTGAGTAGAATGGCAAAAAGAGGAAAAATATGTTTATATCATTATAAATTGACTTCATTACTCTTATTCCACCACATCTTAGAGCTACAAAGAAACCCAAAAAGGTTTCTCGTATTGTTATAGATGATCAGGGTGAAAGGTATGCAAAAGTTACTATTCCTCCTCTAAAAAAGTCAAAATATGAAATTACATCTATATATTACAAGTTTTCACTTGTTCACCTTGGTAAGGCCACTCATGAAGGTCTAAAATAAAATGTGCAAATGGTTATTGGTTCCTTAATCAATAAATTTGATCACGATAAAGAAATAAAAGATCAATTAAAGGATAAAGTAAACTAACTAATGGCAGTAATACATAGATTGGTCAACCCAACTCAACCTCAAATTTAGGACTATACCATTGATACTAGAACTCTCTAAGTAGCTAAAAAAAATAAAAAACATGGGGAGAGCAACTGAATAATGGTTGAAAAATCTTCTTGAATAAGGGAATAAAATAAATCCTCAACTATTGAAGTCTACTCCATGATCAAATAAGAGAAATAATACACATATAAGAAAGAGGTTGAATACAAAGAAGAGTTGTGTAAATTAAAATATTGGATACTATGGTTATAAACCCTATACAAGGAAGATGAGGATACTTTGGTTGATGAGGAAGTTTTGACTGAGGAGAACTTAGGAGAACAAGTCAAATTTTTGGGGTTAATAGAATACATAATGAAAGCTATAGAAGAATCCTTACATAAGCTTAAGGAATCAAGAATCTTAGCACTTAACCCTACTTGTGATATCTATGAGGTAATTGAAAAAATCCCATGTTCATTCTCGAGAAATGAAGTAAATTTATTTTCCATGAAATATATATAAGAAGTATTCAAATAGTTGATTTATCAAGATACCAACCCTGCTTCATCATTCAATTACAAATCTATTCAAAGATTTATGTATTTCCATAATTCATTTGATAAGTTAGGTAAAGATTTGAAGAGTTTCAAAAGAATTCTTCAACAAATGATAAATCTACAAGTAGAGGCTAAGAATCTTTATCAATACTCTGAAGGTTTAGAACATGATAAGGTGTAGAACATATTGAAAATTTTTGAGGAATATGAATAGAAACTATGATCAAGGAATCCAAGAAGGGAGGTTAGATCAAGTGTTAGAACAAGTAACAAAATGTGAATAAAAACACATTAGCATGCTAACACTTACTTGCCTATGTTAGAGGTGTAATCACTGAGAGGGGGGTGAATCAGTGAGCCCAAATAATCCACACTTAAATTTTTATCTTTACAAGTACGTAACTAATTGCCACAAGAAATCATGAAGCATACATATCATTCAAAGCAATAAGCAAGAAATACAATGCAAGATCAATCACATAACACATGACATACATGGGAAACCTTCTTGGGGAATAAAACCAACTAAAACCTACAATTTAACTATTTTCTTATATAACAATCTCTAATTTAGAGCAACTGAAATAGTTCAAGGAACTATAATCCCTATTTAATGAGACAATAATCCCACAAGGTGCTACCACACCTATCTACTGAGTAGCAATAAAAATCAAACCTTTTAACAAGTTTTACCTTGCAATCAGGCTATAACCACTTTAGATGTTGAGCTACCACAATAATTCCTATGTAAATGCTTCTACCTCTGAACTGATGTCGACAATAACTGATGATGGACCTTAGTTAATCACTCTTCACCTTCGCTCACACTCAACAATAAGTAAACTATTCTCTCAATAAAATTATGACCAAAAAGTCATACCAACTATGATCAATATTTTCTACTCTTTAACACATCCTCAAGTCACTCTACCCCTCCTTCTCTCCACAAAATACACACACAAGCCTCTCTACTATAGCTCTTTAGTCTCTCACTCCAAGTTTAGAACCCAACATCTTTGGTTATAGGATTTATAGAGAAATATTTATCAACACCATCTTAATCAGCCATTAGACATATATTAAACCTTAAAACATCTATTTTATGAAGATAAGACTCAATACAGTCTACATTGGTTGGACATAGCATCTATGGGTCACCCTTAAGTAATTACACTTTTTAAACAAGGCATGTGTAGCTCTTATAGGTCTCATGGAAACCTAATCAACCATATAGCTCACCCTCAAGCAAAACATGAACATAGGATCACTTCTAATTACATAGGTACACTCTTTATGTCCCCTAATACATCCTCAAATTATCATAATCAACTTATCTTACCTATGCATATTCTCAAATAAATCAAACACAGACCTTATGCACACAGTCATAAAGGGTGAACAAAAAGTCAAATTCTTAAGCATTGTTCATACTCAAGATATATTGATCATACCTATAAAATCTATAGAGATTTCTCATGTAGTATACAACATGCTCCAATAGCTAATTCATCATGATACATTAAAACAGCATCAACACAAGCTCGAATATCCTTCTCAGGTCACTTGCATAATATGCACGAATACACAATCAACTTCTAGGCTTAATATCTTTGTATTTATATACTTTTAGATCTTCAAATTAGGTTCAATTAATGTTCCATGGAATCCTCTACTACTTTAATTTTTACTACATGATCAAATTCATCTTATATCAAAAGATATGGTCCAAAAAATAGACACTAGTCATTTCCTTTGCAAATTCAAATATTCAAATGCAAATGGTCACAATTAAACTTTAAACACAAATCTCGAATCTCATGGACTCTCAACTCAAGATCAAACATGCACCATCAATATTATCCAATATTTAATGCATATACCACCAAATCCAAACATTAAATAATTACCATGTTGACCTCATCCCGTGCCATCTCAAAATGTTGACTTAATATGCTCCATTGATCTTTGTGGATCAACAAGGTCTTTATCAATCAATGTTCATCATTGATCAAACTATATGATTATCTTCTAGCCATTGGATCAAGATCTTGTACCTTTACTCAAATGTTAAATTTCATGCACTTATCCTCATCTTACTACCTCTTGACTCCTTAGATCACTTATGCACCGTTGATATTGATCAAGCGTTAACACCTTCAAAAATGACTATGGGGACCTTATTAATATTCATGAGTAGCCATTTTTTCACTTCAATAACTTCTTATGCACTTAACCGTAGGATCTCAAATTTGGACTAGATGATCTCCTTTCTTAGGAAAATCCAACCATATAACTTAATACTCTTGAAATTCTCACATGTGCAAGATATAATACCATTAAAGTGATTTCTCAAAACTTTTGTCACAAAGCCAACCATGTCCAAATCTGCCTAAAAGGCCAATTTTGAGCATCCATAATTTTTGTTTCACTTCAGTGCATGATATCAAACTTAGTGAAAATCATCTATGCTCATAACTAAATAAACCCATATGATCAGATTATCTTGACACCTTATCATGTAAAATATATAACACCATAAAAATGCTCACTTGGCTCTTTCTACCACACTGCAAAATTGGCTAAGTATGGGAAAATATAGTCAATCTACCTGGGAGCCTAACTTTGCAAAAGCATATCTTCTTATGTGCTATATTACATGATCTATAAATTAGCAAAAATAAATTAGGTCAAAAAATCATCAAACCCATATGATCACTTTCACCTAAAATTTCCACACATGCAAATGTTGACCTCATCAACATGCTTACTCAGTTCTTTCTGGCCACTTTGCAAATTTGTTTATGGGAAAATAGTGGCCAACATTGCACCCTCAAAACTTTGATTTCACTTCGATGCATGACTTGAGATATAGTGCATAAAAACTAGGGACTATATTGGTCATAACCATATGACTAGATCCCATTTACTCCTTCCCACGTGGTAATGGTGATCAAACTCCTACTCAGCTTTTCTACCACTGGACCAAAGTGTCTAGATGAGAACTATGGTCAACCAGATGAATTCCACTTGTGCACATAAGCTCTTAAATCATGGATAAATTTTTATAATACCCATTACACATGATTAAAACATCATACTCTTCCCTTATCCTCTCTATCCATGTCAAATCATACATAAATCACACTAAAACAAGCACATTGTACACTTTGTTATACAAGAACAAGCACATTACACACTTTGTCATTGTCACATAGATTATTAAGGTTATTCATCCACTCACCAAATAATATTCATGATACCACCATTAAATCATCATTAAAACTCTCCAGCAATATCCCCCTTTATCATTGATGTTAACACTCATCAATATAGTAATATATAGCTCCCCTTCTCTCTCTTCAAAGCACTCCTACAATAGGAATTTTCTACCCAACAAGAACTTTCTCCCCCTTTGACTCAATGACAAAATGGGAATACACACTAATCCTAAGGACCTAAAAATATTAAAGTACCATCTTAAAAATATGATACAACCTCCCCCTTACCTAGGGCCTACCTCTTCTTGCCTTGACAAGCTTCCTCTTGCTCTATGCCAACACTCTCTTCAATCAAGCATTGAAACCAAAGAACAAAGAACACACAAAAGAACTAAAATATGATGTAACTAACCAAGAAAAATATAAGAGGTACTTCCCTAAATAACTCTAAGAAATTTCACCATCTGAGCATCTTCATATCTCATACATCATGACAAACCACCATGTAGGCTTACCAAACTTCTTTCTCAAGACACTTCCATTACTACTAACTCTACATTTTCACTATACAAGATAATAAATATGTATCTAACCAACCTAAGAACATACCTTTATATACTCATGCCTTTCTCTTTAGGATAAATTGAGAAAAAATCACTCTTCTTCAAACTAGGCATGTCTAGCCTCCTTTTATCCCTACCTGAAACTTGTAGAGCCCATAATTTTTAGTAAACACATCTTCAGGACCTTAAATTCCATATCTAAATCACTCTTATATTTACACCTCAATCACACCAATTTTCATCACCAATCTCATTCACTATAACATACTTCCTTCACAAACCTACTAGCCAATCAGCCCTCCATATTAATAAAAGCATGAATAACTAGAGATCCATTAACCTTAAAATATATATGAAGTATTATTTGACCACCCATTTGACCCATTCATAAAATTGGGAATCCTAAAACCTCAACTCATAAGGTAGACCACTTTTCTAGCATAGCCCAAAAACTCTAGAAACTTAAAACAAGCTAGGTCAACAAACCTTCTTCTGGTAAACATCCACATTTTAAACTTATTGCACACCTGGGGACATCCATGCCACACTTATGAACTAAAAATTAAGCTTCCATACCTTTGGGAACCCATACTTCCTATAACCCATTTTGGGCCTCCTTACCCTTGAGCCAAAAATAGAGAAAACTGAGAACACTTAAAAAAATTCCTTAATTAGCACATACATACCTTCAGACATCAAAAACACCTGGAACACACCAAAAATAAATACATAGACCTTTATGAGCATGAAACACTTCTTTTTCTTTTCATCAAACTCATTAATCCACCTAGAATCACTCAATCTGACTCTGTATTACAACTCCTTCATAAACCACTAAAATAGGTTCATAAACTTGTTGCTCCCCCTTAGAAAAAGACCTTCTCTAATTGGCATAATCATCTTGAGCACCTTAAATCTGACATTTCAGACTATTTCAACTAAAAAAACACTACATCGACACTTGTTTCTCCACTTGAAAGGATTCTCTTAAGAAGCATAGATAGAGACACCGTTTACACCTTAATGTTGTAAAACAAAAATAGATCCTCGTCACATTATATCTCCTCCTTGCTTATCTAATATTTGTATTTCTTCTTTTTCTTCTTCTTCTTCTTCTTCTTCTTCTTCTTCTTATTCTTCTTCTTCCTCTTTGTGGCTTAGGAGAAAAAACTTTCTCAATCACTACAGCATTCTCCTTTTCTTCTACAATTAGATTGATAATACATGGAGATAACACAGATTCATTACATACCTTTTCATATGAAGACTCTTCCTCATAACTAGGAACCTCATCATTAGGCATAGACAATTGATGTTTTATATATGATACATACTCATCAATAGTAGGATTTTCACTTGGATCCATACATACCTCAAAACTGGCCTCAATTAGCACCTTGGTCTTCTCTTTGATCTTGATCTCTTCATCCTCAACATGAGCAGATAATGAAACCTCTTGGTACTCTTCAACTACTTAACATTATCCACCATAGCAAAAAAATTAGTTATACATGAAATCTCATCATGACTCACACTTTTCAACTTTGGATTCCATGTGTTAACTTGTCTTCTTTCTTGAACTCTAAGAGCTTGATTAAATCTACTCTGTCTTGTAGGATTATGCTTGCAAAATCTAGCAATGTGACCTCATTTTTCAAAATTGTAGCACACCATATCTTTTACAATAAATTTTTCCTTCCTTACCTTATTTTGATATAAATTTGTAGTGCATCATATGTCATGACAAACAAAATAACCTTCCTTTTTGAAGAGGACTCACCTTGTCTAATCTTATGTGGATAATGGTTTGCAAAGTGTCCCACATCAAGATAGTTAAAGCACTTGATTCTATTCACATCCTTTGACTAATAACCCCTATCATAGTCCCATGAAAATTTATTTCTAATAGGTCTCTTGCACTCTCTATCCCTATGACCAAATTGATCACATGTATAATAGTAACCATTTAATTTTTCATACCTCATGGCATTTGGTTGTCTGATATGATTTTTTTTACTCTGCTAGCACCTTCATTCCTTATTTGATGATTTTTCTTCAAAGTATGATTGTCTTGGTTCACAATAGTCTTCATTTTGTCTTGAGTTACAGTCTTCTAGTTCTTCTTTGTATCCAAGACCAGTCTTATCACTTGCATGTTTTTGATCATTCAGAGATGTTGTCTAGATCAGTTAAGCTCTTTTCAAATTTCAAAAATGGCATTACCTTACTAAATACCTTCTCTAACTCATATTTTAATGACTTATATTTAATTACATACCTTACACATTCATCTTATTGAGCCTTTAGGCTTGTAGATAGGACTTCCAATTCATAACTGATATGTTTAACCATATCTTCATGATCTGTGTCATCTTCATCCATTTTTGCCTCAAATACATTGAATTGCTCCTCATATTCCTTAAGCTTAGATTTCATCTTCTTATTTATCTTCTTATTAATCTTCAATTCTTCAAAATCATTAGTCAATGTTGTCTCATATTCCACCTCATCTTCATCATCATCTAAATCACTCCAAGAAGACCCCTTTTGTTGTGATCAACTTCCTTCCTTAGCCATAAATAAAGCTTCATCTTCAAAAAAACCAATATATTTGTGATCATATCTTAGCCATGAACAAAGATTCATCTTTAATAAAATAAATATCTTCATGATCATCTTCTGAGTCACTATCTACACTCTCATCTGATGAGCTTCAAACTTCTTTAGTGTAAAGACTCTTCTTATTCTTAAAGGATCTTTTCTTATTGTTAAACTTTCTGAACCCTTTCTTCCTATATGTCTTCTTATCTTCATCTTTTCCTTCATTATGCTTTTCATTATCTTTTTTCTCATGCTTAAGAGGGTACTTCTAATCAAAATGTCCTATCTCTCCACAATTAAAACATTTGAAGGGTAGTTTACCCTTATACTTCTCTGAGATAGTGTTAAATTTCTAAGTAATCAAAGTAATTAGTTTATCATCATCAATGTTAAATATATCATCCTCTTTGGATTTATTACCTTGGAACTTCTTCTTAGGCTTCATCTCTATATTAAATATATATTCCTTCTTTGGTGGTATGTCATCATTCTTCCTCATCTCATAAGCAGTAAGGGTGCCATGCAATTGATCCATCTTCAACTGAGTAAGGTCATGACTCTCTTCTATAGGAGATACTTTTGGATCAAAATTTGGGGATAGAGACCTTAATACCTATTGGACAATAGTATTTCTTCAATATTCTCTCTAAGACATCTTATGATGTTCGTAATCTCATCAACTCTCTCTAGCAAGGATGCCACAAAATCTTCTTCATTCATCTTAAGACTTTCAAATTACCTTTTGTGAGTCTATAATTTAGTAAGCTTAACCTTTTAATCTCTTTCAAAAATAGTCTTAAATTTATCCCATATTTCCTTGGTAGATGTGTAATGAATTACTTTGGTGAATTTATTTTCTATAAGACCATAAGTGATGACACTCATTGCCTTAGAGTTGTTCTCAAATAGCTTCTTATTTGCAACACTAGATGGAGGAATAATAGGAGTAGTATAACCATCCAAAATAGATTGCCATACATCAAACCCTAGGGACATAATGTAGGTATTCATCCTAGCACTTCAAAATGAATAATTGGATCCATTTAACATTTGTGGTTTCTTAGTAGAGAAATCACCTTGCATATTCTAACTAGTCATTGTACCTTGGATCACCTTCAAGATGTCAAGATTTTATCAAAGGACCTCACTCTAATACTAATTATTATAGGTAAAATCACTAAGGGGGGGTGAATAAGTGAGCCCAAATAATCCAAACTTTAATTATGATCTTTACAATTACTTAACTAATTACCATAATAAATCATGAAGCATACATATCATTCAAAGCAATAAGCAAGAGAGACAATGCAATATCAATCACATAACATATGACATACATGAGAAACCCTCTTATGTAATAAAACCCATTAGAACCTAAAATTGGACTATTATCTTATATAACAAGATCTAATTTAGACCAACTAAAATTGATCAAGGAACTATAATCCTTATTTAGTGAGACACCAATCCCACAAGGTGATACCACACCTATCTAGTTGAGTAGCAATAAAAACCAAACCTTTTATCAAATTTTACCTTGCAAAGAGGATACAACCACCTTAGATGTTGAGATACCACAACAACACCTATGTAAACACTTCCACCTCTAAATTGATGTCAAAAACACATGATGATGGACCTCAGCTAATCACTCTTAACCTTCACACACTCAAACAACAAGTGCACTATTCTCTCAATAGAATTATCACCAACAAGTCATACCAATTATGCTCAATCTATTATTTTCTTCAACACATCCTTAGGTCACTCTACCCCTATTTCACTCCAAAAAATACACACACAAGCCTCTTTTCTATATCTCCTTAGTCTTTCACTCTAAATCTAGAACCTAACATCTTTGGTTCTACTATTTATAGAGCAATCTTGATCAAAACAATCTTAGTCAGCCATTAGACATGTCTAACCCTTAATACATCAATTTTATGTAGATAAGTCTCAATATAATCTACATTAATCAGCAATAGCATCTATGGGTCACCCTTAAGCAACTACACCTTTTTAAAAAGGCACTTGTAGCTCTTATAGGTCTCATAGAGACCTATTCACTCATATATCTCACCCTTGAGCAAAACATGAACATAAGACCACTTCCAATTATATGTGTCCACTCCTTATGTCCCTTAGGACATCCTCAAAATATGTCATTCAACTTATCTTGTCCTCTATAGATGCCTAAATAACTCAAACATAGACCTTATACACAAAGTCATCATGGGCAAACACACAGTCAACTTCTTAAGTATTGTTCATACTCAAGATAGATTGATCATACCTCTAAAATTGACATAAATCTTCCTCAAGGATTCTACAACATGCTCCAATAGATAATTCATCATGATACATTGAAACAACACCAACACAAGTTCAAATATCCTTCTCAGGTTACATACAGAATATGCATGAATATACAGTCAACTTTTAGGATCAATATATTTGTTTGCACATACTTTCATATCTTTAAATTAGGTTCAATAAATGAACCATGGAGTCTTATACCACTTTTATTTTTACTACATGAGAAAATTTATCTTCTATCTAAATATATTGTCTAAAAACTAGACACTAGTCATTTCCTTTGCTAATTCAAATATTCAAATGCAAACGGTCATAGTTAACCTTCGAGCACAATGCTTGAGTCTTGTAGATTTTGAGCTTAGGATCATTATCACACCATTGATATTATCTAATATTTAATACATATACTACCAAAGATAAATTTTAAAAAACTATCACATTGACCTCATCTTGTGTCATCTCAAAATGTTCACTTAATACGCTCTATATGGATCAACAAGGTATTTATCAATCAATGCTCACCATTGATCAAACTGTATGATTGTTTGCTAGCCATTGGATCAAGATCCTTTACATTTTATAAAAAATTAAACATCATTCACCTATATTCATCTCATTTCTTCCTAAATCCTTAGAAAACTCATGCACTATTGATCTTTCTCGAGCTTTAACACCTTAAAAAATGACTAAGTATAGGGACCTTATCAATATGCATGAATAGCCATTTTTACACCTAATAACTTCTTTTGTACTTACCCATAGGATCTCAATTTTGGACTAGATGATCTCCTTTCTTAGGAGAATCTAACCATCTAACTTACTACTCCTAAAACTCTTGCACATGTGATATATAATGCCATTAAAGTGCCTTCTCATAAACTTCTATCATAGAGCCAACCATGTCCAAATATGCCTAAGAGGCCAACTTTGAGCATCCATAATTTATATCATGCTTCAGCGCATGATATCAAACTTAATACAAATCATCTCTATTCAAAAATTAATAAACCTTTATGATTATATTATCTTGACACCTTCACACGTGTAAGATATAACACCATCAAAATTCTCACTCAGCTCTTCTACCACACTACAAAATTGGCTAAGTATGAGAAAACATAGTCAATCTACTTGGGAACCCAACTTTGAAAAAACATATCTTCTAATGCACTACATCACATGCTCTAAAAATTAGTGAAAATAAACTAGGTCAAAAAATCATCAAACCCATATGATCACTTTCACTTGAAACATCCACATGTGTGAGCACTGACCTCATCAAGATGCCTACTCAACTCTTTTTGGCCACTTTGAAAATTTGGCTAAGTATGGGAAAATAATGAAATCTGACTGAGAATCCAACTTTGTACCCTTATAACTTTGACTGTGCTTTGATGCATGAATTGAGATATAGTGAATAATAGCTAGGGACTATAGTGATCACATCCATATGATCAGCTCTCCTTGACTCCTTCCCACATGGCAATGGTGGTATCATCAAATTGCCTACTCATTTTTCTACCATTGGACCCAAAGTGTCTAAATGAGAACTATGATCAACTATATTAATTCCACTTGTGCACACAAGCTCTCAAAGCATGGATCGCATCTTATAGGACCCCTTGCACATGTTTAAAACATCATACTCATTCTTGATCCTCTCTAGCCATGTCAAAATTGAAGATCAACCAATCATACATAAATCACACTAGAACAAGCACATTACACACTTTATCATTGTCACATATATTATCAAGCCTCTTCATCCACTCAACAGAGCATCTTCATGACACCACCATGACATCATCATGATAACTCTCAAATAGCCTAGATCATAGGGGGAACTTAGTGAATGAAACCAATTAAAATCACAACTAAAATGTAAAAGAATAACAATCTCTTACCTTACTTGAATGCTCCAAATGGTTTATTGTTTAGCTTGCTCGGTTTGTGCTCAAAGAGTCTTTGACAATGGAGTATTCTTTGCTCCTTCTCTTCTTAGTACCATTGTGACTTGCCTGATGTGGCTTATGCTTATGGATTGATGGGGCTTGGCTCAATATTTTTACATTATAACATTATTTCTATAAATCTTGCTACAAAACCTACATTATAACTCTACAATTTCCAAGCCCCCTTTTCAATAGGTAATGGCTTGTATTTATAGGCTTAAGAACTAACCCCAACTCAAAGTGAGTTAAAGTGTAGTTTAAACATAGAATGAGTTCAAACCCAACCTAAGTGAGTTAATTAACCCTATTAGAGTTAAAAGGTGTCAAAATCTGATGACTTGCAATGAATAGGCATGGGTGAGATATTTTGAGATATTTTCAAAGGCTTGACAACTCACAAAAGGTAATCATGAAGATCTAGGATATTTCATATTTTTGAATTTCCTTTTTTAGTAATTAATTAATTAATTGCACATGGATAATTTAATTAACATTTTAATTTGATTTAAATTTTTAATTAATTTTGATTATTCATTTAAGCATTTTCAAGATTTTATTTTTATGTGTGCACTTGCCCCACTTAATAGGTTTATAGGCCAAATTGCATGTTATGATGTCATAAGATGATTAGAGATGAATCCATGAGAGGTTATTATTGCTTATGGTAGGATACCCCAATTAGGGATGTCTCAATGAGATTTTTTTCTTTGATGAATGATGCATAATCAATTTTAAGATGTTCAATGATTCGTAGGCTTAATTTTTAATGGTTGGTAAGAGTCCAATTGAAGGCCATTGGTGGCTAGTTTTAGGTGTTGACAATTTACCTTTGTTTGGGAAGATGTTTCAATCTATAAGCACAGTAACATCATCTCAAAGAATGAAAAGGTCTTATATGCTTACAATTTTAATAGCAAGGGATGAACTATAGGTGCCCCCTTGAGGGAGCGATTAGCAAAAGGGATGGAAATTGATCTCTTGAAAGGAAGAAATGATTAGACAAAAATGATGAGATAGAGTGGAAAAGACTAATTTTCCCATAGGTGGTTATAATCATTGGCATATGGAGCTATCCAATTAGGGCAGACAAATAAGATGATTTGCCCACAGGTGATTAAATCATCGACATATGTTGGATAAAAAAAGGTAATGATTTACCTAAAGGTGGTTATAATTATTGAAAAAAATCTTAGGTTAACAAGAGAATAATTTACCCAAAGGCAGTTATAATCATGAAAGGGAAAATAATGATTTACCCATAGGCAATTAGAATCATTGGTAAGATAAAAGCATGCCCTAATTGGGAAGATAGAGATAATGGTTTGTCCAAAGGTGGTTATAAGCATTATCACATTAAAAATGGGCCCTAGTTGGGTAGAAGAAAAAAATAAAATAGTTTTCCCAAAGGTGGTTAGAATCATTGGCAATGCAAATGGGATGGTATACAATGATTTGTCCAGAGGTGGTTAGAATCATCGGTATCTTGATTATGGTAAACATGATATCAAAGATGATGGAAAATTGTTACAGAGGAGAAAGATGAATTTGGGAAACTTGTTAGTAGGGATATGATCATTCAAACTAGCAAGGGAGAAAATTCTTTTGTTTTTCAATTACTCTGTGTGAGATATGATTTGGATTAGATTGAGAATGTGTTATTGGTACCAAGGATATATATCATTACTTCATTGTCATGTGGACTCTTGAAGTTGATTTATATTATAGAAAGTGATGGGAATCATGATATAAAACCATGAGGACTTGGAAAAAAATATGCATAAGGACTGACACATTATCTAATAATCAAGTATAAATAATGCCCCAATGATAAAAACCATGATGAAAATGCTGATGCCTAAATATGGATGGATTCAAGAATAATGCATGAGGAATCACACAATGAATGCATATAGACTAAACCAAGGCACAATAAGAAATAAAACAAATAGGTAAGTAAACAAAACAAATAGAAAGACAAAATAATAAACAAATAAAAAAACCAAAAAACATAAAACACAAATAATGGTTAATCACAATGTTAGTACAAACAACACAATACAAAACATATGATGAACATTGCCCCTAAATGAGAAGAGATAATGAAACAAACAACAAGATGGGGGAACATAATAAAATGAAGGGGACCAAGCTATCTCTATATATACCAGGCAATTGGATTCTTCCTACATAGTTCTATGGACATAATATCCAACCAAAAACTTTAAGATAAGTGTAGTTCTCCTAAGAAATGGGATAGAATATAGCATGATAGAAGTGATAGGATAATAATATAAGAGTGATCTCAAAAAATGGTGAGAGCATGGGATGCAAGGCCAATAATTATGGGGAAATTAAATCACAAGTGGTTACTTGTGACTTAGTGAGGGTTCCCATAATCCTTAAGGAAAAGAAGTGGTAGATGTTTTTGGATTTTCTAAATTGGTTTTACAAATTATTTTTGGAATTTTTGGATTATTTCAACTTAATCAAGAATGATGAGATACTAAACGATCCAAGCTCATAAAATGGCGAGACCGTTTAAACTTAAATTGCTTTCAAAATGGTAAGAGCGTGGCTAAGGGGTGATTGAGCTGACCTCAATGGGAATCAAGTACTACCTAAATAGTCCCAGGATGGGACCTCAAGTCACTTTAGTTTTGCCTTACAATAGAGGAATTTGACTAGTGTAGTATATTATTTAAACAAAATAGGCAAAGATGGCAAATGGCATAATATGACATAGGCATGGCAGGGTGGTACTTCAAGGCATGATAAACAAGTTTTGTTCTTAATTTTCCCATAGGTGGTTATAATTAGGAAATAATGTCATAGGTTAATGATAATAATTTTCCCATAGGTGGTTATAATTAGTAACATGATGATGAGACACTAATTTTCCCAAAGGCGGTTATAATCAGGCACACTTGGTATAAAATAGAACAAGAAATGAAGGATGCAACTGCCAAACCGTTATCATACGCTCCAAAATATGGCCTTTATTTGGAATAATTGAAATAACTACTAAAACTTAATCTAAATCTTCATGTTGAAATTGGTCATGGAACCAAGGTCAAATGGGCTAGGTAGGGCATTGAAAACAACTTGATCGATAGTAAAGGTATGGTTGAACATAATGATATAATGGTATGGTACAAATAAGAAATTTTATATTGTAGGATAAACAAAATGGGCCTCATAGATAATACACCAAGTCTCTAAAGTAAATAAATGCTTAAGGTGTATAATGTTCATCATCTCATCAAGTTCATCCCCATCTAGTGTAGCGAGCGTGTATGCTCCTTTGGCATAGTTTGTAACAATGATGAAAGAGCCTACCTAGTTGGGCTTGAACTTAATTTTATGTTTCTTCTTAGTCATGGTATTCTCCTAGTTTTATTTAAAAATAAGATCACCAATATCAAATTCTTTGTGTTTGATGCACTAATTGTAGTGGCCATAGAGTTGGTTCTGGTATGCTTGAAGGTTATTAATTATAGTCATGAATTTCACATCAAGTAACTCCAACTTTTGCAAGTGAGCTACTTGATAGTCTTCATCATCCAGGACATGTTTTAAAGAGATGCACAAAGAAGGTAACTCAACCTCAATGGGAATAAAGGCCTTAGTGCCATAAACAAGTCAATATTGAGTGGCTCATGTTGGGGTATGGTGATTGGTGTGATATTCCTAGAGGACATGGAATATTTGAAGGTGTCAATCATGGTTGGCATCATTGATAATATTTTTGAGAATTTTGGAAATGGTTTTGTTAAATGTTTTTGCTTGGATATTACCTTTTGGGTAATATTCCATGGAAAAATGTTTTTTAATCTTGTACTTAGCACATAGCGATTCAACATCCTTATTTTTGAATGATCCACCATTATCAAATATAATGTCAGAATGAATACCATAGTGGCAAATGAGATGGTTGAAGATGAATTTGAAAATTTGCTTTTCAATCACATGAGGGGTATAGATTCAACCCACTTAATAAAGTATTTAGTGGTGGTAAGGATATACTTATGGCCATAAAATGAGGTAGGTTTTATCTTCCCAATGAGATTGAGGGCCCATGTAACAAATGGCCATGGTGTAAGCATTAGTTTCAAAGTATTGGATAGGGTATGAATCAGATTGGCATGTCATTGAGATTTATCACACTTTTTCACATATGTAGTTACATCTACATCCATCATTGGCCAATAATACCCAATATGTAAGAGATTTTTGGATAGGATGGCCCCACTTGAGTGGGCTCCACATACTCCTTTGTGAACTTCTTATAATGCTAATGTAGATTCTACCAAAGCTAAACAATGAAGTAGAGTTCCATATAAACTATAGTAGTATAGGGTTGATTTGAATAAGGTATATTATGTAGCATAGGCTTTGGATTATTTATGGGATAGGTCTAGTGGCATTATTTGGTCATGAAGATAGGTGTAAAGGTTTAAATACTAGATAGAGATGGGACCAACAATATCATAGATCATTACAATAATTGAAGGTTTATGAGTTGGTGTTAATAGATTTTTAATGAAGTATTATTATTTAGTTGTAATATCTATATGTAAAATCAAAGATCCAATGGTGGTCATGGCATCAGTTGTTCTATTATTATCCCTTGGTATATGTTCAAACTGAACATCAGCAATATGCTACTTGAGAATGTTGATCATGGCTTTGTATGGTACCAACTTGTCATCCTTGGTCTAAAAATGGTTTGTAACCTAATTGATGATTTATTGAGAATAACCATAAACTTTGAGATATTTTATGTTCCATTGTACTATTTATTGAAGCCCTATAATGAGTTCTTCATATTTGGCCATGTTGTTGGTATAAAGAAAGCTGATCCTGGATGACTTACGGATTATATCTCCCTATGGTGTAAAAAATAAAAGGCCTTCCCTTGATCTATGTGTTGTTAATGTCCCATTAAAATATAGCTTCTAATTATGCTCCTCAAGAGGTGTTTCAATGATGGTCATAATGGATTCATCTAGGAATTAGAATGTTAGTATCTCTATATCTACAAGTGGTGCTTCAACAAGTTGATTTGCAGGAATTTTTACCTTGATGGTTTTTTGGTTGATGTATTCTATCTCAAATTCACTTAAAACCATGATCCATTTGGCCATGTGACCTTGTAAATATATTTTAGATAGTAGATTCTTGATCAGATCTACTTTTAAAATGACCATGGTCTTGATGTTTAATATGTAATGGCACAATTTCTGAGCTATGAATACCATAACTAAATAGGTTTTTTTAATGGGCATATAATTATGCTCATACACTACCAATGTATGACTTAAATAGAACATAGAATACTCTTTTCCATTATCATTATTTTGAGCTAGAAGTGCCCCCAGGGCTTTATCATTAGCTGATAGGTATAGGAGGAATGACTTTCCTAGTGTTGGAGGCAATAAAATAGGCAAATTTTCTAAATAGTCCTTTGAATGTTAAAAAGATTTTTGGCATTCATCATCCTACTAAAATGTGACCCTTTTCTTTAAGAAGTGTGTAAATGGGTGGCACTTGTCAACTAGCTGAGAAATTAATCACTTAATAGATTATATTTTACACTATAAACTATAGAGTTGCTTCAAACTGGTTGGTGGTGGCATTTGAGTTATGGCTTGTACTTTAGTTGGAATGACTTTAATGCCTCGATGAGACATAATGAAACCAAGAAATTTGCCTAAAGTAACTATAAAATCACACTTCTTAGGGTTGATCCTAACTTTGTATTCATGCAGTCTCTCAAATATCCTCTTTATTACTATTAGATGATCAACCCTGGTCTTTGATTTACCTAGTATGTCATCGATGTAGTCTTCAACAATGTCATGCATCATATCATGAAATATGATGGTCATGGATCTTTGGTATGTGGCCCCTACATTTTTAAGACCAAATAGCATAGCTTGATAATAGAATATTCCCCACAGAGTGGTGAATGCCATTTTATGTTCATATTTTAGCACAATCCAAATCTAATTATACCCTAAAAATCCATTCATCAATGAAAGAATTTCATAGCCCATTGTGGAGTTAACAATCATATCAATATTGGGTAGAGGAAATTCATCTTTTGGATAGGCCTTATTTATTTCCCTAAAATTAATGTATATTTTGATTCCTTTTGACTTTTTGCTAACTAGCACAACATTTAAGATACACTCTAAGTGGTCAATCGGTCGAATGCATCTTACTTCCAAGAGTTTTTCCAACTCTTTCTTTACTAAGATAGTAATGTGAGGATACATCTTATGTATTTTTTGTTTTATAGGTTTGACATCAAGATGTCCCACAAGGTGGTGCACAACCAAGGTGGGGTCCAATCATGGCATGTCAAAGTAGGCCCATGCAAATATATCAACAAATTCCCTTACAATTGTGGTAAAAACTTCATGCTCCCCCTCGGTGAGGGATGCACCTAATTTTGTCCATTTTGGGTCATCTAAAGTCTTGTTGTTAAATTCTATCATGTCTTCTACAAGAAGAGTTGAACCATTTTCTAGAATTGATGGCAAAGATTTAAATTGGCTTATAATGGTTGAGTCCTCTATTAAGACTGGTTCTTTAAGTTCTCTTAGGCATGATGAATTAAAATCCCCCAATGGTAGGGATGGCCATGTGACAAACATTATTGGAAATTCTTGGATGATTTGGTTAAAAGCCTATTGTTCTTCAAGGCTGAACTTGGCCCATGGGAAATTTCATCATTGGTGGTCTCCTAAGCTATGTTTGAGGAAGGTTGAACACCCCTATCTAATGGCACCTAAACTAGGTTTTCACTTTGGAACCTCAATGTTTTATTTAATTTTTGCGGCTAAGGGTGTTCACCTATTCTTAAAAATAAACCATAGGATCCAGTTTGATTGAGAACCCTTGTTTGTGGTCTCCTAATAGAACATTGGCCTTAAGGCCTAAAAAATTATAGATGGCCTCATTATTTTGAAACTCATCAACTAACACTATTGATTCTTCTTAATCCCAATCTATAAGTTAAGAGTAATAAAAGGCAAGTGGATTATGATGATTAACTAGTCAAAGCATATAAATGGCATTATTATCAAACAAATTAGTATTGTTCAAGTCATCAAAAGGGTTATGAGTGGACTCTACTTCATTGTCAGCATTGTCATCACTATTCATTCACATTAGAACATAGATTAGGTACATGGGTTCATCCCCAGGTAGTTTAAATCTGAGTCCATATATTTCTTTATACTGAGTGGTATAAATTGGCTCAAGCAAACCCTATTTATTCAACCAGATGCCTCCTCCATACACATGCTTTTCCATGATTTTATTTGAAATAAAGTACTTAGCATTTATGCAACTTTTGACTAGGGTTCATTTTAATGGGCCATATAAAAAATCCATGGAGGTCTTGAGGTGAATCAAATTCACAATGGTGGAAAATTAGTTTGGAAGGCATATCATTACATAAGTGAATCATGCAATGCCATGTAGAAAATAACACAAGGCCTACCAGTGTCTAAGTTTAACCTATTAATACCTGATGTTAGTCTTTGGGTGCTTGACTATAGCCTATAGGTAGATGTTAGTAACTTGTAGGTAGATGCTCGTAACCTAAAAGTAGATGTGTACATCCTGAGGGTAGATGCTATCAACTTGCAAGTAGATGTTAGTAGTCTGTAGGTAGATGCATGTAGCCTATGGGTAGATGTTAGTAGGCTACTAGTGTCTACCTACAAGCTATAGATGTTTACCCACAAGCTATTGGTATCCACCCAAATGCTACTAGCATCTACCCATAGGATTTTTTCATCCACCCATAGGCTATAGGCCTCTATATATAGGTTCTCAATGTCCACCTATATGCTTAAAACATCCACTCATAGTCTACCAACATTTACCCACTCCCTATCATCATCTGTCCATAGGTAGACTACCATCATCTACCTATAACCTACCATTGTTTGCCTACATCCTACCATGATCCACCTACATGCTACCATTAAGCACTAATAGACTACAGTCAAGTACCCATAGACTACCATCAAGTGCCCACACTCATAAAATGTCATCGGGCACCTGCAGACTATCGTTATATGCCCTCATGTTTAATTATTATGATGGCACTTAAAGAGTAGTAAATGTAATTATAGTTAAAAAATAATAATAAATTATATTTTAGAATAATCATTGCATACCTTGTTATAAATTATTAATTCTTGAAGCCCTTCTCAGACCTGAAAAAATAAAACACCAAAAAAATCTTAAAATCACTCAATGATATATGGTGAATTCCTCTAGATTGGATTTTGAGATACCGATGAATTACATTTATATGAGGAAATTTATATTCAAATGTAGGTGAACCTCTCCTCAAAATTAACTTTGACCCTAAAAATTTAGGCAATCCCACCTTGTTAGCCACTCCATAAAAATTGCCAAATGTCAACTTCAAAAAATGGAATATTTGTAGATTAATGAATATTCACCACTAAAAAACCCTTAATTTTAGCCAATTTGTCATTAAACAATGAAGATTCATCGTCTGCAATAGGGTCATGTTCTTGGATAGAAGCCAGTATGAAAATGACAGGTGTTGGACTATACAATTTGGCTTTGCCCTTTATTTTCCATTCCATGCAAGGTGGTTTGGATTTTGGTATTCTAGAAGACTTGGGTTTTTGTAGAAGCTTGGTAATGTGGAAAGTATTGTGGGTCAAATATTCTCCTGGGCCATTAGTAGAGATGGTATAATGATTAGATATTTCAAGAGGTGGCATGTGGGAAAGTGAATCAAGGGTATCAAGGTCAATCTAATTGGCCTCTGGTGAATGAATAAGTAATTCTTTTCCCTTGTCTTTCTTAATAACTAGATTTAGACCAAAATGGTAGTTATAGCTTTGGTACTCAGCCTCCAAATGCTTACAATGTTGGTATAGCTACAAATCTCCATGAATGGTAACCCCCATACTTGAATGGGAGAACTTGATACATTGGTGCAATGTTTAAGGGATTACATGAATCTCATTTATCCAAGGTCTACCCAAAAGTATATTATATGACAAATCAAGGTCTAACACATAGCATAGTGTATCATGGGTCAAAGTCCCAATGATAACTAACAAGTTGATGGTGCCTTGTGATTCTCACTCTTTAATGTCATAAGCCTTCATTGTGATCATTTCTAGTTGTAAATCGATCGTGGTGTACTCGAGAAGCTTGATGAGCTTTAGAAACATGATATTTAGACCTGATCCATTGTCTATGAGGACATGTTTCACTTTGTGCCATGGTATGACAACTTAGATGTATAATGGATTATTATGTAGTGAGCCAAGGGATGAAATTTCACTTTGGTTAAAGGTTAATTGTTGGCCTAAATCTAAATGTCTAACCAAAGCTTGAAATTTGACTAGAGATATGTCATTAGGAACATGGGATTGGCCAAAGAACTCAGTCAAGATGTTCTTGTGGATGGTATATGTACACAATAAATCTAAAATGGAGATTTGTGTGGGAATTTCTTGCAATTGTCCCATAATATCAAACATCTTTTCTTTTACAACAATAAATGGCTTATTCCTAGCTAAAATAGTTGGTTATATGGGTGAAGTGGCAGATGTATGTGGGTCTGGGATGGTAATATTTGACTATCAAGTTATTATTACATAATCAAGATTAGATATAGGACCATTATTGCTAATAAATGATGGTAGAGGGGGAATAGATAAGATAATTCTCAGTTGTTGGTGTACTTATGCATAGTCACGAGTCAATGATGATTTATCAGTATAGGGTCTAAAGGTAGTAATCCCTATTTTATGGTACACCTATATGTGGTCCTAGGTCAAATAAGGATCATCAGCATGGATTGGTTGGTTTGAATTGATTATCAATGGTCTTATTTGATTGGTATTTGGTTTTGGATTAATGGAGATGGTGGAAATATGGCCTCCTATAATATGGCCTATAACCTTGTTGTAGTCATGTGCAATTACATGGTAGGTCTATTGGTTATTGACATCATTTTAGCCTTCATTTTGTCCATTTTTTTGATGTTGTTGTTGGTTATTTTACTAATTTTATTGGTTATATCTTAGTTTTTGGTTCTATTGTGCTGGTCATTGTTGTTATTGATGATTCTCATGTTATGGAAAGTGGTTTTGATGGAGTCACAGATTTTGATTAGATGTGAAAGCTCTATTATCCAATGTTATCTCCCCATTTTCCAACATATTCTCAATCAATTTTTTAATTTTCACACAACATCACAAATTATGGCCATTAACCCTATGATACTCAGAATTCATTTTGCCTATACCAATCTAAATAGTCAATACCCTTAGGATAATGCTTCAAAATAAGCTACTTAATCAGTTTAGTTGTGGTGAGCTTACAAAACATAGATTCAATGGGCTATCCAAGTTCACTAAAGACATTATGAGTAGGAATATTTATTCTAAGAGGAGGGGTTTGTAAAGGCAAAGTTTGTTGCATTTGTTGCACTGGTCTAGGTTGTTGTGTTTGTTATGTTTGTTAAAGAGGTTGTTGGTTAGGAGTAATTTGCATGTATGACATAAGATAAATAGATATTGTTTTCACCATTTAGACATGTTGTGACTCAATTACTCCATTCCCCACAACATTCATTTTATCATTGAATGGCTTGGGTTTGTCATAATTATTGACCTGTGTTGGTTACGATGCTTGCACTTGGACTTGTTTATTATTTTTCCCATTATTCTAGTTTTGGTTTTGGCTTTGATTTAATGAGGTAAGTTTAATGATTCCTTTATTAATAAGGTATATTTTAATAAATAAACCTTTATTAATGATCTCCTTTAAAGTGTGTGCACATTATAGCTCTAGATGATAAGATATCTCATTATGTAAATTTTTGGTAAACACAACGGCTAGTTACTTATCTAGTAGATTGTGGGTAAATCAGCTTGCAAGTACTCTCCATCACTATAGATAACTTGAAAAGTTTTAACTAGCCTTTTGTTTGGCTTACATTAAATCTACCAATGAAATCTCATGCTTGAGATTGTAAGAGAAGTGTTACACAAACTTGTTTGAAATATTTTCAAAATTAGATATTGTGTTCTTTGGTAATTTTAGGAACTATTCCGATGCTTGTCCTACTAGGCTTATTAGAAACAATAGTAAGAGGTATATATCACTATAAGTCACTATTTGGCAAGTAACAAATAATTCCATTAGATGGGCTTTAGGGTCACCTTTCCCCTTATATTTTTTAAAAAAAATTGGTTCGTACCCTGAAAGAAATGGTATTTGCAAGTAATAGATGTTAAAGGGGTAAGAACACATATTTTCCAACTTGAACTTCTTGGTTTATTTTCTGGCTTGGATAGTGGAAATTACATCCTTCATTTATTATACTATTACACAAGGAAATTGCAGGGAACATTGGCTTGAGGTGGAGTTTAGATGGTCACAAGTGGGTTAATTTGTCCAGGGTATAGTGGAGGAATTTATTAGGGAATATTAGTTTGGTTCAAGAATGGACCAGGAATAGGCATACACAGATTTGGGTGTAATTTTTGGAGTTGCACACATTGTGGTGTGATATTATTGTTAGGATTTGCTATGTAGGCTTGGATTTGGTGAAATTATGGTTGAGATCAAAGGATATGGCCATATTATGCATGTTGAGGTTGAATAGGGACTTGATTCCAACTAGTCAAACCTCACTGATTAAGGGGAACTTATGAACAAAGGCCCTATCCTTGGATTTATGGCACATTTGACATGAAAGGCAATAGTTTCCTAATCAGTACTTATGGAACATTGAAACCTCTTAGTTGCATGAATCCTTATTGGGAAGTAGATGCATTTTAAATGTTCATCATTTGTCACTAACCAATACTTTTATGTTTTTAATTATACATCATTTGTGATTTTAATGGTATGTTAGTCTACGACTGAAGTGGTATGTTTGTCACTACCTAGAGAGGTGTAACATTGGTTACCCCCTATTGGGGTGGCAGAATGTTTTGCCTATGATACATGGGTATGTTGGATGGTGTCTATTATTGTGGAATGTTATTCATCACATGTTATGGTGGAGTAACATTCATCTCATTTTGTTAAAGTATGGAACTATTCATTGCTTGACTACTTAATATTTCAGGTTAGGTGCTTGAAGTAGTTGGTTGGGAAGTAGAATCTCTTACACACTGTATTTGTGAATCACTCATGGTGTTAACTAAAGGCATGTTTTGTTGTGGATTATTTGTTTATGCATTTACACCAATTTGGTCTAACTTGGATGACACATGTGTATTGTCCACTATGTTCAGCTCACTATTCTGCATAAAAGTAAAGATACTTATTTGATGGTGGGGGTATTAAACATGTCCCCAGCTAAAGTACTTTGCATGAATGGGTATATACCTTAATTTTATTGGCATGTCAATTCCATTAAGACTCTTTTTGAAGGAGTTATCTCAATAAGGGGTGTATTTGACATGGTCATGTTGTTGAAGTTACACGCTAAGTTTAGATAGGTTTGGTATGTTACCTACATCTGTATGAAGTGGTCCTCTATGAGGCTCTTTCCTATGACAAGCATATGAGGGTCCTAATATGACATCAGTACTACAGCATGAGGATTGATAGAAGAGTCTTGTTTGATGTTTCAATTATAATACATGTTGTAAGGCCTTCTTGCTAGACTTGGCAAGTTCTCATGGGTAAAGTCTATCAAAAATTTAGCACCTACCTCTATGGCTATGATTAATATTTCATCATTTTTTACTATCAAGTGAAGATCAAACAAGTAAGGGTCATAAACTAATGGAATTTTAATGTAATCCATTGTTGTTAGACTTGTTCTATAATTGAAGGTATACTAGATAAATATGGTGTCATTTTCTCTTGTTCCTACTCTGAGTATGGAGGTGTGTTGACCAAATAATGGGATAAAGGATCTTAGATTTGTTTCCCCATTTGAGTGTTATAAGGTGGATAAAGATCTATCTCAAAAACAACATCATCTCCATAGGGGTATTGAACAAAGTCTTCTTGTGTGACCACATTACCATACCCTGAATTGTACATGACACCACTACGTGTATAGTGAGACATGGTCAAATAAATGGTGAATTTTCATGACAAAAGGGGTTAGAGCTATAAAAAATCTAAAAAATAAATTCTAAAAAAACAAAATGGTTTGAACTCGATCTAACTTGGTCAAAATATAGAATTGTATCTCCAAAATGGTTTATGATAAGACTTGGTATAAAATAATATAACATCAAATTTCTAATGTTAAATGTCTCACAAAAAAAGGTCAAGTAGATGAACTAAAAATTAAATTCAAAACTCTAGGTTTAAAGTATTTCAAATAGGTCTAATTTAGGGGGGAAATTTTGTTAGGTCTTCTGGCCAAATGCAGCATCAAAATCTAGGCTCAAACAAGGCATGTGCTAGGACTTTTGGGCAAACACGGCATAAAAAGCTAGACTTGAAATAAATGGGTATCTAATCTAACAAACATGGAACACTTTGGAATAAACTAAGCACTTGAATTTAGACATGAATTTGATCAAATTAGCATGAGTCAAGAAATAAAAGGCATTTGGAGATAGATTTTTTTCTCCTAAATAAAGGCACAAATAAATATTTTTTGAATTTGGGTAAAGAATTAACCTAATTTATGAAACCCAAAAGAGAAAGATCAGTATCTAAACATAAATTAGATAAGGCCTAAATATAAATCAATTAATGTTTGAATTTAAACTTGTCAAGGTTAATTAAAAACTCAACTTAGGAAAACTAAGCTTTTTGAATAAACAAGCTAGACAAAATTGAACGGCATAAGGGAACTTAATAAAGATCCTAAAGACACACATGAATGGGTTCAAAATTTGAAACTTGGACACAAAACAAGATGAGTCTATGAAATAATTTGAGAAACGTAACAAGATTATCACTCTCTAAAGGTATAAATAATGGTTGGTTTCAAAGACTCCAAGGCACAAAAACTTGAAATGATTTAGGTAGTGTAATGTTACCCATTTCAATCAAGTGACACACACAAAATTTTGACAAAAGACTAAGATAAAATTAAGGTTTCAAATGAATGAACTCAAATAATGGATTAGTGTGGATAGAAGACTCATTTTGATATGGCACAAATAACCAAATGGTTTAGATTGAAAAGACCAAGTAAACAAAGTAAAAACACAAAATATAACTAAGTATAATGTCCTAAATCCTATAACTAAAAAGGTTGCATTATATCACTGAAATCCATCTATATACATGATATTGGGATGATTTTAAGTGTTAATCCAAAAATAAAAGTGCATGAAGTAATAGGGGTTTTACACCCCCTTTTCCCAATATATTGTACAATGACATAGACCTTCAGGCTACTCACCTTGCATCAATAATATTTTTATGACAAGTGGGATTTGTCTAAAACTTAAAAAAATTGGTCATCTAGATGGTCCCAAGTGTGGTTAACACTAGAGATGTGTCACATCAATTGAGTTCATATTGATTAGCTTACTATGCAATGGTTTATTCCTTTATATAGAGATTCCATTCATGTACTACTAAGTGGAATCCCCTGGTTAATTAGACTTGATTAGGGTTTTTTTAAGAAAAGGAGAGGTTAGTCACTCAACCCCCTAGATCACATAGTATGCATACCCTAATTTATATACCCCATCAAGGATCAGGGTTAAAATAATGTTGGAAGATCAAACCCCAGATCAAAGATTCCCTAAACAACTCATGAATAATCTATGAACTCCCCTTCACAAGACAAATTGATGAAATAAATGACTAATTAGAAAGACTTTAGAGGTTGTTTTTAGATCACCCAAACCATATGGGTTTGGGGAGAGCCTAGACAACATTCTTTCCACACCTTGGACTAGGCACAAATTTTAAGTGAAAATGTGCTTTTGTTCACCCAAGTTCCTTATAGGGGACGTGGGGAGAGCATACACACACTCTTAATTTTTCTCAAAAAAATAAACAAGTATAAAAAAAAATACTTTTAAGAATTTACAAACTAATCAAGTGTTAATTTTATGCACCAAATGAAATGTTTGATTAAGTTATTTGTCCTCTTGGCTTAAACTTGCAAAATCTTGTAAGAATTTTCATAAAACAACTTAAACACAAATAGTTACATTCCTTTTAAGCACTTAAAACCAAATGTTCAAGACTTAGAAATTATTTTTAGGCACCACAATGAAGTGTTCAAGCATTTTAACTTGAAAATTTATGTTCTAATCCTACCTTGGCCCTGCAAAAATTAGAGGGTTTCCTTCTACTTTGAATCACATTTATGGATGAGCAAACAAGATTTAAAAATTATCTCTCAGGTTTCTCTATATTTTTACACAAAGAATTAGCATCAATTCACATAGGTATTGATGTCGATCTATATGAATTGATGTCGATTGATAGGAATCAGCATTGATTCTTTCCTATCTATAAAAATAAAGAAAATAGAATACATTTTTCTCACAAAAAATGGTTAACAAGATGTGTATAAATATAAGAAATAATACCACATCCTATAATGAAATGGTCATAAAAATTACATCTAGGCCCTTAGAAACAAAACAAACTCTAGAAATCTCAAGAGATTCAAACAAAATTCCTACCATGCCCTATTTCTACACACAAGGATCGACATTGATTCACTATTAAAATTGAGTGTAATTAAAAAATAGAATATGGAAAATCAAAGCAAAAACTCTAATTTTTAATAAATTCAAGAATTCGTTTGAAAATTTATTAGTTTCACTTTGGTCTCCTTGGTATGTGGGGTGCTTTAGGTGCCATCAGGCATGCCATTTATAATCAAGGAATCCAATAAGAGAGGTTAGATCAAGTGTTAAAACAAGTAATAAAACTTGAATAAAAACACACTAACATGTTAACACTTACTTGCCTAGATCATAGGGGGTAGATTAATGAAAAAAATAATTGAAAACACAACTAAAATGTAAAATAATAACAATATCTTACCTTCCTTAAATTCTCCAAATGATTCATTTTGTTGCTTGCTCAGTTTGTGCTCAAAGAGTCTTTGACAATGGAGTAGTCTTTGCTCCTTCTCTCCCTGACACCATTGTGGCTTGCTTGATGTGGCTTATTCTTGTGGATTTATGGGTCTTGGCTCAATATTTTGGCATTATAACACTATTTATATGAATATTTCTACAAAACATGCATTATAACTTTACAATTTCCAAGGCCCCTTCTCAATAAATAATGGCTTATATTTATAGGCTTAGGAACTAACCCCAACTCAAGGTGAGTTAAAGTGTAGTTTAAACATGGAATGAGTTCAAACCTAACCTAAGTGAGTTAATTAACCCTAGTATAGTTAAAATGTGTCAAAATCTCATGATTTATAATGAATAGGCATGGGTGAGATATTTTTAAAGGCTTGACAACTCACAAAAGGTAATCATGAAAAGCAAAGATATTTCATATTTTTGAATTTCCTTTTTTAGTAATTCATTAATTACGCATGGATAAATAAACTTGGATGTTAATTTGGTTTATCTTTTTAATTAATTCTAATTAGCCATTTTAGCATTTTCAAGATTTGATTTTATGTGTGTACATGCCCCACTTAATAGGTCTATAGACCAAATTGCATGTTATGATGCCATAAGATGTTTAGAGATGAATCTGTGAGAGGTTTTTGTTTCTTATGATAGTATACCCTAATTAGGGATGTCTCAATAATATTTTGAGCTTTGATGAATGATGCACAAGAAAATTTTGGGCATTTAGTGATTCCTAATCTTAATTTGCAATGGTTGGTAAGAATCAATCTGAAGTCCAGTCGAAGGCCATTAGTGGCCAATTTTAGGTGTCTACAGAAACAATAATGGGTCATGTAGTCATGAATCCTCAGGTAGATGATGAATAATAAGATGAAGAGTGGGTTTCAGAGAAGATACTATAGCTTGTAGTTTAGAAGTGCTTTCTATCATGACCTTTTTCATAGGTTGAGGGCTACATTTTGGTTCAAATGCTTTTTCAATTTTTTATGCAATTTGAACAAGTCAACATGCACCTTAAAATATGCAAACAAATTCTATTTTTAGAATGTGTTCCCTAGGTTTTAGGGATAGTGTTATTGATAATTATGAGGCTTGTATGCTTCTCAAAAGGTTGTTAATCTTTGTATTTTTTTCAAGAAGAGAACTTTTGGAAAGAAGAGAAGAGGAAAAGAACTTTGTGTATTTCTAATAAATCAATAAATCTAAGTTGTTATAGGACTACGTGTTTGGCCTTAGTTATGGATGAATGTTCTTATGTTCATTTATTCATAGTATTAATTTCTTTACTCTCTTCTTAATAAAAGTCTCAATTGATAGTAACTTTATTTTGAGTTATTGAATGAAATACATAAGTGAAATATGTATTTGCTCACTTATTTGCATTCTTTCTTCTCATGTCTTATAGTTAATCTTTTTTATTCTCTTGTATTTACTATCCTTCTCATACTTCCTTTCCCATATATATGAAAACCCCTAAAATAATTTAGTATGTATATGTGTGAATATGTTGGGTTTGTGTTTTTATTTTCTTTCAAATAAAGGTAGATTTACAAATAAAAGAGGGACTTGATCTCATTATATTGTTGATTATGGTGCATGCATTGAAGTGTTATGCACTTTTTTAATCAACAGGGTACAAACCTTATTTTGGTGATGATGCCTCATGGAGGAGACCATCACAAGTGTAAGGAGAATTACATCAGACCCTGATTACATAGAGTGGATATGTAGGTTGCCCAAGTTATGGTGGGGACATTGGTTCTAAGTTCTTAGGCTAGGTTAGGGATATTTTTTTCCATCCTTCATGTTAGGCTTGTGCATTATTATTTTGGTTGACTTTATATATTTATTAATTAAACAAAATTTGAATTAAATCATTGTGTTGTTTATGTCAACCCCTTCACATTAATCTTGGTTTGTATTTTTAGTATCCCTTATTGTATTATATGCCTTGGGAATAGAGATTATAAATTACTAGTTGAGGGTATTCCTTGGTGAGCATTACGGTAAAAACCCTATTATAATGTAAATTGATGCCCTACTTCATTGTTATCTTTCTTGTGTGTGTTGGCTATATATGTATGTCAAATGTCCTAAAGATATATTAAATCAAGAAATTATAGTTATATTTGACCATATATTCATGGTAGAATATTATTGTGAGTTGTCCCTCTTACTTGATTAAACAAATTTTGAAACCACCTTATATCAAAAACTCATTCTATTGTGTTTGCATTCCACTTCCTAGGGAAGCCTTGTGGTGTAAAGTGAATTAAATTTAATAATTTATCTAATTTTTTGTATAATTTTGTGTCACACTCCATTGATAACTTGTTGAAAATTACATAATAGTTTAACCACTAAGTAACTACTACTAAGTAAACATCATTTACTTGAAATAAGTTTAAAAAAATAAATGGTTTTGGGTACAAATTTTTTGGGCATGATAATGTTGCATTATCTCTTTATCTTGAAGGAGATAACAACAATAGTTCTAATTGTAAAAGGAAAATAAAATAAAAGTCCACCAATGCAGTCCTATAACTTGGATAGTTTAAATTTGAATTAAGTTTTATAAGGTTTCTCTTTCTCATATGTGCTTATAAATTTGGATCTTATTTCTCTTAAGTATTGAGGATTTAGAGCTTGTTCAAAATCCTCTCATGTATAGCTTCATCTATCAAAAAATCAGAACAAGAAATGGAGATCCATAATAAACAAAATGAAATTAGGTTTTTACCAAATAATGAAGTTGTGATTGCCTTAATAGACATTTATGAAAAAAGTGGGCATGCATGGAATAAAAATAGAACATCTTAAATATATTAAATTTGTCACATACTTTTAATTTAAGAGGCTAAAAGACAAGTATGGATGTTGCATTTGGCTAAGGACTTTAGTCTTTCACAAAATGTGCATAAAACTTCCTATAAAAACATCAATGTGCATCATGTAACATATAAGCTAATAGTTCTAAACTTATCAATGTATCAAACCTTATGAATTCAATAGTTTTACTTAAATGCATATGCAACTTTCTGAGAGATCCTCCAAAATAACTTATCAAAACTTGAAAACTACAAGTAAATATGAAATCTAAAGATATCTCTTTACTGAGCTTATATTAAGGATAGAGAAGGAAAGGAGACAAGATTATATTGCAAAAGGCTTGATCAGCTACGTTGGAATAAAAAAGATAAATTAGGATATATAATTTTGTCATGCTCTATTGAAAATTATATGTGACCTCTAATTTGAGGTTTTGTGTGCTTTTTTCAAAGTCTTATAGCCTAAATTGTTGTTCAAATTTTGTTTTCTTTTTCTTCATTGTACATTTGATAACTCAAATTCCATATGGGACACTCAATTTTTATAATCAATTATTATTATTATTATTATTATTATTATTATTATTATTATTATTATTATTATTATTATTATTATTATTATTATAAACTTTTTAAGCGATTCACTATCATTTTATCTAAAATTGTGGTCTTATAGCAATCAATCATACATACATATTGTTACATTCTAAATGATCACTAATCTATGTTATTCATTGTAGATAATCAACAAATCAATCCCACATTAGCAGAAAAGTTGAGTTTCATATGTTTTCAAGTTAAATATCCATTTTTATGTGTTCCTCTATTCACACAACATAAATGTATTGTGTATAATCCCATCATAAAATTCATATATTTGTGTTGCCAAGGACAATGGTTAATATTCACCCTTTTGTCTACAAACATCATAATGAAAACCAAATTATTAAGAGACTAAAATCACTATATATCTACATATAAAAGTAATTAATAATTATTCTGATAAAACTTATGTATAACATAGTTTTATATGGTTTTCATAGAATTAATATAGTTGCATTCAATTATTAACACCAGTTGCTTGTAATTACTAAAATTTATAGATGATAGATCTCGAAAGACTTGTTTTATATTGTGTATCATTAATACAAGGATAACAACTAAATATAATGCAATATCCCAATTATCATTTAATTAAACATCAAAATACATATACACTACAACCATAAGTATAGCTTGTAAATACCAATATGAAAAATAGTGTTTAAATAATGAACTCACACAAAATTGAGATCACAAAGCCTACTAATACGATAGAATACAAACATCTAAACTAAAATAGATGCATATGAAATTATGCCAAGGTGTCCCACTACATTTTAGGTTACACCTACTCCTCATCATTCCCATGCCTATGTCTATTAGGATGGATGTCCTTCTCTCACCTTTCAGCATCATGCCATTCTCCTCTCTAAAACTCCCCCTCCAAAAGGATAAAGAACAAATATTTATGAATTTTCCATCGATATAGAAGTGTTTATCATAATTTTTGACTTTCTCCTTTAGGTTGGCATAATTTCATGAAAAATTAATGCTAATGGTTAAAAATATATATTTTTAAATAGTCCTAATTGCTCTATGCTTCTTCTCTTGCACCACAGTGCAACCCATGTGCTCATGCATCACAACTAGCTCTATTTAATGCAGTCATACATTAGTGGTTAATGAAAACATTAATAACAACAAATAAAGAGTCCTTTGAAATTAAATGATTGGATTGACCATTCTCAATTATCCCTCTAAGATAACTTATTTGACATAAAAAATAAAGAAGAATTTTTATGGTTTGTAAGAGTTTAAGGTACTCTTCTATGTTTTGTATAATTGTTACTATTTATGACTATTTAATCATTTTTATTAAAATTCCTAAATCTCATCATATAGATTTCATACTCATATTTTATCTCCAACACAAGATCTAAGACTTGTTGTGTCCAACATACCCCTCTTTTAATTTTTTGAGTAGGGACCCACTTGGGCCTAAAGGGAACTAGCTATGGTGGGTAAATCAACTAATAATGTTTAACATGTGCTTAACAATGACGGAATTTCCTACGCATGCTTGTGCCTAGGTTTTTAATTAAATAGTAGTCTCCATAATGCTAGTAATATTTCACATTGCCATAGGTACCCAAGTTTTCATCATTTATTTTACTTAAGCTAACCTATTAATGGTTTTTAATTATTGCCTAAGTGTGCAAGATCTCCAAGATGGCATTGATATATTCATATTTTCATCTCTTCATATCAACATTTCTCTTCAATATACAAGTTCCTCAAAACTTTTGTCTGTCAAATATTCTATGCAAACTTAGACATCTTGGATCTTCATAGCCCATTTTTTTAAGTTGTTAAAAATTTACACTTCAATCTTAAAATAAATCAGTGTCACAAGATGATAACCTACTAACTTACAAATTTATAAACTCTTATAAAATTTTAAAATACTTTCAAGTAATCAAAGCATCAATATGTTGCCAAGTGTCACAATCCCACTCACTCAATGACTGACAGAATCTAAATCTCAACGTATGAAATTTTTGGGTGAGTGGAGGAGAAATAGCCACCCACGTGTCTCAATTTCATAGACCTGTTGTGATTAAAAATATTCAAAAGGTTTCTAATCCCTCTAGGTAAATATAATGTTGAAATGATGACATGTGTCATCATCTCACTCATTCAGAGTCTAGATAGCAAAAGGAAGAATATGATACCCTAGGAAGGGCAAGCTTGTGGGATATTTCCAATTGTCACCATATCAAAGGTCTGAGACATTAATAAGCATAGAATAAGGCATGGAAATAACCAAGAGGTAGTTAGGAGGTGAAATTTTACCACATGTCTCTAAAACTATATTAAGGTCTAGAAACCCCAAGGCAATGCTTTTGGGAAGAGTATAAAGTTGACAAGTGTGAAATGAGAGGTGACAAGGCACTTGAAGCTAATAGGGAAAGGGCCACATGGTAGTGGATATTAGATATGGTGCATCATAAAGCAAATTCAAATATGAAAAATAAAATCAAAATGGAGTTGAATCTATTGGATCTATTAATCTACATGAATTAGTCGATTGCATTCAATTCAATGAAGCAAGTGAATCTAAAAGGGTGTGTGTGTGTGTGTGTGTGTGTGTGTGTGTGTGTGTGTGTGTGTGTGTGTGTGTGTGTGTGTGTGTGTGTGTGTGTGTGTGTGTGTGTGTGTGTGTGTGTGTGTGTGTGTGTGTGTGTGTGTGTGTGTGTGTGTGTAATTAACTATGTGAATAATGCTTAGTCAAGTTAGAGCTCAATTTTACACTTGCAATTATCAATTCAACTGTAATGTGATTGTGATTAACTTAGTTAATTATATATATATATAATTAACTAAGTTAATCACAATCACATTACAGTTGAATTGATAATTGCAAGTGTAAAATTGATATATATATATATATATATATATATATATATATATATATATATATATATATATATATATATATATATATAATTAACTAAGTTAATCACAATCACATTACAGTTATATAATTAACTAAGTTAATCACAATCACATTACAGTTGAATTGATAATTGCAAGTGTAAAATTGATATATATATATATATATATATATATATATATATATATATATATATATATATATATAATTAACTAAGTTAATCACAATCACATTACAGTTATATAATTAACTAAGTTAATCACAATCACATTACAGTTGAATTGATAATTGCAAGTGTAAAATTTATATATATATATATATATATATATATATAAAATTAACTAAATTAATCACAATCACATTATAGTTGAATTGATAATTGCAAGTGTAAAATTGAGCTCTACCTTGACTAAGCATTATTCACATAGTTTTGAAGAACTAAGATTAAGTGTATAGAAATGGCTTCCTATTCAAAGCTACCACCTCCCCCTCTACATATTCTATTACAGGTTCTTACCAACACATAGATACAATATTTTATGAAGTAATTCTCAATCATGGCTTCAATCACTACTTAGCCATCTAGGAGGAAGTTGAGGCAGTAGAGTCGTATGGATCTAAAGAGAAATTTTTAGCCTTTACATAGAGGTACAAATAGGACTTGGTAGTATTCAAATAAATGAGTCTACATGACACAATGACAAAACTAAAGGTTATGTCTTACATAGACCTAGTTTATGATTTATTTATAAATGGCCAATTTTTTGGTAAAATCTTATATGTATGTTAGAATAACACTCTTACAGCCTATGTTATTTGGTGTGCTTTTGAGAAGTATTATTGACTCCCCAACATAGAAGTAGCTTATAACCAAACCCTAATTGATTAATGTATGTTGGCCAATAATGTTACCAATAAGTTTTAGGAATAAACTCATGACCTAACCACCTTCAAGGTTAAAGGATCCATCTCAGCCATCCTAATTACCATGTTTAGGCCAAGAATCAGGATTGGCATGGCCCTGTTAAATAAAATCTATAGTTTCCTGACCATAACCTACATCAAAAGGTTTGGATTCCCCTATTAGACACCATCTTCACCTCCACCAAGGTCATCTCCATTAGGAAAACTATCAGTGTTAACTTAATTCACCAAATTGGTAGTGCAGATAACTGACCAGATGTGTTATGCCCCTAACCGATTACATGTATTGGGATAGTAATATCTAAATTATGGTTTGTTTATCCATATTTGATGTTATATCACATTTTTTTATGCTTTCATTAGGTTATTAAATTAGCTTATGGAGTAACCATGGCCTAGGTAGACTATATATAGGAGGTAGTATGTAGTTGTTTATCATCATATTATGAATTCTTCTCTTATTAAAGCTTGTGGAGGTTACCCCCTCAAAGTGGCTTATCTTTTATTCATATATTATACTATATTTCAGTCATATTGTGATATATTATTTTTATTCTACTTTATAATTCAAGTAATTTCATTACAAGTGGTATCAAAGCCTCTACTCAGGTTCAAGTCATAGAGTAGGTGGATATGTCAGCATTACAGTGTCCGTATGGGGCTCATACATGTGAGGGATCCTAGTCCATAGATGTAAATCTAGACCAAAGTTTGGGCTTAAAAAACATGGTGGGATGTTATGATCTTGATGTGTGGATTTCACTAATGCCTCGAGGTTTTGGTGTAATAGTTCATTACATTTGGTATTAGAGCCTCTACTCAGGTTTAAATCATGAAGTGAGTGGCTATGCTAGTATTTTAGTGTTCATCTAGGGCTCATACTTGTGGGGGATCCTAGTATATGGGCATAAATCTAGTCCAGAGTCTAGGCTTCAGATTTGTGGTGGGATGTTATGATCCTGATGTGTGGATTTCACTAACACCTCAAAGTTTTGGTGTAATAGTTTGTTAAATATGGTATCATAACCTCCACCTCAGTTAAAGTCATGAAGTGGGTAGATACACCATCATTTTAGTGTTTATCTCAGGTTTGTACATGTAGGGGATCCTAGTGTATGGGTTCAAATCCAACCTAGATTCTAGGCTTTAGAGGCATGGTGGGATGTTATGATCATGATGTGTGGATTTCACTAATGCTTTAAGGTTTTGGTATAATAGTTCATTACATTTGGTATCAAATCCTCTACTCAAGTTCAATTCATGGATTAAATGTCTACATCATCATTTTAATGTTCATCTATGGCTCATACATGGGGGGATCTTGGTGTATGGGCATAATTTAATTCATAGTCTAGGCTTTGGAAGTGTGGTGGGATGTTATGATCCTAATGTGTGGATTTCACTGATGCCTCAAGGTTTTGGTGTAATGGTTCATTACAATTAAACTCATCATATATTTTATTCTTATGATATTTAGGGGAGGGTTCCTATGGTTATTTAAAATTTGTGTGGATTGTCCCAATTATAACATCCAATAGATAGGACATCATATAAAAGTTACCACTCACCTACTTGTTTATGCTACTAACTTGGTGAATGATTTCCCAATGGCGATGACCTTGATGGAGGTGAGGATGGTGTCCATTAGGGGAATATAAACCTCATTAACATAAGTTATGGTTGAGAAACCATAGATTCTATTTAACGGTCCATGATAATCTTGATTCCTGGCCTAAAGGTGGTAATTGGGATGGCTGAGATGGATCCTTTGACCTTGTAAGTGATTGGGTCATGAGCCCATTCTTAAAAATTATTGGTAACATTGTTGACTAACATCCACTAATCAATTAGGGTTTGGTTATAAGTTGTTTTTGGGTTGGGGAGTTGGTAATACTTCTCAAAAGTGTGCCCTTAAACCTAGGTTGTCAGAGTGTTAATCTGAAAGACATGTAGGATCTTATCAAAAAATTAGCCAATTGTAAATAAATCATAAACTAGGTTTATGTAAGGCATAACCTCTAGTTTTTCCACTTCATCATGTAGACCCACTGATTTGATTCCTACTAAGTCTTGTTTATACCTCTATGTAAAGGCTGAAAATTGATTCTTAGAGCCACAAGGCTCTATTGCCTCGACTTCCTCCCAGATGGATGAGTGGTGCTTGAAGTCATGACTGAGAGATACTTCATCAAACCTTGTATATGTGTGTTGGTCAGACCCTATAATAGAATACACAAAATGGGGATGTGGTAGATTTGAAGAGGAAGCCATTTCTATACACTTAAGCTTTGCTTCTTCAAAACTATGTGAATATTGCTTAATCAAGGAATAAATTTATTTCATGCTTAAAATTATCAATTTGATGGCAATGTTATTGTGATTGACATGGTTAATTACATACATTACCTTTTGGATTTGATTGCTTCATTGAATTGAATGTCATTGGCTAATTCATGTAGATTAATGGCTCTAATGTCTTTGAGTCCTTTTTACTTTTACTTTTCATATTTGAATTTACTTTGTGTTGTGCCATCACTAATCTCTACTACCAGGTGGCCCTTTCCCTATCATCCCTGAGTGACTTGTCACCTCTCATTTGACACTTGTCAATTTTATGTTCTTCTTAAAAGTGTTTCCTTAAGGTAGCCAAACCTTTATATAGTTCTAGGGACATATGGAAAAAGTTTGTCTCACTATTACCTCTTGGTTATTTTTGTGCCTTTTTATATGTTTATAAATGTCTTAGACCCTTGAGATAGTGACACTTAGAAAAATCCCACAAACTCACCCTTCTCAGGGGTATCATATTCCTCCTTTTACTATGTAGACTCTAAATAAGTGGGATGATGACATGTGTCATTATCATGGCATTCCATTTACCCAAAGGGATTATAAACCTTTTGAATGTTTTTTATCATGATGATTCCATAGGATTGAGACACATAGATGGATATCACTGCTCTGCTCGCCTGAAACTTCTATACTTTGAGATTTATATTATGTTAATCATTAGGTGAGTAGGATTAATACACTTGGAAACATCTCAATACTTCACTTACTCAAAAGTATTTTAAAAGTTTATAAGTGTTTATAAAGTTATGGGTTAGTGAATTATCACTACGTGGCACTAATTTATTTGAAGATTGAATTGTAAAACTTTTCCAAGTTAAAAAAAGGGGCTATGAAGCTCCAAGATGTTTGAGTCTACATATAATATCTAATGGAAAAAAGTTCCAAGGAACTTGTATATCGAATAGAAATGTTGAACTGAAGAGTCAAACATAGGAATATCTTGATGCCATCTTGGAGAACCTACACACTTAGGAAACTTTAAAAAACTATCAATAGGTTAGTTTGAGTAGAATAAATGATGAAAACCTAGTTATCTAGGGCAATGGTAAATCTTACTATATTAAGGTGATTGTTCTTTAATTAGAAACCTAGGAAGAAGAGTGCATGGGAAATCCCATCATTGTTAAACATGTTAAACATTAGTAGTTGATTTACTCATCATTTCTAATTCCCTTTAGGCCTAAGTGGGTCCAAAATGAAAAATTTTGAAAGTGAGGTATGTTGGACACAACAAATGGTGATGTCCAAAGTATTAAATAACCCAAAATCTTTGATTAGCAATCACAAAATGAGCATAAATCATTTTCTAGAATGATAATCAAATTAGATATATGAAATAAACTCTCTAAACTTCATGCAACATACTAGCCTCACCCATACCTTAGATCTATGTGTGAAAGAGTGATTTTATATTATCCTCATTTAGAGATTTTTAGTAGAGAATTAGAATGAATTATAGGTTTCAAAATGGTTTCCTTGAAGTATAAATTAAAAAAACTCAAGGAGCTCAGGCATTGCTTTGTTGTCAACTAGACATTTATAGTCTTGATATAGATGACTTTTATTCCCCCTTTTTTATCTTTATAAACCTACATGATGCATGATATATTGATCTTATTTCATCATGTGAGTCTTGATAACCTTTGGATTTTATTTTAGGTTTATTTTCTCACTCTTTGGGATGCGTTGATCCCCTTTCTCCTTTTTTTAAGAATGTAGAAGAAAGAGAGGGTAGGGAACCATAGTGAGTTGGTATAGGTGTAAAAGAACAAAATTTAATTCACCAAAAATTCCCTACCAATAGCATCTATATCAATGATTATTATCTCAAAATAGGTTTTAGAGTGGGAGGTGATTTTGACCCAAGGAATAGGAAATCTTTCTAAATTTTCATGCAGCACTAAGTAAAAATTTAATATATCTAATGTAAGTATCTAATTATGACATGACCACAATTCACTTATTATTACATACCTAAATTTTTAAAATCTCAACAAGGGAATAAACTTTACAAATCAACTAGCTTATGCACTCTGTTTCACTAAAATTTGTCTATTTCAAGTCTAAAGAAAAATAGAAAAGAATGATAGGGATAAGTGATTAGAATGAACCCAGATTGGTTTGTGCATCATATCCAAATTTTTGAGCACTCCACTTTGGCTAGGGAGGACTACCTATAAGTAATAAATCACTACAATAAAAAATTTATTAACAGATATTTGAGTGGGCTACCAAGCTACGTGTTTGTTCTAAGAAGTGTGAAACTTCCTTAGAGATTACAGTCCACTTTTAAGAGACAAAAGAGTAACAAATAACTAAAAAAGAGGTAAAGAGAGAGTGAAAGAGAGATAATGTTACCATTATTCACAACTTGAGTGCAAAAAAAAGTAATAGAGTGTAGGTGGTATATTCTATTTATATTTTAGAAGGTGTTTGGATAAGTTTTGGAAAGGTTAAGAAATCCATAGTTACTGACATCAGTAAGGAAGTGACCGATATTAGTTATGCTATTAAGGTTGATGGGTGAAGGTGACCAATTTCAGTTATGCTACCAAGGTCAGTAGGGGAAATAATTGCCTAGGAGCTTGTAGAAGGTTTTTTTGGGTCTAGAAAATGGCTCTGGTTAGGTCTGGGAAGTTGGAGAGAGAGTTATGAGAGAGAGAGAGAGAGTATGGTTTAGATGGATCTGGTTAGAGGTTTGGTGTGTTGGGTCAAGGGGAAATAAGTAGGTAAGATTTATAACTCCCTCATGGGGGTTTGGTTAAGAATATATAAAGTAAAGAATAGTATATGTAAATTGATAGCAAAGTACCTGCTTAAAAGACTTATAGAGTAAGTGATATACTTATCTGCAGTGGTGACTAAATGATAAGTGCTAGATGGATGGATCCTATCAGGTAGTCTAAACTGATGCCCTAAATAGAGAAAACAAGTGGGTACTGCTAGTCCTCAAGATCTTGGTTCATGATTTGGAATGACTTACACAAGATAACAGTAAGATAGGATGTCAAAAATTAAATGTTGAGAGATTGGATGTAAATAAGAAAGAGTTTTCTTGATTTCTACTAACCTAAACATCATGTTGGAGTTTGGCTTATATCATCGACATCTATGATCCCACTAACATCAATCATGGGATGACCAACATTGGTGGCCTTAGAATAGGTAAAACTACTATTTTTGGCTAGTTTTTTATTGTTCCTCATGCCAAGTGTGGCACCTATTAAAAAATAGTAAAAATAAGAGGTTAAGAAGGATGTAGTTGGTTAGGAATTTAGTTTTGAGGTGAGAATAAGTCTTAGTTAGTTAGGATGAGGGGACTAGGTCTTGAGGTGACTCATCATTTGAGAATTAATCTTAAGATGAGGTGGCTCGATAAAGTGGAAAAAGAGGTTTTTAATTAATTTAATTATATATTTCAAATTAATTAAATATGTGAGGGGTAAAAGCATGGGTTGGGGAGGCTAATTGTTATTATTTAAAATAGGGCTCAAGGGGGGTCTTGACATAGTGAGTTATGCACGTGTGTGTGACATAATTTTAGTGTCTATAATTGCCCCTTTTTGTCTTATAATTTATACTAACAAGTTTCAAGACAAATACAAGAGTTAGATGCTCCAAGCATTGGATGAGATATCCCCCCTTTAAAATGGGAATTGATGGAGGAGAAATAGAATCAAGTACCAGTTTGATATGAAGTAAATTAGGTGAGTGGAGAAGAATGTGGTATCATTGTGTGTGTATACTATTATGAGCTATAGTCAACAAAGTCAAGAATAGGTAAGGTTGAGGAGAACTTGGATAAAAATAACCAAAGCATAGCTTGTAAGTGATAGCTAAGAAGGTCAAAAATAATCAAAGTTGTAGCTCCAATGGTCTATGTGTGATAGGTATCTAGGGTAGGAATTGCCCCTAGGAAACACAAAGGGTTATAGGTGACAAGATGAGCTTAGTTTCCATCCAAAACACCTAATATACATGTGTGTGTATAATAGCCAACTATAGTAGAATAGCATAAGTAGTCAAGATAAGCAATGCAAAGGTGGTGTAAAAGTGTCAATGAGTGAGGAGATATTCATGATCTCTAAGTAAAGTCATCATGGGTGGAGATTTATGTGATCTCTAAGTGTGGTTGTGAGGGTTAGGGAGGTATATTTGATCTCTAAGGTGGTGGTCATCATGGTTGGGGAGGTATATGTGATCTCTAAATTGCCCTAGATTATGTATAAAGTCTAAAAAGTTGGGGTTGTTAGTGGAATTTCTATTACAATAGTGTTAATGTCGATGACATCACTGATATCAGTAGTAAATATTATTGATGTCAATAGTTTAGGTCAAAGTTGTTGATATTGATGGGCTTAAGTGCTTACATCAGTAGATTAGGTCAAGGATGCCAATGTCAGTAGCTAACCAAACCAACAAAAGGGGGTTTGGTGGCTGACTAAACTCATTTACAACCTTGATTGGAGAAAAATAGAGATCTGACTATGAATGAGATGGTTGAGCTAGGAGGGGACCCAGTAGGAGGTACACCACCACAAGAACCAATTGTACCAACCTAGAGGAGATGGAGAGATGAGGTAATATCTATTGTGGTTGGATTCGAAACTTGATTTGGTTATTTTGATTTTATAGGCTAATATAGAGGTGGGGGAAAGAAAATAGTAGTAAAGGGGTAGGAAATTGCTTAGAGTAGGTTTAGGGTAAGTTAGGAGGGTTGTGGGGTAGTTTTTAGGTAAAAATGTGAAATTTTGGGGATGGGTCATTTGGTAGTCACCGATGTCAGTAGGGTCCATCGATGTCAGCTCACATAGCACTGATGTTAGTAAGTTTTTGTTGATGCCAGCCAAAACCAAGTGCTGATGTTAGCATTAAAACTGATGTTGGTGACTATAAAAAGTCAAAAAATAGGACAAAGGGTTAGTTTGGGTCCCTAATGGAAGTAGTCAACTAGCCTAATGGCTGAGCTAGCCTTAGAGGACCTTGTGTTGACTGAGTTTTGCCTACATAGCCTAGTTTATGGCCTCAGGATAATGTAGTTCTCCTAGAGCCTAGGAAAAAGATCTAAGGTATGATTAAAAGTGTGTTAATAGAAATGGGTAAAAAAGGTAGGTTAAGATAGGTCAAGAGGCCTAGGGATTAAAATATAGGGCATATGGTTGAAGGTTAGGGATATTGGTCATGAGACCTAGAGTTGTGATAGGTAGTTGGGCGTAGGGTTGAGAGAGAGAGGCAGTGAAGCCTAGGGTAGAGAGGGAAGAGTAGGTTAGATAGTTAGGTGGGTATATGGTTGAGCTACCCTTAGAATACCTCATGTTGATTGAGTGATACCTACATATCCTAGTGGAGGGCCTTAGACCAATGTAGTTCTCCTAGAGAGAAGGGAAAAAGGTGGTGATAGATTATATTAGAAAGTATGTGACTTAAATTATGTGTGTATGGATGTAGGTAAGGCTAGAGTTGATGTTATAAGATCACCTTCTGAGGTTGTTGACATGGATGAAGAGGGATGTCACCCTAAATAATTGGGATCATATGGCAGCTATGGGGTTAGGGGGACTGTAGTGATATTACAGAGTCACATGAGATGTGAGCCTGATGATAACACTGATCAAGAGGTGGGATCACACCACCAACACCTTCCATTTGCCAACTAGAGAGTTGACAATGACACAAGAGGATGTATATAGGATATTATGGTTTCCACTCTAGGGTGAGGATCTCTTCACATGCTTGAGAGAGGAGCATGATATACACATGGTAGCATTATATGGTGAGCATGTTAGTGAGGTGACTTATCATTTAGTGAGTTTCATCTATGAGCAACTATATAGTGTTGATGAGGAATAACATAGGCTGAGCATCTTGATGATGATAGGGATCATAGTGTATGCACTACCAAATGAAAATGGTGGGAGATTTCTAATTGCATTGATGGGTGTTCTGGCATAGATGGTTGAGTAGTAGACTATTTTTGCATGGGAACCAATGTTTTTGGCTTAATTATATAGAGAGCTATGGGGTTTGAGACTATGATGGTGATACAATTTGTGTGTTAGCCATTTACTCCACTATTGGGCATATGAGCATATCATGGTGACCCAACCATTGGGGCTACCTACCATGATTCTAGCCAGCTTTAGGGTTGGTTTCAAGTGGTGGAGGGATGGGATAGCATCTACCTAAATAGATGGTGTAGTGCATGACATTGCTTATTATAGGTACATAATTAAGGGTTTGATCCCAATAGATATTTTTTGGAGACCCTACATGACATACCCCATATTCAAAAGATAGGTACAGTAGCTAGATGGATTTTAGAGCTCATTATGGGTTAGGGGAGATGAGTTGATGAGCTAGAGATGGCACCTATGGCATGATTCAAGAGGTAGTTTGGCCTTCTATAGGATGTACCACCTAACTTCCCTCGATATAAGAGGGATGATATAGAGGCACCCCTACCTTTGTCTCAAGAGATAGATGAGCTAGATTTTCAGGAACTGCCAATAGAGTTGGGTGTAGTTGATCTAAGATGTATAGTAGCATATATGGCTTGGTGGGCTAGCTTATATCCTATAGTTGACATCAAGAGGCCACCATTAGATTTGTAGGGTGTGGTGAGGGAGAGAGATGCAGTTGTAGAGGCATAGGATGTAGTAGTGTAGGTTAGAGATGTAGTGCAGGCATAGGTATGAGCCTTACAGGGATAGGTGAAGACATTACAAGGCCAGGTGGGGGTATTACAAGGTTAGGTTGGGGCACTATAGGGCCAGATCAAGGTGTTATAGGGGTAGGTTACTACACTAAAAGTAGAGAGGGATAGTTTGAGAGTAGTAGGTCAGGCTACTCCTCTTCTTCCACCACAAGAACTAATATAGGTTGGGCCTTCAATCAGTATGATGGGACTACTATAGACCATATCTTTGGTAAGATATACCACTACCCTTGATGAGATTACCTATTATGAGAGGGCCATCATGGAGTTTTTATAGATTCAAAGGTATTTTGAGTTTAGAGAGTAAGAGAGATATGTGTCACATGACACCACTTCTAGCTCACTCAGATGTAAATGGGTGGAGAGTGGTGATGATACTACTTCTTCACGACCATGCAGAGAGCCTTGAGGACTCTGAGTGCTAGAGTTTGCCCTTTTTGGTTATATATGTTATATGTACACTGGCCTATGAGCTGAAGATATGAGATGTATATTTTGAGAGAGAGATGATATTATGATGATGTATTGATGGACATGTATTCTGAGTGTGTGTGTATATATATATATATGAGATGTTTATTTATTGTGATTTTGAGATGCATTTATTGTGATTGTGATGATGATATTTATGTAGATGATTATGTTAATGTTATGTTAATTTTGATCATGTTAGTTGAGTTAGAATAGCATTTCCCATATATGTGATGGTATATGCATAGTTGGTTGGTTAGCTTTATCTTAGCATTTTTCCATATTTATGATGGTGTATGCTTAAAATGAATAGGTTGATTACGTTATTTTATTTTAGAATTTTTCCCTATTTGTGATGGTGTATGTTTAAAATAAAAGTAGTAGGCTTGATAGTGCTTATATAATATTTTCATCTCAGTAGAGAGATCGACATTGGATTTGAGTGGAAAAATAAAAGGCCAAAATGTTCATGTACTATCAATAACCATAATCATAACATAAATAGGCTTAGGAATATGAGCATCATTCATGCCTTATAGCATTGGACCATTTTTTGTGTTAGAGAAGCATCGTGTTCACTTTATGTTAAGTGAGTTCAGAGTCCTTTGAAAGAGTATGAGGGAAAAAAGAGTAAAATGATGGAAAATGTTTGGGTAGCATAATCTTTGAAGTGGGAATGATATTCCCCTATTGTGGGTGACCCGAGAGCTATTATAGGCAATTCCATGACTTAAAGCATTTTTTTTTTTGGGTGTAAGTTGATCCATGTGGGAAGCCTACAATAGGATTGTGTATGTGTAGAGGTCGTATAAAGCTAATAAATATGAGAATATTTTCATTTATATTCCTCTTTGTAAACAAAGCTTGGCCTAGCCATACTTCAAGGGAGTGGTCTAAGCATTTGTTTTTTAATTTTAAATAATTATCCTTCAAGGGAGTAGTCTACATTGAAAAATAGGACCTTAGAGGTTAGAACTTGTCACATATCCCATTTTATTTTTTATTTTTAAGTCATGGAAAAGACTATAGAGGATTAGGAGTTTTCCACTTTGAGGTAAAAACCATAGCACCTCATAAGTTAACTAAGTGAGTAGGAGTAAGGGTGAAGAGAAAGAGAGATGAATGTAATAGGGGTGCTCAAGGGATGATATCAAGTTAAACATGAAGTGAAGTGACACTTGGTTAACAAAATAATTGTCATAGGTGTAAGGCATTTAAAGGCTTAGGTTCTGGCCTTCCTTCAAGAGAAGATAAGTGATAAGTTCCTGAGCCATATTTGTGAGTTATAATATAGGGTCCAAGCCAATTAAGAGAAAACTTACCCCATGTTCTTTTCTCCATATTCATCACATGTTGATTTTTCTTTAAGATGAGATCTCTAATATGAAAATCTTTCTCTTTAAGGTTTTTATTATAAGCACGTTTGATACGCTCTTGATAGATTTTGAGGTGGTTAAGGGCTATGAGATGGTATTCATCAAGCAATTCGAGTTGAGCCAAACATTTTTGGTGAAAGTCATCATTAGTGAGTATGTCTTTTAGATAAATATGAAGAGAAAGAATCTAAACCTCAAGAGGCAAAATAGCCTCCATCCCATATACCAAAGAAAAAGGTGCAGCACTCGTAGGTAATTGAATGATAGTGTGGTAAACCCATAAAGCAAAAGGAATGTGTGTGTGTCAATCCTTGCCCATATCACTGACTACCTTCATGAGAATTTTGGTCAATGTTTTGTTAGAAGCGTATACCTATCCATTCACTTGTGGATAGTATGGTAATGAGAAGCTCAATTTGATTCTGAATGTATCAAACACTTTGGACAATCTTGTTTTTGAAAGATTTGCCATTATCTATTACAATTTTATGAGGAACACCAAAATGACAAATGATGTGATGGTTGATAAAGTTGACAATTTTTTCAACCTTAACAGAGATGAGAGGAATGGCCTCGACCCACTTGGTGAAGTATTCAGTGGCAGTAATGATAGAACAATGACAAAGTGAGGAATGATAGTTAATCTCCCTAATTAGATCTAAGACCCATTAGGAGAAGGGCCAAAAGTCTTTGGTGACTTGTAATGCATGACTCAGAACATGAAGGAGGTTAGCATGTTGTTGACACTTTATGTAACATAGAATGTAATTAGCATAGTCTTGATGGAGTGTGAGCCAATAATAGCCAAGTCAAAGGATATGCTTGGCAACTACATGACCATTGAAATGTCTACCACAAATCCCATCATAGACTTCCTTAATAATAAAGGGAGTCTCAATAATAGTGAGGCATCTAAGAAGAAGACCATCAAAACCTCGCTTGTAGAGAAGTCCCCTTAGTATAGTGTAATGAGTGACACATTTTATGAAGGCACGTCTCCTATTATTGGAGAGATCAAAAGGGGTAATATAAAAAGAAAGATAATCCATGAATTTCTTGGACCATAAGTCATGTGGATTGGAATTTACATTTCTGATAAAAAGGATATTAGTTGATACATAGGAGGGTAATGTTAAGTGATGCAGGTGACATAGATTTTCAAGGAAGAGGATGAAGAGGGTATGTGTGAGGTAAGTGAAGCCATTGTGTTAGAAAACTTATTTGTAGATCAAAGAACATTTTGTAAGAAATAAGAGTCAAATGATCCTAAGATCATATCTACATGATGTTTATACCATTGTAGAATCTCATTTTTGCATTGGTATGAACCATTAACCTGGTTAACTACTAGCTGAGAATCACTAAAAATGGTTAAGGATTTGATACCCAAGAAGAGAGCTATTTGAAGTCCTAAGATCAAAGCCTCATATTTGGCCACATTGTTAGTGCATTCAAAATCTAGTTTAAATGACAAAGGCATAGGCTCACCATCTAGAGGAATAAGAATGACTCTTACACCCCCATCATATTGACATCTAGACCCATCGACGAACATCATCATTTGATAAGAGATGTCATTAGTGGAGAGCGTTATGATGGATCCATCAGCAAATTTGAGGTTTGAAGGTTGGTTATCAGGCAAAGGGGTGGCAGCTAATTGGTCAATGATTTTTTACCCCTTAATAGACTTTTGTTTGATGAATTCTAAGTTGAATTTATTAAGGAGCATGAGTCACCGAGCTACACAATGGTTGTGATATGGCTTGGAATGCATGTATTTGAGGGAATCAATATGGGTGACCACATAGGTTTCGTGATTTAGGAGATAATGGTGAAGCTTGGAGGTGGAAAATATTAACATGAGGCAAAGCTTTTTAGTATGGGTATATCAAATCTCATAATCAATAAGTGTGTGGCTTATGTAATAAACTGCCTACTCTCGATGTTGTTCATCTCGATGTGCAATCATAGCACCTAGAGAATGGTCTATTATAGAGATGTAAAGGTAGAAAGGCTGATTTTTCTTAGGTGGAATAAGAACTAGTGGGGAAAGGAGGTATTTTTTGAGTGCATCAAAACCTTCTTGGCAATCTATATTCTAATGGAAGGAAACATCTTTTTTGAGAAGATGGTGAAAGGGTTGGTAATAATTTGACAGCTAGGAGATGTAGTGACAAATTAATTAAAGTTTTCCCTATAAGCATGGATTTGTTTGATATTAGTATGTGGAGGCATCTCTAGTATTTCTCTAACCTTAGTAGGGTTGACCTCAATACCATAAAGAGAAATGATAAAACCTAAGAGCTTACTAGAAAGAACACCAAAGACACATTTCTTTGGGTTTAGTCAAATTTTATATTGGAAGAGATGAGTAAATATGGTTTTGAGAATCATCAAGTGATCTTGTCAAAGTTTAGACTTGTTGAGTAATTCATCCACATAATCTTCCATAATTTTGTGTAGGAGATCATGGAAGATGTAAGTCATAACATGTTGATAAGTGGCACCAGCATTCTTTAGACCAAAAGGCATGACCTGATAATAGAAAGTCCCCCATGGGGTAGTGAATGTTATTTTGTGCTAATCCTTACGAGAAACTAGGATTTGATTACATCCAGAGAACCCATCCATAAGTGATAACATCTCATGACCAGCTGTTAAATCAACAAGTTGGTCGATACTTGGCAATGGGAAGTTGTCTTTTCGACAAGCAAGTTTTAAATCATGATAGTTGATGCAAATGTGGATTCCCCTTATTGCCTTTGTGATAATAATAATATTGGAAATCCATTATAGGTAGTTGATAGGTTGGATAAATTTAATATAACGGAGGCATTAGAGCTCTTTTTTGACAAGGAGAGCAATAAAAGGATGCATATTTTGAAGCTTCTACTTAACAGGTTTAGCATCTTGATTTTTGATGATAGAGGGGTCAATACCAAGCATGTCATTATAATACTAAGAGAAGGATTTTCTATGGTTATTAAGAAATGTCGCATAGTCAGCTTGCTCAGAGAAATCCAAAGATTGGCTAATCTTGAAAATGTGAGGGTTATTGTCAGAGGGTAGATTGATGTCAATGGTTGGTTCATTTAACATAGCTTATGTTTTAGATGGGAGTGATCATTAGATATAGGAGTCATTTGTATCCATGCATGTGAAAATTACATCATCATCATCTTGACATTAGATAGTGTTAATAGTGGGAGAGTCTTCATCAATTATTTTAGGATGAATGAGAGGAAGGGACCTTGTTTCCTTAGCCTAGTGATAGGTGAGAGGCCCCAAATAGATGGAATTTATTGAAAAAAATAGGATGTATAGATACCTTTGACTTGATAAGTGATGGTGGAGAAGAAGGTGGAGAAGGAGAGACTGGCTCTTTAATAATTGGTACATGGGAAATTTTAATGAGTTTAGTTGGTTCATCATATCCCACCCCATGCCTCTTTTTGGTGGTTTGGCTAGTGGGATATTCAATAAGCATATGGACACCCTGCTCATAACAACCTAAACCAAATCCTTTTTAGGCATACTGATAGAGATAGGTGTGTGTGAAACTAAGATTTCTCAAGAAAGAGAATTCATAGGTAAATAGTTGTGACGAAGAAGATGGATTGCCGATAGTGGGAGCCTAATCAATTCCCCTATATGTGAAATTAGTTTGAAGGTTAGGGGGTCTATAAGGGATGACCATCCTAATGTGAGGATCATAATTTAGGTTCATGTGAAGCTTTCCATAATCTTTTGGAGTGTATAACATGTTAAGTGTCAACAAACAATATTCACTAAGTGACAAATATTGAAAATTTTCCTCCATGGGATCCTTATCAGGAATTTATGTTGTTAGTATTTGTGTAACTAAGGGAGTGGAGCTTGTGGAATCATCAAAATTATCATATGGATAAGATGATGTCTTTAAGGGATGAGAACATCATTGGGACTATAATTCATGTTACATGTTTTAAACAGAGGTGGGTTAGCCGGTATAAAAAGCACTTGTCTATCATGCTCAAACTTGACACAGTAGTTCAAATTTGATGGTACACATGCCATAACATGTATCAAAGGTCATCCAAGTAGTATGTTATATTGGAACTCTCCTTATATAACATATAAGAGCTCATAAATTGTGTGGGGACCTACATAGATATGTAAGACAATCGTGCCCACTATAGTAGTTGTGGTATCATTAAAGGAGTGGAGTACCATGGTGGTTTGAGACATGCAATTATCAAGAAGAGATAGCTATTTGTAGGTATGGGTAGAAATAATATTAATACTAAGTCCCCCATCGATCATGACTCTCTTGACACAAGTTTGATTAGTATATACAGTAATAAAAAGGGTAGAATCCTGATCTTTAGGGTGTTGAAGCAAAATTTTTGAATTACTAAAAGAAATCAAGGAGATGGAATTAAGGGAGCTAACCAAAGCTACAAGAGGTTGGAGATGATCAAGTTATACCTCAATTACTTGTAAGTCACTACTCAAATCTTGATGGTTTTAGGATGAGTTTTGGATTAATTCATACAAGGACATTTTTATAGGAGTTTGATGAAGTTGTTTCACCATCAAGCTTTGAATAAGGTTCAAAGATGTTAGTTTAGGGATACCTAAGATATAAATCTTAGGATTTAGACGAGTGTCTTTGGAAAAGGGATGAGCCCAAGGAGAAGTGTCCTTTTCCTTACCTTTATCCTTTTGGTTTTGTGACTGTGTGGCCACATTAACTATGTTGATCTGAAATGTAGGTAAATGAGGTGGCAAAGGGGGTACGACCACATCTTTAGGTTTGAATTTAGGTGGAATAGTAGGAGACATTATGGATGCCAGAGGTGGAATAATGGGAGTATTAATAAAGAGAGTGTTGACATCAAAGTGTTGCCAAATGACTGTTGTGAGGGCTTTATAACTCTTAGTATCATGTCCAAGTGAACGATGATATAAACACACTTGTGTATCATTAAACCAAGATGGCTTCATTCTTAGAGGACTTTAAGGCTTAATGGGTGGAAGATTTATTATGGAAGATTGTAGCAATTGACATAAGAAAAGTCTTTTAGGGCTTGTAAGTGGGCTCACACTTGTGCTAATAGGAGTGGACACCTTCTTTTGTTTAGGAGTCATAGAGGTGATTTTACATGGTGCCTTATTTGGTGGTGGTGGAGTTATATGTTTTACTGACACTTTCTTGGTGTTAGGTATCTTGGTGTTAGATGTGAAAGGCCTACCAAGTGGCAAAGGTAGTAGTGGAGGTAACTTAACCTTTTATTTTGCTTGGGTTTGCAATACTCCACATAAAGTAGAGGGGTGTGGTCACAAAATTGAAGGTAAAGTTAAGGGTTAAAGAGGTGAGGATCAGTGAGATCTAGGAAGCTTAAGACTTTTCTATAGTTCAAGCCACAAAACTCCAACTTATGGTTGAGGAGTTAAATCTAATTTCACTTGTGGATGAATTAAATTATAGATAGGGCATACGTCTAAGGACCTAATCTACTTTAATATGGTAGATGCCTCTCAGGTTGAGGGTTCTAACACAAATGGATGAGCTTTTGGTGATTTTGGTGAAGAAGCTATGACTTTGTCAAAGACCTTGGGGTAAAGGGTAGTGAAAGGGTTGGCAATAAAGGTTAACATTCATTGTGTTGCATAAGGAGTTTTAAGCTGGTCTCAAAATGTTATGTGATCTAGCTTCGTGGAGTTAATAAATTTTGGACTTTTCACCAACCATGAGAAGGGTTTAGATAAACTTGATGTAGGCCTTACGGTTGTGTCTTTAGAATGTTGAGGTGTTTGAGAAAGAGGGAAATTATTGGTCTCTGCTACTTTGGGCCAAAGATGAGAAAGAACCACAACAGGGTATTCTTTGATAGAGATGGGAGAAGAGGCATGGTCTTCCATAGGTGGAGGAGAGGTAGGTGAAGAGGGTTCCTCAAGGGGGTAAAGCATAGGTATGATTGATCCCTCAACATGTGGGTGAGGAACAGGTAAAGTATGGTCCTCCATAGGTAAAATAAGGGGTAAAAGTGGTATAATTGGAGTAAGCACAATAGGTCTCTTATCTAATATGGGAGTAGATAACACTAACTCTTCTAGGTGCAAAGGTGGAGTGGATGGGGTACTACTCTCTGTCAGTGGAGGAGAGGTAGGTGAAGAAGGTTACTCAAGGGGGTATAACATAGGAATGATGTTCCCTTCAACATGTGGTTGTGGAATGGGTAAGGCATGGTTTTAAATTGGTAAAAGGATAGGTAATATTGGTGCAAAGGGAAGTGGCAATATTGGCTCCTTTGGTGGTAAAAAAAATGGTAAAGGTGGCTCTACCTCACATAGGAGTGGAATGGGTGAAATAGGCTCTTCTACCTGGGGAGGAAAAATGGGAAAAATAAATTCCATTGACTTTGGGGGAGGAGTCAATAGAATAGGTGTCTCTTATTGAGGGGGAGGTTGAACTAGAGGTAAAGAAAAGACCATATTAATCGTATGGATATGATGATCGCCTGAGTTATTTGTGGTCTGAACAATATTTTGATTGGGTGAATGGTTATGAAAAGGGTGTTTGAACACATCCATATTTTTATTAGGGGGTGCATTAGTATTATCCAAGATGACATCACCTTTATCAAGCATGTCTTAAAAAATGTTCTTAAATGTCTTACAGTTATTAGAATTATGGCCTTTAACTCGATGGTAGTCACAAAAATCATCTTCCTTATACCAAGTTGGGATAGGATAGGAGGGGTCAAACCGTATAGGAGGTTTGATTTTGGGAAGGTTTATGACACCTTGGAGTAATATTTTTTCCAAAATGGATGTATATGACTCCCCAATGGGAGTGTATTATCTTTGTTCATACCTTTGTTGGAATTGTTTGGTCAGATTTTAAGAAGTCAAGGAATTTAATTAGTTTATGGTTGTGGAAGAGGCTAACTTAATGACCACTGTGTTGGTGGAGCCTTTATATTTTTGGTTATAAGGATAACTTTTAGAAGAGGAGGAGTCATTTGATTTGTAATTGGGGTTCTTACTATGCAACTTGACTTTGCCTTCATCTATAGTGTGAATCTTGACTTTCTGTGCCATTGTAAAGGCCTCATCAAATGTGTGGAAAGTTTATACCCAGAGTGTGGATGAGATGTGATTAGAAAATTCCCTTGAAAATATCTCAATAATCTCAATTTGGGGTAAGGAGAAGGATATTTGATTGATTAAGCCTCTCTAACAGGTGACAAAATCTTTAATAGACTCATCATCAAATTGTCTAATAGAATAAGGGTCTGTAATAAAAACCTTTTTAGAAATGTTAATAGAGAAATTGTCTAGGAATATTTGTGTGAGTTGGATAAATGAGAAAAGGGAGTTTTTAGTTATAGAGATATACAAATCCAAGGTAGCCCCTGAAAGAGACATAGGGAAAGTGCAAAGTAGTAACACATCATCATGCCCTATTAAATAACAAACATGTCTAAATTCTCGTAAATGCTATTGTGGGTCCTCTTTACTCTAGAAAAGAGTAAATTTAGGGAGTTCCCATTGGCTTGGATAAGGTAAAATAGGAATAGAAGGATGGATGAGTTCATTTCATATCTAATCATAAGATAACACATTCTTTGAACCAGAAGTGGATGTCTCTAGATTAGACATCTTATCCATCAACATCTTAATGAGGTCTGGAGAGGAATTAGTCTGGGAGATACCTCCTAAGTTATAGCGAACCTAATAAGAATCTGAGGGAACATATGACATAGCTTTTTGTGATTTTTTTAGCACAACATAAGGATAATGAGTCATACACTAGCGGTGAAAAGAAAAGGGGCTTGTCTTATTGGGTTAGAGACTATGTTTTGGTTGGATGTTGTTATTATAAGTTGGGTTATTAGCATGATGAGACTAGATGAAGGGTGAGTTATAACTCAAGTAATTATAGGTGCAAGAGTAGATGGAATAGGTACCACTAAATTCTAAAATGGGGTGTGACTTGACTGAACTAGTTGTGGTTGTGAAAGTAGGGAAGTCATGCCATGGTTTAGGTGGGATTGGGCAGTTGGTGATGCTAAATTTTGGACATTATTTATAGTTAGGTTACTTTTCAAAGTGGTGGTTTGAGTAACCATGGGGAAAATAGTGGAGGTGGCTAAAACTAGAATTATCTCCATTAGAGAGGTTGGTATACCATAGATTGGGTCACCCAAAGAATTGTGGGTTTGGCTCATGGTAAGGTAATGTTGAAGGGATACCACATTATGATCAATAAATTTAGCAAAGTATTGATCTCCCTTAGGTATAATGGGATTTTGGTTGGGGCAGGGAGTATGCTCTATATCTAAAGTATGCTTCATGACAGACTCAACAATAAAAAGGGAAGGTGGAAGTTGTTACTAGCTTACGTAATCAGCAAGAATTTTAGCTTGAAATCATGTCAATACCATGCAAGAGGATGTATAAATAGTCTTACTACTCTATATTAGTGATATAATAAGGAAAAAACAAGTTTGGGTGTAGGCAAGTGAGTTGTTTTAGCTTGCTATTTTGAGCAAATGAAAATTACACAGTCACTGATGTCGGTCATGTTAATCGATGTCGGTAGCAAAAGTTTGTCGATGTCAGTGGGATCACCAATGTTGGTAGCCAAAATCTACTGATGTTGATATAGTTAACTGATGTTGGTCACTGTGATATCTTGGGAGATGAAAAACCTAAAGTTTTAGAAACCTAAAAGTAGAAACTAGGTAAAATAGTGGATGCAAGAGGTATATGTAAGAAAAAAGAACACTCAGAAAACCTAATATAACAGGTTATACAAATTGAGTATTAGAAATAGTGTTGATTTTGTGAATCAATAGGAAAATGTCCTTACCAACTCCAAAATATAGAAGGCAATATAAAAAGAACATACAGCCAGTAATTATTAACTCCTAGAGATTAATTTTAGTCTCATGTTGGCTTATGCCTTAACGAGATAGTGAGAGGAAAATTTGGTTATCAAAGGTATTAGAAAGCAATTTAGAGCTAGTTTTAGGTTAGTTTTAGTACTCAAGAGGAAATCTATGTTAGACAAGGTACATGACTTGTTATAAGAGCTTGTTCCCTACACTTCATAGACCTGAAGCCAAGCTATGCCACATAGCCAAAATATACCTTCTGTCTAGAGTTTATACTCAACCAGAGAATGGAGTGGGTTCTACCCTTGGTGGTGAAATCTAAGTAGGATAGCCAGCTAGGGTAAGGTGATCCACTAGGTGATGAAATCTTGATGGGCCCTTTCTTAGGTAAGTTTAGATGTTTGTTTGTGTGAATGTGATGATGATTATGTAACATAGGTGCACTACAATTTATTCATAATGCTTGTAATTAACTAGGTGAGCTATATTGTAGCAAGCAAATAATGAAATGTAGTAAGTTTTAAACCCAAATCTAAAATGTTTAGATTCAAATGAAAATAAAGATGAAATAGGAGTAGAGAATGAAATTCACTATCCTAATGTTCATGTAAGAATAAGTAAAGAAGATATTCTTTCAACTTGTAAGAAAAAATGATGAATTACTTTTAAAGGCAAAGAGAAAAGAAGAAAATTTTAGTTTATTGACATTAAATAGAAAAAAAATGTTAAATTTTATGTTTTAAGAGAGAAAAGAAGGAAAAAGTGCAATAAATGAAGTTTTCACTATAATGCACCTATATGAATGCTTAAAACAAGTAATTAACCCAAGGAAAACTCCAAGGTCCCACTGCACGTGCCAAAAATGTTTTGCTAAAATTTGTCTATTTCAAGTCTAAATAAAAATGGAGAAGAATGATAGGGATAAGTGATTAGAATGAACCTGAATTGGTTTGCATGACATAACCAAATGTTGTGAGCACTCCTCTTTGACTGGAGAGGACTACCTGCAAGTAAGAAAGCACTACCACAAAATGTTTATTAGCAAATTTTTGAGTGGGCTACCAAGCTATGTGCTTGTTCTAGGAAGTGTGAAACTTCTTTAGAGATGATAGTCCACTTTTGAGAGATAAAAGATTAATAAATAACTAAAAGAGAGGTAAAGAGAGAGTGAAAGAGAGATAATGCTACCATTATTCACAACTTGAGTGTAGTAGAAAGTAACAGAGTGTAGGTGGTATATTTTGTTTGTATTTTAGAAGGTGTTTGGGTAAATTTTGGAAAGGTTAGGAAATCCACAGTCATCGACATCAATAAGGAAGTGACCAATATCAGTTATGTTATCGAGGTTAGTGGGTGAAGGTGATCGATGTCAGTTATGCTACTGAGGTTGGTAGGGGCAATAATTGCCTAGGAGATTATAGAAGGTTTTTTTGGGTCAAGGAAATGGCTTTGGTCAGGTCTAAAAAGTTGGAGAGAGAGTTGTGAGGGAGAGAGAGTATGGTTTAGATGGATCTGGTCAGAGGTTCAGTGTGTTGGGTCAAGGAGAAACAAGCAAGTAAGCTTTATAACTCCCTCATGGGGGTTTGGTCAAGAATGTGTAAAGCAAAGAATAGTAGATGTAAAGTGATAGCAAAGTAACTACATAAAATACCTATAGAGTAAGTTATATACTTAGCTAAAGTGGTGATTAAATGATAAGTGCCAAATGGATGGATGTTATTAGGTATTTCAAATTGATGCCCTAAATAGAGAAAATAAGTGGGTGTTGCCAGTCCTGAAGAGCTTGGTTCCTAATTTGGATTGACTTATGTAAGATAACAGTAAGCCAGGATGTCAAAAATTGAATTCTAGGAGCTTATATGCAAATAAGAAAGAGTTTTCTTGATTTCTATTGACCTAAACATCAAGTTGGAGTTTGGCTTATATCATTGACATTGATGATCCCACCAATGTTGGCCATGGACTGACCGATGTTGGTAGCCTTAGAATAGGTAAAACTACTATTTCTTGCCAATTTTTTATTGCTCCTCATGCCAAGTGTGGTACCCATTAAAAATTTGTAAAAATAAGAGGTTAAGGACGTAGTTGGTTAGGAATTTAGTTTTGAGGTGATAATAAGTCTTGGGTAGTTAGGATGAGGGGACTAGGTCTTGAGGTGACTGATCCAGTAAGAATTAGCCTTAAGATGAGGTTGCCTGGTAAGGTGGCAAAATGGGTTTTTAATTATTTATATTATATATTTCAAATTAATTAAATATGTGAGGGGTAAAAGCATGGGTTAGGGAGGCTAATTGTTATTATTTGAAATAGGGCTCAAGGGGGGTTTCAACATAGGGAGTTATGCACGCATATGTGACATAATTTTGGTGTCTATACACTCCATTTTATGCCTCCTAGGTTCACTCACCTTTCCTCTTAAGACACAGCCTCTCTATTTTAGTGGTTAGGCTCAATCAATTATAATAAATATGGAAGATTGGATATTATTTCTCATTTAAAAGAGAGACCATTGGGCTATTATGTAATAAAAGACAACTATTCTAGAAAATAGGAAACTAAATTAAGGGAAAAAAATGTATAAAATAGGAAAATATAAGCTATAAAACACTAAAATCTATTCTAAATAAAGCCAAAAACATAAAATTGGAAATTTGTCAATGAAAGTAGTAAGACCTAATCTAAATTTTACCTCTACCATAGACCCCTTTATTTAGAAACATCTTCAATAAGGGCAGCCTTAAAGTAGTGTTTTAAATACTACCCAATGCCTAGGAAGGCTATATTTTTTTCCTTTAAGGTCTCTCAAATGAAAAGTGTTATCATCTAGAATTTAAAAAACTTGATATGGTTCAAACCACAATGGAGTGAACTTGTCATGTTGTCCCTTCTTCTCATGGGCCTTGTCCAATAGAAGAACTAGGTCTAAAATTTTGAAGGCTTTGATCTTGGATCTTTTATAAGACCATATTTTAACAATATCTTGGTGTCTATTAAAACTTTACAGTGCTTCAGTTATCTCATCTTCTTGTTAGACTATTTCTAACAATCTAGATTGAAACCTTGGATCCTTGGCCATATATTCCTACATAAATTGATAGTTCAAGAGCTTGAGAGAAATGGGGAAGATAGGTTTTCATCTTTATACTAACAAGAAAGGTGAGGTTTTAAGGGCTCGCTTCTATCTTTTCCTATCTACCCATAAGGCATACTTTAATATTAGGTGTTATTTTATTGGTTTGTCCTAGGTGAACTTTTTTATGGCATCTATCAAGTTCTTATTTGTAGATTCAGCCACTCCATTCCCTTGGGGGTAATAGTTTGAGAAGGACTTGATTATGATCTAGTTATTAAAAGACCACTAAATGAATTCAATTCATTATAATGTTGGTCCATTATCATTGACCAGGTATATAGGGATGCCAAATCTAATCAGTATATTATCTTTGAGAAATTTGATAACATTTTTAGCTATGGAATTATTGGTGGCCATAGCTTCAGTCTACTTAGTGCAATAATATGTGGTGGTGAGGATGAATTTATTCTCCACTAATGAGTTGAGATTGATTAACCCAATAAAATAAATCCCTTATTGTGCAAAATGGAAACCTTTAATGATCAGGTGTAAGGGCATGGCATCATTCACCTCCCTTTTCTTAAAGACTTAGAATTCATGGTAGGTCCTAACATGGGTGTGGGTATATTTCAAAATAGTGGTCCAGTAGTACCCCATTCTTAAGATTTTATGGGTTGTGCCTATCCTATAAGGTTATCCATTACCTAACTTTTGGTGTAAGTTGTCTAGTTTATCTATAGATTATTCTCTTGATACATATCTTAGGTAGATGCCCTCATAGTTTTTGTGTTAAAAGATTCCTCCTCTTTTCATGTAGTGAGTTTATTTGAGCCTTAAATCTCTAGTTTATTCTTTCTTTAACTCAAAGGAGGTGCCCCTAAGATTAAAAGTGCATGATCAAATCATACCACTCTCCACCAGCCATTTGGGTTTTATTGACTTAATCAAATCAAATTCATGGGTCTACCTCAGTAATTAATTAGATTATCCCTTGGCCTCTCACTATTTTGTTTGTTCTAATTTTTAGGTTAAACTCATGTAATTTGTCCATCTATTTGCCTCTTATTTCACCCAGTGTATTATGGTTGAGAGTGAGCTTGACTATAAGGTCTAAGACCATGGCATAAGTCTTATTCCTCAAGATATAATACCTAAACTTATTTATATCCTTGATTAATGCATAAATTTGCTTATCTATCATTGAATATTTTAGTTTTATCTCCTTTATATTGTTACTCATGAAGGTGATTGGGTGTTCATTATCATCTACCTTTTGAGTGAGTATTGCATTAATTGTATGTTCTAAAGCAAAGTAGTACCGATAGAAGTCAGGGCTAATCATTATCGAAGCCTGAGCAATGGCCATCTTGATGTCCTAGAAGGAATTCCTTACCTCTATGGTTTATTCTATTTTTTCATCCTTTTTCATTATATCATTCAATGGTTGACAATCTTAGCAAACTTTGAGATGAACTTATGCACAAATTTGATCTTACCAAAGAATGATTTCAATTATTTTTTACTATTAGGATGTGTCAACTTTGAAATGGCTTGGACCCATTTTGGGTCAACAAAAATTCCTTCTTTGGTGATGATGTGGCCCAAAAACTTACCCTTGATCACTCCAAAGATGCTCTTCTTTGGGTTAAGGGACACACCATATCTTCTTCTTCTATCAAACACATTTTTCAAGTGGTTTGCTTGATCCACCCTTTTCTTAGAAAATATAGTGAGGTCATCCATATAAATAATGATGTACTTACCAATTTGTCCTTGGAATACATGATCAATGTCTTGTTGGAAAGTTTCCCCAACATTGATGATTCTAATGGTATCCTCTTATAAGTGTACATTCCCCACTTTGTGGTAGAACCAATCTTCATCTGGTCCTATGCTTCTACCAACACCTAGTTTTATTCAGAGAAACCATCTAGGAAGGACATTATTTTAGACCTATTGATAGCTTGGATTACCTCATCTAAGGAAGGTATAGAGTAGTTATCTTATATGAAGATCAATTCAAGTTCTTAAATTTGACGCATAGCCTTATTTTTCTATTCTTCTTCCTGAGGAGTACCAAATTTACCACTCAAGTAGAGTGTCTAATAAGAAATAAGATCCTAGCATTTAATAGCTTTTATACTTTAGCCCAAATGAGTGGATCCAAGATGGGATTCATGGGCCTTTAACATTATCTAAAGGGTATATTACTTGCATTTAAGGGGATAGTATGGGTGATTCCCAGAGGATCAAAATTCCTTAAGTCTTCATAAGTCCAAGTAATCATATCCTTATACTTCATCACTATCTTCTTCATCTTATATTTTTCATCATGGGTATAGGCCAAGCTGATGTTAACATATTAAGGACATTCTTGAGTTCCCAAATTCTCTTTGTCAAAGTCCAAATTATCTATCACTGGTTATCTTTGTCTATCATCTTGTGGATCTATATTGAAGATCCATTTGAAGGATATAATCCCCATGGAGATTCTATTTTCCTTGAGATGTATGATACCATCCCCCATAAGGTAGTTTGTTCCCAAACATTTAAAATATTTTTCATCTATATTTTGGTCTTCAAAGTTTATAGAATTATTTATGAATTAGATGATTTGTTGATCATCCTCAAAGCCTTGGAAAGTTTCTACATTTTGGGGGATTGAAGGGCAAGGCACTAGCTCCACACAAAAAATTATGCATCTTGGAGTCATTAGGTTGGTAGTTGAGGATGTTAATGAATCCACAATTTGGTTCTCTTCCCTTGGAACATCTTAGATGTTGAAATCCTCAAAGGGCTCAATTAGGTCCCATGCTTATTGTTTGTATTTCTTTAAGTACTCTAGCTTGCATTGATTCTTCCTCCTAATGTAATTGACCACTAACTCTAAATCTCTAAATACATATAGTTGTTTGACATCATGTCCTAAGGAAAATTTTAGGCCTAGGATCAAGGCTTCATATTCAACCCAATTGCTAGTATAAGGGGAATGTAATTTATATGCTAGTAGGTACTACTTTCCATCAAGGTCTATCAAGGCTACACCAATACATGATCTTTGTTTTGATCAAGCACCATCAAAGTAAAGTGTCCATAGCTATGAATTTCCTTTAAAATCTTGGTGATAGGGCCCCTATTTAGTGATGAAGGTGTAGATACTGACATGAGAGGATACCAAGTTGATTTTTTCATTTTTAGCATTTTATTTTTTGATCAAGTATTTCATTATCTACTCCTGGTCAATCCTGATTTGATTTACCACACCATTCCAAAGTAGCCACATATATGATAAATTAGTGGCTACATATATGTTTAATGTTTTTGACTAATTTCGACTGAGTAACATACCATAAGCTTATAGAATATTGATAACTAGTATGTCAATAACTTTTTGTACGTGTTATTTAGAGGCCAATTTTATGTGCATGTTTAGTAATTCCCAGACAAAAGGTACTATAGATTTATCTAGTTACATGACCACCATTTTTGATTTATTTGGAGCTAGCCCCAACCTTTTTCATATAGTTATGGGAATCACATTGGTTGAAGCTCTTGAGTCAACTAGACAATTTTGAACAATCTTTTTGAACATTTTGACTATAATTAGGAAGGGTGTAACCTTAGGTTTGTCCTTATAGATCATCACATTTACTTGGGCCATCTTGGATTTTTTTATTGAATATCATTAGTTTATAGCTTCAATATTAGTTCCCTTTTCTTGGTGATCTAAGCCAAATCATATAAGGTGATATTGACTTTAATCTTCTTCATATCTTTCATATTATTGTACCCTCCTTTTTTTAGTAACTCTATGGGCTACGCTTGATCTTTCTCCTCTAAGGGAGGTGGATTATTACTTCTCTTTGTATTTTGAGGAGTGATAGCACTATTATTCAAAAGTTTAAAGGTAGTAAAAGGTTGATTATTCCTTAAATTATAATTATTTCTCTGGAAATGCTAGAAATCATGGACTTCATATGTGGTATCCTTTAGTTCATTATCTCCTTTTACTATAAATGGAAAATGATATGTATCAAAGACCATAGAAGTGTTGGAGTAGCTCAAAGCCTCAGGGGGCGTTGGCTTAGGTAGATTTTCTAGTGTTTCTTATCTATCCATTTCCCTTTGAAATATCTTAAAGGTTGCATATAATTATTTACAATCCAATTTGTGCTTGGCTATGCTATGAACCTTACACCACTTAGGTAACACAAATTCCATGATGTTCATCTCAAACATCCTATTGGGTAGTTGCTCAACATTATTCTCGTGTTTGCTAAAAGGCCAATTATATCTCTGGTGTCCAAAGATATGATTGGATTCCTATCAACCAACATTACCAATATGTTTCTACATAATTAATAACTTGTTACTTAACTTATATACCATTCTTGATATGGAATCTATCTTAGTTTTGTTGGGATCAGCAATAGTGCCTTGAGTTATAAAATTATTGATGAGGACTAGAGTTTGGCTTCTATGAGGATAAACTAATTGAATAAGATTATTCAAGAAACCTAGACTTTGGTTAAGTACAGTGTGAGACAAAGGCAACTCCATATGGGCCTGAGTTTGATTGTGAGCTAATGAGTCCAAGATATGGCTCATTATTTCAATCAGTTATCCTTATTTTTATTCCATTACCTCTCTTCTAAATTGAACAATTAAAGGATCTTAGGCTTGTATCTAATCCTAGTGTAGTAAATAGGATTTTTATTTTACTTAATGTAACTAAAGCCTCAATGACTAACTTTGTTATTTAATTATAACTCTTTACATGTTTAGTCTCTTTATTTTATGTATATACAAATGTACATTTGTCTATAAGTAATAAATACCTTTTTGTTGATCTTCCAAGGTGACCTACAGAAAATATTTTGACATTTTAGTGACCTACATTCTTATTCAAACCAAGCTTTTGACTTGTTAGAATCTACAAACTCTCATAGTTTGCTACTTTGGACTTATCCAGTAGCTTTGAACTCACCTAGTCCTTAACTATGGACTCATTCAAAAATCCAACTTCATTCATCAAAGCATTTTAACTATCTTAGTAGCTTCATTATGGATTTATTCAAACATTTAGGTTTCTTGAAACAAGTTTCTATGAACTTGCTTCAGACTCAATCAGAAGTTATCACATAATTTCTTCAAACTCCACCATATTACTTTAGACTCCACTAGATTGCTTTGAACTCTACCATATTACTTTGGACTTCGCTAAAATCACTTTGGATACTTCCAGTCTAGTTTTTGAGCATGCAAAACTAAAGATCTATATTTGGAGATTGTTTTGGTCACTTACTATTTATAGAACTATTGTAAATAATAATATTATAAATAGACTTTTTGTGTGTGTGTGTGTGTGTATATATATATATGTATATGTATGTATGTATGTATGTATGTATGTATGTATGTATGTATGTGTATATATATATGTGTGTGTGTGTGTGTGTGTGTGTGTGATGTGTATATATATATGTGTGTGTGTGTGTGTGTGTGTGTGTGTGTGTGTGTGTGTGTGTGTGTGTGTGTGTATGTATGTATATATATATATATATATAATTCTATGTAAATATGTCCATAATCTTGAAAAATAATAGATCTAGGTAGTCATTATTAGTAGATATGTAGTGGATTTTATAAATAAATGATCTTCATATTTCAAACCATCAAATGTGTATTATGAAGACCCACTAAAATTAGGAGATATATCTTGCTAAGAGAAGATTTACTACTAAAATCTAAGTATATTTTAAAACAACATTATATAACTATATCTCCATGACTTGAGATAGGAGAGAGATTGAAAAATAGATAATATATTTATTCAATTAAATCTTAATGGAGTTACTGTTGTATTTATGTAATCTATTTTGATTAATGAGGGAATCTTCAATTTAAAATTATTGACTCTTATTTCATTCTTATTCCCAAGGTGATCAAGGGCCCACTCTCCTTAGGAATTAGGAACATATTTTATATGGTATTTTATATATTTACAATTTCTAGTAATTATAAATTTATTTCATGTTTACAATAGTAATTATAAATAGACTTTAAAACCTAAAAGAAGTTATCTTATAAAAGTGAATTCAAGATTTCAAGCAAGTGTTTCTATTTCCAACAAGTGTGTTTACTTCCATCAAGTGTGTTTATTTCCAGCAAGTGTGTTTATTTCATTCAGTGCATTTACTTCAGCAGATTATATTATAGAGTGTTTTAATTCTATGATTTTATTTACTACATAAGCAAATAATTTTTAGGATAGATTAGATTAGAAATTTAAAAAGATAACAAACTCCCTAATCATACATGTAAGACATATAACCATAATCCTTGCTGCAAATAGCTTGGGACACCAACCCTAGTTTGAATGACATCAACAGATCAAGTTGATTAAATAAAAGGATTAATGACACCAATCATTTTTGTGCCATTTTTAGGTACTATAGGTGTTAGTAAGGTAATATGTATTGGTATATAATAAAAATACAAAACCATTGAAAAACCAATCAAAGAAAAATCATAAAAACAATTTATGAACTGACCTAGAGATGCTAAAGGAAGGTTCATCTCCAAAGATCTTGAATTAGGACCAGTAAAGGAAGAATAAAAGTTTTGATTGAGATATCTAAAAGTATAATAAAAATACTTGAATTATGCTTAGATTCATTACCAAAATTAGGATATTCCTCACAACAAAATCATGTAAGAAGGCTCACATTTAAGAGATATTCTCCTATAGGAAGAATTAATCCTGAGGATCCTTTGTCTGGAATAGTGGGTCTTAGATGTCAATATTTGAAAGACCATGAAGAAATAATAAATTAAATATCTAATACCAATTGGGAAGAAATAGAAACCATGGATGATAATGAAAGAAATATAGAAAACCTTTAAGAAAATAAAATGCAATTACAACAAGATAGAACCTTTTCTTTTCTTATAGTCATAGATCTAGTAGATCGAACCTTAATGAAAAACATTTCACCATCAATTATACCAAATTTTAGGGGTAAATATTCAAAATATATATATCAAATTCTATTTGAATTTATAGTGCTTTGCCAAACCTATGATTACATAATTGATAGTTAGAAACTCAAAGTGTTCCCTTCTACACTTAAGGAGGTAGCCATGAGATGATTTATGGGTCTTCTAGTTGACTCTATCAATACATGGAGAGACATGGAAACAACATTTCTTGATAAATATCAAGATTATTGTAGAGTAAGGGATAAAAAATAATATTTATTTAATATCAAATAAAATGAAGAATAAAGTTTGGAAGATTATCTGGATAGATTCACATTTGCCCACAAACATAGTGATTATCCACTGACATAAGAGGTAGTAAAAATAGTTTTTCTTAAGGGATTGGATGATGAATCTAGGGATGCTTTAAATCTGATGGGAAAAGGAAATATTGTCAAATTAAAATTCCATCAGATTTTACATCTATGTACTAATTATTCCAAAATAAAACCAAACATTAGGAAAGGAAAATTAGACAAATCCAATGAAGTAAATTGACTGATGGAAGAATTTTCCAATCTAAAAACTAACATTTTCATCCAATTAAATATTACATTAGATGGTCTTCAAGCAAAATCCAATTTTACCATAAAACCTTTAGCATCTATTGTCCAAAATATAAATTAAAACATGCTCTTAGAGATTATCCTTTGGATAAAATAGAAATATGTGGGATATGTGATAGTAAATAGCATGACACAAACCATTATATTCATCTTTCTATTTTAAAAAATCAATTGAAACAAAATACACAGCCCATAAAAGAACTAAATTATATCTAGAGACAAAATTTAATTCCATAAAATCAGACCCAAGGTCAGTTCGGTCCATGAAATCCCATTAATCCATGGATGACACCTTGGATTATCGAAGCACTTCAACCTATGTGGGGATAAGTACAAACACAATGGGTTAATCAAGAATATATGATGCCTCAACCTTGGATGATGCCTCAATAATCATGGATACCTTAACCATAGTCACAACAATGGGGAAATACATGGTGGAATGTCAATCCATAGTTTAACCCCTAGATAACGTTCCACCATAGCAAGCATTGATGGCACCTCCTATAACTCAACCTATAGAATGAGTTAATCAGCCTTAATTTCCTACTTAACTAGTGGTTAACTCCAAAAACAAACCATCAGCCCCTATCTATGTAAATGAACAAGGAGAAACCATGAATGTAGTAGTAATTAAACTTTCAAACATTTAGTTGAGATCAGGCAAGACAATTCAAAAACCTCTTGTCACCATTTCTAAACTACCCAATAAAATCCAAAAATAGATACACATCAATCCATAGTCAAAATAGAGGAACCTAAAAAAATGTCAAAAAATCTAGAGGAACATATTACTACTCCTCCACTTATTCCTTTTCCTAATAGACTAAAGGAGATTGAAACTAAGCAAGAATCTGATTTGATTAAGGAATTAAAAAAATGAACATTAAAATACCCTTATTATAAGCCATCAGGTATATTTTAGAATTAAACAGAGTCATTAAGAGCCTATGTATCAAGACACACAGAAAAAATAAAAAACACCCAAAAACCTTACATGTAGATGGTAAATTTATTGATTTTTTAGTAGGAAAATTACTGTTACCTAAGTATGTAGACCCAGGTAGTCCAGTCATAACACTTACCATAGGAAAGAAATAAATACCCAATGTTCTGGTATATTTGGGTGTAGCAATCAATGTGATGACAATAGAAACTCTTCAGACATTATCTCTTATAGGAATTCAACCTACCTCCACCATTCTTCAAATGGCTTATCAGTCAGTTGCTAAACTAGAAGGTACTATAGAAGAAGTGAGTGTAATGATTAAATCATGGAAATATCTTATAGATTTTATGGTATTGCAATTGAAAATCAAAAATTTAGGATATCCCCTCATTTTATGAAGACCTTGGTTAGCTACTATAGTAGCATTAATTCATTATAGATTAGGAGATATGACTATTTTAAATGGTTTAAAAACAAAATGAATATATTTATATCCTACTACAAAACCAGCATTGGATTACACTAAAACACTTTGAGTAGATGAATTTGAATAAAATAATAACAGTCTTTCATCTTTGGCCATGATAATTATACATGGACACATGCAAGAATTAACTAATGAATTAGTAGAGGATCTAAAATAAACTATTGATCTCATGAGCCTAAATTTAGAATCTATCAGTTGATCTAATTTAGAATCTATCATTTAATCTACTTTGGACTCTATCAGTTGATTTGTTTTAGACTCTACCAATCAATCCACTTTAGACTCTATCAGTTGATCTACTTTAAACTTTGTCAGTCTATCTACTTCAGACTCTATCAGTTTCTCAGCTATGGACTCTACCAAACTTGTTATTATAAACTCTATCTTTGAACATTCAACATATGACCATAAGACATTCCAAGAAAGTATTTGGAGTTGGGTAGAAAACACACCAACTAATTTTTCAACTGCATTCCATTATCCAAGCCAAAATCATTCCTCTAGGGGATGGATTTATAAAAAATGTCACTCTATTTCATATGTTATTATGGCATTCATGTCCTCTTAATTATTTGATGATTGAATTTAAACAAGTATAATCTATCCACCCTTACACCAAAAAAATTATGGTATTACTAGTAAAAACATTGATTATAAATAGCTGGTTAACCCATTATCAAGAAATCAAAAAAATTGATGTCCTAAAAAAACATACCAAAGCATTTGCTTGGGATTATACAGATATGAGAGGAATTCATCTGAGTGTATAATTCCTAGACAAACCAGATAGACAACCACAAATATGAATAAATCTATAATTAAGGGATATAGTAAAAACTAAAATTAAAAATTTATTGGATGTAGGATTTATTTTCCCTATTTTAGATAATTAATGGGTTTCCCCACTGGTAATTATACCAAATAAAAATGAGAAATGGAGTGTGTGTGTGGATTATCGAGAGTTAAATAAAGCCACTATGAAAGATTATTTTCCTCTTCTTTATATCAATCAATTACTTCATAATCTGATAGGGAAGAAATACTTTTCCTTTTTGGATGGATTTAGTGGGTGCAATCAAATACTTGTGGTAGTTGAGGATAAAGACAAAATCACTTTCACCTATCCATGGGATACATTTGCTTGTATATTTTTATTATTTAGTCTTTGTAATGCCCCATCTAATTTCTAACGATTATTTCTAACTATATTATTTGATTTGACTAATGATTATGTGGAAGTATATATGGATGAATTCACCTCTCATGGAGATATATTTGACAAACCACTACACAATCTTGATAAGGTTTTAACTAGATGTGAATGATGTCAATTGTCATTCCATGATAAATGTATGATGATGGATCAAAGCATAGTATTAGGACACCACATCTCTACCAAAGGAATCCAAGTGGATCCTAAAAAAATTGAAATAATTTCCAACCTACCTATTCCATAGAATCAAACTGATATTAAGAGATTTTTAGGTCATGCTAGTTTTTACATATGATTTATGGAAGACTTCAGTAAAAGTTTTGATCATATGTTCACTTTATTGGAAAAGGATAGTGAATTTATATGGAGTGAGTATTTTCAAAAATATTATGAGTCCATCAAAGAAAAATTGAGTTTTAAAACAGTACTACGAGGACCCAATTGGGAAAAACCCTTTCACATTTACACTAATGCTTTTAATGTTGCAATGGGAGCAATCTTAGGACAAAAAGATGAGAATGATCATATCTATGCCATTTATTATAACAACAAGAATACCACACCAACTTAAAATAATTCTACAACCATAAAAAAATAATTCCTTACATTAATTTATGCCATCAACAAATTCAAACACTATATTATAGGTTAAAAGGTCTTCATAAACACAGATCATTCAACCATAAAGTATCTTATGAATAAACCTATATTAGGGGTAATAATCATAAGATGGTTGTTAATTTTGTAAGAATTTGATATAACCATCATTGATAAACTAGGAAAATTTAAATTGGTTGCAGACCTTTTGTCTAGACTACATAATGCAAGTAATGAAGAACCAGTTGAGGATAGCTTTCTAGATGAACAATTATTTTTTATTTTAGTATAATTCCATGGTTTGCTGACATAGACAACTACTTAGCAATAGAGAATTTTCCTTCTCATTTTATTTAGAAAGAAAGAAAATATTTAATTAAAAAAAATTCTTCTTTTAAATGGATGAATGGCATTTTATTTAAATATGGACTTGATCATGTGTTTTATAGGTGTGTAGCAAATAATGAAACATGTGATATCATTAGAGATTGCCATGATGAAATAGGAGGAGGGATTCTTTCAACAAAATGAACCGTGCACAAGATCTTAGGAATAGTATATTACTAGCCTTCCCTTAATAGGTAAGTAAATAAGTATATCAGATAATGTGATCCATGCCAAAGGATGGGACAACCTACACTATCAGCAGAAATACTTCTTCATACACAAGTAGTATTGGAACCATTTGAAAAATGGGGAATATATTTTGTTGGTCCTATAGATCCTATATCTCAAGGAAAAGAATATCTTTTAATATGTATATATTATGTCACTAAATGGGTTGAAGTTCAAGCCTTGACCTTTGCTAGAGAAGTAGTGGCAGAGTTTTTGTATTTTAATATTATGCAATGGTTTGGTACACCTAGAGAGATAGTATCAGATTAAGGACAACAATTAATGTCTAATATTATTAAACATTTTATGTAGGTATACCAATTCAATCATAGTAAATCCTCTTTGTACCATCCACAATCCAATGGCCAAGTAAAAGTTACTAATAGAGATATGGAGAATTTTTTGAACAAGATAGTCAATAGTAATAGAAAAGATTAGGTACCTTGAATACTAGAATCAGTATGGGCTTGCAACACTACTTAGAAGACAACCACTAGATTCTCATCCTATGAGTTAGTATATGGTAATAAGCCTTTACTTTCCATTGAATTTGAATTACAAACTTTAAAAATAGTAATGGAAATAGGCATTGATTTGGATAAGGCACATTGAGATCAAATTTTTGAATTAAATGAACTTGATGAAATGAGGATAAAAGATTTACAATAGACAAATATGATATAGCATCAAAGGAAGATATGGCATGATTCCCATATCAAGTCAAAAAGATTTCAAAAAGGAGATTGGGCATTTTTGTTAGACTTCATATTTCAGAAATTCAAATCAACATGAGGATAAGATGGTTAGGACCATATCAAACAGAAAATATATTTGAGAATAAATCAGTGAAATTATTATCAATATATGAGAACTAGAAAAATTTGTTAGTCAATGGATATAGACTTAAATTATACCAAAAACCTGTCGATAAGGAGAAATTTGTTCAAAACATTAGACATGAGGTAGTTTTCATGGAAGGACTTAGTTATTCCATGTCAACAAATCCATAATGGTATATTCTATAAAATAGAAGAAGGGGATCACTTCTTGGTCTTCCTTCTTCCAAAAATATAATATTATATATATATATATATAGTGAAAATCCTTTTAGGACACTATTGATAATAATGATTATAAAACCAACTTAATGGCTAGTCATACATTGATTAATGATCCTTGGATTGAAAACCAAAAATGGTTGGTCAAGGGAAAAATACCAAAAATAAAAAAAATAAAAAAAATTGATCGATTGTTCTAGATAAGAAAATTATTACAACATATTTTTGTATACATTTATATAAAGACTAATTCATACATTTGCTTTGTGTTTGAAATCAAGTGGTAGAAAAGGAATGAAGGTTGAGTATGATTTGGTAAGTAAAGAATTTTATTTATTTGCATTAGGTTAATATGAGTCTTTTAGTTTTTGTATGTTCATGTTTAAGAGGAGATTTGGAAAAAGGACATCTTGTAGACTATTAAATTAAATACCAAATAAAACCATTCACTGACATCAAAAATTCATAAAAGGACACATAAACAAAAGAAATGACATTTGATGATATGGAGAAATCATGATTGAAATAACATGCAAGGAAATGGAATTTCATCTCATCTTTATTCACGGATGCAACCATACACTAACTCACTCTAAAGTATCTTGAATAATCCACCAAAATTGATAGTACATAAATCTCATGAGTATGAAAGTACATCAAATCTTTTCTAAAGATAACTTCATTTAAATTCCACATCATGGGATGATTACTTTAGATTATGTCAATAGGTACCAAATCAAATATCCATTTGAATCACTACTTTCCATTTTCACTTGCACACTATTATTTTCATTGGCACCAACTATTACACCTCCTACCCCCTAGTCTTCATTAATTTTCTAAAATCACCATCGAACACAAGAAATGTTCTAAACCTGTGAATGTATTTAGATTAATGGCAGATAATATTTCTATGGAATTTTTTGAATAAGTTGGTTGGTTATCATTTTTTTTAAAAATTAAAGGATGTGATGAAGCTCTGGTGAAGGAATTCATTGCCAATATAAAAAAGGACTACACTATAGTGTGAGGTATCTGCATTATAGTTTCAAGCTCAATCATTAGTGAAATTTCTAGAATTATTGAAGAAGGTAAGAGAATACTTGGAAGAACCCCTTTTTCTAAGTTAATTTTCCAATTCAATATAAATCAATAGTTATTTGTTGAATGTGTTCAAAACCATTAAGGTAAAGAAAAAGGGATTAGTAGGTAAACCCTACCTGAACCCTGAAAGTCTAATTCTTTATGGGTGATGAAATATTTTATGTGTGAAGGGTGGTATAGTGTTTCTATGTGTGAAGTAATGTGTATCATTATTCACCTTAAATATGGAAAATAATAAAATAAGCATAAGGTTAACCTTCATTTCTTCTTGTATGGATCCATTAAAATTCTATGTACTAATAGATCATCTCCTCTCCATCATCATAGTCTTATCCATTTAATTATTCTGCATCATTTTCTTTAACAAAGTAAATCAGCATAGAATAATTATTGGAATAACAAGTTCAATCAATTTTTAGCCTTAGTTTTAAAGTCCTCTAGAAAACCACTAAATCCCAAGATAAAAAATGTACCTTCCTCCTCTAAATTTAAGGTTTTTCCTAGTGAGAGATGCCAAACTAGATCACAAACCTCATAAGTGGTTGCATAGACTTCTAAGTAGACTATCATAAAATGAAAATTAAGACCAAGGGTTTCTTGGTCTTCAAAAAATTTTGAATCTCTAGATCTTCTTTCACAAGATAATGAAGATATTTCTATAAGGGAACTTAGTTCCCCTATACAAACCAAAAGAAGACGTAGAAGAATAATTTCAGCATAGGATGATGAAGAAATAGAAGCAACTACTACTCTTGGTAGATTTAGACATTCACCAAAGTTATCTTCTCCAACACTAGTAAATATAATAGCAACAGTCTTGTTGAGGTCAACATACCCCATTTCTAAAAAATGGGGAGCCTTGTGTCAAATTTAAATGCAATTTATACCTTAACACTAAAAATTCACTTGATCAAAGTGTCATTAATATGTTTTCACATTATCTGTATTTCAAGATCATCCACACCTTCACTTAGGTTGGCTTATTTTTGCTCATGGTGTTAGTTTAATCATGCCTAACATTGTTAATAGTGGATCTTCTTGTTTCAAGTTGCAGCTTTTGGAAACCCTCCTTCAGAAAACCCTAGCATATTTTTTTTTACCCAATTCAAAAATTGGTGGGAACACTCTAAAAATTCCATGGACTTAAGTTTAATTTTTATACTAAGGCTTGGGTGTGTTTTTAAACACAACTAAACCTTAGCCTAAAAACTATATACTTGGTCTCTTTATGTCTCGAGCCCCTCGTTCCTTTTTATTTTAGCATGGTCTAAATTTAATGTTTATAGGGCCCTTTTATTATGTTCCTAGCTTATTCTAGCTTTAATGTTTTTATGGTCCCTCTCATCATAAAATTAGACTAACATCTTAGTCATAAGGCCCCGTTCATGTTTATTAACATAAACAAGACCTTAGTCCTAATACTTTAACCTAAGTCCCTTTACATTTTTTATTCCTAATTTAGGTCATGTGCAAATTTGTAGGATCAATGACCCATGTATAATCAGGCCAAGTTGATCGGATAGAGAAAGGAAGACCTGATAAGTCGAAGACCTAATCCTTGGAGCCAATCCCACTTAGCTCCATGGATTGAGATCGATGTTCTACATTCATGTATAATCTAAGATCCAATGGAGCAAGATCATCATGGATCGAAATGGGTCCCCTTTTTATTATAACATAGAGTTAGCCTAAGTTTTACCCCAAGGTTTTTATTATGTTTATTAATATAATAAAACCCTAGGATAAAACTTATGTTCTCCTTTTAATTATTTGAAGGGTCTTATTTTTATTATGTTTTAAAGACCTATGTTAAAGACTTGTCATACTTTGGCCTAAATTCTAAATGGTCATGAGCTAACTTAATCCCTTTATGACTGTAGGAGCCAATGGCAATCCAACTTCCTAGATCACAATCGATGACCTGCATTTATTCAGGTGAGATCATTCGAATGATGCATATTGAATCAAAGTTTCTATGGGACCCACTATGTTTCATGGGACTTAAATTTGACATTCTCATAACCATCAATTGACATATGTGAGGCCATCATTGACATCCACGAGATCATCAAATTTTATCCCCTATAGGTAATTGAGTGAGATTAAATTTGACGTTCTCATAATAGTCAATTGACATCCGTGAGGCTGTCATTGACATATGTGAGACCGTCAAATTTTAGCACCAATATTTAATTATGTGAGCTTAAATTTGATATTCTCAAAACCATTAGTTAACATTATTAAGATCCATAAGACCATCAAAATTCAAGCTCAGGAACTAATCTCATTTGGATAATAAAAATGCTTAGGGTTCTATACTTCAATGCTAAAATCAATCTTTCATTAGCTTTTGAACCATCATAGATTTATTGGGTCTATTTGAAGCCATGTTCAACCCAAAACCCTTCTAATTAAGTTTAAATTTGCATAAACACCATGGACTTAGCTTAAATGTCACCATAATATTTAGTCATGTTTTTAAATATTTGACCAAACCCTAGTCTAAAAATCTTATGCTTGGTCCATATATGTCCCATGGTCATCTAGTCTATTTTATTGGCTCGATATAACTAATGCAAGGACTTTTTGCTATAAAACTTAGCTTAGAGATTTTACCCTAAATTTTTTTCATATTTATTAATATGATAAAACTTTATGTTAAGTCCTTCTAGTATTATTTGGGGTCCCCTTTTTTATGTTCTAAACCTATCTTAAATACTATAGCCTAAGGTTAATTTCATGTTTATTAACACAAAATAAAACCATAGTCTAAAGTCATTAGCCTAAGTTCTTTATATATTCCAACCCTAACTTAAACATGGTGCATCTTTACAGGATCTATAGTTCACATTCATGCAGATGAGATTAATATTATGGAGCATAGCCAAAGTCAAAGTTTCAACTAAGCTTTAAATAAGTGTGGAATAAACACATAGTGAAAGCATGCTAACTATCAAAGCTACAAGAGATACAGCTTGAGAGGCCCATAGGGTTGCCAAGTGGTGTAACCTTAGGACCTAGTACAAAAAATGGCCAATGGCATACAACTCTCAAGATTGAGATTAATGATTCATGTTGTTCCATGAAAAATGATCTAATGAAGTGAGAGAAAGGCAAATTTTAAATGGTAATGGTCATGTTTTCAAACATTAATAAATAATATATCACAGAAAGTGCCATGTAGATGCAACAAAAATGCCATGGTCAGAAAGTGATAAAACTAAAGATGTTGTGAGCTCAGAAAAGAAAAGGTATAAATGTCAAGGTCCAAATCAAATCAAATCAAAGAACAAACTCACTCAAGTGCAAAATCCATCACCATTAAAGCTTGAAAAAGACTTTTAGAAAATACCTATCATCTCTAGAATCCCTAATTCAGTCCCAAAGTGACAAAAAATGAGCTTGAGAGAGTCAAATTGCCATCTAAGTAAGTGCAAACTGATCTAGAGGTGAACTATAGACCACTAGTGAGTAATTTTTACAAACCCACAATCATGACAACTTGAAAGTAACACAAAGAGGACATAGATCTCTATTTGACTATAGATTCAGAAGGGAGAGTCTTTAAATATACCGAATTTGATGTTGTAGCCTTGAACACATGAGATAATAACTAGTCTAATCTTTTCTAGACCATTGAAGAGATGTCATCCATTACAAGAGAAGATGAAAAGATTACATCAGTCAATTGGAGATACTATGATCTAGTCATCATTCAAATGACAAGTCTTCATTATGTGGTAGTAAATCCAAAGGTACTATATTGCATCGATGTTATTGCTCCTATTTTTAAAGATTCTAAAATTGATTTAAGATATGATAGTACATGAATGTAGTTTTAAAATGGTTGATTATATCTCCCCTCTTGCCTATGAAAATTATTACAAGCTACCCAAACCTCAAGTGGATTTGCCCATACTCAGAAAATGGTCCAATAAGAATAAACTAAAAATCATCCTTACCCCATGGTTATAGTCAAGAACCCAAGTAGTCTTTGACCTCACTAGAAGGATCCCAATCACCTAATTTAGGGTTGGTATTAGGATGATTATGACATTACTAAATAGATTCTTTGAAATCCCCTCCATGACTTATGTCAACAAAATCTAGTTCCCTTTTGTATATTTCATGTTTGAGAAAGTACTTACTCCCCTTCTTAGAGAGATGATCAATATCTCCCTGAAACAACAATTTGTTGCAATTAAGAATAAAACTAGCAACCATTTCTATATGATGTCTTATATTTTATATGCCTTGTTAACCACTACCACAATCCCCAACATAAAAGAATGTCACCTAATGGGAGACAAGCATTCTCCAGTACTACTCAAAATTGCATATTTTTAAATATAGGGACCACATATAATTCATCTATGACTGTGTATACCCAGCATTAGTTAAAGCCATTCTAGGGATCCCTATGATGAGGGTTAGCCATTTGATCAAGAATTATGTTGAGATTATTGGGGACATTTGTCTATATCCATATTACACTATAATATAGATAGAGGGAACTCTAAGTCAACCCCTTAGGTTATCAATCCATGTACCCACAAAGTTGGTATAACATGAAGTGGCATACCAACTTTTCCATGGCATAGATAATGTATGTAAAAGAAAAAGGAAAGGACTGATCCATTCCTTTCCTTTAACCATTAGTAGGACTATGTTTCAGAATTGGGATCATGTAGAGACTATCTCTAGGCATAAGACATCCTTCAATATGCAAATTGATGAATTAACATAATGGGACCCCAATGAAAATATTACAAAATAATTGAAGGCCAAGCAGATCAATATGGCCTATGACCATCACCTTGGTATCTATGATTGTTTATACAATAAGGCTTCTTCATTCATATAGGTGTTATCAAGATTAAAGAAATTCAACATTAAGATAGAGGCTAAGTTGTTGAGAGGGTAGAAACCAACTGAGGATCTATGGTATATGGGGCCCAGGCAATATCATTTACTATTAGGTCCATCCTCTAGACCCCCTCCATCACAACCTTAAGAAGTAACATAAGAGCCTGAGACTCAAGCTACTCCAAGATTTGAGGAGAGAAAACCTGATGAGGTGGCACCTTCTTCAACTCAGCTTGAATAACCAGAGTCACATGTTAAATAAATTGACATAATCGCATTGGATCCTAAGGAGACAGTAGAGGATGCCTTAAAATCACTAGCTAGTTCTTATGAATTAGGTGAAGAAAAAGTACAAATGGAAGAACCTCAATCCCAAACTAAGGAAGAAGTAAAAGAAGAAAAGGGAAAGGAAGTAGCTTTGTACTTGGTCTTGGTTGCAATCCAACCCAAAATTAAAGTTGGGTTGGATCTAGTCCAAATGGGGGGCAAGAAACCCAAGCTTATTTTCACTCATCTTAGTAAATAAAAAGATGAATTATGTTCAATTATAAGTCTAAAGCTATACTAAGATGGTCTTATATATATATATATATATATATATATATATATATATATATATATATATATATATATATATTAGTTGGTGGTTGGGAGCCACTGTGGCCTATAAATATTTGTAAATAAAAAGATGAATTATGTTCAATTATAAGTCTAAAGCTATACTAAGATGGTCTTATACAATGAATATATATATATATATATATATATATATATATATATATATATATTATGAAACAGTCATTTGTTCTACCTCTATTCCACCATCGATAAAAGAATTATCACAAACTACAACTCGTGCTCTAAATTATTTGAAACTCTAAAATGATAAGTGTTTATTAAACACTTTGAGCACATTGTGGTACATATTTAGGCATCAATAGGGAAGGCTTCATTGGTGCTAGAAGGCAGTCCAATTCTTTGTAGATTTGTAATATCTTTGTTGGTTTTTTTGAATTATGTTTAAAGATCACTTTACTCTACATATTTGTCTCTATTTAAGCATATTTGTGTAAAGGTTGGTGATCTTCATGATTTTAGATCAATCTTTGTGCTTATTTAGACAAAGATTGACATTCTTTGAAAACATATGCTAGATTTTGGTAAAGATAGATTTAGAATTATAAACCTAATAGATTTGAGGTTAGTAATAATTATTTTGATCAAAGATTCTTAGATCCTTTGCTCAATTGAGTTTGTTTTACCTTAAAAGGCATAAAGGTCAATCTTAATTATGTATCTAGATACATCTTTAATCTTAATTGATTAAATAGTGTTATCTTTTATCATATTTTAAATGAATATTTTCAAAATTTGCTTAGTATGCATTTCTATTCATTATTCTCTACAAAGATAGGATTGACACATCATATTTCAAATAGGATTCAAAGTTCTCAAGTTGGAATTACTAAAGATTAGAACAAGGTCATGTTCAGAGACTAAGGAACCTCTACTTGAATCAAATGTCCACAAAAGAGCTAGGTGGGATAAAGGTAAGTGTAGGCTTTCAAAGTCTTTGCCAACTTCCCCAATCTAGGGTGCTCATGTATTCAACCCTAATCAAGGTATGTCTTGGTTGGGTGGCTCTTATATCAACATGTTAGGTTTAGTATATGACCTACCCTATAACCTTGAGAAATATTTGCCAACATTTAGTCCTAATAGTATTGTAACTGCATATAAACATATTAAGTCATTCAAAGCTAAATTAAGATTTATAAATGTGGTCCATGAGGATGTAGCATGTAGAATATTTCCTTTTACTTTAAAATATGTTGTGTATGAATGGTTTTTAAATTTACTTGAGAGTTACATTACAAGTTGGGTTGATTTTAATAATATCTTTAGTGACTAGATTGGAAAAATTATTAGTCCTTATGTCTTATACCAACAATTTACCATGATTAGGAGGGATGCAAATGAACCTATAAGAGCATTTAATATTAGGTTTCAAAATATGTATAACTGGACCATAAACCATTACAAACCTGATGATGCCTTAGCTCTAGAAATCTATAAATATGGTTTGGATCCCATGACCTTTGTTTTCATAAAGAGGATTGTTGGACCTTTGAATATTTTGGCCTTAGCCTATTCTGAAGTAGTGATCATCAATGATCAAATGCATCCCCAAGTTCAGATGGCTTACGCTATTCCCAATCTCAACCCACATTTTCCTAACTTAAATGTCTTCTTAAATAATAATCATAACATACCTACCTTGAATCAAATCCCAACATTGAACTAATTACCTTTAAGTCGTGTTCATCCCACTCGAAACTTAAGATTTTTTAATATTACTGCAATGGATTTAATTTAAGTGATCAAAAGGCTTTATCACCAAGCTCTAGTAGTAATAACAATCAGGTTCATAACTCTAAGGCTCCCAAAAATGAAAATGGCTCTATCTTATAGATCATCCAAAAGTTAAGCACTGATTTTCTACAGTTGCAAAAATAAGTTGGTAATACTAGAGAGAGTTTAGGTAGGAACTTTTCTTTCCAAAGGTTTGATAGGCCCAATAACAGGTTCCATAATGATAGTTACAATAATAATTATTATTATTATAATGAATCTTCTATTAATAAGAAAATAATTGATATAAATATTATTTTACCTAATTATTGTAGAGTACATTACACTTCTACGCACGGTGAGATAGATTGCATTAAATTCTATAAAGCTTTTGAGTAATTTCAAGAGGAATTGATACATTTGAAGTGATTCCTAATAAAGATAATTATGTAAGTACATTAAGATCTAAATCAACTGACCAAGCCTTCATAGTGGAGATGTTTGACTTCCCTTTCCAAGAAGACAGTGAACTTGATGATATTCCTAAAGAAGTCCATGCTTTCCAGTAGTTTCTAAAGAATCCCTACCCTCTAAGGAATTGGGAGCAGAAGTAGCCCCTAACTACTTCAACACCTCAAAATAAATTTGGCACTCCTCCAAACAATACTTTAGATAATAACCCAAAGCCTCCAAAGGGAAATACTTCTAAACATAGTACTGATGGATTTAATTCTTCCAATAAAACTAGGCATAATATTATGGAGGAAATGAATAAAATTAAGGATAACATTACATTGCATGAATTAGCATAGATCACTGAGCAAAGAGACTTGTTGTTGGAGTCCTTATCTAAAAATCCTAGTAGGCCACCCAAAGCTGACAATGTCAATGTTGCTATATATAAAGCTAAGACAGAATCCCCACCTTTTTTACTTACTGTCAGAATGTTTGGTAAGAATTTACATAGCTATTTGTTATATTCTAGTGCATCCACAAACATCATGCTAGTAGGTATTTGTAAACAACTTGGATTGAATCCTATTAAATCTAATAGATTAGTCACTCAATTAGATAAGTCTAAAGTATAGGTAATTGGGTACTTATTAAATGTTCATATGTAGCTTTCCTCTTAGCCTAGAGTCTAGTAATTTATTGACATCTAGGTGGTGGACATACCTGATGCTTATGGGATACTATTAAGTAAAGGATGGACAAAGGCCCTAAATGGATATACATCCACTGACTATTTTTATTTGTGTTTGTCATGAAAAGGAGTCCCAAATTAGATCAGAGTTGAAAGAGAACCTTGGATGAAGCACATGATCAAAAAATATAATGTTGTGAATGAAAGTTTTAACATGTTGGACTCTGATGAGATCAACATTATGTATTTTGAAATAGTAGTGTATACTCTTGGGAATTTTAAGGTATGTAGTACTAAGACTTCTCATGCTTTTCTTAGAATTTCAAAATTACATTTTGATGGTGCTAGGTGTAAGTTTGGATATGGAGTAGGGATTGTTCTAACCAATCCTATTGGTAAAGAACTAAAAGCTACTTACAAACTTTAGTTTCCTTGTATAAATAATCTTGTAGAGTATGAATCTTTGATTCTAAGATTACAATTTGCCATAAAACATAAGGTTAAATAACTCTTGGTTCATGGTGACTCAGTTTTTGTAGTCAGCTAGGTAAGGAGTAAATAGTAGTGTAAATTATCATATTTTAGGAGATATAAATTTAGAGCCTGGGATTGATTCGAATATTTTGATGCTTTCAACATTATTTCAATCCCCAGGGAGGAGAACAAGGTTTTTGATGAGCTTGCCTTAGTTGCATCTAATCTTATGCCAAACCATGACTCTCATAACTTTAGCATTGAGTTAGTTCCATGCCATTCAATCCCTGATAACATAAACCATCTACAAGTTTTTAATAATGACCAATAGATCTTGGATTTCATGACCAACTCGAGACTATTTGAAGCCCATGTCATAGATGAGGCTAATGAGAATACCCTTGAAGAGGATGGAAAATTTGATAACAAAGTTATTTAGTTGAATGACAACAAAATTTCAAAAGACATGATTGCCTTGGAGAGGTTATTCAATTAGGATAAACTAGCTGAGAACACTAGGATTCCCAAAGCAAATGGGGAGGATTACAAGGAAATTGATCTTGGACCTTAAGGTTAACCTTGACTAGTTAATCTTGGAACAACATGTATGAGCATTGAAAATAAAAAAACCAAAAACTTTATGACAAACTATAAGGAAATAATAACATGGTCCTATATTTACTTGAAGATCTTTGATCCAAGAGTTATTACCCATACCATATCCTTGAAGAAAAAATTTAAACCTTTTAGACAAAAGCAAATGCCTGTCAACCTTGTTTTAGAACCTATGGTTTTTAAAGAATTCAAAAGGTTGTTCAAGACCATGATTATATTTCCCATTAGGCACTCTACCTGGGTCACCAATTTGGTGTTAGTTAGGAAAAATAATGGTGAAATAAGACTGTGTATTGATTTTAAGAATCTAAATGAGTCATCTTAAAAGGATAACTATCATTTGCCTTCTTCAGACCAAGTTATACAAATCATTTTTATATCTTCTATGATGTCATTTCTTGATGTATTTTTAGGGTATAACCAGGTATTAGTGAACTAGGAAGATAGGATGAAGACTACTTTTACTACCAAGTGCGGCATGTTTGTATACAAGAGGATGCCATTTAGACTAATCAATGCAGGAAAAACATTCCAAAGGGCCATGGATCATTCTTTCTAAGGTTTGGTAGGTAAATGAATTATTATTTACATGGATGATCTAACTATTTTTTTAAGAACAAGGAGGACCACATTATGCATTTACAATAGGTATTGAAAGGTGTAGAAGGTATGGAATTTCCCTCAATTGAAAGAAAAGTATTTTTTGTGTTATTGAGGAAAAGTTGTTAGGCCATGTCATTACTAAGGAGGGAATCTCTATAGATCCTAAAAGAGTATAATTTATATTAAAGTTAGAGCCTCCAAATAGTAGGAAAGAATTGAAATCATTCTTTAGCAAAATTAACTTTGTAAGAAAGTTTATTTCTGATTTTGCAAAAATTATCAAACCATTGAATGATATGTTGAAAAAGGATGACAAAATCACTTGGAATGAAGAAACCAAGAAGGTCTTTAAGGACATCAAGGAGGCAATTAGACAAGATCCAATCCTAATAAGTCCATATTTCTCCAAGGATTTTTGCCTCTACTCCTTTGTTTCTGATCATACTATTGTTGTAGTATTAACTCAAAAATTGATAGATGTGACCATCAAATTGCTTTCATGAGCACAAACTTTAAAAATGTTGAGTTAAATTATTCTTTAATTGACAAACAAGCATGTGCATTAGCTAAGGTGGTAAAAAAAATTAGGCACTACATTTTTAGGAATAAAGTGCATGTTATCTTACCAAACCCTACCACCAAGCTCATGTTAAGTTAGAATGAGCTAGGAGAAAGGGGAGGTAAGTGGATGTCTGTGTTGTAGGAATATTACATTGAACTCAAGACTATAAAATTGGTAAGATGCCAAGGTTTTATTCAAATGATTGCCAATGTTAAGCCCAAGTGAAATGTCATGCATGTTGAACAACAAAGTTTTTAGTCCAATGATTAGTATCATCATATTGTCCATCTACTTATCAATGCCACTTATCCTATAGGTATGACTAGGGAGCAAAGAAGAGCCCTAAGACTCAAGTCAACCCACTACCTTATTAAAGATGGAGTGTTGTACTAAAAAAAATTTGAAGGCATTTACTTAAGGTCTGTATCCAAAGAAGAAGTAGCTGAAATCATGAGCACTTTTCATGAGAAGATGGGAAGTGGACATCCGTCTAAAAGGACAACATCCCACAAAATCCTTAGAGCTAGTTATTTTTGGCCCAAAATCTTTAGGGATGCCCATAAGCATGTAAGGAATTGTCATTCATGCCATATCTTTGGCATAAAGGAGCCTTAGGTAGTCATGCCACTACAACCAGTTATGTAAGATAAACCTTTGCTTAGTGGGGACTAGATATTGTGAGGATAATTAACCCCAATTCATTATAAGGTCACAAATACATTGTAAATACTATTGACTACTACACTAGATGGACTGAGGTAATGGCCACTAAATAGTGTAAGACCAAATAAGTGACCACTTTTTTATAAGAAAATATATACACTAGGTTTGGGACACCTATATCTCTGGTTTGTGATAATGGATCTGCTTTTACATCCATAGAGATGACAGAATGTGCATATGGTAATAATATCACTCAAGTTATCATCCAACCATTATCCTCAAGGTAATGGCATATCTAAATCAACCAATAAGAACTTGATGAAAGCAATAAAGAAGTATGTAGTAGACAAGCCTAGAACTTCGCATAAGCAACTAAATTATGCCCTATCGATAGATAGAACAAATACCAAGTAGGATCTCAAAGAATCACACTTTTTATTAATATATGTCCAAGAACCCATATACTCCATTACACTTAAGTTGCCAACATATTGGTTCATGCAAGAGTACATGGAGGATGATCAAGAATTAGAAAACTCAAGGCTACTAGACATTGTTCAGATGGAAGATGCCAAGGAAGAGGATTTTTCCAACTTTAGTAGGCACCAAACCATGGTTAAAAGGTGGTTTTATAAGTGATCAAAGATAAAGGTGTTCACGAGACAAGGCATATGAGCCTAAGGGTAAACATGAGAAGTTCACACCTTTGTGGATAGGTCCCTACCAAATTGTTGAGATGCTTAGAAATAATACCTTCAAGCTAAAAGACCTACAAAGATTTGAATTCACATCACCCACTAATGGGTAGTACCTTAAGCATTACTTTTATACTGCTCCCCCTGGGGTCTTCATGGAGTAAACTATAAGAATAGTTAGAGTTAGAGTAGGTAGGCTAGATTAGTTTCCTTCTATTATTTCCTTCCTATCCTTTATTTTTATATATTTATTTGATTTTCCTTTCATTTTTGCTTTATTTTATTTTTGTTTTGTGTGTTTGCTTTCTCTGCTTTGTGCCTTACTCCTAATAAGTCCTTTTGGACAACTCTCATCTCAAACTTCAAAAAACTTAGGAACTCCACATTTTAGGAATGTAGGTATGAATCTTAAGCAAATGTTGATCATGGATCTAAAATATGAGCCTAATGGTTATAATTTATAGAAACTAGTAAGGACTGGTGGATAGGGTAACTATTCTATAATAACTTAAGCATTGTTTTGATATGAATTTCATTTTAGGAAGAATTACACATGTGGGATGAAAGCTAGAATTATTAAGACATAGTAATGTTTACACTTAATAAATATCCTTGCCTGGGGTAAAGGTTACAAACATAGGTGATTACCTGAATATCAAACATTTGACCAAATCCCTAAACCTAGCTAACTTTCTTCCCAACCTTTACTAGAAAGCCTAAAAAGTCTAAAAAATACAAAAAAATAAGAGCTTATTGTAATATCAAAAGCTTTCCAAGCAAAGGTGATTCTGGTAATCTCCACCAAGGCTATGGATGCTTAGCTGGTAGTAGAGTAATGCCCAAGCCTTCCCTAAACTAAAGCATGGTTCTTAATGAATATCCAAACATGTTGTCAGTCAATGTTAATGATTAAAGACATGAAACCTGGAAGTTGTCCCCTAAATCCCATGACAAATAGTAAATGGAATAAAAACACACACACAACATGGCTAGGTTTTGATGTTTGATCCTAATTATACATATGTAAGGTTTGTTTTAACAATGAATTGATCTTGATAATGATAATTATCAAGTGGAATAAGTAATCTAGTTATTTGTCTAAACTAGAGTCTATAAATTCTAACATATTGTTATGTTCCCCTGGAAGTCACCATTTTTTGAGGTCAACATACCCCTATTTCTAAAAAATGGGGACCCTTATGTCAAATTTAAGTGCAATTTATACCTTAACACTAAAAATTCACTTGATCAGAGTGCCATTAATATGTTTTAACATTATCTATATTTGAAGATCGTCCACACCTTCACTTAGGTTAGCTTATTTTTGTTCATGGTACTAGTTTAATCTTACGTAACATTGCTAACAATGGATCTTCTCATTTCATGTTGTAGCTTCTAGAAACCATCCTTCAGGAAACCCTAGCATAGTTTTTTTTGGACCTAATTCAAAAATTGGTGGGAACAATATATGTGAGAACACTCTAAAAATACCATGGACTTAAGTTTTATTTTTATACTAAGGCTTGGATGTGTTTTTAAACACAACCAAACCTTAGCCTTATAACTATCTACTTGGTCTCTTCATGTCTCGAGCCCGTCATTCCTTTTTATTTTTGCATGGTCTAACTTTAATGTTTGTAGAGTCCTTTTATTATGTTCCTAGTTTGGTCTAACTTTATTATTTACATAGTCCCTGTCATTATAAACTTATACTGACATCTTAGTCATAAGGCCCCATTCATGTTTATTAACATAAAAAAATACCTTAGTCCTAAGACTTTAACCTAAGTTTATTTATGTTTCTGAGTCTTAATTTAAGTCATGTGTAACTTTTTATGGTTAATTACCCATGTGTAATAAGGCCAAATTGATTGGATGGAGTGAAGACCTGATAAGTTGAAGACCTAATCCTTGGATCCAATCTCACTTAGATCCATGGATCAAGATCAATAATTTGTGTTTACATGGATGCTAAGATCTAATAGAGTGAGATCATCATGGATAAAAATTAGTCCCCTTTTTATGATAACTTAGACTTAGCCTAAGTTTTACCCTAAGCTTTTTATTGTATTTATCAATACGATAAAACCTTAGGCTAAAAATTATGTTATCCTTTTAATTATTTAAAGGGTCTTCATTTTATTATGTTTTAATAACCTATGTTAAAGACTTATGTCATACCTTGTACTAAATTCTAAATGGTCTTGGTCTCACTTAATCCCTTAATGACTGTAGGAACCAATGGTATTCCAACTACCTGGATCATAATTGATGACCCATGTTTGCTCGAGTGAGATCAATCAAAAACTATATATTGAATCAAAGTTTCTATGGGACCCACTATGTTTCATAGGAGTTAAATTTTCCATTCTTGTTATCATAAATTGACATCCACAAGGCCATCATTGATGTATGTGAGATGATCAAAATTTAACCCATATAATTAATTGGTCGATCTTAAATTTGACGTTCTCACAACTGTTAATTGACATTCGTGAGGCCATCATTGACGTATGTGAGACCATGAAATGTTAGCACCTATAGTTAATTGTGTTAGCTTAAATTTTATGTTCTTGTGACCATCAATTGACATCCATAAGGACATCATTTACATCTACAAGACCATCAAAATTCAAGCTCAAGAACAAATCTCATTTGGATAATAAGCATGCTTATGGTTTTATACATCAATTATAAAATCAATCTTTCATTATGTTTTGACCCATCGTAGACTAATTAGGTTTATTTAAATCCCTGTTCGACCCAAGACCCCTCTAATTATGTTTAAATTTAAATAAACACCATAGACTTAGCTTAAATGTCACTGTAATATTTAGTCATGTTTTTAAACATTTGACCAAACCCTAGTCTTAAAATCTTGTGCTTGGTCTATATATGTCCCATGGTCATCTAGTCTATTTTATTGGCTCAATATAACTAATATAGGGACTTGTTTCTACAAAACTTAGCTTAGAGCTTTTACCCTAAATTTTGTCATATTTATCAATATCATAAAACTTTAGGTTAAAAACCTTACGTTAAGTCCTAGTATTACTTAGGGTCCCCTTTTTTATGTTCTAAACCTAACTTAAATATTTTGCCTAAGGTTCATTTCATGTTTATTAACATGAAATAAAACCATAGTTTAACCTAAGTTATTTATGTATCCTGACCCTAACTTAAAACATAGTGCATATTTCTAGGATCAATGGCTCACATTCACGTGGATGAGATTGATCTAATGGAGCATAGCCAAAGTCAAATTCTCAATTGAGATCTGAATAAACATATAATCACCACATGGATAAATCACCCTAACCACCAAATTTTATTGGAGATAGAGCTTAAGAGTTATATGGGGCTACCAATTGGTGTAACCTCTAGACCTATTACAAACAGCAACTAATAACATGTAACTCTCAGGATCAAGATCAATGATTTGTGTTGGTCCATGCAAAATGATTCAATAGAGTGAGACAAAGGTAGATTTTAAATGACAATGATCGTGTTTTTAAACATTAATGAAAAATGTATCACAAAAAGTTCCCTGTAGATGCCACGATAATGCCACATGGGTAGAAAGCGACAAAATTATAGATGTTGTGAGCTTAGAAAAGCAAAGGTATAAATGCCAAGGTCCAAATCAAATCTAAGGCACAAACTCACTCAAGTGTAAAATTTGTCACCATTAAATATTATAAAAGACTTTTATAAAATCCCTGTCATCTCCAAAATCCCTAATTCAATCCCAGAGTGACCAAAATCAAGCCTAAGAGAGTTAAATTGCCATCACAAGTGAAAACTAATTCAGAGGTGAACTATAGACCACTAGTGAGTAAGTTTTGCAAACTCATAGTCATGGTGGCTCAAAAAAAACATAGATAGGACATATAACTCTATTTTACTATGGATTCAGAAGGAAGAGTCTTCAAAGATACCAAATTTGATGCTATAGCCTTGAACACAGAAGATAACAACTAGTCCAAGCTTTTCGAGACCATTGAAGAGATGTCAGCCATTACAAAAGAAGATGAAAATATTATATCAGTCAGCTAGAGATACTATGATCTGCTCACCATTTAAATGACAAGTCTTCACTATGCAATAACAAATCCAAAGGTACTACATTACATCGATGTTATTGCTCTTATTTTTAAAGACTATAAAATTGATCAATATATGAGAGTACATGGATGTAGTTTTAAAATGGTTGATTATATCTCCCCTCTTTCTTATGAAAATTAATACAAGCTACCCAATCCTCAAGTGTATTTTCTCATAATCATAGAATTGTTCAATAAGAATGACTTGAAAACCATCCTTACCCCATGCTTATATTCAGGAACCCAAGTAGTCTCTGACCTCACTAGAAGGATCCTAATCACCCAATTTAGGGTTTATATTAGGATGATTATGAAATTACTAATATATTGTTTGGAAGCAACTCCACCACCTATGTTAAAAAAATTTGGGTCCCTTTAGTATATTTCTTGGTTGAGAACGGACTTACTCTCCCTCTTGGAGAGATGGTCAATATCTACTTGAAACAACAATTCTCTATAATTAAGAAGAAAACTAGCAACCATTTCTATATGATGTCTTATATTTTGGATGATTTTCTATCCACTACCAAAATCCATAAAATAAAATAATAGTCACCTAATGGGAGATAAACAATCTCCCAATACTACTCAAAATTGCATATTTTCAAATATAGGGACAATATATAATTCATATATGACTACTTATACCTAGAATTAGTTGAAGCCGTTATAGGGATCCCTATGATGATGGTCAGCCCTTTGACCAAGAATTATATTGATCTCCTTAGGGACATTTGGGTATATCCATATTTCACTATAATCTGGATAGAAGGAACTTTGATTCAACCCCTTAGGTTACCAGTCCACGTACCCACAAAGTTGGTAGAGTAGGAAGTGGCATACCAATTATTCTATGGTATAGATGGTGTATGTAAAATCAAAAGGAAGGTACTACTCCATTCCTTTCCTTTAACCATCATTAGGACTATGTTTTAGAATTGGGGCCATATAGAGACTATCTCTAGGCATAAGACCTCTTTCAACCTGCAAATTAATGAATTGAGATAATGGGACCCCAATGAAAAGGTTTCAAAACATTTGAAGGATAAATAGATCAATATGACCTATGACCATCACCCTAGTGTCTATTACTTCTTGTACACTAAGGATTCTTAATTCATAGAGGTGTTAGCAAGATTGAAAAAACTCAACACTAAGCCAAGAGGCTAGGTTGTTGAGAGAATAGAAACCAACTAAGGATTTATGGTAGATAGGGCCCAAAAAATATCATTTACTACCAGGTCCATCCTTTGGACCCCCTTCATCACAATCATAAGTAGTAACACAAGAGCTTGAGACTCAATCTACTCCAATACCTAAGGAGAGAAGACACCTGGTGAGGTGGCATCTTCTTCAACTCATCCTAAAGAACTAGAGTCACCTATTGAAGAAACTAACATAATTACATTGGATCCTAAGGAGATATTAGAGGATGACTTAAAAGTACTAACTAGTGCTTATGAATCAAATGAAGAATAAGTACAAATGGAAGAACCTCAATACCAAACTAAGGAAGAAGAAAAATAAGAAAAGGGAAGAGAAGTATCTCTAGACTTGGTCCTGGTTGCAATCCAACCCAAAAGGAAAGTTGAGCTGAATCTAGTCCAAATAGGGGGAAAGAAACCCAAGTTAAGTTTCATTCATCCTTAGAGTGAAAAGTTTCATTCATCCTTAGAGTGAAATCAACTTTTTTAGTGAAGACAATCCAATTTATGGCCCTTTCATTCTAGAATAATTCATATATGTCAAGTTTCAAAAGGTTCCAACTATGCACCACCATTAGGCTATTACAAAGTTTGTTAACATCTATTTGCATGATGAACTCACACCTTGGATTGTGGCTTTACAATAAAAGGAAAAATAAAGTTGCATGGCTACCCTTGGAGGGTCAACTGGAACACAGATAGATGCTCTTGGAACTTCAAGTGGAGCACAATTTGAGATCCCTACTCCTCAAGTGATATAATCATTAGTGGGAGTTCACTTCAACCTAAATATGACTAGCATGGAGAGAATAGTTGAGAAGAAAGCCATGATTGAAGGTGAATAGTTCACCTTTCAGAAGATCAAACCTTTTGTTAGTCTGATTCCAGTGGCACGGTAGAAGCCAGGACAAGACAAGATGTTTGAGGAGAAGATCCTTAAAGTAGAAATATTTATATTAGTTGGTGGTTGGAAGCCACCGTGGCCTATAAATATTTAACAAACTACAACTCATGCTAATTCTCACATCAATAAAAGGATTATCACAAACTAAAACTCATGCTCTAAATTCTTTGAAATTCTAAAATGAGAAGTGGTTTTTAAAGACTCTAATCACCTTGTGGTACATATTTAGGCATCAACAAGTCCCTAATAAAGAATCCATCATAACAAATATTCTTGAGGTAGCAAAAATAGTTCTTGATGAAGAAATTGTCATAACAAAAATCCCTAAGTCAGTAGTAGTTTTTGAAGAAGTTATCATAATAAATATTCCTAAGTCATCAACATCAATCCCTGATGAAAAATATATTCCATTAGATATTCTTACTGAAGTAGTTGTTTAGAGAGAAAACATACTCATATAATAAATTGTAGTACACGAAATAGAATATTTTCCATCCTCTTTAAATATTGAAGTAAGACTAGTATTAGATAAAGGAAAAGGTATAATGATATCTAAAGAAGAACAATCATCTAGCTCAACTAAAGTCCTAGATTTGCAGCTTATCATTATACTATCAATATATAAGGTCATCATCAAGAAACAAGCAAAAAATATTGTTAACCTTCTAGCTCAGCTACAATGTAAAGATTCACTCAGCTTTTCTTTGATTCAAGGATTAGATGATTTTAAATACAAATCTTTGAATCACATGACTAGGAATAAAGAGATTGAGAAATAAATAACTCATTTTTATGAATAAATGGTCAACTATGAGATATACATCACTGAGTTAGAAGAATAAAAATTATTGTTAACATAATAACTTCAAAATTCTCAGATACAATCTTTATCTTCTTCTAAACCTTCAGTAGATAAATATTGTCAAACCATTATTTCTCATGTGGATTATCAAGATAAATGGAATCAAGTATGTTGTGAGTCCAGCAAACTCAAAAAAAAAAATAGAGTTTTAGAAAATGAAAAACATACCCTGAAAGAAAATTTAGAGCAAGAAAAATAACATATTAAAAATCTTGAAGCAAACCTACAGATTTCATGTTAGATAGGTGAAAATCTCCTAGCTTGTAGAGCTCCTTCTCCTTGTTATATCCTATATTTACATGAAATGTTTTAAAGATGGTAGTTATTAAGAATTTCATGTGACTTACCCCACAACATTGAAGATCCTCTTATGTTTTTAAACATCTTTCAGGACTCCACTCTAAAATAACAAGATTTGTTATGTGAGTTTTATTTATGTAATATGATTTTGGGAGATTATATTAAATTCATGTTCAATCTAAATTTAAGGGAAGTTTAGATGAGAGACCTTCTTTCTACTTTTAAAAATTAGACAACCTATAAATCTAGACATGAAGAATATATGGAAAAATCCACAACAATATGGTTGTGTATTAGAACTACTTTTGCTAGTGCCAAGAATTTATTGATCAATTTCAAAACTAAATATCTGATGAATCCAAACATTAAGGATTATTACTTATAATATTTGTATAATAGTAGTGTCTCCTTTGATTTATATACCAAATAGCATTTTAATAATGTCTTTACAGCTAGCATCAAACATTGGGACACCTTGACAGTTTCATTAAAAATATGAGAGGTGATGTCTCCAACTAATCCAAGATGGATCTTAATAAGGGCACAAGCTATCAATGATATGATCATATATATCCTAAATTTAGGAGGAGAACTAATTTGGGTTGGCATGAGATTTTGGCCACCACTTCTTTTGACTCCCATTTCACCATGGTACATATGGGGTCCTCAAATAGAGGAACAATTTAAAAATTGGAAACATATGGTATGAACATATCAAGGCTTCACTAGTCCCTTGGACAATCACTGGACTAATGAATTTGACATATATGATCTTAGTCAGCATTTATAAGCCAGAATTCAAAATTATAAGAGAACAAGTAGCAACTAATTTTGTAAAAAAGACTTACAAAAGGTAAAGCATGGGGGAAATGATAAGTTCAAAATATGACTCATTATTTCTATCAATCATCCTTATTTTTGTTCCATTACCTCTCCTCTAGACTAAATAATGCAAGGATCTCAGGATTGTATCTAATCCTAGTGTATTAAATAGGTTGTTTTATCTTACTAAATGTAACTAAAGCCTAAATGACTAAATCTAATATTTAATTCTAACTCTTTCCATGTTTAGTCTCTTTATTTTGTGTATATATAGATGTACAGTTGTCTATAAGGAATAAAGACCTTTTTGTTGATCTTCTAGGGTGACCTATAGAAAATATTCTGACATTTTGTTGACCTAAAATCTTCTCCAAACTAAGATTTAGACTTGTTAAAAAGCTATGGAATCTCATAGTTCACTGCTTTAGACTCATCCAGTAACTTAGGACTCACCCAATCCATAGCTATGAACTCATTCAAAGATCCAACTTCATTCACCAAAGCATTCCAACTATCTTAGTAGATTTATTATGGATTTTTTAAAACATTCAAGTTTCTTGAAACAAGTTGCTATGAATTTTCTTTGAATTCTATTAGAGGTTACTACAACATTGCTTTTGACTCCACCATATTGCTTCAGACTTCACCAGAATCACTCTAGACTCTTCTAGTCCAGCTTTTGAGCATGCAAAACTAAAGATCTATATTTAGAGATTATTTTGGTCACTTACTATTTATAGAACTAATATTAATATTAATACTATAAATAGACTTTCTATTATATTATTCTATGTAAATATGTCCATAGTCTTGAAAAAGCAAGTTGATCTAATAGATCTAGGTAGCCATTCTTAGTAGATATATAATGGATTTTATAAACAGATGGTCTTCTTATTTCAAACCATCAAATGTCTATTATGAAGGCCCACTGAAATTAGGATATTTATCTTGATAAGAGAATATTGACTATTAAAATATAAGGATCTTTTGTTACAACTTTATACAAGTAGATCTCTATGTCTTAAGACAAGATAGAGATTGAGAAATAGATAATATATTTGTTTAGTTAAATCCTAGTATAGTTAATGTTGAGTTTACATAATCTATTTTGATTAATGAATAAAGCTTGAAAGGTAGCATCTCATTAATTGTTCTCAGATGGTGTGCTCCCTCTTCTCTCTTCCCCTTCTCCTATATGACCCCATTCTCTTTTCCATTGTAAGGGTCTTAGATTTTAGAATTTTCATCTTTCTGAGAGACAAGGATATTTTCTGAGATATTGCAAAATATGCTCAACTTGATTAGGCTAAACCCTAATAAGCATTTGTAAGAACTACCACTTGATGTAATATAAGACTTTATTTACCTATCTCTTGCCTAGGGTATGTGCTTGGTAAGTTGTGCATGATGGAATTGTGTAAAGGAGAGGCTTCCTCATCCATTGTCCTCCTTTTTGACCTTGTTACGGGTGTTTTCAAGTTATTTGCAGGTCTAGATTAGTGTTCTTTCTGCCATTAATGTGAGCTCTCAGTGAGTCTTATAACTCCTTTTTGTTTGCATTCATTGCTTCTTGAACCTCTTCCATGAAACACTTATGCAATCAACTAAATTTTGAGGTTGTGTGAGCTACCATTATCTTATGTAGATCTAGTGTGGGTTCAAAATTATGAGAGTTTCCCAATTTTATTTGGTGCATCACATTTTAGCCTTCTTAGGAGCCCTTATCCCCTTTGTAATCCTTTTCCCTATGAAAACATTAGTTTAGGTGAGCATCAAGAGGAATTCAACCTTCTCCAAAGGTTCAACCCCACCATAGGTTACCCACAGCCTGGGGCTGTTTAAATATTATAGCTCAATTGCAAAGGGATTGAAGAACCCCCTTTAAGGGTGAAAATTGCTGCTATAATAGTTTATGGCATGCCTGGTGGGATAAATTTTATCATGCACTAAGTGAAGAGTTTTGGTGTTTTCTTCATTCAATCAGCCTTTGGAGGCAAGTGTGCAAACATCAATGATAATTCTGACCATTCATCAGCTAATTTAAGTAGTCCAGGTGCCTAGTCATCTTAATATGGTATGTACAATCAATATGCTTATTGTTTACCTCAGCACAACACTTATCAAGGAAATAATGTTTATGTGTTCCCCCAAAGTGTCCCTCAAACAACCTATTAACCCTATCATGGCCTTTGTCCTCTTACCAACCCTACATATGACCAAGGTCATCCTCCTTTGCATTCAAATCAATCCTCTATTTCCCCTTGTCAAGACTAGCTTATCCTATTACATTCTTGTCAAGAGTCAAGCAAGCATTATCAGTTTATATAGAGTTGATAAGGGAGATTGGTAAGGGCTTGGATTTTTCTCCAGTCATCCCTATCTATGTTCTACAAAATGCAAAGAGTGTTCTTCAGTCGGTCAAGAATAGATGGTTAATTTATGAGGGTGAATAATAGTTATCCTATAAAAATGAGAACATAGCAATGATGAGAAGAATGGTCCAAAATGTAGATAGTGTGTTAATATTTTATGAAGAGCAGCAAGCTCATTTGGACTAGTCTTATGTGTCCTCTTCTCTCTAAGAGCCTCAAGCTCAACCTTCAAGAGTTTTTAACCAGCCCCATAGTCAACCTTGTTAAATTCCATCCTTGTCAAAACTTAGAGAGGTAATTGTTGACAATTTTTTTCCCAACAGGACAAAAAATTTGGTCCCCCCCTTTTTTATGCTATTTTGAGCCAGTACTTTTGATTTTTACACGAGTCTTGCAATTTCTACGAACTCTGCAAGTGTGTCTTTCTGTAGAAGAACCAGTCAAGGAGTGCAAGGTTCTACAAAGCTTCTTCAGACTCTTGTCTGAATAAATTCACAAGGAAAATTGGCATCTTTGAACTGTTGAACCATTAAACCGGCTCAATGCCTTGGTTCAACGCCTCAGTTCAATGGATAGTTCAAAGCCTTGGTTCAATCGGTGAAGTTCAACACTTTGGTTTAATCAAATGGTTCATCAGCTTGGTTCAATGCGTTGGTTCAACATTTTGGTTTAATGCTTCGATTCAATCGGATGGTTCAATCACTCGGTTCACTCAGTCAGTTCATTGGCAAGGTTTAGCGCAAAGTTCAAAGGCTCGGCTCTTCTCAAATAGTTTAACGAGCTTGGTTCAATGCTCGATTCAACACCTTGGTTCAACGACTGCTTAAACCATTGAACTAGTTCAATCAATTGGTTCAACGGATGGTTCAAAGGAGTGGTTCAATGCAAAAAGTTCAAGCCTCCTGAAGGACAAGTGCCCTTATGGAGGGTAGTTTTGGGTTCAGGAGCCCTTGCAAAGGGCAGGGAGCACTTTAAAGAGGCCACAAAGAAAGCTACAAAGGTAAGTTCTTTTGGAAATTTTCTAAGGCAAAGAAAATGCCCTTCAAAAGGGTCATCTTTAACTTTCCTGAAAGGCACTTTTTTTAAGGCAGTTGGTAGAGGCAAACAAGAAATCCTTCAGACTTTTTGTCTAAAGGAATTCCTTCAGACAAAAAATCTGAAGGAATTCAGAAGAGCCATGAGCAAGAAACTCAGAGGAATAAAAAAAGCCCAAAGCAAGAAGGCCCACAGGAAAAAGGTCTACAAAAAAAGCTCACTGGGAAAAAGGCCAAAGCAAAAAGCTGAAGGAAAGGGCCCAAAGGAATTTGCCAAGGACGGTGACATCCCGAAAGCCGTCAACTTTAAGAAGATAGACTAGCCGCTGGTTTTCAAATTGTGACGGGCCCACAAACATCAATTTTACACCAAGAAAAGTCAGAGCATGGAAGGCACCAAGTGGTAACTGTAGAAGGCTTTGACATGTTTTTTTAGGAGCAGTGGAATGTGCCATGTGTCCCTAACAAGGATCAGCAAAAGCTGACAAGTGTCATCACCTGCAGTCTCTATCTTTTGTCCTGTGAGAACTGTGGTGGGCCCCAGATGAATTGTTAAAGAAAGTAGAAGCCGACACATGTCCTCTTCTGTAGGACCTTCAAAGGGTGCCTAAAAGCTTCCATGATTCAAGTGGATGCTACCACGTGTCCTGCCCATTTCATAGCGGAACGTGCCACATGTCACTTATTTGAAAATTAGCAGAAAGTGGCCAAGGCAAGTAGAAAAGAGCCTAAGGAACACAGTGACAAAGCCAAAAAGAGAGAAAGCAAGAAGAAGACAAGGTGCAAGAAAATACAAAGTAGTCCAAGTGGTAAAGAGGATGCGAGTTATTGCAAGACGGTCACCAAATAGTGCAAACAATAGATGGCGTGCCGTGTTTTCTCCCTTTTACATTTATAAGGGGATAAACCACAGTCTATTTGTAGGAAAAGAGTAGTATGTTTGCGAAAAAGAGGCATGGCCATTTTTTCTTATTAATGTTGGGGTACCAAAGTCAAAGTAAGAACCGACAATCAAATGGCTCCCTCTTCCCAAGGCTCAAAGCGCACATGGGCCAGCTTGCAAAAAGAGTGCCAAAGTCTTTCCCAAGAAGTACCAAGTTTTCTTCATCTTTTTATATATTGTAATTTTTCTCATTTTGAGAAGGATCCATTCTCTCAGCCTTAAGGCAAAACTCTGCCCAAAAATCTCTCAGGCTTGTAAGGCAAAGCTCTCCTAGATTTTACCTTGAATTAAGACTTAGCATTTTTACCTCTATCTGGACTTGCACTTTAAAGTATATGTTTGTGTTCTTATTTTGTGTTAAGTCATTGTCTTTCATGTTTTTCATAGATCAATTACAGCATGTCCAGTGCATTGTGAAGTCTCTTTTCTATAGGTCTACCAGAAGTGTCTACAACAAGAATATAGGTGCATGTGAATAGGTTGTCAAAGTGTGTCTCAGAACACCTTTGCAAGTTAATTCCTCCTTGTATATCTACAGACCCCTGACTCACTAAAATAGAAGATTTTCCCATGTTAGATGAAGTGTATGGGCACTTCTTCCTGGTGAAAAGTGTATGTTCAGGCTGAGTGGGTCAACCTTTTCTGGTGTATCACCTTTTCATTTTTAGGCTTAGGTTCAGTTTTTAGCGTCTCTCTCTCCCTTTTCATCCCCCCCTTTTTCATTTTATTTGTTAGCAGTAGGAGAAACCAGGGCCTAAAAGATACATCAGAGGGAGATATCCCTTACCTAGAGACTCTCCCCTCCAGCTTCACCGGTCCCACAGGCGAGAGGGGAGTTTCCATTGTTGCATGTGGAAGGGCGGGAGCTAAGCGTCCTGCCCCTAGGTGAAATCCACTGTGTCAATAGTTTTTGGCATGCCCAGTGGGACCAACTAGGACAAGTTATGTCCAAAGAGTTGAAGAATTTTTAGTGTGTTCTTTAACCAACTAGCCTTTGGAGGCTTTTGCATCAACACCAACGGTGACTCTGAGTTGACTCAGCTAGTTAAGCAGCCTGGTGCCATTAGAAATCACATTTTTGTATGTATAATTCCTTTACACAAAATCATGGGCCTTGTGTTCCCATCTAAATTTAATCAAGCTCAGGGTTTTCATGCAATCCCCTCGAGTAGCTTTCCTAGTCTTCCTCAACTCCCTCAGGTCACTGATCCTAATGGCAACCTCTTGAATTGGGAGGAAATAGTGGAATCATGGGGCAAGAAAGAGGAGAAGCAAGGTTTTGCTCAAAACCTTGATAAAGTTATTCCTACCTAGGATGATTCCTATGATCTCCAAGAAAGGCTCTTTTAGGAAGATATAGCCAAGAGAATTGCAGAGTTGGAATCTAGAGAGAGATTCTTCAGCCAATGTGTGATGGATGGTTCAGACCTGATGGCACATTATATGTCTAAACACACCCCATCTACACACCCCCAAGAGAGCTATCAGGCCACACCTAATATTGATGAATTACTAGCTAGATGGAAGGAGGAGAATCATTTGATTCTAGCTCAAGGACTACCTCCTCTTCCACATGGTTTTTCCACTTCACCCCTTCTCAAAGAAGAACCTATCTTGTAGGAGGTGAGTGAGGAGTAGAAGATCCAATCTACAATTTTAGAGGAGTCTATCATGAGTGATAATGAAGAAATCATCACCGATTCTCCTTTTGAAGACCTCATCAATGATGGAGAAGACACAGGGCATGCATACATGCAGATGTTCTAGCAATACGAAGAGGAACATAAGCATGGTGAGCTCTCTCCTCCTTTATGTGATGAGCTTCCTTGTTGCTTTGATGAGGAGGATGACTATGCCAAGGAGCCAGAATTGGAGGAGGACCCGATGGATGCCTTTGAACACCTAAAAACTCTTGTTTATGAGCAAAAAAAGGAGAGATATGTCTTCCTTGAGGAAAACTTTAAAGAAGAAAGTTTTAAACAAAGAGGTGATGTTCTATGGGATGAGTAGTCAATTTGTGATTCCATTTCAGACATCACCATAGTCACCCTTCTTCAAGAAAGCCAAGAGGAAGTAGAGGATGAGTTTGACATGATCTTCAGTGAAGTAGAAGGAAACAGGTCAAACCATGATGCATTACAGAGGGACTGTGCAGATCAAGGGGCCTATGGTGATGAGCCAGTAGCCATTGATTTCTTGGTGAAATGCACCAGCATGAAGGACTAGCATTCAACAAGCCTCCAAGAATAAGAAGAATACATGTATGTTGGAGGCATGTTCGATTCTGATCCACTCATATATGAGCCGATCAAGGTGGCAGGCAAGAGGAGCAGGTCACCAAATCTCCTTTTCATTCAGCCACTTGTCTAGCACCATAAGTCTTCTTGCCAGGAAGGGGACTTAAGAAGTTTTCCCTTTGATCTAGGAGGGAGGCAAATATTCTTGGTTAGCTATATATAGTAGTTTGTTTTTAGTTTCTTTTCTTGCTTTCCCTAAGTACAGTTTGCACAAGTAGTGTTTTTAGCCTTATGTGTGTTTTCCTTTGTGTGTGGGATAAAATGTTTCATGTTTGATTCTGGGATCCCTCAAGGCAGTGGCTAACTCTTTTAGAGCTGCATCTGACTCTGTGCCCTATGGACTAAAAGGCAACTAGTCTCTAAGCATAGCAGGCATGCTTCCCCTGGGAGTTGCTAATTTGTTGACCATTTTTTGCCCAAAAGGCCAAAAAATTTGGTCCCCCCTTTTTTTTATGCTGTTCTGAGCCAGTACTTTTGATTTTTGCATGAGTCTTGCAATTTCTATAAACTCTATAAGTGTGTCTTTCGGTAAAAGAACCAGTCAAGGAGTGCAAGGTTCTACAAAGCTTCTTCAAACTCTTGTCTAAAGAAATTCACAAGGAAAGTTGGCATCTTTGAATTGTTGAACCATTGAATCGGTTCAATGCCTTGGTTCAACACCTTGATTCAATGGATAGTTCAAAGCCTTGGTTCAATTAATGAAGTTCATTGCTTTGGTTCAATTAAATGGTTCATCAGCTTAGTTCAATGTTTTGGTTCAATGCTTCTGTTCAATCAGATGGTTCAATCACTCAGTTCACTCAGTCGGTTCATCGGCAAGGTTTAGTGCAAAGTTCATCGGCAAAGTTCAAAGGCTCAGCGCTTTTCAAATGGTTTAATGAGCTTGGTTCAATGCCTTGGTTCAATGACCACGTGAACCATTGAACCAGTTTAATCAATTGGTTCAATGGATGGTTTAAAGGATCAGTTCAATGCAAAAAGTTCATGCCTCCTGAAGGACAAGTGCCCTTGCAAAGGGTAGTTCTAGGTTCAGGAGCCCTTGCGGAGGGCAGGGGGCACTTTAAAGAGGTCACAAAGAAAGCCATGAAGGTAAGTTCTTTCAAAAAAATTCTAAGGTAAAGAAAATGCCCTTCGAAAGGGTCGTCTTTAACTTTCTTGAAAGGCACTTTTTTTAAGGTAGTCGGCAGAGGCAAACAAGAAATCCTTTAGACTTTTTGTCAGAAGGAATTCCTTCAAAAAAAAAGTCTGAAGGAATTCGAACGAGCCATGAGCAAGAAACCCGAAGGAATAAAAAAAATCCTGCGGTAAGAAGGCCTACGGGAAAAAGGTCCGTGAAAAAAAGCCCATGGTGAAAAAGGCCAAAGCAGAAAGCTGAAGGAAAGGGCTTGAAGGAATTTGCCAAGGATGGTAACGTCTCAAAAGCCATCAACTTTAAGAAGATAGACTAGCTGTTGGTTTTTAAACTATGATGGGCCTGTGAACATCAATTTTACACCAAGAAAAGCCAGAGTGTGGAAGGCACCAAGTGGCAATCACGGAAGGCTTTGACATGATTTTTTAAGAGCAGTGGAACATGCCACGTGTCCCCTACAAGGCTTGGCGAAAGCTGACAAGTGTCAGCCCCTACGGTCTCTCTCTTTTGTCCCATGAGAACTATGGTGGGCCTTGGATGAATTGCTAAAGAAAGTGGAATCTGACACATGTCCTCTTCTATAGGACCTTCAAAGGGTGCCTAAAATCTTTTATGAGTTAAGCGGATGCTGCCACATGTCCTGCCCGTTTCATAGCGAAACATGCCATGTGTCACTTATTTGAAAATCAACAGAAAGTGGCCAAGGCAAGCAAAAAAGAGGCTAAGGAATGCAGTGACAAAGCCAAAAAGAGAGAAACCAGGAAGAAGACAAGGTTCAAGAAAAGACAAAGTAGTTTAAGTGGCAAAGAGGAGGTGAGTTATTGCCAGACGGTCACCAAATGGCACAAATAGTAGACGGCATGGCCTGTCTTTCCCTTTTGCATTTATAAGGGGATAAACCATAGTCTATTTGCAAGAAAAGAGCTATAGGAAAAGAGCAGTATGTTAGCATAAAATAGGCACGGCCATGTTTTCTTATTAATGTTGGGGTGCTAAAGTCAAAGTAGGAACCGACAATCAAACGGCTCCCTCTTCTCAAGGCTTAGAGCGCACATGGACCAGCTTGCAAAAAGAGCACCAAAGTCTTTCCCAAGAAGTGCCAAGTTCTCTTCCTCTTTCTATATATTATAAATTTTCTCATTTTGAGAAGGATCCATTCTCTTAGCCTAAAGGCAAAACTCTGCCCAAAAATCTCTCAAGCTTGTAAGGCAGAGCTCTGCCAAAATTTACCTTGAATCAGGACTTAGCATTTTTACCTCTATTTGGACTTGCACTTTAAAGTATATGTCTATGTTCTTTTATGTTAAGTCATTGTATTTCATGCTTTTCACAGATCGACTATAACATGTCTGGTGCATTGTGAAGTCTCTTTTATGTAGGTCTGCCAGAAGTGTCTATAGCAAGAATATAAGTGCATGTGAATAGGCTGTCAAAGTGTGTCTTAGAACACCTTTGCTAGTTCCTTCCTCCCTATATCTCTACGGACCCCTGACTCACTGAAATAGAAGAGTTTCCCACATCAGATGAGGTGTATGGGTGCTTCTTCTTGGTGAAAAGTGTATGTTCAGGCTGAGTGGGTCAACCTTTTCTGGTGTATCACCTTTTCATTTTTAGGCTTAGGTTCTGTTTTTAGCATCTCTCTCTCCCTTTTCATCCCCCCCTTTTAAATTTTATTCGTTAGTAGTAGGAAAAACCATAAGCCTAAAAGATACTTCAGAGGAAGCTAGCCCTTACCTAGAGACTCTCCCCTCCAGCTTTGCCAGTCCCACAGGTGAGAGGGGAGTTTCCATTGTTGCTTGTGGAAGGGTGGGAGCTAGGTGTCCTGCCCCTGGGTGCAATCCACTGCATCAACAGTAATATTGGCTAAAGAAGAACAATCATGAATATCAATAGGGGTTAATCTTGGACAAGAATTTCCTATTCATGTCATGGAGAAGATAAGGATCTTCTTACAAGAGTTTTGGAATGTATGGGCATCCATTAAAGAAGTTGATTATCCACGTATTGGGAAGTAAGAGATGAAAGGGTGGGTATTATCCATTGGAAAAGTGTTTGAGAAATGGGAGAAAGAGTATGTCAAGCCTGAGCCAATTAGTTTTCCCTCTCCTACCCCTATGCCCATTCCCACTGAAGAGCATGAAGTTATTCCATCATAGATCTTCCTCAAAAAATTTAACCCTTGTTATGTCATGCCCTCACTTGTGAGACCACCCTATTTTATAACCATTCAAAAGGAAGCAAAAGTGTATGTTCCATACTCATTTCCATCATGGAAATTAGTTCAGAATGGCATAAATAAGAAGGAGTTATTAATTAAGGCAATCCAAGAAACAGTCTTGGTGGAAGAAGGGTTAGTTATGCAAGAAGTGAATCAAACAACTATAGCTCAGCTTAAGGAGTTTAATGTACAAGAGTTTTGGGACTCTCTCTCCTTTTCTCAAGAGATACTAAAGAGAGCCTTCAAGGTCCCTAGTTGGAAGGATACTCTCCTAAGCTGCAAGTAAGGTGAACTTATTCACCCTCGCAACATATCCCTCATGAAGGAAGAACCTATTTTATAAAGAATAGAGGAGCATGCAGTCAAAGCTGAGCCTAAAGAGGACAACACAAGTGTATATGATGAAGAGATAATGATAGGCAGTCTACTTCATCCAAAATGGGAAAAGTTAGTTTTAGACTAGCCTTATTGGCATGGATTTGGCACTAATAAACTAGATACTGATGAGGATAACCCTCAAGATAAAAATAGAGTAGATTTTGAATGGATTATTGAAGGTCCATTCTACATAGATCAAGAAGAGGATCAAGACCAGGTGTCTGAGGTGGGTACACTTCAAGATGAGGTGTCAAATGAAGATAGCCCTGATATTTTGGAGTAAGAGGAAAGAAGACCAAATCTTAAGCAAGACAAGTGTAACATTTTGGACCCTAGATGGTCAGATCAACCCTCATTTATAGTTCAATAATGAGATGAAACCTTGAGTGAGATTGATGAAAAAGATATCTCAAGTAATCAAGTGATGTAGTTTGATGAGCATTCTAGTAAAGAGCATCAAAATCATGATGAACTAGACCTTGATTGCAAAGATGAGCCTCTCCTCTCTTCAAAGGAAGAAGACCAATCTAGTTTTTATAGATTGAGTGTTGATGAGGTTGAGATTGACATCCTTTCCAATGACCAAGATGATCATGCATTTTGGGATGAAATTGAATATTTATGTTTAGATGACACACCTATACCTTTAAGTAAGTAGGTCCAAGAAGCAATTGATCAAAATGTGAATATTAAACATGATCCTAATTAGTGATCAGAGGTTACAATTACAACTTTGGTCACATTAAAGGACTCCTTTCCTCCCCAAGGAAACTATGATCTAATTATGACTGAAGAATATAATGATGGGGCATCAAAATGTAGGAGATAGGTAAAATTTTATTGATTAATGTTTATATTGATAATATAATGCCCTATCAGGTACTTAACTCAGTTGGAGAATGACAAAGAGGAGCCATCGCATGTGCTTCTTTAATAGCACAAAATTGAGCCATCAAAAGAGAAACTTGTAGGTGCTCCTATAGTCCATTTTAGAGCAATCCTTGAAGAAATGGAATAATATGTATACATTGGAGACATGTTTGTCCCATTTCATCCTCTTGAGAGCATGTCAAATGAGTCAGCAGTCAGGCATCCTAGCTAACACATCATGAGCTCTAAAAATCAAGGTGTTTTCCATTTGGATCCATCAAAAGTAAGTGATGCTAAATATTTTATATTTGATCTAAGAAGAACATACTTGTAAATTGTATCCTTGTATATATTAGAGTAGTTTTTATGCTTTTCTCTAAGTGCCTGTGTGCACAATTATTTATTAGGTTAGCTATTTTTTTCTTTCCTACAAGTGCTTGCATGAACTTACCTTTATTTTTTTGTTATTATTGTCCTTATTTATTTAACAGGAGTTATCTATAGGTTGGCATCTAGCTTTTAGCTTCAGATCAAAATGTTGAAATAGGGAAGAGACTCTGTGCCCAATAGACTAGACAAGGCAACACGGTCTAGGTTCTCAAGTATAGCAGGCATGCTTCCCTGTGAGTCACTAGAAATGTTAGCCAATTTTATCCCACATACCAAGCTTTTATTTAGATAGGTTATCTAAGTAGAGTCCTAATTGAAATGGATGAGTTGAACAAGTTTTGGATGGAATGAGTGGTCCAAATATCACATTGTGCTTACAATTTTTTTGAAACACTTTAAGTTAGCTTAAGGTATAATTTATTAATATTTAAGAAACAGTTTTGAAATCAAGTTGTCATGGTGATAAATATAATTAAAATCATAGAATAATTTCACATGGGCCTCAAAAAATCATTAGAGCTTTTAAGGATCAAGCAAAAGCTCATAGCATAAGTTTAAATGAACCTGACTGTCATCAAGATGTCATGAATAAATGAATAAGTTGGTTCACTTGTACATTTTATAAGTATGCTTAGAAATCCTTATAGGGCCAAAGGATCACATGGAATTGATGCCCTTCATGCCTTGATCTTTCTCTATAAATTTCATGTCTTAATGAGTTCTCTATCTTGAGATATAAGTATTCAAAGTTTAGCTTGTAAAATAAAACGTTTGTGCAGACATCAAAATTAAGCCATGAAAAATAACCCTTGGGGTTCAAAATCCTTGGACATTCACATGGATGTCAAATATGTTCATGTGGATTCCAAATTACTAGCATTCAAACATCAAAATTAAGCCACAACAAAAAAACTATTGGGGTTCAAATTATGATGGGCATGTGAACATCAATGATGGTCATGTAAATGTCAAATGATAGGCACACAAACATTAATTTTAAGCTATGATAAATAATTTTTGGGGTTCAAAAATCCTAATATGTTTATGCATATTTCAATGATGATCACATGGACATCAAATATGGTCATGCATACGTCAAATTTGTGCCTCATGAATTAGCCATTTGAGTTCAAATGGTGGGTCCCAGCAAGATCAAGGGCTCACATTCAATCATGCATCAAATATATATGGCATGCAGGTAGGTCAATGATTCAAAAGGGTCCCCAAGAAAATATAATGGCTTGCATTAACTCATACTGTGGGATCTAATAGTATGTATTTGAGTCAAAAGGTTAATAGGCCAAGGTATGCCCAGGACATTTTTGATGAAGGTTGATGAACCAGTTTCTGACCTAAGTAAATTGAATACAAAGGGATCAAGCTTGATCATGATCTAAGATGAGCCAAAATATATATTTTAGGATCAAAGGTTATCATTAAATATACATAAATGTAGAATATGTCTTTTGGAACTAATATAGGTCAAGAGTCGACAACGTACTATCAAAAAAAGGACCAAGCATCAAGCAGGCCTTGCATTTATTTATTGACTATAGCAAAATCAATAATAGGATTAGTTTTAAATCTATAGTTAGACCTAGGTTCAGGTTCCAAAGTAGAGATAGCATATGTATTTTGAGCTTAATATAGATCAGGGTGGGCTACTAGATGTTCAAAGAATATAGATATATCTAGGTGGATATATTGACTATCTGAAAACTAATAAAGGAGATTAGTTTTCAATCTATAGTTAATGTATGTCCAAGATTTGAAGTAAAGAGCATGTTAAGGTATAAATATGGTATTCAAATCATCCATAGTTTAGTAGGAACATATAACCACCCAAAGCAGACTTGGTCATGGTTTTGTCAGGCCCAAGAATATGAGGACCTTGTCCTCATAATGAATCCAACTATAAGGTGTGGCAAATTTCATGCAAAAAATTATAGGATTAAAGAAGAAATTGGAACATTCAATGTTGATCAAAGCCTTTGGAGATATTTTCCCCTTGAAATTATCATGACCCATCATCTATAGCACAAACCCTTGTCTTCTAGTGTAGGTTTCTCAACCAATGAGAAGAGCTTAAAGACTATTGAGCAAATAAAGGTTATCTAGTCTATGATGTACTAATCTTGATTTGATCAAAAATATGGTGGAGCATCCATTGAAAGGTGGCAACTCATTAATTATTCTTGGATGGTGTGTTCTCTCTTCCCCTTCTCCTATATGACCCCATTCTCTTTTCCATTGTAAGGGTTCTCATATTTTTGAATTTTCATCTTTATGAGAGACGAATGTTCTATGAGATATTACAAAATATGCTTAGCTTGATTAGGCTAAACCCTATTAAGCATTTGTAAGAACTACCTCTTGATGCAATATAAGACTTTTTTTTGCCTATCTCTTGCCTTGGGTCTGTGTTTGGTGAGTTGTGCATGATGGCATTGTGTGAAGGAGAGTCTTCCTCATCCATTGTACTCCTTTCTAACCTTGTTTAGGGTGTTTTCAAGTTGTTTACAGGTTTGGATTAGTGTTAATTATACCATTAATATGAGCTCTCAAAGAGTCTTATAACTCCTCTTTGTTTGCATTCATTGCTCTCGAAACCTCTTCTATGAAACACTTATGCAATCAGCTAGATTTTGAGGTTGTGTGAGTTAGTATTATCTTCTACAGATCTAGTGTGGGTTAAATATTATGGGAGTTTCCCTTTTTTATTTGGTGCATCACCTTTTATCCTTCTTAGGAGCCCTTATCCCCTTTCTAACCCTTTTCCCTATGCAAGCATTAGTTTAGGTGAGCATCAAGAGGAAGTCAGCCTTCTCTGGAGGTTCAACCCCACCATAGGTTACCAACAGCCTGGGGTTATCCCAATATTATATCTAAATTAGAAAGTGCCTAAAGAACCCTCTCCAAGGGTGTAGATTGATGTTATAATAGTCCCAGTATAGATACCTTTGGTTCCCCCCTTTCCTCTTTTTGTAAACCTGCATGATGATTTATACATTGATCTTATTTCATCATGTGAGTCTTGATCACCTATAGATTTTCTTTTAGGTTTATTTACTAACTCTTTGGGATGCATTAATCCATTTATTTTGGAAATATCAATGATAAGGGTATAAACTTTTCAAATCAACTGACTTGTGCACTCCATTCTAGGCCTCTCGGGTTCACTCACCTTTCCTCTTAAGACACAACCTCTTGATTTTAGTGGTTAGGTTCAAGTAGGTATAAGAAGTGTGGAAGATTGGATATTAATTTACTCATTCAAAAGAGAGATTGTTAGGTTGTTCTGTAATGAAGGAAAACTATTTATACAATAGGGAACTAAATTAAGGAAACAAAATGCATAAAACATGAAAGACTAAGCTAGAAAGTACTAAAATCTATTTTTTAAAAAGCCAAAAACACAAAAGAGGAAAGTTATTTATGAAAGTAGTAAGACCTAATCTAAACTTTATCTCTACCATATACCCCTTTATTTAGAAACATCCTCAAAGGGGATGGCCTTAAAGTAGTGTTTCAAATACTGCCCAATGACATGGAAGGCTAGATCTTTTCCTTCAAGGTCTCTTAGATAGAAAGAGCTATCACCTAGACTTTTAAGAACTTGATATGGCCCAATCCACAAGGGAGTGAACTTGTCATGTTTTCTCTTATTCTCATAGGCCTTGTCCCATAGAATAACCAGGTCTAAAAATATGAAGTCTTTGATCTTGGATCTTTTATCAAACCATGTTTTAACAATGTCTTGGTATATGTTGAAGCTTTGTAGTGCTTCAGTTCTTACATCTTATAGTTAGACTATTTCCAATAATCTAAACTAAACCCTTGGATATTTAGCCATATACTCCTATATAAATTAATTGGTTAGGAGATTGAGAGAAATGAGGGAAATAGGTTGTCATATGTATACTAATAAGAAGGGTGAGGTTTTAAGGGCCTACTTCTATCTTGTCTTATCTATCCATAAGGCATACTTCAATAGTAGATGTCATTCTCTTAATTTGTTCTGTGCAAACTTATTTATGGCATCTATCAAGTTGTTATTTATAGATTCAACCACTTTGTTGCCTTAGGGGTAATAGTTTGAGGAGAACTTGATTGTAATCTAGTTATTGAAAGCCCACTCAGTGAATTCAGTTGATTAGAACACTGTTCCATTATAACTGATAAGTATATAAGGATGTCAAATATGGTCAATATATTCTCTTCAAAGAATTTAATGACACCCAAAGTTCAAGAATTCTTGGTGGCCTAGCTTCAGTCCACCTAGTGAAATAATCTATAGTAGTGAGGATTAATTTATGCTCTACTAATTAGTTAGGTTGATTACCCTAATAAATCAAGCCCCTATTGTGCAAAAGGGTGACCTTCAATGACTAGGTATAGGGGCATGGTAGCATTCATCTCCCTTTTCCTAAAGACTTGGCATTCATGGAAGGTACTAACATGGGTATGGGCATCCTTTAAAACACTGGGCCAATAATACCCCATTCTTAAGATTGTATGGGTTGTGGTTATCCTATGACGATGTCCATTACCCAACTTTTGGTGTAAGTTATCCAGCATATATGTAGCTTCTTCTCTTGAGACACATATCAGGTAGATGCCCACACAATTATTCTAATAAAGGAATCCTCCTTTTACTATTTAGTTAGTGGATTTAAGCCTTTAAACTCTCCTTTATTCTCTATTTCACTCAAGGGGGGATGCCCCTGTGAGTAAATAGTGAATGATCTGATCATACCACTTGTTGACCAATCTTGACTCCTAAGTTAAAAAGGTCAACCCCCTATAGATTGAAACTTTCATAAGGATATTTAAACTTCTATGTGGTAATACAAATGTCTTTTCATGGAATTGAAAGGTCGTCATGTGGTCATACGTGTATTGGTTTAGCATTGCAAAGGTTTAGTCTTATATGACTTGTCTAGGCCTAGGGGTCATTTATAGGTCTTGGTGTTGTCAAAGATGGTAAAAGTTGTGGCATGGTTTAGATGCATTAAAAATGATAATTTATGAGGTTTTAATGTCATATTATCACTTGTTAGCATTTCATTTTGTCCTTATGTGCAAAAAGGTCATTTTACCACCTTTTTCACTTATTTTATGGAATTATACTTATTTACTTCAATTTCAAACATTTAAAAAATTTACCCAACATACCTGATGTTAGAGGATGTTCAATAATATTTAGATACTAAAAAACTTATAGGTTCAACATCTAAAATGGGAAATATGCCACTTTACAAGCACTTTTGGGCACTTATACGACCTTGGAGGATCATTTGTCTAGTTGAAAATGGTTTCAAAGTGTCTCTTGGTCTCCCTTAGATCATTTATAATATTTGGACAAAGTTTTATGTCATAAATATACTTCAATAATTATCTCTCCTTTATCGTTGCTTCACAAGCTTAAAAAGGCAAATTTGAAGTCAATGATAAAGCTAGGAGAGAGAGAGAGAGTTAGGAGATAAAACTTTGGCCATTATTAGGGGTCCTAGTTAAATTAAAATAAATTGTCATTAGTTTGTATATTTGTTTCCCCTTATTTACAAACAATCACTAATATTGATAGCATGTCATAATGCCTTATCCATCCAGGTAGCGTATGATTTTGCATCTATTTCTCCACTTCAGAATTTGATAGAGAATAATGGTTTTGAGAGGTGTTTCCAAAGATAAAATAGATCCTTTTCATGGTGGTTTCATAATTCAGATCATCTCCATTAAGTGTCTTCAATGAAGAGGAAAAATGTCATAAGTACAAGGTGTTCAATCACTCCTACTATAAGTATTTTGTTTTGTCTTCATGGTGGTCACACTTAGATGTTCCTAGGTGATTCATCATTCATGAAATATCCCTCAACTTCATAGTGTTTATGTGCTCCCCTTGGAATGCAATCTTGTCTATAGTTTCTTAGTTTTTTGCTCTTTGAAAATCTTGTATAGTATCTGAGCAACCTTTTCCAGGTCTAAGTGTTAATGTTTGGTATAAGTGTTATTTAGAAATCCATAATAGCATCAAAATACACTATTTAACTACTAAGAGTCATAGAGAATGATGATGATGATCCAAGTTCACCTTCAAGTAAGGGCTAATAAAGTGTTTCAGTCACACATGCCTACAAGCTTACAAGTGGACATTCATGATTCCAAGTCTATGTTAGGAGTGTTTGACAACATGAGGGTGTACCCTTAACTCTTTAATATCCATTCAAATTTGATTGTCTCCTTCGAAGGTCACCAAATAAGGTATGGGCAAATGAGGATTCTCTAATTCTCATGTAAAATACTGTACAAATAGTCCTATACACCTCAAAGAATAATTGATGAACAATTAATATCCACTTCAAATATGTAAACCCTTTAAAGAGAATGCAAAGTTATTAAGAAAAAAGTGGTATAATTTAGAAGTACATATAGTCAAGAAGACTAGTAGGTGTGAAATGAGTAGAGACAGTTCAAAGAGTGAAGGTATAAAAGGTTTGAATGAAGAACTAAGTGAATGTTTGAGTTTTTAATTGGTTCCACTACCTTCAGTTCCAAATGACACCATAAGCTAAGTCAAAACCATAACTAGATGCTCAAAAGTTCCCAAAAGAGCACTACCTATAGCCAAGCTTCAATGGACAAGGATTGAGAGTGATGGAGTTTCAAGGTTCTGAAGTCTTATGGGAGGTGTAGTGGAAATCTAAACATAAAAGTCCTAAGTTGAGACCAAGATCAATCCAATATCTGCCTATTGAGATAACAAAGTCAAGTTAAATATAACTACTGGATACATAGTCCTCATCATCTACAGGCCTACTCAGCCTAAATGATGAAGTATACTTAGTGATACAAAAGATGAGGTCTGCTAAAGTATGCAGTGAAAGTTATCAATTAGGCAAATGTTACTTTAACTTCTTGAAATAAGGAATTGGACTTCCATAATTGTATTTAATGATGAAAACCTAGAAGGCCTAGATGAGCTTAAGGGCTTCTTTCACACGTCACAGACCTAAAGGTTAACATCCCAGTGAAGGAGGAATATAAGAGATAAAATGGATTTATGGTTGGATTAGTTTTTAGTATACTTAGGGTTTTGTTGAGTTAATTAAAACTTGTAGGGTCAAATGTCTTAAGGAAGTTCTAAAACCCTATAGTCACTACCTACAACTAGTCATGAAGAGAAAGAGATAATATCAAGGACCTATAGGTATATTTGACTCCATTCTGATATGTAAAAGCTCTTAACACATCAGGAAACATAAATAAAAATGAAACATAACCTTTCATACCAAAATCACCACCTACAGGGGTCTCTAAATGTTGATGACAACCTATAGGGTTGAGTAAGTGGACTTTGCAAGTATTATGGACTAAACAAATGGCTTAAGTAAGCTAACATGAGTAACCCAATGGGTTCATAGAGTGATTTCATGCACTCAAAAGTGTTTAAGTGATTAGATCATTCTCTTCAAGGGTAGAATATAAGGAACATGGTCATTAGGCATATTAGCCTAGTACCCTCCTCAAGGCATCAACACTTGAAGACTGAGGTCAAGAGCAAAAAGGGGTTGAATGGAGACCTAAGACAAACATTGGATCCTTCATAAAATATTTTGATAGGTGATAAAGGCATTGGTTTGTATATGGAATCTTGGAAATGGCCATTTTGGCCTAAAATTACTATTAGAATGCACATTTTTGACCTGAAGAGCATCTTTAGGAGCTTAAAACTATACGAAATAGTTGCATGGGTTTCTAATCACTTTATGAGAGTTGAGGGGCCTTTTCTAGAAGAAACTAGTGGCATTCATTCATAGGTTAGGGGCCAAACCTTTATGAACCATTGCTAAGAACCTAAACCTCTTTCAACCCCTCTCAAACCCTAATAAGGACCCGATAGAGAAAATAATGAATAAAATGTGTCTAAATGGATTAAATTTACCCATGTGATAGTTTAATCATGCTAAACACTCCCACAGGGTTCTCATCACACTTTTTTTGTACTGTCATCTTTATAAATGAGGTAAATGCTTCATTTTTGCAAGTTTTTGTGAAGATTTGAAGGTGCAAAGATGAATGAATGAAAGAGAATCATAGTGGAGGGTGTGTGAATATGTTTTCAACCTCCTAGACCTAAAAATATTCTCAATCATTTTTAGGGTCACTTATGTAGGTTTGTGTAAGAAAGGCAAACTCAATGGGCTAAAATTGAATACAATGGTCATCTAGATTTAGAACAAGAAATAACACATTGGAATTCTCCTAAGGTTTTCATGATAGACTAGAGGGAAAATATACCTTGCACACATGTATTTCATCTATTCAGGGAGTGATCTTAAATGCCTATAGCCATCCAAGTAACAAGTGTCAAGCAACTAGGCCTAGTTTGCTTGTTGGCCTATTTGATCATTGAAAGAAGACTTCATGATCTGCAAGTAAGAGAATGAAAGGCAGGTGTTTAAAAGATATGTCAATTCAAGGAAGGTTTGATAATTATTTCAAGAATAATTTCCATCTTTCAAGTCAAAATAAAGGTGTCAAAAGTTTTCAAGGTAGTTTCAAATAGTTTGTTAACTCCCTAGTTAAGAAGGTGTCCTTTGGCGTAGAGAAGAGTATAGAGTGTCAAGTTGAGATATCAGATAAAGAGTGAAGGTGTCAAGATGATCATGATAGTTGGAAGAATATTTCACTAATGTAAATCCTTTGTGTTGAAGTCACAGATCTTCAAAACTTCCAGGATGCCAAAATGAGTGTTTTCTCCTCTCATCTTTGCCAACTTCATGGAGTTACTTAAGGATTGGATTGACACATCTTTCAAAGTAGGTTTATGTGATTATCTTCTAGTTTTGAAGAAAATAACTATTTTCATGATGATTTAAGACTCATAATTGTTCTCTCCTATATCTACCTCTCTATCTCTCTTAAAAATTCTCTATATAAATAATGAGTTTTGGCCTTGTAATCTATCCTCACATTGGTTATGGTGAAGCCCTACCAAAATTGAGCATAGTACTTACCTATTGAAATGAATTCAAGATGGATATTTTATCTCCTTCTTGAGAATAGTGAATTTGGATATGTTGTAGTGATGAGTGCTTAGTGATGTGTGGTATTCTTTGCATTTGTCCTTCATGTCCATGCCTTATGCAAGTTTTGTCTCTCACAGGTCATATGAAGTGTTTTAATTAGTTTTCTAAGCTATAAAACTAGTAAACTATTAGTGTTGATACTAGAACCTCTTAGTTGATCATCCTAGTACCTTTTCAACATATCAAACCTTCATATTGAAACACTAATGTAATTAGGATTGTTTTGGAGTAGCATAATCAGATTGTAGTCTAATGTTTCATAGTGTATCTTCAACAAGCTAATGATTTCATGTTTGGTGCATCACCTTCAAGTTATATTGTTAGTTTTAGTATTCATTTATACCTTTTATATGAAACCATATAGTGTAGTTGGTTAGTTTAAGTGTTTTAATTTTGGGAGCTAGCCCAAATCTAGAGGTTTGACTCACTTTTAGGTAACCCACAACCTAGAGTCAATCTAATTACATATATTAAAGAGAGAAGACTTGAATCACCCTCTCATGGGGTGCATTTTTGAGCTATAACACCACTATCCACTATCTATTTAGGTTTTATTGACTTGCTTAACTTGAATGCATGGGTCTACTTCAATCATTAATTAGATTATCCATTGGCCTCTCACTATTTTGGCCAATCCGATTTCTAGATCAAACTCCTACAATTTGGCTATCTACTTGCCTATTCTTTAACCCATCTCATTCTAGATGAAAGTGAGGTTTACTACAGGGTTTGAGACCATGGCATAAGTCTTATTCCTCGAGATATAATACCTAAACTTATTTACATCCTTGATTAATTCATAGATTTTCTTATTTATCATTGACTATTTCAGTTTTGCCTCTTTTAGATTGGTACTCAAGAAGACAATTGGGTGTTTATTTTCATCTACCTTTTAAGTGAGTATTATATCAATGGTATGTTTTGAATTGAAGGAGTAGAGATACAAGTCCTTGGTGAAGTCAAGACTAATCAATACTAAGGACTAAGTAATGACCATCTTGATGTCCTAGAAGGAACTCTTTATCTCTATGACCATTCTATTTTTGCATCTTTCTTCAACATAAAATTCAATAGTTTGATAATCTCAGCAAACTTGGAGATGAACTTGCATACAAAGTTGATCTTACCGAAGAATGATTTAAATTTTTTTCTACTATTGGGAGGTGTCAACTTCAAAATGGCTTGGACCCATTTTGGAGCGACATAAATTCCTTCTTTCATGATAATGTGGCTAAATAACTTTCCCTCGATCACTCCAAATATGCTCTTGTTTGGGTTGAGGTACACACCATATCTTCTGCATCTATCAAACAACTTTTGTAAGTGGTTTGCATAGTCCACCCTATTCTTAGAAAACACAATGAGGTCATCCATATAGCTAATGATGAACTTACCAATAAGTCCCTAGAACACATGTTCCATGGTTCATTATAATGTTTCCCTGGCATTGATGAGGCTGAATGGCATCCTCTTGTAAGTATATGTTTCCCACTTTATGGTAAAAATAATCTTCATCTAGTCTTGTGCTTCTACCAGCTCCTAGTTATATTCAGAGAAACCATCCAAGAAGGCCATCATTTTAAACTTGTTGATAGATTGGATTACCTCATCTAAGGAAGGTAGAGAGTAGTTATCCTTCTCTAAAGGCTAGTTCAAGTTCTTAAAGTTGACACATGGCCTTATTTTGCCATTCTTTTTCCTAATGGGTACCAAATTTATCACCAAGGTAGAGTGCCTGATAGGAAATATGATCCTGACATGTAACAACTTTTATACTTTAGTCTAAATAAAGGGATCAAAGATGGGATTCATGGGCCTTTGACATCATCTGAAGGATTTATTACCTGGACTTAAGGGGATAGTATAGATGATCACACAGGGATCAAAATTCCTTAAGTCTTCATAGGTCTAAATAATCACATATTTGTACTTAATCAATATCTGCTTTAGCTTCTATTTTTCATCATGGGAACAAGCCAAGCTGATGTTAACATATTGAGGACATTATCCAGTTCCCAAATTATCTTTGTCAAAGATAGACTGATCTATCCTTGGTTGTCTTTATCTATCATCTTGCAGATATATATCAAAGATCCTTTCTAAGGATACCATCCCCATGGGGATTTTATTTTCCTTGAGTTGTATGATACCATCCCCCATAAGGTCTTCTATTCCCAAACATTCAAAAGCTATTTAATATATAATTTTGTCTTTAAAATTTCCAAAATTATTTATGAATTATATGATCTATTGATCATCCTCAAAGACTTGGAAATTTTTTACATTATCAGGGATCGAAGGGAAAGGCACCTACTCCATGGAAAATCTTTGCATCTTGGAGTCCAAGAGTAGCATTAGGTTGGTAGTTGAGGATGATAATGAATTTTCCATTTGGTTCTCTTCCCTTGGAATAGCTTGGATGTTGAAATCCTCAAATGGCTCAATTATCTCCCAAGCTTAGTGTTTGTATTTTGTCAGGTAGTTAGCTTGCATTGATACTTCTTAACTTGGTTGACCACCAACTGTGAATTACCAAATACCTATATCTATTTGAAATCATGTCCTAAGTCAAATTATAGGCCTAAGATGAAGGCTTAATACTCAAACTAGTTATTATTACAAGGGAACTATAATTTATATGTTGCTAGGAACTACTTTCCATCAGGGTCTGTCAAGGCTACACCAACACCTGATCTTTTTTTTATCAAGCACCATCAAAGTAAAGGGTCCATAGTTGTGAAGGTCCTTTGAAATCCTTTTACTAGGGCCTCTATTCTATAGTGAAGGTGTATATACTAGCATTCGAGGATATGAATTTGACCTTTTCATTCTTGGCATTGTATTCTGTGATCAAGTATTTCATCTTCTACTCCCAGTCAATCTAGATTTGATTTGCCACACCCTTCCAAGGTAGTTATTGATAATTTTACCCCATAGTTCAAATTGTCACCCTATCATTTAAAACTTAGCATCTCATGTCAATTTTCCTTGTGATTTAGGTTGGTCTTAAGTTCCTTAATATGATGTTCTTTGTGCCATGATTATTTCTCATAAATTTCGTGTCTTGGTGGAATTTCTATTTGCAGATATAAGCCTTCAAAGTTAAACAAGTAGAATAAGACATACATAGAGATGTTAGGTTAAAGCCATATAAAATAACCATTTGAGTTTAAAGTCCTCAAAGGATCTTGAGACTAAATGTGAAGCTGCCAAGTGGTGGAGTTACATTTAATCAAGTCAAAAGATCAATGACATGTAGGCAACAGCTAAACCCAATGGGTCCAAGTAGATGCAAAAACACATGTTAAATCATGTCATGAAGATCTAATATTGTGAGCAAGGGTCAAAGAGTTAGAGGATCTTAATATTAAATGCAATGGTGCCTAGTGTCATGATCATGACGAATAGGGTGATCAATGGTGCATGTTTAATCTTACTAATAAAGATCAATGGCACGTATAAAGTTGTGCAAATAAGATCAATGGTGCATAGGTCAAGGATCTTAGATTAAATGTAAAGACACCATGTGGCACAAGAATGGAAGTAGATGGAGTTGATAGTAGGATCTTGAGAAGGGATGTGTAGTTGATAAATAGCACAATTTTAGAAACCCAGATCAAGATCAATGGTCAATATCAAAAGTTAAAGCATTGAGACTTTAAATGGAGATAAAAAATGATTGATGTCAAACCAAAGAAAATATTTCAAGGGGATGCCATGATGGTAGACACATCATCTTTAATGGGTTTTTCACCAAAACTAGCAACATGATTATGACCCTTCTCTCCATTCTTACATACCACAAACAAACTAGTAAGGAGCAATCAACATCATCGACATCAAATTTTAGCTTGAAAATGACTTGATACCACCATTGTAATCATAAGGAGCATAAATGTAGGATAGAAATAGATTGAAAGGGATTGATACAGTTATTGTAACCACCTTATAAAAGTAATCTTAGGCATTATGATCCTTGTAAAAGTAATCTTAAGCATTATTATCTTTTCTAACTGAATCAACACAAGATGATTGGAAATATTGGTCATTATGCTCCCTTTTCCATCATTATATGCATGATCCCCATCTGTCTCATCCCATTATACTATAAATACAAGCTTCTAAGGCTTGAAAATGATCCCTCGCTTTGGCTTGCGCATGTTATGCTAAGATTTGTACTATAACACCTATTTGATGCAATAAAACACTGAATTCCTCCATTTTGAAAGTTGAATTAAAGTGTGTCTCATGAATTCATTGATGTGGTTAAGTGAATATATGTTTTCCTTGCCTCTGTCTAAATTTTATCACCTTCATGAAGTGTTTTGCTAGTTCTCATAGTTCATTTTAAGTGCAATACATAGTTTGTTGATTAGTTTTGAAGTGGACAACTACCCTCCAATGTTAGGTTGATACCTAGTCTTTGCCCTTTTGTAAAATAATTATGTGAAGGATGAATAAAGAGTGAGTGAAGTAATCTTTTGTAGTCTTGAATGTGTCTTATAATGTATCTTGTGCAAGTATAAGGATCAAAACATTTGCTACATCACCACCTTTTTATATGCTTTCATAGATTATTCTTAATCTCTCTCCCCTTTTCCTAGAAAGAAGCTACTTTAAGTTAAGTATAGGTGATAGACCAAAAAGGAAGTTGGCCTTCTCCTAAGGTTTGACCCAAGAATAGATGAGCCATAACCTAGGGTCATTCCCATGTTGGACTAGGTTTGAGCAAGAGGACCTAAATAATCCCCTTATCAATTAGGGTGTAACCTAGGATGCCAAAAAAATTTGGCATTCTTGGTGGGACCAGGTCTCCTAGAGGAACTAAAATTTAGAGCATAAGAGAAGCATCTACAGTAGTAAAGGAGATCCATCATCACCAAAATCTAAAGATATTTAAAGTTGTAGAATTCATAGCATCCATCCAAACAGCATTCTCATGCCAGAATTTACTACAAGGTCAGCTAATAAAGGTATTCCCCTTGAATTCACTGAGATGCATTCTATTTCATATTACAAAATCAAGATTTAATAGGACAAGACCTTATATCCAAAATCAATATTAATCTCCTAGTCATCCTATTATCTTAAGCAGTACAATCCCCTCTACCTAAATGGTTATCAGGAATCAAGTGTTCATCTCACTCAAGAGAGGTAGTCTACTGAATTTGTCCCATTTTGATGACATTCCTATGAATTCCATTAATATTATCCCATTATTCTCAAGATAACATCAAACAAATGCTATTGAGCACATCCAAGATGTTGCCAACATTTTCTATGTTCATAATATTATTCAAGATAATGTGGCTATCAAATTGATTGATTCTTCCTTCAAAGAAAAAGCATTGCAATGGTATAAAAATATTCCATTGATACCTAGGATGAGTTAGGTTCAGCCTTAGTCAATAATTTTGAGGACAAATCTAATCACCTATCTTTAGTTGAACAGTTGACTAACATAAAGACAGCTCCTCATGAGTTTATATCTAATTTCAAAAGATATGGACTACAAGACCTGCATTGATCAGACCATCCCCTGAATATGCCTTATTTTATTATTTAAGAGCCCTTAATTATTATATTAATGTGATGATACAGTCCATGGGTGGTAATACCTTGCCAAAAGCTTTTGAGGTTGCAAGAAGAGCATAAAATAGTTTGATATAAACTGGTAAGATTACTCCAAGGCCTCTAATGCCTATATTTCTAAAGTTGAAATCTATTCTACCCCCTAAATTTCATTAGATTCCATCATTAACCACTATTATACCCCCTCAAATTCCTCATTTTCCATCATTATCCCCTATTCCACCTCCTCAAGCTCAAATTGTAGCCCCTTCTATTCAAGCCAATGAACTTGGTGAGCTGAAAGGTTTGTTTCAATCTTTTAGAAATGAAATAGTATAACTCAAGAGGTAATATTATCAGACTAATATGCCCTATCAATAATATAATCATACCTCCTATCATTTTTTCAAAGATCAAAGGCCTCTTTATCAAGGATTTAGAGAAAATAGACCACCCTACCAACCAACAAAGAGCCATAGTTCAAGCTAAACCATATAGATCTCTTGATCCTAATGCACTATTGGTCAAATTTCACTTCCAAGCTTGCATCTTCAAATTTGGACAAGTAAAATATTCAAAAATATCCTTCAGAAGGAGTATTTCTCATTGAGCCTCAATGAAAAAATACCAAGTGTTATTTATCTCAAAAAGTTTGGTTTCAGTCTTTTACTAAAGCCTATATATAGTAATCCTTTGAGTATTTTGCTTTTTGACTAAGTGTTATCTTTTAGAAAGTATCAAATTCTTTTGGACAATTTTTCTGAGACAAACTTCTTGAAGGACACTCGCAACTTCTTTGAAGGGCACTTTTCAAGCAAGATGCCCTAAACAAAAAGTTTGAAGGGTATTTTCCTTTCAAATGGTCCAATTCCAATTTTTTGAAGGGATCATTTCAATTTTTCCAAAAGTCATTTTTAAATTTTTGAAAGGTACTTACATTTCCTGAAGGGGCACTTGCATTTTTTAAGGATCATCTTCAATTTTATGAAGGGTACTTTACAACTTTTCTGAAGGGTACTTTGAAAAAATTTTGAAGGGTAATTCGCAACTTTTCTAAAGGGTACCTTGCAGATAAAATGTCCCTCTACAAAGATTCTAAAGGGTATTTGTTAGGAAAGTGTCTTTTCCAAACGATCCATTTCACAAATTTTGAAGGGCCAAACAAAAATTTTGAAGGAATTCTTTCAAAAAGATAGCCCGAATGAATTATTTAAGAAAAAAGTGTTGAGACAAAAAGTCTAAAGGAAAAAAGTGTTGAATTCTTACAGATAAAGTGCCTAAAATAATTTCCTTAAAGGGTAATTTTATTAGGGAAGTCTCCTCCATAGTTTTTCAAAAGGGTACCCCTCTACAGCAAAGAGGACCAAACAAAAAGGCCGAATGAAATGTTCAGGAAAATTATTTGAGAATAGCTATTGTAGTTCAAACAAAGATGATGGCCTACAAAAAGTCAATTTTAAACTATAGAGAATAGCCATTGTGATTCAAAAGACCTCATAGGAACATGAGAGAAAATGTGTAGGTAACAAATGGATGAATCCCAAGCATCTGGTGCAGACAAAGCAAGCAAAATAGATAGGTTGATTATTTGAGTCATTACTTCCAAGAAATTTACAGCTATAGGTATCCAAAGGATAGTTAGTAGTTAGAAAGAACATTTTCTAATTATTGTCATGAGTTTCATCCCCCTCAGCAGTGTTATGTGTTAGCCTCTTTATTTTCAATTTTGAACACTCACGGATGATCTTCGATAAAAGCAGTTTCTTATGCCACTCCTAAAGGTTTTATGCCACTTATCACCATTCTCATGACTTGTTTTGGATAAGTAAACCTCCTTGCATGACATGGGTCACCCCATCTATCTCTCTCATAGATCTATAACTGATCTTCCTATTGATGACACATGTCCTTATGCCTCTTTAACTTCTCTTCTCTACCTCTTCTTCAAAGTTATATAAATTGAGACATTTTGGCCATTGTATGGATACCATAATTTTGGTATGATGAAGCCCTGCTAAAATGACATTGCACTTTGATTTTGAACATTGAATATAAGACCAATTCTAAGTTTGTGAACTTTTATCTGAGTATGTGAGTGATGTATAGTGGAGCCAAGTGATAGCATCATCCTTACTCCCTTTATACTTCATGTTTAAACAAATGGTTTGATGTTAACAGGTCATGTAAAGTGTGTTAAATGCACTAAACTCTCTTTCCAGTATGCAATTGTATCTATGGTGTGCAATCTGCCCCTTAGGTTAAGTATCTTGTTGATTGTCTCAAACATGTTACCTTCACAATGAAACATTATGTTAAGATCTTTCAATGCATGAAATTAGTCTTAGAAAGCATTGTTACTTAGTAGAAGTTTTATAGTCGATGGGATATATTCTTAGTGGGTCACCTCTCTAGCATAGTTTTCTATTTTATGTAAACTCTAGACTCTTTCCATGAACAAGCATTAGATTAGGTGATAGACACTTAGAGAAGAATTCAGGGAGCTAGCCCTTTTCAATCCTAAAGACTCATCTCTCTTAAAAGATCCCACAAATTTGAGGGATGATTCAATGTTGCATCAAATTGAAGGAGCTTCATAGAATGTCCTAGGGTGCATAATTTGATGATAACATGCACCTTTCACATCAAAATTTATTATTCCCACACCACCTTAAAAAAAATTTGATGCATGACTCAATTTGGCATCCCTCCAACCTTAATGATGATCAGGACCAAGCCTTGGTATTAAAGAATATTACTATGCCCAAAATGACACAAGAAGAGTTTTTTCTTCAAGGAGGTCAATATCAGGAGACAATGTACCCCAGGAGAGGCTCAACAAGTTCATGGATAGCCTAATTCCATTAATTTAAATTGGAAAATGGATGATTATGTTGATTTCAATCATGGTGGTGAGACTAACGATTTAAGTGGTTAAGTTGCAGTTGTAACTAGAGCTAAAAAAAGAGCTATTGATGAGGCTCAAGATGTGATTAATGTTTCAAGTACTCCTAAGATTATTAATAAGAGCATAAAATATCAACTTGTTCCCCCTATGACATAGAAAAATTATAATGCAAAGGCTAAGAGGGTCCATAAAATACCTCTCATTCGTAGTGGTTCAAAAGATGCAGCCAAAGGTTAGTGGAGCTTCATTCAACATAGTGGATCAAATGAAGAAAAATAATGTCAGCATTAGCATGTGGGATTACCTTACTATTCCAAGACAAAAGGATATGCTCTTCTAAGATCTTTTAGCTCTCAAGGTGTCTCAATATATAGTTGAGAAATAAGGTGTTGTCCTAACCAATTTAGACCAACCAATAAAGCATCAAGTACAACCAGTACATAAGATGGTAAAGGGGGACAAAGTTGAGGTAAATTCAAGTAAAACTCCTCCCTTATACCTATCTTTGATAGTTGGTGACTGTTTATTTCATAACTATATGGTGGATAGTGGATCCAGTAACACTATTATGCCTAAGCAAATTGTAGACAAGCTTGGTCTTGTCTATGAATAAAATGTTAAATGTTGGCGCCAAAATTTTGGCTAACTGTTGTCCAATTTTGGCATAGAACTGGCACAACATTGAAGGACCATGGTGTAGAAGGACCATGGTGTATAGATGATAGGTGCGGAAGCACCATGGCAAAGAAATTATAGGGTGCAAGAGGACCCAGTCAGAGGGGAATGAATCATGAGGAACCAAAGGATATAGGATTTAGAACAAAAGTAGAACACTAAGGGAGTGTTTGGGAAGTGGGATTAGTTAAGAGAATGGTTCATATGGGTCACCCTGACCTTATTAGTAGGAATTTTGTACCAACCCTCAAGAAGAGGAACACATGGCAGAAATATATAGCATAGAGCGAGGATATAGGGGGTACAAAGGCCTGGGCCTTTAAAAAAACTAATTTATAAGCACTAGGACTCTCAGTATATTAAGAGTTCATTGGTTAATTCATCATTCCATTAATGATTTTAAACACTTCCTCAGGGCAAAATAACTATAAATACCCCTATTGTAAAGCATAGTGGGAGAGATTTTGGGGATGAATTTGTGATGAACTTTTGCCTTTTTGATGATTAAGATTAATATATAAAATAGCAAGTTTTATCAACTTCTTATGCTTTATGATGAACAATGGTGTGTGAATTAAGTGATTATACTTAAATATGAATTTTACTTTATCTTTCTTTCCTTAGTAGATGATGCTAATATAAAATGACAATTTTTTGTTTAACAATATTAATCAAACCTAGAACCCAAAGAATCAAGGTAGTCTATCTTTGTATTTATATTATCTCTATTTAGTTTGCATAAAGAGAAAAATATGAATAAGTTAATAATATTAAGCAACAAAACCTATGAGAATTGGTATTTTGCTACACACTTTAGATGAGTGTGTAAGACCTAAATCTTACATGAAAAGGTCAGCATTCTAGCTCATTAGGATAGACTTCAGTGTCGAAGCTAGAAGTAATAAAGAAACCCCAACATTTTGGTTTTGTTACCAGGACTTGAACCATTTGAATCATAGTCATGGAAAATGTTTGAGTGTATTAATCTTGAGAACATAAAAGAATGGATTACCAGTGTTGAAGATAACTTTGAAGTTCCCTATCTTTAACTAGGAATCTCTACACAGTAGTGGGTAGAGGGGAACCTCTACAATGAATTATACAAAACCTTCTTTTTAGAGGTCCTCATTCATATACATACTTGGTTGTTAGCATATGCTCAAGGAAGATCAAGTAATCTTGTAAGGAGTTAGTCTTGGATGCTAGAAAGGTAAAGAGCTTTAGCAAAACTTGGAGCCCCGTGGATGTGAACAGTCAACTTTTGGTGGAAAGGAGTTCTGAATAGTTATACTTTAGAGTATGTTGTAACCACCTATCCATGTCCTAAATAAGCCAAGTTCTATTTCTTTTGAGATCTGCATGGTCATTATATTGAGCATTTTGATTTTGAAATCAAGAAGTTATTTGTTGATCTTGGACTTGAAACTATACCAATGGAGAGCTAAATCATCTTGTGCATGAGCCTCACATTTGGAAGGGGAGAATAGGAGTTGGTAGAATATTATGGGTTTAGAATGGTAGATAGCTAGTGTGCATAATGAAAATGGAAGTATGATGAAGCTCGATAAAGGATTATAGGAGTTAGCGGCATGGGAAAAGACTAAGAGAACTCAAGGAGTATTGTTAGGAGCCACAAAGAAGCAAAAACACACGAGGACCCCATAACTTTTAATCAACATTCTATGTCACTTCTATCTTATGAAGGATAAATAAGCTAGATAATAGGATGCAAAAAACCAAGTCTAAACCAACCAGTCTCCCCCACCATAGTATGTACTCATTCTTTTGAGTCAAACAAAGTACACATACATAATTAGGATATAGATAGTTTGGAATCAGAGACTAAACCAGTAAGGGATACTAAAGTTGAGCCTTTTAATGCTCATTTAGACTTAACACCTATTTCCCTCTTCAAGGGAATTCCATGGCACAACTCAAGATGCTTGGGGGACCAAGCCTATAAGGATAGTATACAGGCCCCAATTTGAGTAAGCAACTGGCTATCGTAACTCATACCACAAGCATTACTACTATAGACACTGGAGGTGGACTAGGAGGTGGTACAAGAGGTAGCAGACTTCTTCCTCAAGGGACCAAGGTTGGAAGTTCCCAATAACCACCCATTTAAACACCTCAACCAACTATGGTGTATTGTGAAATGACATTGCACTTACTAGAATATCAAGGTATGAGGAATGCAATTGAGCATATATACAAATACGAATTGATTTAGAGGGTACGAGGCATAACCTCCTCTGAGCATAAGGCCACATAGTTTACAACAACACTTTTGGAGTGCATACATAAAGGGTATCAAAATTTTGACCCTCGACAAATGGTGGTCGGCTATGATCAACTTAAGACAACCTTCCTTTAGGAATTTAACATTCTTAAATTTGAGCAATAAAGCATAGCAACATCAAAGGACATAAATCAATGACTTATTGAGAGTGTGTATGAGTATGATGTAAGGTTTAAGACATTATTATCTAAATTGTCATTTTAAATTAACATTGCTTAGCATGCACAATAATTTGTGGGAGGACTTTTACTACCCTTCTATCAAACCTTGTCATAGTAGAACTTCACTAGTCCACACAAAGCTTTAGAAGTTGCTCTTCATGTTGAAATCATTGGAAGCATTGATACCTAGATCAATCCCTTTATGGAGGTCTAAATAGCCTCAATAGTGTCACTACTTGAGAATTTGATAGCCAAAAATCCATATGAAACATGTAATGGTGTTTGGTGCATAGACTACAAATTTAAAGGGTATACATGGAGCAATTGTATATGTAAGAACATTTGTGAGGTATTTAAATAGACATGTGAAATCTATCATGAGGAACATGATGTATGCTCTTGTCCTATTTTATAGTGAGATATGCACACTAAAGTGTCTAACTATTGCAATATTTGTGATGCATATACTTATGACACTAATGACTGCCATTTAATTAATGACATATATGAAGTTTGAGCACATGACATGCGCCAAACATTAGTAGCGAAGAATCAAGATAATGGTGTCTACCATGAATGAAGAAGAGGGTGAGGATAAGGAGGTGGTTGTTTCCCACCTAGAACCTATTATAAATGTGGATCTTCAAACTACTGTCAAAAGGATTGCCTAGACTACCTGACCTACGCTTTCTATAAAAAGGACCATCAACTAGAAGAATGTCCTAACTTATACGTGGATATCACCAAGGAGCAATACGAAAAAGGCATCAAGATGATTTGAATTGATAAACCACATTTATGTCCACACCCAACCATCCTTAAAATTCAATAGGTAAACATTACTACTCGTAGTGGGGGACAAACCCAGTTGACATCTAATCCCATCGAGAAAGTGCGATGGGAAGAACCAAGAGCTAAAAAATACATTGCTGTTCAGCAACAAAAATATGTCCTCCAAAATATGATGGCATTAGTATAAGAACTTCAAGGAGAGATTTATTTCCTCAAAGATAGAGACAACATAATGTGTTTTTGTGCAAAGGGAAGTTGAACCACATGTGGTACGTGATGACTTTCAGTAGCTATGTAAGTGCATGTTGGATGAGAACATTTTTCCATAGCTAAGTGTTTGGTTTAAAAATCAAGCCTAAGCACCAAATGAGGTTCACCCTCAAGTCACTAGGTATATTGAAGATTGTCATTTAAATCATGCTCGATGATAGGAAACTCCTAGTTATTTTATTCCCTCAAAAGATAAAGAAAAATTTGTTAATGTTGTCATCGATGGATGGGTAAATTGGGACATACTGGTAGACACTGATGTAGAAGTCAATGTCCTCACCAAGGATGCTTGATGTAATATGGCTAGTTTAATGCTACATCCTTCACCTCATGTCTTATTTATGGCAAATAAGACTCGTGCATTACCTATCAAGATCCTCAAGAATGCAATGGTTGACATACTTGGAGTACCATTCAAAGTGGATTTTAAGATTCTAAAGCTAGCTAAAGTTGATGATTACCCAGATCTATTGGGAAGACCTTGGTGTTATGATAATAATGTAGACTTGAGCTTCAAGAAGCATTACATTAGTTTTGAAAACACTAATCAGTGTGTTGTGATACCACTAGATCAAGCACAAGGGCCTCCTTATATAGAGCCTGTCAATGTTGATGAATATATAAACCATATATATAATGTGACTACAAATAAAAATGAGTAAAGAGATCCCACTCCAGATGGCATTCTTTAATGTTCAAATACTCAATCCCTTTCTGACACTACTAGCAATGTATGTAATTATTGGGCTCATGGTGACTATGACCTCACTGGTATAATATGTAGTACCATCAATAACTAGGAGAATGTGTCAAGACAATTTAATAAATGACACAAGTTCATTCACCTTATCACTATCTAAGTCATGAGGGGACCTATCATAGTGACACTACTTGAAAGACTTGATAAGGCTCTAAGGTTCCATAGGCAACTGGAAGTTTGAGACTTCATTCAATACCTTGAAGAGTTTTACCACATTGATGAAGATCATCTTCAATCTTTAGTTCATCTCTTTGATGGCATAGCTACATGATGGTGGTGAACCCATTATGAAAAAATCCTCCTTTGGGATCAAATACACTCAACCTTACACCACTAATTCCATCATGATAACAAAGTAAAGGGAATAATTAGTTATAGTAGAGTATAAGCACCTAAGCTCCACATCAAAGCTTGTGAAATAATGTGGTATAATGATGAGCCCTATTTACCAAAATATTTATGGGTGCATGAATTCTATGAAAACTTATGTGCTTGGACATGAGCATGGTACATTCATGAAGAGTGACACATGGGTACCAGGTATTAGCATCTATTTAAGGAGAACATGAACTTATCACTATATTATTCTTCACCAAGGATGGATTTGTGCCTCACCCTCCAAGCCATGTGTGAAGTGGTAGTAACTAGCCCATGTCCCATGGAAAAATGCCTAAATATTATCCATTAGGACCCTAAGGATCCCCCATATCTATTCTATGAACCATTGATAGACATATTTCATGCACCCGTACCAATCCTCAATCATAATCGATGTCAAGAAATTTATCTAGGGAAATAAAAGCTTATGTTACAAGCGGAAGAAGGTGAAGGATCCACTTTACTTAGCCTAATGCCCAAACATTTAGATGTTCCTATAGATTTTGGCACAAGAACTATTCAGGACATAGCTGCTAATATGGACAACACCTACCATAGGCCTATTTAGACTATTTAGTGTAACATCGACTCGAAATACAAACCAAAGATGGCTATAGTCAAAAACTATTGGACTAACATAGAGATTTTTTAAAAATTAAATTTCTAAAAGAATATCAAGATGTCTTCCCAAGAAACTATAGTGAAATCAAGGGAGTACACCCATCCTTAGGGAAGATGCATATCAAGCTAGTTGACAGCACTGAACCAGTTAAAAAACACCCATATAAGATGAATCTTAATCTTTGGCCATGCATCAAAGAAGAAATTGACAAGATGCACACTGGAGTAATCACCCCAATTGATAAATTTAAGTGGGTCATTCCCATGGTGATTAGTATCAAGAAAAATGGATGCATCCATATCTACATAGACTATCGAGTGTTCAATGCATCCTGTGTAATTGATCCCTTTCTAATGCCATTCATGGAGGAGATTCTTGAGGGTGTTATTGGATGTGAGGTATATACATTCATATATGGCTTCTTAGGGTACCATCAAGTCCAAATAGCTAAAAAAACCAACCCAAGAGAACATTCACCATCGAATGGGGATCATTTAAGTATATTGTTATGCCTTTTGGGTTGAAAAATGCCCCAGTAGTGTTTTCACGAATAACAATTGAAGCCTTTAAAGACCTTATCCATAAATTCCTTCAAGTCTATTTGGATGATTAGATAGTATATTGTTTGGTTAAGGATCATTTTTCTAACCTCAGACTTATGCTTAAGCATTGTTGGGTCTTATAAATACCAGTAAACTTAATGAAGTGCCTGTTTGTGACACCTTTTGGTGTGATCCTAGGACATATTATTTATAAGGAAGGACTTCTAGTGGACTTGGTGAAGGTATTTATTTTTCTTCACCTCCCAACACCCAAGACTCAATGCAAGGTTCATGCTTTTTTGAGCCATAATGGTTATTACAGAAAGTTCATCCATGGATATGCAAAAATTATCCTGCCCTTAGAGGAACTTTTAAATTAGAATGAGCATTTCATATGGACTTACTCTTATAAAGAGGCATTTCAAACATTAAAGGAAAAGATGGTCATTGTTCCTATCCTTTAGTTCCCTAATTGGACAAAACCATTTCATGTCTATGTTGATGCATTTGGCATGGTCGTTGGTGAAATCCTTACACAACCAAGTAAAGGTCCCCTAGATCACCTAATCTACTTTTCCAATAGGAAGCTAACACCATCTAAAAGAAACTATATTACTACAAAGTACAAAACATTGTCAATGGTCTACGCTTTACAAAAGTTTAGACAGTACCTATTAGCTCTCCTTTTGTGTTCTATACAGATCATGAGGCTTTGAAGTACCTTGTCAATAAACCCATACTGCATGGATGGACTTGTCACTGGATTGTGTTGTTCAAGGAGTTCCAATTTTTAGTAATGATGAAAACTAGGAAGGCCAATTATGGACCTCACCACCTATCATGGATCAATAATGGAGAACCACCGTGCACCATAGAAGATGATCTTCCTAATGTAAATATATTATGCATTACATGGGTACCTAAAGAGTAAGAATATATTGCATCAATCTTGACCATTGGCTCCATGCTCCACAATCTCACCTTGTAGGAAAAAAGTAACTCATAGTTTGCATTGTACCCTTTCAACTTATAGTAGGTGATCTTTACAAAATGGTTGTGGCAAAGTTCTTTGATGTTGTGTAATACAACATGAGTGCCTTGAAGTACTTAGAGAAGTTCATGAGGGTATTGCCGGGAGACACTATGCTGGAGAGGCTATTGTGTGAAAGGTTCTACTAGTTGGATTATGGTGGCCAATTCTTTTCTAATATGTTAAAACATATGTTAGGTAGTGTGACATATGTAAAATCACAATCAAACCTACCTAAAGAGATGTTATGCCTCTTCAACCCATTCCTTCTAAGGAACCCTTTAAAAAGTTGGCCATTAATTTTTTTGGCCCATTCACTCTAGTAGGATGACAAACAGGTCTTTGATACATCATTACAATAACCAACTACCTTACGTGTTGGGTTGAAGGCACTGACAAAGGATTGTCCTATAGATACTACTATGTGGTTCATCTAGGAGAATATCATAACATAGTTTGGATGTCTATTAAGTTTCACTAGTGATTATGCAACCCACTTTTTGAATGAAACAATTTACATCTTACTAGCTTAGTTCATGATCATGCACCACAAAATAATACCATATCATCCACAAGCCAATAGAATTGCTGAGACTTTTAACAAGATCTTGGGTACCACAATGACAAAGATATATAATTTTGGTTGAACGAATTGAGATGATAGCGTTTCTATATTACTATGGGCTTACTATACAACCTATAAGAGCCTAAACAAAAGTATGCCATTCAACTTGGTGTATGGTAAGGAGGTAGTCCTACTGGTGGATTTTTTGGTACCATCTTTACATATAGCATCATTAGGACAATTAGATGAAGAATCATCTTTAAAAGTGCACTTAGACACTTTACTACAACTGGATGAAGCTCATTTCCTCACTCATTAGAGCCAAGATGTGGAAAACTGCAAGCAAAAGGCATGGCATGATCGCCATATAAAAAAGAAAACATTTTTCCTAAGAATGAAAGTCTTGTTATACAACTCCAAGTTTATGCACCACCCTAAAAAGCTTAGCATATACTAGGATGGCCCTTTTATAATTCATAGCATTAGACCTACCAGAGCATATTAGTTATAAAGGTTAGATGGCTAGTTCCTTTTTGGGCACTATAATGGAAGCCAATTTCAATCATATTTCACTTTGAAATAACTAAAGTATTATAATCAATAAGGCTCATGCCATTAGTTTAGGATTTACTACTTTAAATAAAAGTGTTGCCTTTGTTGTGTGTAACTTTTCCTTTTTGTAATTATGTTTCAAAAGTTATTCTTTTCATGAAGGACCACAACTCATCTTAGTGTGGGATAAAAAGTCATGGTTACTAACTAAAGCACTAAGTTATCTAGGCACGTAGGGTTAGATAGGTGCACAAAGTACATGGGCACGTAAGGTTCTTAGGGTATGTAAATGTCAAGTTTAAGCCTCATAAAATAACCATTTGAATTCAAATGCCCCAAAAATTTAATGGAGTGCATTAAATCATACCATCAAAGATCAATGGTGAGCGAGTGAGGATAGTGTCAATGGGTCACAAAGATATAATAGAGCACATTTAATCAAGAATCAAAAATAAATGGCAAGTGGGTGAGGATAGTGTTAGTGGGTCCCAAAGATATAATGTAGTGCATTTAATCATGTATCGAATATCAACAGTGAGCATCAAGTAAAAATTTAGAGGGTCTTAAAATTGAATGTGCCAATGACAAGTGGCATGATCTCGAGAGTAGAATCTATAACTAAAGATACGTATATGAGCTCAATTCAATGGGGCCAAGAAGATCTATGGATCACATTCACTCATATAATGTAGATATAATGGTGAGATCAAGGTCAAAAGGTTAGTGAATCCTAAAAACAAGTGAGAGGCTACCAAATGTTATGACCATAAGAGCTATCAGATAATCAACATAATGCATTTGAGCCATGTAGAAGCAGATCAATGGTCAACATTTGATCTGGTAAAATTAGATCAATGGTGAAAATTTAAGTGTGGGACACAACTATCATCCACTTTGAAGAAAGGTACAAGACAGGATGTGCCATTAATGCAGAAAGAATAGTTATGACAAGGAATGGGCCAATGGCATAATGTGACAAATACCATTAAAATCATTAATTGACAAAAGTGAGGATCTAAGCATGATGGCCATTAAAGATCTGTATTAATGACATCAAGTGATGGGTGATGTTAAAACATTAATGAAGGTAAACTCCTAGAGCCTATAAATGTGCAAGTTAAACTCATTTTACAATTTACCTTGAAGATTAACAGAGCTAAAGATCAAGTAACTAAATCAAACCCAGATAAGAGCAAAGTGAATTCATCTCCATAACAACCTACATAGGGCATTACCATGTTAACAATAAATATTATGAGTCTAGTTCGTTAGAAAAACATTAGTACCAAAATTTATAGGTTACATGTCTACCATTAAAGGGTGTTTAAGCTCAAAAGGCTGAAGCAATAATCTGCAACCACGTATTCTTTTGGAAATGTTAGACAACCATGCATCAACCTTTGAGATCTTCAAAGGTTGATACGACCTAATAAGAAGGCCAAAAGGACTGAACCCTTCCCAACAATACCAGAATAAGAGGAGGTGAGTGAAGAAGACTAGGTTCCAATTAGGGAAGAAACACTAGAAGAATAAGTTTAGTGTCTAGAAGAAGAAGAGGAAAGTATGGTGCACAAAGCAAAGCAGTCCCAATCATCCTTAGTGTAGAAAGCCCAAGAATCCCCACCTTTATCTCTATTGATTGAAGAAAGACAATATCTAGAATAAGTGTTGCACATGGAGAAATAGGTCTCCAAGGTTTCTACTTGTACCATCTTTGACTACAATCATCACCAAACTAGGAATGAGGTTGAGTTCCAAAGTGACTATCAATTCGAGACCATGAACACCAAAAACCAAATGGTGTATGATCTCACTATCTTCAACCAACTGGACACTATAAGGTTGTTTTAACTCTTCAATTTACCATACTTTGGTAAACCCATGGAGGCAGTTTAATTCATTCTTTCATGCATCCATGAGGACTATATTTACTTCATCGAGTGCAACATGAATATCATGTCTGAAGGATCAGCAAAGTTATAGGACTATAATGATCAGGGTTAAGCATAATTGATGACTTAGCAGACATTGAGGAGGTTTAAAAGACCACCATCGTACTCATGTATTATAAGTAGAGCCATGCCATACACATTAAAAACCTATAGGATCCTACCCTCTAGGTTGTAGCATGGATCATCATGACCAAGATCAAAGGGAATGATCATTGGAAAGAAGTTGATATGGTGCACCTCTATATTTCCCATCAAGTCACATAGGGATTGAAGTAAAACTAGGCTATGTAATTCACCTATAAGATTATTGAAGATGGGGAGAAGAACCATCGAATGCTTCAGTATAAGTTCCTATGGGGAGTAATCTTGCTTTTATTAGTTTTTGACAAAATTGATGTGCCAGATTATATCTTGGGAGTGCTAAAGTGGGTATACCCTCCCATGCACAAGTCCCCCACTAAATGTTTCAAGTCATTCACATACTTGAGTCACATCACCCCCTCATACAAGGTCAAGGTGAGGTACTGGTTTGATAAAATGATGGTGGTGTTTAGGGATTAGTGGTGCATCCCCAAAGACTTTCCCCCTTTCGCTAAAGAGCAAGCATAGTTTGTCATAAAGCAACACTTCTCCCTCGTACATATCTGAATGAACCCATCTAGAGAGTTCTATACATGGCTCAAGTTACCATATGCCTTATTGAAATGATACTTCATAGACTCCATCAATAATATTTATGATGTGCAGCCTATCATTTTGAAGGCTAAAAAATAAACTCAGAGATTCACACTCTTTGTAAAATGTTTTTCTAGCTAGGTAAAAAGGTCTATATGGAGAAGAGCGAGATGGACCTGAATGACATCAAGGTCAATAAAATGATGGTAGGGGATTAAATTCACAACTTATTTTACATGTTTCAGCCTTAATTGGATCCATAGGGTGGGAACCCCAAGGAGAGACTTTCATCAATGCCACCCCTAAAGAAGAAAAAGTAGCCAGATGTGGGTACTAGCACAAGTTGGCTTCAAGGACCACAAAAATGGTAGAAGACTAAAAAATCAACATGACCTATCCCTCCACTATTTATCCCCATGACATCTTATCCATTTGTACCACCTCTACCTTACCCTTCACCTTCTCCACCTCATCTATTTCCATCCCCTCCCCAAACTTCTCCATCTCCTTCGCACTCTTCACCATCATGCACTTCATTGCCTTAGCCTACTCCTCCTCTTTCTCCTCTACCTTCTCCACCTCTACCTTCTCCATCTAAATTAACTCCACCACCATCTCCCCTAAGTGTTTATACTCCAAGATCTACCTAGCATTAGCACCCAAGACAAGCACCCCAATAGAAAATTCCTAAGGTACATGTTCATAGCTCAGGTTCTGATTCCAAAAAGACTCCTTCCCCAATGCAAGAGGAATAAATCCACCTCTGATGATTCATTGCTTAATATTGAACCATTATATGGTGAGTAGGGGATGATGAATAATTGAGCACGATGGTCATTGGTAGCCATGAAGAGGCAAAACTTGAGCATGACCCTATTAAAGGGAAGGGACCAACCAAGGCTACAAAAGAGCATGGTGATGATACAACTAGCAATGCACATGAGTAATATCAATTAGGCATCTAAGATAAGATGCTCTATATTTGGCTATATTTTGGTCCCAATGAGGCAATCATGAAAACAAGGAAGGAAATGTCCTTCTTTTTAGATATGTATAATGAGGAGCACAAGTTTGAACTCCTCAAAGCTAGCCTTTCCTTGGGTCTAGATGCTCCAGCACTGCCAAAAACACTATGGGTAGATCCATAAAAGAGATCTACTCTTCTATCAAGAGCTACCTTTTTGAAACTAGGCATGGAGATAATGCACCACAATATTTTATTAGATTTTGATGTATGCAATGCTAAGAGGAAACATGCCAAGATTGTGGGCATGTATAATAAAGTTGTAGAGAAACAAGCACTCACTGTGGAAGTGGACATGTTGAAACAATAGATCCAAGAGACCATAGAGGCAAAATTTAGGGTATTAAACCTATACAATATAATTTTGAATAAATAACCAGAATAAACTTTGAATGAAGAACCAATGCTAGCAGATGGCATGCCTCTTAATAGGGACACCATAGGAAAGTTATAGCTTTGGTAGAATTTTTACTCAAGCGATGCAAGGAATAACCCACATTGAAAGATGAGGAATTAGAGTTAGTTAAATAGATCACCATGACCATTAAAATTTTTAAGTAGGTTATAGAAAGGGTTAAATAATTTGTCCACATTTTGGATGGAATTTTTACGTAGATAATGCATCCAAATAAAGTCTTGGAGGCTCGGCTCCAAGCTATAGAAGCCTACAGGTAGCTGCTGGTTGATGTTGCACTCTTAATAAAAGATCGCATCAAGCATGCCAAAGCATTTACGGATGTAGAGGCAATGGAGGATGTAATCAAAAAACATCATCAATAGATGAATGCAAATTTTGCAACCCTCCAAGGATAGGTTGATAAGGAGGTATCCACATTTGAAGACATCTAGAAGGATGTCATCATGTCCCTAGATAAACTAATCAAAACAGTCGATGAGACCTCCATCGAACCTAAAGAAATAAAAAAATTAAAGGGGGCCATAGAAGAAATAACTGAAAAATTGCTCTATGCATTATCACATTAGGATAATCTAAAGAAGGAGATCGAGTATGCAGGGCCTAAATTTTTTATGGAGGATGCTAGCATGACTTAGTCTAGGATGGACTAAGAGCGTAGTGTAGCATGATGTTGGCCCTAAAATTTTGGCTAAGTGTTGTCTAATTTTGGCATAGAACTAGAACAATGCTGAAGGACCATGTAGAAGAACCATGGTGCATAAATGATAGGCATGGAAACACCATGATGCATAACTTATGGGGCACAAGAGGACAACAACATGGAAAAACCAGTGCAAGAGCACCCAGTCAAAGGGGAATGAGTCACAAGAAACCTGAGGACGTAGGATTTAGAATAAAAGTAGAAGACTAGGGGAGAGCATAGGAAGTGAGAATAATTCATGCGAGTCACCCTAACCCTATTAGTAAGAAGTTTTACACCAGCCCACAAGAAAAAGAACACATGACAATAAAGATATAACATAGAGCAAGGATATAGGGGGCACAAAGGCCTGGGTCTTTAGGAAAAAATAATTGTTGAATGCCACGACTCTGAGTATGTTGAGAGTTTGTTAGCTAATTCATCATGCCTTTAATGATTATAAACACTTGGTCAGGGAGAAACAAATATAAATACCCCTATAGTAAAATATGGTAGGGGAAATTTTCGGGATGAATTTGTGATAAACTTTTACTTTTTTGATGATTAAGATTAATATATTAGATAGCTAGTTTTATCAACTTCTTGTGTTTTATTATGAACAATGGTGTGTGAGTTAAGTGATTATACTTAAACATGACTTATAATCTATCTTTCTTTTCTTAGTAGATGATGCTAATATAAAATGACAATATTTTGTGTAACGATGTTAATCGAACCTAGAACCTAAAGAATCAAGGTAGTCTATATTTGCATTTATATAATCCCTATTTAATTTACATAAAGAGAAGAATATTAAAAATTTAATAACACTATGCAACATAACTTATAGAAACCAATCTTTTGTTATGTGCTTTGGGTGAGCATGTAAGACCTAAATCTTGTGTTAAAGGACCAATGCACTATCTCATTGGGCTAGACTTTAGCACTGAAGCTAGAATTAGCAAAGAAACCCCAACATTAAAGGAGTATTACAATTGGATGGTTCACAAAAAAATATAGTAGGAATCACTAAAGATATGAAGTTAACACTACATGTTTTTCCTAACGTTACAATTTAGTAGGATGTAGTTGTGGTGGACTTGTCTCCCTATTTTGCCATGTGTCTTTCAAGGGACTTCACCTCAAAGATTGGAGGATACTTATCAAATAATTAGACATATTTCATATTTAAAACCAAGTATGTTAATAAGGTAAGAATACATTCTGAACCCACTACACATTTCAATTTGGAGCCATATATGTCAAGTATTGTAAACACTAATTGTATCATCTGAGATGAGGTGTTAGAAACTAGTGTAGAGGAAACTGAATCACCTTTAGATGGAATTCTAGATTTTTTCATTGATGAGTGGGCCTATATCGCACATGAATATGATCCTTATAAGCTAATTTAAGAATGACTTGGTGTTTATTGCCTCCATGAGAAAGATGCACCAATTCTAGCCTTGATGAAGGATGATGAGTCTAGTGATGGTCTATGGCAATTATACTTTGATGGATCAAGGAATAAGCATGGTACTAGGGATGGAATGATCAAAGAAAAGGTATTTCTCATCTATTAAGTTTCAATTTGGTTGTTCAAGTTCACTAGTTCATGGTTACAATGGGCTAGGAAGATGAAAGTCAACAACTTACAAGTCTTTGGTAATAGTGAACTTGTAGTTCACCAAGTGAGAGGTCTTAATGTATGTAGAAACCCATTTCTTAAATCTTACAAGCATATAATATGGGACTTACTTGAAGAGTTTTAAGCTTTCAACATTCAGGCAATACTAAGAGATGAGAATAAACATGCAGATAGGTTGGCTACCATTGGGACACAATTTAGTATCCTAGCTGGTGTAAGAAATGAAAAAATATAGTCACACATTAAGGTGGTTGTAAACTCATATGTTCCAAATAATTATGATAATTGGTGAAGTGTTTGAAGATGATATTCGAATTTTTAGGTTCTTAAAAGAAAAGGCTGAGTTTTCCTCAAGAAATCAGTCAAAGTACTTGCAGCAGTGTATTGATCATATTATGTAATTGAAAAAAAATAATTTATCCAAAGGATTGGTCGCACTTGAGAACATATTCAGTGGTGATGATGAGTTGAGGAAGGACAAGTCAAATTTGTCATCAAAGGAGGAACACTATGCCAATGTGGAAGTTGCATGTGGTAAGAGCTTAAAGTTAGGTAAGGTATGCACTTATTTAGAGAGGGAATCTTTCATTGAGTTATGTCAAAGTTTTGCTAATGTATTTGCATGGAAATATAATGATCTCAAGGGATTTCACCCAAGTCTAGATCAACACACCATTGAGCTAGAAGATGAAACCAAGTGAGTAAGACAAAAACAAAATGCCTGTTAATCCTAATCTTGAGACTTTGATGAGAGTTGAGCTTCATAAGCTCATTGAGTCAATTATTATATTTCCAATCAAGCACTCAACTTGGGTGGCAAACCATGCTCTAATATGGAAAAATAATGGTGAAATTAGACTATGTGTTATCTTTCATGACTTGAATAAATCTTCCCTTAAAGAACACTATCCACTGCCATCTATGGAACAAAATTTATAGTTGGTTACATGTTCAAAAAGGTTCTCCTTGTTGGATGGCTATAGTGATTACAATCAGATTTTGGTCAAGAAGGAAGACCAATTCAAGATAACCCTTACCATAAAGTGGGGGACATTTGCACATATAAAGATGCCCTTTGGTTTATCCAATGTTGGAGTAACTTTTCAAAGAGCCATGGATATGGCAATCTAGGGCCTTCTTAACAAGTTTGTGATGGTCTATTTGGATGATATAATAGTGTTTTCAAAGGATGCAAGTGAGCACCTGGTTCACCTTGAGTAAGTGTTTGAAAGGTGTAGACAATTTGGGGTATCCCTAAATTCCAAAAAGTGTGTTTTCTTAGTTCATGAAAGTAGGCTTCTTGGACATATAGTTTAAAATCATGGTTTAATCATAGATCCTAAAAGGATAACTTCAATTCTTGCACTTTCCTTTCCCAAGCACAAAAGAGCTTTACAAAATTTCTTTAGGGAGATCAATTTTATCAAAAGGTACATCTCAGATTTGCCACTTTAGTTAAGCCACTTATAGCCATGCTAAAGAAGAATTAGAGTTTCAGCTGGTCCAAGGAAGGAGTAAATATTTTTGAGGGAATTCAGAAAGCCATGGCTAGTGCTCCTACGCTCATCAACCTAGATTTAACAAAGGACTTCATTCTATACACCTATGTTAATATTGACACCATTTAAGGCATTCTTATGGAATATAATCATGAGGCTTTGGAGTATCCAATAGTCTTCTTCAGTCAAGGCTTGGAGGAGCATGAAACAAGGTACTCTTTTGCTTAAAAACATGTACTTTCTATTATAACATCTCTCAATAAGTTTAGATACTTATTTTCTAATAATAAGATACACCTAATGGTTGCCCATCTAGGTATTAAGGAGTTTTTCTTGAACAAAGACATAAATGAGAAAATATTTGGTTGGATAACAAAGGTAATGGATTATGATGTGGAGATCAAGGTCACAAAGCCGATTAGAGGCAAAGAACTTTGTAATCATCTATTCCAAGACTTAAAAGAAGCCAATGAGGTGATTATGGTATCAACTGATGAAGAAATTGTAACTAGTCATACCTCACCTTCTAGCTAGTATCATGTTTTGGTAAGATATCTCCAAGATGGTCTCTATCCCTCTCATTTAACTCCTTAAAAAAGAAGATATTTTAGATTACAATCCATTCCTTTCCTTCTTGTTGATGGTTTTTTGTTCAATAATGATATCAATGGTATGTTGTTAAGATGCATTGAACCACATCAAACGGAAAGGTTACTTGAGGAGTTCTATGGTGGACATGGTGGAGGGAACTACTAAGCAAGGACTAAAGCCCACAAGGTTATGAGAGGTGGGTATTATTGGCCAAGATTATTTTATGATTGTCATGCATGGGTTAGGAAATGTAGACAATGTGTTATGTTTGTAGGAAAGGTGAAACTTGCAGCCTTACCTCTCCAACCAATTATAGTGGATTAGCCCTTTGTCCAATGGGGATTAGAATTTATTGATATCATAAACCACCCTTTAAAATTAAGTCATGCATGTATACTAACTGCCATATATTACTTCACTAGATGGATAAAAGTAGTGGCATTGAAGGAAGAAAACAAGACCAATGTTCTAGATTTCTATGAAGGTTTGCATACTAGGTTTGAAGTCCCTTCAACTATTATTTTTGATAATGTTATGGCCTTTGTGGGGAATAGGATCAGTCTATGGGTTGTTCAATATGGGATTTATCTTAGCACTTCATCAAACTACAATCCCCAAGGAAATGGTATTGCTTAGTCCACCAATAAGAACCTATTGAATATCATAATAAAAAGAATTGAAGATAATCAAAGATCATGGCATCTCAAATTAAAGTCATTTTTATGGGTTGATAGGATCACCTACAAGAAGTTAATAGCCAACTCTCCCTATAAGCTAGTATACAGTAAAGAAGAAAGAATGTGAATTTTCTTGAATTTCCGACCCTAGAACCAATGCATCAACTTGATTTGTTAGAGAATGAACCTATGGAGATCAGATATGTTGAGCTTATGGAGTTGGAAAAATCAAGACATTAGTCCATGCTAGCCATGGAAATCTGTCAAGAAAAATTAAAGAGAGCCTTGACAAAGGATCTTCTTCATGAAGTTTCAAAGAAGGAGATTTGGTCCTCAAGTGGGATGAGGACAAAGCCAAGCCAGGAAGGCATACAAAGTTAGACTCTCTTTAGAGTGGTCCATATACAATCTCCAACTGAAAATCCCACAATGCCTTCCAAATTTCAACGATGGATGCTAAAGAGCTTCCTATCCCAGTTAACGTGATACATCTAAAACATTACTACTAAAAGTTGGGTTCCCTATACATAATTGGTTTGTTTGCTTTTGTTTTTCTTAGTTAGCTTACCTATTTTCTATGTTTCCTTCCCTATTTTGGTGGAATCTATTGTCTTTACAAGTTAGAGGATTGTTTATAGCCATGAATCAAATTTGTCATTATTCATGAGTCCAAAAGTCATGTAAAAAGTCTAGTTATTGAGATAGCAGGCATGCTTCCCAGCTGAGTCACCAGAATATAGATAATTTTACCCCACAAGTCAAATTATCACCCTATAATTTAAAACTTAGCAAATCATGTCAGCTTTCCTTGTGATTCAGGTTAGTCTTAAGTTTCTTAATACGATGTTCTTCTTTCCATGATTATTTCCTAAAAATTTGGTGTCTTGATGGAGTTTTGATCTACAGATATAAGTCTTCAAAGTTAAACAAGAAAAATAAGACATGCATAGAGATGTCAGGTTAAAGCCACACAAAATAATCATTTGAGTTTAAAATCCTCAAAAGATCTTGAGCTTAAACATAGAGCTACCAAGTGATAGATTTGCATTCAATCAAGTCAAAAGATCAATGACACATCGGCAACAGCTCAATCTAGCGAGTCCAGGTAGATCCAATGACACACATTCAATCATGCAATGAAGATCTAACTATGTTAATGAGGGTTAAAGAGTCATATGATCTTAACATTAAACACAATGGTGCCAAGTTTCATGATCATGGTGAATAGGGTGATCAACAATACATGTTTGATCTTACTAATAAAGATCAATGGCATGCATTGAGTTATGCAAATAAGATCAATGGTGCATAGGTCAAAGAGCTCAAATCAAATGCAAAGCCACCATGTGGCATAAGTTAGAAGCAGATACAGCTGATAGCAAGATCCTGAGAAGGGAGATGTAGCTAAAAATGGCACAATTCTGTAAACCTAGATCAAGATCAATGGCCAATATCAAAAGTCAAAGCCTTGAGACTTTAAATGGAGATCAAATATAGTCAAGGTTGAATCAGAGTAAATATTTCAAAGAGATCTCATGAAGGTAGACACATAAGCTTCGATGGGTTCATCGCCAAAACAAATATCATGATTATGACCCTTCTCTCCATTCTTACATGTCATAAATGAACTAGTAAGGAGAAATTAACATTGGAATAAGATCATAACAGATTGATCTAGCTGTTATAACTACATCAACACTAGAATTTAGCTTGAAAATAATTTGATCCCACCATTGTAACTGTAAGGAGTATCAATATAGGTAAGAAATAGATTGAAAGGGACTGATATAATTGTTGTAGCCACCTTTTATAAGTAATCTTAGGCACTATGATCCTTCCAAAATTAATCTTAAGCATTATGATCTTTCTAACTGAATCAACACCAGATTATTAGAAATCTTGGTCATTATGCTCCCTTCTCCATCCTTATACGCATGATCCCCATCTCTCTCATCCCATTCTACTATAAATACAGGCTTCTAAGCCTTGAAAATGATCCCTCACTTTGGCTTGCCCAGGCTATGCTAAGATTTGTACTGTAACACCTATATGATGCAATAAAAGACTAAATTATTCCATTTTGTAAGTTGGATTAAAGTGTGTCTCATGAATTCATTTATCTGGTTAAGTGAATATATGTTTTCCTTGCTTCTGTTTATTTTTCTCAACATGAAGTGTTTTTCTAGTTCTCATAGGTCATTCTAAGTGCAATACATAGTTTGTCGATTAGTTTGGAAGTGGACAACTGCCCTCCCATGCTAGGTTGATAGCTAGTCCTTGCCTTTTTGTGAAATACTTATGTGAAGGATGAATAAAGAGTGAGTGAAGTGATATTTTGTAGTCTTGAATGTGTCTTATAGTGTGTCTTGTGCAAGTATAAGGATCAAAACATTAGGTGCATCACCTCCTTTTTAAATGCTTTTATGGATTATTGTTAATATCTCTCCCCTTTTCCTAGCAAGAAGCTAGTTTAGGTTTAGTATAGGTAATAGACCTAAAAGGAAGTTGGCCTTCTCTAAATGTTTAACCCAAGATTAGGTGACCCATAGCCTACGGTCATTCCCATGTTGGACTAGGTTTGAGCAAGAAGACCTGAACAATCCCCTTCTCTACTAGGGTACAACCTAGGAAGCCAATAATAGCCACATATGTGAGAAATCAATGGCTATGTATCTATTCCATGTTTTTTACCAATCCAAGCTGAGCAACAGACCATAGGCTTCTAGAATATCAACCACTTGTATGTTAATAACTTGTTGTACATGTGGTTTAGAGTCCAATTATATGTTCATGTTTAGTAATTATTAGACACAAGGTACTACAAATTTGTCTAGTTGTAGGATAACCCTTTTTAATTTTTATTGGGTTACCTTTTGCATACAGTTATGAGCATCACAATGGCTAAAGCTCTTGAGTCAACCAGACAATTGTGAATATTCTGACTGTCAATAAGAAGGGTGGAACCTCAATTTTGTCCTTATAGATCATCACATTTACTTGAGTTATCTTAGATTTGTCTACAAAAGATTTATTGGTCAGAGTTTTTAGCAGTAGTTCCCTTTGCTCGATGATATGAGCTAACTTATATAGGGTGATATTGGATTTAATCTTCTTCATGTCTTCCTTGATATTTTACCCTCCTTTGTTTATTAACTCTATGGGCTACACCTAATCTCTTTCCTTTGGGAAAGGTGAATTATCACTGCTCTTCATATCAAGAGGAGTGATAGCACTATTATTCAGAGGTGTAGAGGTAATAAAAGGCTAATTATTCCTTAGATTATAATTGATTCTCTAAAACTACTAGAAAGCATGGATTTCATCTTTAGCATCCTCTAGTTTATTATCTCCTTCTACTATATATGGAAAATCATATATATCAAAGACCATATAAGTGTTGAAGTGGTTTGAAGCCTCAAGGGGAGTTGGCTCGAGTGGATTTGCCAGTATTTATTATCTATCCATTTCCCTTTGAAATATCTCAAAGGCTTAATATAAATCTCCACAATATAATTCTTTATACTTGGTTTTACTATGAATCTTGTACCAGTTAGTTAACACAAATTTCATGATGTCCATCTCTGGCATCCTATTAGGTAACTACTTAGCACTATTCCTAGGCTTGTTAAAAGGCCGATTGTATCTCTAATGTCTAAATCTCTAGTTATATTTCTATACACCAACATTTTGCATATGTTTTTGTATAGTTAAGAACTCATTATTTTACTTATGTACCAATATGCAGATGGAAACTATCTCAACTTTATTAGGATTAGCAATAGTGCCTTGAGTAGTAGAAATATTGACAAGGACTATAGCTTGGCATTTATGGGGATCAACTATTTGGACAGGGTTATTCAAGAAACATAGACTCTGATTAGGTACAGCATGAGACAATGGAAACTACATATGGGCCTAAGTTTGATTGTGAGCCACAGCATTTTGACTAGCACTTAGGATTGGATTTAATATTATTCTGACTAGCACTTACGATTTGATTTAACATTGGATACGTATGATAAACATTTGGCCCTTCTAAGCATTATGACTGAGGGTTCATCTATTTTTCAACCTCTATATCTTCAATATATGCATAGATCAAGTTTAAGACATTGACTTCCCTACATATAAACACTATAGTTTTAGGATCTAAGGAATTTTTGTACATCTCCAGAGCTAATGCAACATCTAGATTATACGTAGTGTCTATCTGACTATACATTTTTTAGAATCTAGGATTAAATGCTTTTATGGGTTCATTAGGTTCCCATTTCATGCTAGAAAATAGTTTGTAGACAACACTAGGGTGAGTGACTTGGCCAAACTATCCTAAAAAGGTGGTATAGCAACTAGTCTAAGATATGATATAACCCTCAATAATATTAAATAACCAGTCATAGGTGACATCTTGAAGTGTAAATGGTAAGAGATGACATGTTACATCCTCATGAATTATATTTAGTATCCCCAGATCAATTCTATAGTACTTCACATCTTCCTCGATGGTTTTTCCCCCTCAAGAAGGTATTTCTTAGGATTTTTGGGTAGGTCATGGAATCCTCTTTAGATATTAAAGGCAAAACCTATCAACCAAGGGTGGGCCATTAGGCACAAAAGTGGTCATCTATTTGGAGAATGTGATTGATCATAGGATCTCCTCAGAACACCTCTATTTGACCTAAATTTTCTATGGGATTATAGGGGTAGATGCAGTAGATTATTTATATAGGTGAACATGGTTAGCCTTTGGGATATATCTAGTGTAGCTTAAGAGCTATTTAAGTCTAAATAGAAAAAGAGGCCCTCCTTATAATGCAAAATTATGTTTGTTTTAATTTTTACACATACATAAAATAGATGTTTTGGGATCTCTATCAAGTATAAATTCATTTTAAAGCATGAGTTACAGGTATTGGGTCTTTTATTTACTAGTGGTGGAATAATAATGAGCAATGCAAGTGTTCACCTGGTCGGTTCGGGTATGGATATGGATCCTAGCTCTACTTGAATGAAATAGAGTGACAATGTATTTACTCTAAAGTGGATAGGACTCAAAAAAACTATAAAATAAAGGGTAAGGTAGGGAAAATAAGGGGATCTACAGACAAAGAGCATGAATCTTTTCAACTAGCTTCAGGATAAGGACAAACACCAAGAAATTAATGCTTGTAGACTACTACTTTAACATGTAGAACTGACATAGTGAAGAGGTCTGAGGGGTATGATGTAGTTGACTCCAAGTCATTAACTAAGAGTTACTTGTTATCAAGACTAATGTAACATATATTCACTCCAAGATTATAGTTAATGCCAGAGAGCACCTTCGACTAGCTATGGCTCTACCTAGGAAGTTGCACCAAATGTCATCTTTACAAAAATTCCAAAGAGTAATTTAGCTAGCTTCTTACTAAGAAACAAGATTAATCAACATAAATTAGGATTTCATATTCTAATTGATAAAGCCTTATTAATTGATTATGAGATATTTGAAATTGTTATTGCATATATCATAAAAGACTAAGTTACTAGTTAGATCAAAATTATAAACATTATAACATAGACATGAAAGAGAGAGAATGAATTATGTAACTTAACTTGCAAATCAACCCAAAGGATTTCTTATCTATATTGATATATCAAAAAAAATCCTCCCTTTGTAATGTGGGAGACACACATATAAATAGGCTTGGGATGGAGGCACCTCATCACTCAAGATCATTTTTAAACTTTACATTTGTTTTACAAAATATCTCCCAAAGGAGTATAAAGAGGATACTTGGCAAAATATGCCACCAACAAACAAAACTTGTTATAACAAAACTTTGATACCACTAACTAAGATCATTCTTCCTATGATGAAGTAGTTATAGTGGCAGACACATGGACTATGACAATAGTTGTTTTTAAAGATGTCATAATCACAGGACTAATTGATAAAGATGCTTACAGGAGTGACATGACTTGAGAGGCCTACTTACTCACTTGTATTTTTGAGTAGAGAGCACATTTTCCTAAAAATTAGTCTCTATCATCTTGAAGTCCAACAAGGGACTCTTGAAGAGCTAGGGAAGCTTGTCCATTAATTTTTTGTGTTCTTTTAATGTATCCCCGATCTATACATCAAGAGTCTTAGTGCTTAGGACCCTGTATCTAGAAAAATTTACCAATTATTATAGGTCATCATGGGTCTTATATATTGTGCCCGCAACCACTGCTATAAAAGTATTTGTAGCCATTTGGAGGAGGTCTTTAAAGATGGTCTTAAATACTAGTTCTCCACTCTGGTTAATCACAGCATCGACTCTCATTTCCCTTAGAATGGTGGTGGCTTGCCCCTCGTAACTAGTGATTTGTCACACTAAATTCTACATCTCCTAATGCCACTCAATCAAGTTATCCCTCTTAGCAACTACATAGTTTTGGGCCCATATTGCCTCTAGAGTAGTTATCAAATTTAGGTGACATTAAGCCTTATCCATAGTTGTTCAACCCATAAAATAAAGCTTAGCCTCCATCTTCTTCATGTCCTCTGCTAGGGAGAATACATTCCCCCATTTGGGTTGAGATTCCTTCCTTGCATCTCTTACTAATTAGAGGACATCATATAGTTTCTGGGCTACTCCCTACACACTACCAATGAGGTCCCTTAGAGGTTAAATGGTGATCCTTTCCTATAAGGCCTCTATGTATTTGTCATATCCCTTAAACATATCCTTTATTACTCCCCTCATAGAGTCTATGAAAGTACAGTGGTCTTTCTTATGTTCGCCCAAGTCAAAGGGGAGAGTTATTAATTTTTTAGTCAATTAGAACACATCTTCTCTTTATTCCAACTCCACTTGGTGTCCTTCAACCATTATAGCTTTCTTATTTATTTTTCTCAGTCTTAGTTTCTTTGTCAAAGTGAAACTTGAATATAGTTTGTTCCATAATAACCAAGTACTATCTACCTACCTCTGCTTATTACATATTTTAGATCCATTCAAGTATATTCAAGATAATTGTTTGCTATGATGATTTGATCTACCCTAAAAGAGTAGCAAAGGAGGACTACGTAGGGGGAATCATGGGCTTAGGAGAGGACATTCCTAGTTGGGGGAAAGGAGGAATGGACCTTATCCATCTGATGACCTTATTGAGAGTCACTGCCTTGACTATTAATTTTCCCTTCTCTAACTCCTTTGCCAATGTAATGGTGGTGGACTCTAATTGGGTTGCCTGGACAATTAGAATTTCTAATTGGTTAAAGGGCTGGGAAATAGTGACTAGGGAAGAAAAGATGGTGGATGAGACTAGATTCTCAAAGTGATCATGTTTATTGAATCTAGAGCACTGAGGGTTGGAGGTGGTAAAAAATGAGTAGATATGATGGGTATTGAACAAGTTTTGCAAATAATCATTTATAAATGCATGGGTAGCCCAAATAGGTACTTTTGAAGTTAGGGATGGGGGTGCCATAGTCTAAATTATGGGGGTTGGGGTTAGTATTTGAAAAAATGGTCTTGTAGTTAGTTGGGCCTTATTTTTTTAGGCCAAAGAATCTAAAATATACACCATTATTGTGTTTAGAGGGATTAGGGTTAGAGATATACTTATTGATTTTAATTATGTTGAAGCTAGAGGTTTTGAATATGCTTCATCTCCATTATCTCGACCTTGGTCCTAAAGTAATTCAATGGAGCCTAAATTGGTCTTTAGAATCATAGTATTCCCAGACTGAGCTTCTTCTAGCAACCATTTATCCTCTAGGTCACTCTCTGTAGTTTCACTAGTGGTTTTAGACAAGGAGGTTTCCATATTGTCTTCTCATTCTTCTTTAATAAACCATTATACCTTTAGGATCCTTTCTTTATCATCTTTGTTGTCATCTAAGATTTTTGGGGGTTCTACTTCCTAGAGTTTTTTCTTCTATCATTTCCTTCTCCTGGTTTTTCCTCAAAGGCCCCCTCTATTGGAGTACACTAAGGGGGAAAAGAAGATGCCTTTACATTTCTTTGGTATATAATAGGTAGACCAATGGGAGTGGTATTTGTTATTAGAGGGGAATAAGAAGAAATTAAAACCACAAGGGTAGTGGATGGTGATGAGGCAATGGCAGCAGTAGTTGATGGAGGTGGAACTAGGGAAGTAGGTAAACTCAAAATTGTAGGGATAAAAGATGAGAGGCTTACCTATTGGGCCACTATGAGTGGAGGGAAAGACAACATAGATAATATGCCATTAGGCTGAGCTATGCTCACAGTGCTTGATGTAGTGGTAGTTGGGTGAGTAGGAGCAGACACTATGGTGGTTGTTGTGATGGTGACCCCAGGGATTGGATGTTGAGGAGGACCTTGAGTGATTATTTGTTCACTCCCCATAGAATCATGCCTTGATGGTCCAACTTGCTCTTGTCCTTGGATTCCAACTTGTGAGAGAGGTCTAAGAGGAGGCTTTGAGTTCTAATGCTCCTTCTCAAATCTTTGAGCATCTTCCTTGGTGGTGTTTGGATTATACTAAATATGCCTAACCACCACCATGGACATACTTGCCTTGTTCATCATGTCTTAAACTTCCATATCATTTAGGGAATCTAGGAATAAGTCATCATGTGGATATCACACATGACCATAATTAATTTTCACTCTGGCTCTGAGTATGTCCAGGTTGTTCCTAACCCTTTTTCTTGGATCCCATTACTTATACAACACCCATTTGAAATCATTAGATGTTCTAGTCCTGCCTACTAGGTGGAAATGTCCCCATTTAGTGTAGTGAATTTGGCCAATGTTTATAGGCATTAGATAGATGGATCCTTATTTGGCACTATTTAGATTGACATCTATTGAATCTTCTAACTGAGCTACAATTTATTGTTCGACCACTTTATCTAATACCAACCAAAGAAGATACATGGGAAGGGCCCTAATTCCCTCTACTCTAATGATTATGCAATCTGGGTAGAGCCAATCATTATTAATCCTTCCAAGGGTTTGTTTGATATGATCATATAATCTAGGCATATCCTTGCCATGAATGGCCTAATACACCATTAGATAGAAAGTATCTATCAACTTGGTCATGTTTTTCATGAATTTATGGATATGGATGAGATAATGCTCATCACAAATTTTATTCTTTATATATTTAGGGGAAGATTCCTAGGGTTCTTTGAAAGATGAGTAGATTGTCCCAATTATAACATCCACTAGGTAGGACATCATATAGAATTTTCCATTCTGTAATGATATGATTTACAATAAGACATGGGAAGCACACTTGTAACATGTGAAATTAGTGTTGATATTTTTGGAGCAACATGAGCTTTATGTGAAGCCATCTAAATGTGCTTTTGGAGTATAAGAGGTAGATTACCTAGGTCACATTATCTCCCATGAAGGAATTAAAGTTAATCCTCATAATATTAAAGCTATGGTGGAATGGCCAATGCCTAAAACTCTTTAAAACCTTTGAGGGTTCCTAGGACTAACAAGTTACAATCAAACATTTGTGAAATGTTATGGAAGCGTAGCAACTCCATTCACTACATTGCTAAAGAAGGATGCCTTCCACTAGAATGATGCATCCACTAAAATGTTTGAGTAATTGAAATCATTTATGTACACCAATCCAGTTTTAGCTACTCCAAACTTCTCCAAAACACTCATTATTGAATGTGATTCTTTCAAATCAAAGTTGGGAGCAATACTAATGTAGGAAGGAAGACCACTTACATTTGAGAGTCATTAATTCAAAGGTAAGAATTTATAAAAACCTATCTATGAAAAATAAATGATGGTTATTCTTCATGCAGTCAAACAATAGAGGCCTTGTCTGATGGGAAGATGCTTTACGGTGAAAATGGATCATGATAGTCTCAAATACTTTTTGGAGAAAATACTATCATCTGAGGAACCAAAAAACTACATAAAATAATGTTGGGTTCTAATTTTGAAATCATATACAATAAATGTAAAAATAATTTAGTAGCAAATGCACTATCTAGATGGGATACACCTATAGAATCATTACTTTGTGCAATGTCCATGTTGCAGGCAAATTGCGTGGATGAAGCCAAGTTAGAGTGGGATCAAGACAAGGATACATAGGTTTTGATTCAAAATATCTAAGAAGGTTATACAACCTCTAAAAAAATTTAATGGAAATGTAATGCCCTATGATATAAAGATAGGTTATATTCATGTAAAGATTCAGAGCTAAAGCATAAAATTCTTGCACAGTTGCATGCATCTCCAATTGGGGGACACTTTGGGTTCTTGAAAATTTATCATAGAATCAAGAGAGAAGTATTTTGGGAAGTACTCAATTGAGATATACAAATTTTTGTATCATAATGCTTGATATGCCAATAGAACAAAGGTGAGATAGTTAAGACCTCGGGTATGTCACAACCTTTAGCAATCCTAGTCAAAGATGGGAGGAGGTTTCCATGGGTTTCATCATAGGGTTGCCTTATTATGAAGGTAAGAATGTTATATTTGTAATTATGGATAGGCTTAAAAAATATGGCCATGTTTATGCCATTTCACACCCATTTACAATAAGTATAGTATTGGCTTTTTTTTGGAGGCATTTCTAAAATTACATAGAACCCCAAAAATAATTGTAAGTGATCATGATCCTAATTTCACTAGTAATTTTTGGACTGAACTATTTTCCTATTTAGGTACTCAACAAGTTGATATCTCATCTTACCACCCACATTCTAATGGAAAATTAAAAGTGATAAACAAATGTCTAGAGGGGTCTCTATTGTTTTGTATCAGATAAGCAGGAACATTAGGTTAAATGTCTACCACTTGCAGAATAGTTATATAACACATCTTTCCATACCTCTTCTAAAATGTCCACTTTTATAGCACTATATGGTTATCAAGAGGTCCTCCTTCCATCACTTCTTCCCTAAGTGTGAAAACCAAGGTTCAATATGTGGAGGAGCACATTTAGCATCAACAAGAGGTTTTGTCTAGTTTGCGAGAGAATTTGGCCTTGGCACAAAATAAGATGAAACAACAAGCATATCAACACCATAGTAAGTGGCATTTTAAAATGGGTGACTAGGTCTTTGTACATTTATAGCCTTACAAGTAGATGTCCTTGAAGTAATTAAAAAAAAAAATCAATTGCTCCTAAATATTATGGTCCTTATCAAGTTCTATAAAAAATCAAAAGTATGGCTTACAAGTTGGAGTTACCTCATTCATCTTGCATACACCCAGTATTTCATATTTCCTGATTAAAGAAGGTCATTGGATAGAAATTTGTTGCCCAAATAGAGCTACCAAAACTAGATGAAGAAGGATGAGTCATTTTGGAACCAAAGAAGATCCTACAAACACATATTAAGAGGTTGAGAACTACAGAGATTAAGGAATGTCTGATCAAGTGGAATAACTTGAGCAATGAGGATGTAACTTAGGAGGGTGAATATTTTCTATAACAACATCTAGAGTTGTTCCATGTTGAGGACAACATTGGTTTGAAGGGGAAGGTCATGTTACACACCTAACTTATTGCATGTATTGGGATAGGAATAGCCAACTTGTGGCTTACTTATCCCACTTTGATGTTATATCATAGTTATCTATGCATTCATTTGGTTAGTAGGTCTACCTATGAAGTAACCATGGCCTAGGTAGACTATATATAGAAGCAATATGTAGTTGTTTATCATCATATTGTGAATTCTACACTTGTTAAAGCTTACAGAGGTTTCCCCCTAGAAGTGGCTTGTCTTTTATTCATATATTCTACTATATTTTAGTCATATTGTGATATATTATTGTTTTTCTACTCTATTATTGAAGTAATTTCATTACATTAATTTCATCCACATCCCACAATTTCATTCCATCATCACCATCCACTACCCCTTTCATTTTAATTATTGTTACTTCCCCTCCATTAACAACAGTTACCACTCCCATTGAGCCACCTCTTGTCCACCAAAGAAATGTGAAGGCATATTTTGTTTCCCTTTAGGGTACTCTAATATAGGGGGGCTTTGAGGAAATACCAGGAGAAAGAAAAGATAAAAGAAGAGGCTCTAGGGAAGTATAACCCATAGAAAGCTTAGATAATGACAAATATGATAAAGAAAGGCTCCTAGAGGGATAATCATTCACTAAAGAGGAATAGGAAGGCAAGACATAAACCTCCTTGTCTGAAACCATCAATAAAACTATATAGAGTGACCTGAAAGATAAATGATTACTAGAGGAAGCTTAGTCCAGGGACACTATGATTATAAATACCAATTAAAGATCCATTAAATTAACTATGGACCAAGGTGGATATAATGGAGATGAATTAGAGTTAAAACCTTTAGGTTCAACATAAGGATAATTAGTAAGTATATCTATAGCCCCAGTCTCTCCTAACACAATAATGGTGTCTAATTTAGATTCTTTGTCCTGAATAAATAAGGCCCATCCAACTATAGGACCAATTTTTCAAATACTAACCCTAACCCCCACAATTCAGGCTATGACACCCCCCAACCAAAATTCAAAAATACTTATTGGGACTACCCATGCATCCATAATTGATTATTTATAAAACTTTCTCAATACCCCTCATATCTACTCATTCTTTACCACATCCATCCCTTAGTCCTCTAGATTCAATAAACATGAGCACATTTAAAATATAGTCTACTCTACCATCTTTACTTACCCAGTCACTCCTTCCCATCCCTCCACCCAATTGGAAATTTCAATTAGCCAGGTAACCCAAGTAGAGTCCACCACCATTACATCGACAAAGGAGTCAGAGAAGGGAAAACTAATAGTTGAGGCAGTGACTCCTCATAAGGTCACTAGATGGAAAAGGGTCATTCCTCCTTTCCCTTAGCTAGGAATGTTCTCTCCTAATATCATGATTCCCTTTTGGTAGGCCCCTTCTCTTACTTATGTAGGCCAAACATAACCTTCACAACAACCAATTATCTTGAATAAACCTAAATAGATCTAAAATATGCAACAAATAAAGGCAGGCAAGTAGGACTTGGTTATTATGGAGTAGCCTATAGTCAAGTTTCATTTTGACAAATAAATTAAGACTATGATAAAAATAAATAGGAAAAATATAATGGACAAAGGACACTAAGTGGAGTTGGAACAAAGAGAAGATGTGTTCCAACTAACTCAAAAATGAAGAACTCTCCCCTCTAACTTGGGAGGACATAGGAAAGACCCCTATACTTTAGTAGACTTTATGGGGGAGTACTAAAGGAGATGTTCCAAGGATATGATTAATACATGGAGGCCTTAAAGAAAAGGAGCACCATTCAACCTCTAAGGGAACTCATTGGTAGTGTGCAGGGAGTATCCCATAAGCTATATGATGTCTTCTAATTAGTAAGAAACACAAAGAAGGAATCTCAGCACAAATGGGGGGATGTCTTCTCCCAAACAAAGGACATAAAGAAGATGGAGGATAAGCTTAATTTTCTGTGTTGAGAAACAAGGGATAAGGCCTACAGTCATCTAAATTTGATAACTTTTCCAGAGGTGGCGTGGACCCAAAACTAACTAGTTGCTAAGAGTGATAGCTTGATTGAGTGGCATCAAGAGATACAAAATTTAGTGCAGCAACTCATTAGTTATGTGGGGTAAGCCATCACCATTCTAAGGGACATGAGAGTCAATAGTGTGATTAACTAGAGTGGAGAACTGGTATTTAAGACCTCCTTTAGATGGCTATAATTACTTTTAGAGTAGAGGTCAAGGGCATAATATATAAGGCCCATGATGACCTACAATAATTGATAGATTTTTCTAGAATCAGGGTATTAAGCATAGATACTCTTTAGGTGGAGATCAAGGTTGCATTAAAAGGACACAAAAAAATAATGGACAAGCTTCCTTAGCTCTTTAAGAGGCCACTGTTAGATTTCAAGATGATAGATAATGATTTTTAGGTAGGCCATGCTCTCTACTCATAAATACAAGTGAGTAAGCAGGTCTCTCAGGCCACATCACTCCTGCCAACATCTCCATTGGTCGAGCCCACTATTATAACAAATTCAATGGCAACCATTGTTGAAGTACACATGTCCACCACTGTAATTACTTCATCATAGGAAGAATGATGTTAGTTAGTGGTATCAAAGTTTTGTTGTAACAAGTTTTGTTTATTGGTGGCATCTTTTGACAAGTGTCCTTTATGCACTCCTTCGGGAGATATTTTATGAAACATATGTAAACTTTGAGAATGGCCTTGAGTGATGAGGTGCCCCCATTCCAAGGCTATTTTTATGTGTGTCTCTTACATTCCAAAGGGAGTATACATTTTGATATATCAATATAGATTAGAAATCCTTCGGGTTTTTTTACAAGTCTATGTTACATAATTCATTATCTCTCTTTCATGTTTGTGTTATAGTGTTTAATATTTCAATCTAACCAATAATATAGTCTTTCCTAATACATGTAATAATAGTTTCAAATAGCTCATAATCAATAAATAAGGCTTTATCAATTGGAATGTACATTTGTAATTTAGGTTGATGAATCTTGTTTCCTAGTAATAAGTTGCCTAAGTTACTCTTTGGAAGTTGTTTAAAGATGTCATTTGGTGCAACTTCCTAGGCAAAGCCGTAGATAGTCGAAGGTGCTCTTTAGAATTAACTATAATCTTAGAGTTAAAATATGTTACAATAATCTTGATAATAAGTAACCCTTAATTAATGACTTAGAGGCAACTATATCATACCCCTCAGACCCCTTCACTATGTTTATCAGTTATGGGTGTTAAAGTAGTAGTCTATAGGCATTAGTTTCTTGAAATTTATCCTTGTCCTAAAGCTGGTTGAAAATAATTCATGCTCTTTATTTGTATATCCCCTTATTTTCCCTACCTTACCCTTTATTTTCTTTTTGCGTTGAGTCATATCTACTTTAGATTAAATCTGTCGTCAACCTATTTCAATCAAATAGAGTAATGTTCCATATCCATACCCGAATCGACTAGGTTAACACTTGCATTACTCACTGTTATTCCACCACTGGTGAATGCAAGACCCAATACTTGCAACTCATGCCCCAAAATTAACCTAGCCTTTATAGAGATCCAAAAACATTAGAAGCTACCTCGTATCTATTTTCTATGTGTGTAAAACTCAACCACCTAACACTTGATTATAAATTTCATGTAAATTTTGTCAAATTACTAGTTTTAATGATCAACAAAAATGTTTTCTACCATCAAAAAACCTTGTTACTTGAATACAAATCCACTTATACTTAGTAGGCCATTGTAGGATCTCTAACATAAATTTCCTAAAATAAATTCAAGGAAAGAACATGGACATTCAATACAACTTTGTGTATGAGAAATAAAGTAAACATAAACTAAAAAACATCAAACTTAACTACAATAATATTTCTAGGACTTGGTTAAACTCATTTTAATTGAGAATTAAATTCATGTCAAATTCATGAAAATTCAAATCTCTCTTCATATATCACTACATCCTTTATGTAATAATACAAGAAAAATATTTTACATCTCTTCTCATAAATAATCGTACATAACTCTCATACCAATAGAGTAGTACGATCTTTTATTTAAATATTATTATCTTTATGTATATTTCAATCTACATTAATTAAACATTGATGTAGATAAAATTTATTCATTTAAATACAATTCTAGAGTTATTTCTATGTTATATTTTTTCTCATTCATCGCTCTTCCTATTACACATCTAGGTTCTAATGATTTAATGAATGTTAAATGCATTGCAGTTAGATTTCTTAACCAAACATGACATACCTAAAAATATCACTTACAATGGCTAATAGGGTGACATGCATAAAAAATGTTCACAAGGGAATCATAAAATGCCACAAACATTGATGATATGCTAAGATCGATGAAGGCACAAACTTCACATGAGGGATATTACACATTTGTAATTCATCAATAAAAATTGAATAAGTGACAATAAGGTCATTCTTCTCTTTTTGAGTGCATAACCATTTATACCAAATAAATCACTTTGGTTTTGAATACAAATATGTGATTGCCACTTTTGGTGTCCATAGGGTCTAATGTAAATCAAAAAAAAATTCCATTTGATTGATCTAGGTGACTAGGTCCTTAGCATCAAACTTGTGCATGTCCACTTTTGGTAGTGTAGACATCCAATTCCTAACACCATTTGTGTTGAAATTGTCAATCTTACTCGAATTGCACTCAAATGCACATTTTAGATCAAAATAAATAAAATACATTAAATAGTTTGAACTTATCATTTACAAGTGCCAATTTAGGTCAAATTATCCCTAAATAGGGCAATGCATTTTATGGGCCATCTAACTTTGATCAAATTATTTCGAGTCAAAATGACAAATTTGCCATTTAGTGCTATGAGTCACTCTTTTCTTCTAATTCATTGGTACACATCATGTACTTTTGTTATTTGGTGTTGGTAACATCCTAAATGGGAATACATATCCAATGCATCTAACATCACCTTCCAGTTCCTCTCTAGTCAAATTATGACCCAGTAATATGACTTTCTGACCATTTTGATTAATTGAGGGCCAATTTTCAAATAATTGCACAAATGTCAATTAACTTTGTTTAAGTCTAATTAATCCAAATCAAGAGCTTAAGTGGATTTTCCATGAGATTTTTTGATTATTTATTTTGGAAAATTGATTTCTATTAACTGCATCATTAGGTGACATCATTTCTTGGGAAGACATCCCTAGGCCATAAATGCCACAAATATCAGGATTATGGGTCACCCATGCCTAGTTAATGCCTCCCATGCCTCTTCAATGCCCCTTCTTCCAAGGTCATGATGAAGATAATTATGGATTTAATTCCAAGTATTAAGATTATTCATGGCCAAACATCTCAATCTTGAGATAGATGGTCATGGTTGATCCTAACCAATCTCAAAAAATTATAAATAGAAAGGCCATGGACATGAATAAAAAAGCTTGAATATTACAAAGTTATAATGCTTAATTGTTTCCACAAGGTTTTGAATTTGATCATAGCTTTTGCTTGTAAGCTTCATTGATAGGCTAGTTTAGTCATTTGGAATCAAGAGCCTAGGTTTTATGGAGTGTTCTTGAGGCATTGGAGGAGCTTATCACCATTGTTGACAAAGACAAGGATGTTTGATCAACGGAGAACATGTTTTTGAGCCACACGGATATGGTGAATCCATTTGGAAAGGTATATGGTGTTGCTTTCTTTCATTTATTTCTTGCTACCTTTTGTAATTCCCAAAGGAATAGATAGGCTTAGTTAGTTATTTCTTTATGCATGTTTCATTATTTATGGACTAATACTTGACTAAGTCGCTTTGTAATCCTCTCTACATCTTGGCACGCTCGGTGGGACAAGATGCATCTCACACTTCAAGAAGATCATTTTGCAACTCTAAAATATTTATTTGTACCCTTAAAACTCTTGCAAATTGATTTTCTAACTTTATTTTTCCATTTTTGTTTGCCACGATTTTACACAATAACTGACATCAACAAGTAATACCGACATAGGTTGCATAGCTTAACCGACATCGATTAGTAAAAGTAACCATCGTCGATTGTAATAATTGATGTCAGTCACTGTATTTTTTCCAAAAACACAAACCTAAGAGCTATTTTTCCAAAGTTTATCATTTCAAACTAAAAAGAGCTACAAAGCTAAAGGACATGCTAACATTTTGGTTGCAGGACCAAGATTTATATTTGATAAAAACATGTTTAAATCACCTTTTGCATGCTTAAAAATCAATTAGGAACTTTATTTTGGTGTTTAACAAAGAATTTAGATGTTTTGGTGAATGTTTTCAAAGTTTGCAACTAAGACCAAAGGGTCAAATGAACACCACCAAATATTTCATTTGGGCTTAAAATTGAACACACTTGTCAATTCGTATTTTCAATAGTTATTTACTTAGGTTTTGTTTGGCAAAAAGAGGGATGTTGCATGTATGTTCTTCCATTTATCCCATATAGGGAACCCTTGGAATCAAAAGCACCAATCCTATTACAAATAGCCTAGTCAAAGGCTTAGAAAGAATGTCGCCTAAGCACTCCCAAAAAACTTGCCAAAGTTTGGGTGATCTTGAAAATGACCCTAAAGTTTTTATATTTTATGCTTTCTTTATTTTCATGCAAACTTGGCTTGTAAGGGGGCCATCATTACCTCCTGTGAGTTCTTTAACGAATCTTTGATGTAATGTCCCCACTTTAGCGGTTGACTTACTCAGTTTCTGGCATACTTACTATTTTTAGTAAGTTAATAGGACATAGCAGAGGCCAATTTTGATGATTGGATTTGATACTCTTTCCCAAGAGCTTTTCGGTGAGCTATCACTTGCACCATTCGGAGTCTAATTGCTAGTATATTTTTAGGCCTGAAGTGCTGTAAAAAGTAACATTTAACCCAATGGCAAGATATTAAGTGTTACTTTAAGTATTCACTTTACGGGAATGGTACCTAAGGGAGATAAGCAATATTCTAATGAATAAATTATTATACATCCTTTATCCCACATTGCTCAAGTGAGTTGAGTCACCCCTTGGAGAAAGGATAAAGGGAAGTGTTTGTGGCTTCTTGGGGCATGTTGGATAAGAAGAAAAGAATTGTTGCACTTGCAGCTTGTAGGTTACTTGGGCATTTGAGAAACTCCTTCTCATCTGTAGCACTCTAGACATCAATCTTTGGGATTGGTCTTTGGATTTTGTGCTCTCAGCCACAGTAGCAACTGCACCACTGTAGCAATCATGCCATTTTAGCAATCATGCCACTGTAGCAGCTCATCACTGTAGCAACTCTGTCATTGTAGCATTTTGTAGTAACCTAGAGAGTTCATAGATACAAGCCTCCAGAGTCCATAGATTTGGATGCAGAGTCCGTAAAAGTGCCCTACAGAGTCTATAGACATAGCCTGTAGAGTCTGTAGAAGTGTTGGACCCACCTGTAGAGTTCGTAGAAGCAGCCTGTAGAGTCCGTAGAAAGCAGCCTACAGTGTGTAGAGTCTGTAGAAAGCCACTTGCAGAGTCTGTAGAAGCAGCTATAGAGTCCATGGCTATAGAGTCTATAGAAGTGGCCTATAGAGTCTATAGAAGTAGCTGTAGAGTCCGTAGAACTACCTGCAAAGTCTGTATATTTGGCTATAGAGTCTGTAAAAGTGGCCTGCAGAGTCCGTAGAAGCTGCTTGTAGAGTCTGTAGAAGCAGTTGCAAAGTCCGTAGAACCACCTGTGGAGTCCGTAGATTTGGCTGCAGAGTCTGTAGAAGTGCCCTGCAGAGTCCGTAAAAGCCACTGCAAACTCTGTAGAACTAGCTGCAGAGTCCATAGAAATAGTTGTAGAGTCCATAGAAATCTAGCCTATAGAGTTCATAGTTCTGTTGGACAGAGAACAAAATGGATGCACCTTCGGCACTCGTTAGGATATTCACTTAAAATAATGTTCATACGATCACTGGAGTGTTTAGTGAGTTATCGCATGACCGGCATTGTACTCGTTTACTCATTTTGTAATTAATACAAATGTAGTGTGTGGTTATTTCAGTTGTGTGTATCTATGCTTGCAATTCTATATTTATGTTATATGCATTAGTCTTGTAAAACAAAAAAAACAATACAAGCAAACCATTCTAGAGTCATAAGGAGTTCCTGCTGGGTTGGTTTTGGGCATAACCGAGGTGCCCATTACAGTGGTATCAGAGCTTATTTTTCCTACCATCCTGTGAGGTTTCATGCATCCAACACATCAGTACTTCTTGAGGATAAATTGGACAAACCCAGACTTACAAATTTTTTTAAAGATTGAAGAGGAGGATGACCCTTTTTCAGCACCAACCATGGGTGACAGAGATGGGGAAAGGGGAGAACCTAGCACTAGGATGATGCTCAGTGATCTTGCCAGGGGTCAAAGGGAGCTACAGGCTACATTGTAGCAGATGGATCTAGAAATTACACAACACTGGAATAGAGTAGATCAAGGCAATAATGCTAACCAGGTAGGTGGACAGGGTGATGGAGGTAATGGAGATGCATCGATTAATAGAGGAGCCTAGACATATGCTAGAGCAAGTTCTTCTACTACAAGACCACTCATGCCACAGTTCCCTTTGAGATAGAATGACCAGAATGATGTTGGTACTACACAGTAGGAGATATAAGACCAAATACTGGAGGCATGGAGAAATACTGGGCCAAATTTTTAGGGTGAAATGTCCTTCAAGGAGTATATGGATGTTAGACTCAAGCATATGCCCATGAGAGGAAATAGGCAACAAAACTATGAGATGAGGAAGAAGTTGGGAGAGTTGTCTATTCCATACTATGATGGTACAGTGAAGACTTCAGCGCGAACATGGGTCCAAAAGTTAGACACTTATTTCTAGCTCAATCCCATGCCTAAGGAAGATGTGATTAAGTATGCTACATTACACTTGGATGGGAGTGCCCATGAGTGGTGGCACCATGGTATGGTCACACTTGGCCATAACTAGATAGATACCTATGTAGAGTTTACTGAGAGACTCATTGACATATTTGACACTAAGGACTTGGAATTGCATTTCAAGGAGCTAGCACAACTTAAACAGTGGGGTTTTGTGGAGGCCTATATCACCGAGTTCCAAAAGCTGGTAGTATTGGTGATAGATATATCTGAAAGGAGACTCATTATTCTTTTCATGGATGGGTTTTCAATCCCTTACGAGGATGGGTAAAGGGACATAACCCCTCTTCACTACAAGAGGCCATTAAAAAAATGAGAGACCTAGCATCTTCTTCCTACAGGAGTAAACTTCACTCTAAGGACTCTCATTTTAAGAAGGATAAGGAAAGAAAGACATTTTAGAAGGACCTTCAGTGGCCTAAGGGGGAAACTAAAGGGTTGGACGATGACACCCTCAACGAGCTCAGGAGGAAAAAACTATGTTTTCATTGTAGGGAGCCATGGAGTCTCTCCCATGAATGCCCGCTTAAGGTGAAGGCTAAACCAATGGAGTATTTTTTAGCAGATGAATCACCTTCTGAGGATAAGGAGAAAAATTCAAATTTAGAAGCTAGTCAAGGTGATAGCACTGCTAAGGAGAGTTCAGATGATGAGAAGTCTCTTGCTCAGTTGACAGGCGTCCAGAAGGCCATTACCTTTAAGCTAAGAGGGATGATTCAGGGGTAGCATGTGGTTTCATTGATCAACACAGGGGCAATGCATAACTTTATCAACGTAAAATTGGTGGCCAAGAGAGGCCTTCAGACCGAAGAGCACGTGGGGTTCAGAGTCATGGTGGCCAATGGCCACAAGTTATTATGCACTTGGAAGATTTCAAATCTTTGCATCAGACTGGGAGAATATTATGAGTTGGAGGATGATTTATATGTAGTTGACATGGGTGATTATGATGTCATATTGGGAATGATGTGGATGGCATCTCTGGTAGAGTTTACCTTCAACTTGGATAAATTGGAGATGAGGTTTCAGCATCAGGGCAAGAAGGTGGTGCTCCAAGGTTTACCTAATGGGGGGTTCAGGGTGGTATCATTGAAAAGGATGGAACGGTTATTTAGACATGATGATGTAGAGTGGGTAGCTAAATGTTTGATCATGCCTATGCCTCTAGAGTAGTAGGTAAAAAGCTATCATCCAGATGTATAGGGGATCATTTCTAGGCATGATAAGGTGTTTGGTAGCATTCCCCATGGGGTTCCTCCCGAGAGAGGTATAGAGCATGTTGTCGAGCTAGAGGAGGGGGCTAAACCAGTCATCATCACCCCCTACCACCATCCTAGAAAGCAAAAGGATGAGATAGAGAAGTCGATAAAGGAGCTATTGGAGATGGGGCATATTAGGCCCAGCAAAAGCCCCTTTGCTTCAGCGGTTGTTTTGGTAAAGAAGAAGGACGGGACAATGCATATGTGCATTGATTATAGAGCCCTCAATAAGAAGACAATTAAGAATAGGTACCCCATCCATAGGATTGATGAGTTGATTGATGAGCTACATGGAGCATGATATTTCTCTAAGATAGACTTACGTTCAAGATACCATTAGATCAAAAAGTGAGTGGAGGACATAGAAAAAACTACCTTTAGGTGTCACTATGGGCACTTTGAGTTTTTGGCTATGTCATTTGGGCTAACCAACACTCCAGCTACCTTCAAGAGTTGTATGAATCAGGTGTTTAGAGGGCAACTTTGAAGATTTGTATTGATCTTCTTTGATGACATCCTGGTATTCAATAGGACTTGGGAGGAGGACCTACATACATTAGAGGAGGTGCTGGTCATTTCGGAGAAGGAATCATTGTATGCCAAAGAATCAATATGTGAGTTTGGCAAGACAAAGTTACTCTACCTTGGCCATATTATCAGTGTTGAGGGAATTCAGGTGGATCCAGAAAAGATCAAGGTGGTTGTTGATTGGCCTACTCCAATAAGCCTTACACAACTCAAAGGATTTTTTGGATTATGTGGATTTTATAGGAGATTTGTGAAGGGTTTTTCATAGACTACAGCACCATTAACAGACCTCACCAAGAAAGGTGATTTTGTATGGACAGAGGCAACACAACAGTGTTTTGAACATTTCAAGCAGGTGATGTCTTCATGTCTAGTTCTAGCTCTTCCCAACTTCACGAAGCCCTTTGAGCTTCATTGTGATGCATCGGGTGATGGGATTGGAGTAGTATTGATGCAAGAGAAGCACCCCATTGCTTTTGAGAGTAGGAAGCTATGAGGAGTGGAGAGGAGATATTCTATTTATGATCAAGAGATGTTGGCCATCATGCATACCTTGGCCAAATTTTGATCCTACTTAGTTAGAGGGAAGTTTGTGATCAAGATGGATCACAACAGCATAAAGTATTTCATGGGCCAGTGAGACTTGAATGACAGGCAGCATAAGTGGGTCACTAAATTATAGACTTATGACTTTGACATTGAGTTTGTCAAAGGGAAGAAGAATGTAGTAGCTAATGCCTTATCCAGAAGACCTCACATTTGCGCTCTTGCAAAAAAATTAGGAGATTAGCAAGTTAAGATTATAGCAGAATATGTCAAAGATGTTTGGGCTTCGGGATTGATTTTGGTACTATGCAGGATGATCACTATGAGGTGATAGATGGGTTGATCAAATTTTAGGGTAGAATTTATTTGATTCTGTCATCACACTTAAGAGAAATGATACTAAGGGCTTTTCATGATGCAGCTACGGTTGGGCATTTGGGGGTATTCAAGACCTACAGGTAGGTTCGAGAGTGGTTCTCATAGAGAGGGCTCAAGGATGATGTTTAGAGGCATGTCAGGGAGTGTGTAGTTTATCAATAGAATAAGGAAGAGCACACGTTTCCTATTGGTTTACTACAACCCTTTCCCATTCCAGACTAGAAATGGGAAAGCATTTATATGGACTTCATCACTAGCCTATCGCGAGTGCAGGGAAGAGATTGCATTTATGTGGTGGTAGATATATTGATGAAGTTTGCTCACTTCTTTTCTATCCCCTCTACTTATACAACAGCTCAGGTGGTAGATTTGTTCTTCAGGGAGGTTTTCAAGTTACATGGGTTATCGAGATTTATTATCAGTGATAGGGATAACAAGTTCATGAGCACCTTTTGGCGGGAGTTGTTCAAGCTGTGTGGTACAAACCTTACACCTAGTATGAGATACCATCCTCAAACAGATGGGCAGATGGAGATAGTAAATAAATGGGTGGAAGGTTATTTGTGAAACTATGTGACTATGTAGTAGAGAGCTTGGGTTAAGTGGTTACACATGGGGGAGTATTGTTACAATACCATGCATCACATGACCATCAGGATGACTCCATTTATAGCATTATATGGGTATGAAGCCCCAAGCTTCATGGATATGGTTTTGGGGGCTAGCAGAGTGCCTAAAGCTAAAGACCTGTTGAAGGATAGTCAAGATATCCTGAGAGCGCTCGAGGAGAATATATAATAGGCTCAAAATCAATAGAATTTGTATGTTGATCAGCATAGGATAGAGCATAGTTTCGAGGTAAGGGACATGGTGTATTTGAGGCTACAGCCATATAGGTAGTCACCACTCAAGAAGAGTGGAGCAGAGAAGCTAAAGCCTAGATTTTACGGCCCCTATAGGGTGATTCGAAGAGTGGGCGAAGTCGCCTATGAGCTTGAGCTTCCAGAGGGCAGTCGAGTGCACAATGTATTTCATGTGTCTAGGCTTAAGAAAGCCATTGGTCAGAGTGTAGTGCCTTCTATAAATTTTCCCCCTTTAGATGAGGAAGGGAGGCTCGTGTTAGAACCTGAGGCTATTTTGGATACCAAATAGAGGAAACTCAAAAATAGGATAGTGAAGGAGTATTTGGTCAGATGGAAAGACCTGTCGGAGGATGATGCTACATGGGAGAGTGAGCAAGTTATTCAGCAGGTTGGGCTAAGATTGCTTGAGGACAAGCAATTTTAAGGGGGGTAGACTGTAATGTCCCCACTTTAGCAGTTGACTTACTCAATTTCCAGCATACTTACTATTTGTAGTAAGTTAACAAGACGCATCAAAGGCCAATTTTGATGATTGGATTTGATACTCCTTGCTGAGAGCTTTCCAGCGAGCTATCACTTGCACCATTCAGAGTCTAGTTGCTAGTATATTTTTAGGCCTGAAGTGCTATAAAAAGTAACATTTAACCCAATGGCAAGATATTAAGTGTTACTTTAAGTATTCACTTTATGGGAATGGTACCCAAGGGAGACATAAGCAATATTCTAATGAATAAATGGTTGCACATCCTTTATCCCACATTGCTTAAGTGGGCTGAGTCACCCCTTGGAGAAAGGATAAAGGGAAGTGTTTGTGGCTTCTTGGGGCATGTTGGATAAGAAGAAAATAATTGTTGCACTTGTAGCTTGTAGGTTACTTGGGCATTTAAGAATGTCCTTCTCATTTATAGCACTCTAGACATCAGTCCTTGGGATTGGTCTTGGGAGTTTGTGCTCTCAGCCACTGTAGCAGTCGCACCACTGTAGCAGTCATGCCACTGTAGTAATTGTGCCACTGTAGCATCTCATCACTGTAGTAGCTCCGTCATTATAGCATTTTGTAGTAGCCTAGAGAGTTCATAGATACAAGCCTATAGAGTCCATAGATTTGGCTGTAGAGTTCGTAGAAGTGGCTTGCAGAGTTTGTAGAAGCGTTGGACCCACCTGCAGAGTATGTAGAAGTAGCCTACAAAGTCTGTAGAAAGCAGCTTGCAGCCTGTAGAGTCCTTAGAAGTAGCCTACAGAGTCTGTAGAAAGCACCTTGCAGCATGCAGAGTCCATAGAAAGCCACCTGTAGAGTCCATAGAAGTAGCTACAGAGTCCATAGAACTACTTGCAGAGTCTGTAGAAGTGGCCTGCAGAGTCCATAGAAGTAGCTGCAAAGTCCATAGAACTACCTGCAGAGTCCATAGATTTGGCTGCAAAGTCCATAAAAGTGGCCTGCAGAGTTTGTAAAAGTCGCCTGTAGAGTCCGTAAAAGCAGCTATAGAGTCTGTAAAACCACCTGTGAAGTCCATAGATTTGGCTGCAGAGTCTATAGAAGTGGCATGCAGAGTCTGTAGAAGCTACTGTAGAGTCTGTAGAACTAGCTACAAAGTCCATAGAAATCTAGCCTATAGATTTTGTAGTTCCGCTAGATGGAGAACAAAATGGATGCACCTTCGGCACTCACCAGGATATTCACTTAAAATAATGTTCATACGATCACTGGAGTGTTTAGTGAGTTACCGCGTGACCGGCATTGTACTCATTTACTCATTTTGCAATTAATACAAATACAGTGTGTGGTTATTTTAGTTGTGTGTATTTATGCTTGCAATTATATATTTATGTTATATGCATTAGTCTTGTAAAACAGAAAAAAAACAATACAAGCAAACCGTTATAGAGTCATAAGGAGTACCTGTTGGGTTGGTTTTGGGTGCAATTAGAGTGCCCATTACATTTGACCTAGGGTTTCACCTCCTGGTATTGACTTTATTTGACTCCTTTAGAGTTGCACATGGGACGTATCTGCATTTGGACATCGCACTACAATGAGCGAATAGCAGGATGTAGTGGTTGTAAAAAGGACTAGACCTTTTTATAACTAGCCAATGCCACGGTCACCCAATTTTTATGCTTGTCTTTTGCATTATTTGATGTGAAAGTCATTATGCAATTGATTCCCCTAGAATGATCAAAACCTTGCTAGTTTAGTAGACCCCACTTTGCCATACCTTATCAATTTAGACTTAAGATGTTTATTTTTCTTCATTAGCTTACTTGGTCTTGATTTGTGTCTAAGACTACTTGATAACTCAATGAACTTAACCAAAACACATTGTCTTCAATTTTCTTGAGCAAGGGAGGCGTTACGCTGTCCAAATGGAAAATTCATCTTTTCCTTGTTCAAATTGTTATCAAAAGCTTTGTGTCATGTCATCCACTTTGGCATAGTCATGTTGCCCAATTGAGTCTAGATATTTTACCCAATTTGTTTAAATTCTTCATTTATAATCCACATTTAAAATTGAACCTTTTTGAGTTCTAAGGGTTGGTGTGTCAAAGTGGGTTCGCCATTTACACACTAAGCTCATTTTAACTTTGGTTCAATTTTCTATTTGGATCGAATGTCATTTATTAAGACTCAAAATCACATCATCATCTTGGTGGACTTCAATCATCTTGCATATCTTTCATGCTTTGAGTCCTATAACATATTTTATCCTATTGGAATCATGTGCTGACATTGAGTTGCCTATTTGGTCCTAGTTTTATACTTAGTGCTTCCCGTATGTTTTTACATCTTTAGTTACTTGGTCAATTTTGTCTTCTTCATAATTCGAAGAGCTTTCTTCTAAACTTTTAAGGTCAATTTTTCAAGGTTGAAACTAACTTTTATGGTATGGGCATATCACAAAGATATAGGCTTTGGTGTACTAGTTTTCACCTTGGGTCTTTGAGTTACCTAACTCTCTTCTAATCTATATGATTTCAACTTTACCAGAGGTTGAGTAAACTCATGAACCAAATCTTATAAATTGTGCATGGTTTCAAACCACCCTCCCTTATAGTCTCATTAGTACCTTGGTTATTTTTTTAAAAGAGAGCCAAAACATACTTTGATTGGCTGTTGAAGCATTGGTCCAAAGTTAGTCAAACACATAAAACAACTCTTTTTAGACATGACTCAAAGGTTCACTCGTAGTGGGGCCTCTTATGGTCTTAGTTATGAAGATGAGAAATTTTATGATGGTCAAGATAACCCCATTGTTTTTGATGATATCCCTGTAATAGTAAGATCTGAAGATGATTACAATGGATATCAACCCCAAGAAGATCAACATGAAGCCCTTTTTAGATTACTAAAATCAGGTGCTAGACTACCTTCTGATTTTCCTACAAAATAATTGCATACCTTAGTTAGACAAGGAGAACAATGATGACAAGAGCAATATTTTGAACAAATGGACATACCTTCTTCCTCTAACAAAGGAAAGGAAATATAAACATAGTCAAAACCCATAAATCTAGATCTTCTAGCTAAGATCAAGATAATAAGTCAATGATATGTAGATCAACTTGTCGCAGACTTAATTAACTCCCTAGTTGCCACTTCAATTCATAATAATGCTTTTAAAGAACAAGGAAATGTGGTTGAAAGTATGCAACAAATCTTGGATGAGGACAGTACCATAGTAAATCAAGGTAATCTAAACGAATAGTTAAAGTCACAAGAGACCTTATAAACTATTCCATTTGATATGGAAAATACATTCTTTAATCATCAAAAACCTCTTGTTACTTTACAAACTCAGAAACCCAAACATTCAGTTTGAATTGAGGAAATCCCTAAAGATAATTTGGTTAGTTCTTTTCAACCAACCCAAAGATTGGTAAATAAACATAGAAATTTCCAAAATCAATAAAGTGCAAAATAACCAAATTCAAGGAATGTTTTACAATCAAAGAATCAACGGTCTATGTTCTCAACTCAAGCATCAAATCAGAACCAAATCATGGATCAAAAGGTATACACTCCTTATAGATCCACACAAAACAAACGGCACATTCCACCCCAGTAATAATAAAACTAGGGGCACATTCCACCTTAATAGCAACAAAACTAGGGGCACATTCCACCCCAATAACAGCAAAACTAGGGGCACATTCCACCCCAATAGCAATGAAACCAAAGGCACATTCCACCACAAAAACATCTTATCCAATCCACAAATGCACCAAACATGCAAAAATGGAATTCTATGAAGGAAATTGTCCAAAGATTGGAGACAAATAATAGAGTTAAAAAGTACAAAATTGATGAGATATGCCCATATCTATTCTCCAAAACCCCTTTCCACCTCATTTTGAGGCACATAAATTTGATAAATACAAAGGGAAAGTAAATCCATGCAAACACATACAAGCATTCTTCATCTTGTGTCAAGAGGTTGCTTATAGTAGTGAGTACTTACTACAACTATTTCCATAAAGTTTAGTAAGATAAGCTCTTGATTGGCTACTTAAACTACTCAAGGGATCAATTATACATTGGAATGAATTATCAGAAAAGTTCATTAACCATTTCTCATATAACATAGAACATGAATTGACCATTTTTGACTTATGCAAAGCCAAGCAACATGATGGTGAAAGTTTCACTGCATATCTGCAAAGGTGGAGAGCATTGGCAGGCCGCTTTCAACACAATTTACTAGACAAACGGTTGGCTGATATCTTTGCATAGAATTTGCATCCTAAAGTTATGTATAATCTATGTTTATCTTGTGCTAACTCATTTAAATAAATTATTGACAAAGGAGTGCATATTGAGAAGGCTCTTATTGCTAAAAGCCTTGTTAAGATTTTTATGCAAGGTCAAGTGTCTAATCAGACTAAATCATTGTCTCCTACAGCTATGCAAGATAAACCTAAGGGCTTTAGTAAAAATAAAAACATGGATGGAAATGGGGTGATAGAAACAAGACATGTACAAATGGTACATGCTATGCCTCCTCCAAATGTATAATTAACTCCCTTAAATCCTCTACCTATTTTATAGAGACAATCTCTATGAAGAACATTTCATAACAATTTCAGAGTCTTTAGCAAGTTAGGAGAATCAGTTGAAATAGTGTTACAAAAGTTCATTATGCTAATTTAATTATATGGCCAGTCTCAAGGCCATTTCCTCAAGATCAGCCAAAACCAGACTGGTACAAAGAGAATGACTGGTGTAACTTTCATCATGTTGCTGGTCACAATGCATATCATTGCATTTAATTATGACATATTATTAAGGTCTTTATTGAAAGTGGTGAACTAGAAATTAATTTGGCCCTAATCAAGACATAAATTAGGATATGGGAATCTACAAAGACCCCTTTCCTTGACATGATCCACCACCACCAAGAAACAATCAAAATGGTCACAATAAAGGACAGAGGCAGAATTAGAACCAACAACAAGGTTAGAATTGTAATGAGCATAATCAAGATCATAATGCCCACACTACTAATGTGACTTATAACAATGTACCTTACGATTATAATAACACTATGGGATGCATTTCTACAACCCACATTGCAACTATTATTGTGAAGCTACGTGGCCAATATTGTGTTCTTTGCAACATGGGACCCATTATTATAGGGTTAGCACCCTCTCCCCCTAGTAATACCATGTTGGGTTTGCATCATCATGTTACTACTCCATTTTCATGGGTTACTAATCTTGAACAATAGTACCTTTCTTATAAAGGTTCCTCACTGACCCAAAATTATCACAATACTATTAATCACCCGCAAGTCACCATCCAAGGCCCTTTGCCTCCATCTTATATTTATAATAACTTCTTACCACCTCTAGGTTGTGCAGTTGTAACTAGACACCAACGAATTACCATCTGGAGCCCTTCACCCACTTTTTCCATAAACCCAATGAGAACATTATGCCAATGGTACCAAAGCCAAATATTGTCCCAACAAAGACTAAACTAGTTCAATCCATAGTTCAAAGGCCTTATAGTCTAACAGATCAATTAGATAAAACCCCTCCACAAATTTTCATATTAGAACTCTTTCAGACATCTAATGTCCATAGAACCATCTTCAACATACTTTTAAAAGAGTCTATTATGCCTAATGATATAAACCTTGATCAGTTCTAGAACCTAGTTGGGCATTTGTCTTCATTTTGGCAAATCACATTTGATCAAACAGACATGTCCGCCCTCGGCCCAAACCACAATAACCCACTATACATTGAGATAATCATTATAGATCATATGATCAAGTGGGTTCTTATATATAATGGTTCATGGCTGAACATCATATCTCTTAAATTAGTGTGATGATTGGGTTACATAGATAAAGACAATCAGCCAAAAACTATTACAATCAAGGCTTACAACAATGTCAAGAGGGAGTCATCCAGTATAATTTGGTTACTAGTCATGGTTGGGTTTATTTCTTATCACACATTATTCCATATTATAAATATTGAGCTTCCTTATAACATGTTTCTTGGTCGTCCTTAGATCTATGAAGTACAGGTAGTTCCATCTACTCTTCATCAATGCCTTAAATTTCCCCATGATGGGATTGAGGTTACTATTCCTACTAATTAGCAGCCATACCAATACTGAAAACATCCTAAAGTAGAGATTCATAATTATAACTATTGCCTAGGTTCTAAATTCATTACAAAGAAGAACAAAGCAATCATTTCTCGTCCATCTCCATCTAATTATATAGGCCCTTGTGATCTAGCCTCCACTTTGACTGATCTATTTACTGTAGCTGTGGCCAAAGAGGTTATTATTAAAGACATAGGAATTTCCACATACCATCTAAATGATGTCCTCCATATTGCAAAATTACCAAAATCCCTTAAAACATTTGGTAAGCCTAAAACTTCCTAGACTCCTAACAGACTCGATCAGATTTGGCAACCAAAGAAGAAGCAACCAAAACCTCATATGGTTTTTGCACCTGAAATTGCCCCAAAGAAATATTGAGAGGCTTTTACCAAGGGAAATTAGTTATATTCTGAAGGCCTTGTCAATTATTTTTAGAATCCAAAGTATCCTATCCCTAACAAGATAATGGATCATCTTGACTATACAGGGAAAGGCCTTGGCCCATGGGCATAAGGAAATTTAGAACCCTTATCGGCTGGAGTTTTCAATTAGAATCATGGTCTCAGATTTAAACCACCAGAGGATGACCTCATAACATTTGGTAGCGACTCTTTCAAAGTGACTAGTAACAAGACTCCTAACAGCAACACAACATCCCATTATAGCCTTTTTGATGAGCTTACTGATTCAAATTTGTTTGATTCAAATGCCATATTAACCATAACACCTATTGGAGCTTCCTATCATGAAACAAAAATCCATCCTAGTGGTGCTTCCCTTCTTGAAGTAGGACATTATATATTTACCATTGGTGCTTCCCATCTTGAAGCAAACCCTCACTGTAACCTATGCCTTTGCCATCCTAAGCTCATAGATTGGGATCAGCAAAATTTAGTCATATGCCTTGATGAGTTTCAAAATGAAGAATCAATTGTAGAATACATGGGCCTACGAGATGCATTCCCCATTGGTGATCAAAAGTAGGGTATTGATTTTTCATTGAATTATTCTACCTACTTTAGAGAGCAGACAAACTTTCTTGGTCATAATAAAGAACAAACATCAAGATCTTTAGGTGGAAACCTCTTTGAGGTAGTTATTAATCAGGGAATGAGTAAAGAAAAAGACAAGCATTTGAGTGAAAACCTATTTCAGGTGCTCCTAGGTGGGAAGGTTTGCTCATCCCCTCAAGACATAAAAAGTCCATCTAGCCCAAGTTCCATAGCTAGTAAAAGCATCTTTTCAGAACAACATCAAATATTTGAGCATTTTAATCTTGAGTTTCTAGAGGTTTTTTCCAATTGGACATTACCTGAGAAGGTAGATTATAATTCTTCATATTATCCAGATCTTTGGGAGGAACAATAAGAAGATATAGCAGAAGAAAATGATCATGACCATGCATTGCCTATAATTCTAGAAGATGGATCCAAACTCCTTATGGAGAGCACAACAAAAGTGAAAATCAAGAATAAAAGATATGTTGCATGACATCTTCCATGAAATGATGCATGACATTATCGAGGACTATGTTGATGATATACTAGCAAAATCAGGAACAAGAGCTAGACACCCTGACATTCTATGAAGAATATTTGAGAGGCTTCATGCATATAAAGTCCAATTCAATCCCAAGAAATGTGTCTTTGGAGTCACATCAAAAAAAATTCTAGGGTTCATTGTATCATAATGAAGTATTGAAGTCAACCCTACAAAGGTCACCGCTATTATGGAAATGCCTCTACCAAACAATATTAAATAGTTATGAGGTTTACAAGGCAAGATCTAGTCTATACGTAGGTTCATTTCTTAATTGGCAGATAGGTGCCACCTATTTACCCATCTCTTAAAGAAATGGGTAACATTTCAGTGGGATGAATATTGTTAGATATCATTTGGAAACATTAAAAAATACTTGGCCAATCCACTAGTCTTATGACCTCCAACACAAGGAAAGCCACTACTTTATATATCAGCCACGAAACATACACTGGGGGCACTTTTGGCTTAGCATGATGATCATGGTAAGGAACACATGGTTTATTATTTAATTCACACATTGGTAGCCTATGAACATAATTATATGCCTATTGAGAAGGCATGTTTAGCTATGGTGTTTGCCACTCAAAAATTGCAAAATTATATGCTAAATAAAAAAACTATTGTTATCGCCAAGTTAGATCCTCTCAAGTTCCTCTTATCTAAAGTAGCTCTTCAAGGATGCATGGCTAAATGGATTATGCTCCTCAGTGATTTTGATATTGAGTACCAGAATCAAAAGGCAATCAAAGGACAGGTTCTTTCAGACCAACTTGCAGAAGCTCCTATATGGCTACTCAACCTCTCAACTTTAACCTTTCAGATGATTCTTTTATCATGATGATAAAATAAGAATCATAAGAAAATGAATAGCGGATGCTCTATTTCGATGGATCCTTCACATCTTGAGGGTCTAGATCAGGCATATTATTAATCACGCCACAGGAGGATTTGATCCCCAAAGCATTCCATATACAATTTCAGTGTACAAATAATATGGCTGAATATGAGGCATTGGTTGTAGGGCTACGTCTTGCCATATAATGGGGCATTCAAAGCTTAAAGGTTTATGGAGATTCATAACTAATCATAAATTAGACAACTAATTAGTATCAAACAAGAGATGATAAGCTTGTTTTTTACAAACAAATTGTTGATGACCTCAAAAGACATTTTGAATCTCTACAATTTGAGCAAGTTCCACAAGTCAACAACAGATATGTCGATGCTATGGCAACAATTGGTTCCATGATTCAAATGCATGATAGTGCTAAAGAGAATCAGTTCCCAATTGAAAATATTCTTCAACTAGCACATATCTTATCAGATTCAGAGAGGATATGCACCATTGTTGATCCTAATCCCTCACCTAAGCTACCATGGTACCAAGATTTTTATAACTATTTCCATAGTCATGTATTTATTGCCAATCTTTCCAACAACCAACAAAAAATATTGCTTCATCGCTTAACACATTATATCCTCCTTGGAAACATGCTTTATATAAAAGGTTGTGATGGAATGCTTCTTTGTTGTTTATCTTTAAGAGAATCCAAGATGGCACTAAAGGAGGTTCATTAAGGAATGTGTGGGGACCATACTAATCATGTGGTCCTAACAAAGAAACTTCTTAGAACAGGCTATTATTGGCTCAAAATGGAGACAAATGCTTATAATTATGTATATAAGTGTGTTTCTTGTCAGCATCATGGCAACTTAATACATGCACCTTCCTTACCATCGCAACTGATTACAACAACATGGCAATTCTCAACATGGGGTCTCAATCTCATTGGTAAAATTAACCCGACATCTTTAGATGGCCATAAGAACATTTTAACTGCAATCGAGTACTTTACTAAGTGGATTGAGGACATTCCTCTCACTTGTGTTACTGGGAAATAAATAGCCAAATTCATTCATTACCATATCATCTATCAATATGGCATCCCAGCCTGTATTATATCTGATAATGGTGGGTCCTTTGTGAACCAAGATGTGAAATCTCCTTGTGCAAAATTCAAGATAAAGCACAAGAAATCCAATCCATATAACCCACAAGGCAATGGATAAGTTGAAGCATCAAATAAAACCATTCTAGCCATCTTAAAGAAGATTGTTAATGATATTAGCCATAATTAGCACTTGCAACTCTTTCCTACCCTCTGGGCTTATAGAACTAATCATCGCACCCCAACTGGAGCTACTCCATACTCCCTTGTTTTTGGCATTGAAGTTATCATCTCGGTTGAGATTGAGATTCCATCATTAAGAATATCACTGGAGCACATTGAAGATAATGAAGACTATAGAGCCTCACGACTGCACGAACTAGAGTTTCTTGATGGTAAGCATTTGGTTGCCCTAGAAAACTTGTAGGCCTATTAGAATATATTGTGGAGAAGCTACAATAAGTGAATTCTCTCTTGAGAATTTGAGATTGGTGACTTAGTTTTGAAAGAGAACCAAGAGAACATGAATGTTGAACCCAAAAAGAAAGGCAAGTTTTAGCCTAATTGGTTAGGACCATATATTGTCACAGTAAACTATGGATCAAGAGCATATCAACTGGCTAAACCTAATGGTGAATAACTTTTAGATACCATGACCATCTTACACTTTAAGAGGTCCTACGCATAAACAACTTTGAATAATTGTCTATAAGACCCATAACTTGGGGGCAACTTGTGTTATTGTAATTTTATCCCACCCTTTTATCTTACTTTGAACACATTTTATACTACTCTGGTCCACTTTTCATGATTCCTAACAGTAAAGGCTTTGATCCCTTGGCACTCTGAACACATTCTTCATCCCATTATGGATTGCTCCCTTTGAAAAGCATATTCTTTGTTTTGTCTAGGACATGTTATAAGCTTGAACAATTTTTATCCCTTGACCAATTATGATCTCGATTATGTCTCATAAACATTATGAACATCTTCAATAGCAACTCAGCCAAGAGAGTCTTGTGCGGCTTCAGACAAGTGAACAGATGCATCTTCTCAGTTTCCATATTTGTTATTCTTTCTTATCTTATCAAGAACCTCACTCTTGTTAATTTGCAAGTATGGGTTGGTGCAGCCAGCTTAGCTATCTTATTCGAACCTCTACTCTCAGGATGCGCATCTCCTCGAATAGATGCTCCCACCTTGTGCATATTTTATCCCAAAAAAAACACCAAAAACATTAGAAATACTTTGAAAATACCAAAAACATCAAAACATGATCCACAAAAGAACAAAAACATTGTCTCATGCTTTTATACATTTGTACATTCCCATTCTACCATGATACGCTCTTATCGTTTTGTAAGCATATTTTATCTTGTCATTTTGCAAGATCATTCTTTCTCATCTCATTAGCTTCTTGTTTGCTAGACCATTCTCATTGTTTGTCGTATCTTCCATTTCTACTATAAATCATGATATTATGATCATCATTTTTATTCTATCCCATTTCCTAGGAGAACTACATTTGGTTTGAAGTTCATGTTGGAACATGCATCCATGAAACTATGTAGGCAGTGTCCACTTGTCTTATACATCTAGAGTCAACTATGCTAACCCCTTCCTTTTCTTCTCTTCCCCTATTTCTTCTGTCATTATTCTTCTTTAATTAGGGAATAATTATCATGTCATTATTCTTTATTATGATGTGGTGGAAAGTAATGCCTCTATCGCACATGCATGAACATTTGTCTTTAAACCACACTAACTTAGTTTTTGTTTATGTGTGTTTATTTGAGTTCTCTTGGTATATTATTGTGTTTTCTTAATGTTTTGTTGTGCTTTCATACCACTCCTTTTACTTCTCCTCCTTTTCTCTTTTTTATTACTTCTTGTCTTGTCTTGGTCTTATGTTTCCTTGATTGTTTTTTGCTTTTCTCTTTTGTGTTTCAGAACATCTTGATGATTCACATGGATCTTGATTGTTTATATCTTGATCTCATGTCATTAAGATATTATTGACTTTTGTTTTTAAACATTTTGTTCTTACTTCAGATCATATCTTGATTTCAAGTTAGGTTCATTTATGTTTATCTTTTTCTTTGTCTTTTTTGTTTAAATGTAAATCATTGTAACTCTAGTTTTGGTCATTGTTTTACCGTTATCCTTAGTTATAGATATTCACATTTTAACTGGCTCAGTGCAATTAAAATCTTATGTCATTCTAAGTTATTCATACTTATGATGCCTAATTTCTTTTACTATAGCAAGCACTTTGTGCTCAGGTTTCAACATCTTAATGTCAACATCAGCTTCAATGAACGATTCTCAAGAACACTTTGCAAAACCTAGGCTCATGATATGAAATTAGGCTTCTAGGTAACATGCATTTTAGGTTTCTTTATCTATGCTTAGATGTGTATCTCTTTGCATACATTATAAGTCTAATCAATGCATGGTCACTTTTCATCATTTCTCACTCCATTCTCTCCCAAACTTGGGTGAACTACATTGGCCTGAAGTTCATGTTGGAACATGAGTCCATGGAACTATGTAGGCAGTGCTCAATTTCTATTGAGGTCAACTCAAATATCTCCATTCTTCTTTTCATTTCTCTTCTTACTTTGTGCATTCTCATATGCTTGGTTTTATCTGGCTTTCTAAGCCATCACACCATCACAAGTACATTTGCGCCCACTCACTTTAACCTATATTTCGGGTTATATCTTTGAGTTATTTTTCTTATCAATTACCCATGCTGGGGCACAACATCTGAACCATGTCTAAATAAAATCAGCTCTACAAGGGCAAAATCATTATTTATTCTTTATCAATGATCAAAATTTGCCCTACTGGTGCAAAACTATTTTATCACGATCAAATCTGCTCTATTAAAGTACTTATTATCTTCTCTTTAGAGACCCCGTTCTAGTGGTGATTCCCTTACTAAAGTAGAAAATACTCTCTTTTCCTCTAATTCCAAGCTCTCCACATTAAATCCCATGATGGTAATATGTTAGTGTTCAACTTGTCTCAGGATTGATCAATGTCGTAAGCATGCCACTTGTACTCTCAAATTGGGTACATTTAAAGTGTGTCTCTTACAATTATAGATTGTATCTTTCCCATTCCCCTATCTTTAGGGCCTATTATACTCCTAATTATATTTTGATCATTGATGGTAATCACATGTGCAAGCATTAGTTCATCTAGATGTGATATATTCTATGGGTAAATCTCTCACTTTTTCTCTCTTTTTGAGAGTCCATCCTTTTTTTCCATCCTAGTATGTCCTCTCGAGGGGGCATCATGGGTTTATTCCAATTTCTTCTTGATAACTCTTTTCTTTGAAAAGATGTTGCTTCACTTGAATGTCTCGCTACACCTTCTCAAATAGGGCCAAAATGTAGACATTCAATTCCTAACATCGTTTGTGTTAAAATTATCAATCTTACTCGAAGTGCACTCAAATGCACATTTTAGGTCAAAATCCATAAAACATACTTAATGGTTCAAACTTATCATTTACAAGTGCCAATTTAGGTCAAAGTATCCCTAAATAGGGCAATGCATTTTATGGGCTAACTAACTCTGATCAGATCATTTTGAGTCAAAATGACAAATTTGCCATTTAGTGCTCTAGGTTGCTCTTTTCTTCTAATTTATTGGTACACATCATGTGCCTTTGTTATTTGGTGTTGACAACAACCTAAATGGGAATACAGGTCCAACACATCTAACATCACCTTCTAGTTCCTCTCGAGTCAAATTATGACCTAGTAATATGACTTTCTAACCATTTTGATTAATTGAGGGTCAATTTTTAGATAATTGCACAAATGTTGATTAACCTTGTTTAAGGCTAATTCATCCAAATCAAAAGCTTAAGTGGATTTTCCATGAGAGTTATTGAATATTTCTTTTTGAAAAATGATTTCTATTAACTGCATCATCAGGTGACATCATTTCTTAGGAAGACATCCCTAGGCCATAAATGCTACAAATTTAAGGATTATGGGTCACCCATGCCTAGTTAATGTATCCCATGCCTCTTCAATGCCCCTTCTTCCAAGGTCATGATGAAGATAATCATAGATTTAATTCTAAATATTAGGATTATCCATGGCCACACATCTCAATCTTGAGATGGATGGTCATGGTTGATCATGACCAATCTAAAAAATCTATAAATAGAGAGGCCATAGACATGAATAAAAAAGCTTGAATATTGCAAAGTTATAATGTTAATTGTTTCCACAAGGTTTTGCATTTGATCATAGATTTTGCTTGCAAACTTCATTGATAGGCTAGTTTAGTGATTTGGAATCAAGAGCCTAGGTTTTATGGAGTGTTCTTGAGGCATTGGAGGAGCTTACCACCATTGTTGACAAAGATAAGGACGTTTGATCAAGGGAAAACATGTTTTTGAGCCACATGGGTATGGTGAATGCATTTAGAAAGGTAATATGGCGTTGCTTTCTTTCATTTGTTTCTTGATATCCTTTGTAATTCCCATAGGAATAGATAAGCTTGGTTAGTTAGTTCTTTATGCATGTTTCATTATTTATGGACTAATGATTGACTAACTTACTTTGTATTCCTCTCTATAGGTAGTATGTTTAGTGAACATGTATTTGAACTTGGATTGTTCTAGCTGGGAGAACTCGAGTGAGCCAATGGAGAATTATTGGATGGTGATGATGTTTACATATTAGCCAAGGCCATCATTATAGTTTAAAATTTTGCAATGATGTTACTCAAATATCCTTTCATTGTATCCAACTCACCTTTGACCTCTTCCAGATCTTCTTTTTTAATCATGCTTTGCACTTTTACTTGGATTTGTGTAACCAACCCAAAAACCCCTATATCAGAAGTTTTAGACTCCATTTCTTCCATGATAGCCATTTTTATCATAGTAGATAGCCCTTTTCTAAGGCCTATACTATGTGGACAAGCCATGCATGAAACCTAGGGTGTAGGATCTTTTAGGTTTAGGGTTTATGGGTTAACAAAAAGTGTGTTAGAAGTTAGTGCCATTGTGATCATATCTTTATGAGGAATCCAATGGTTACTATTACTGAAGGGAAAAAAACTTTTAAAAAGAGATTAAGCTTATACCATTGCGATCATCTCACCAAGAAGAATCCAATGATTTTTATTTGGTGCAAGGCTATAAAACAAATCTCTATACTTAAAAAAAGACATACGAAATACTACATTGATGGGGAAAAAATCTTTTGAGATCGTAAGTTTGTTTTTCAGTCCTTCAGCCCACAAAACAACCACTATGCTAGATCTGAAAAAAATGCACCGCATAACCTTGCCCAAATCAAATCTCTAATACTAATTATAATGGAATTACTTAGATCAATCCAAATTGCCACAAGGAATGTAAATATAAATATCTATAATATAGCAACAATCATAAATCGCAATGATAAAAGGAGAATAAAGAAGATCCACACCAATTATTGATAGAAGAGCAATATACTAGAAATATAAGAATAAAACACTTTTATCCTCAATTACTAACCACTACCTTAGGTATATATCATAATTATGCTATGGACACTCCATACGTTGACCCTACTAATAATAAAACATAAAGAATTGTGATATGATAAGGTAAAAGGTATGTTAACACCCAGTCAGCCACACATATACCTAAAACTCATATGGAATTGTTTATAGTGCATATTAACCTAGTTGTTGTAGCATCATGGTCTCCCGAATAATTCATGATAGTTATCCTTAGCCATTTCTATTGCTTCAAATTCTATTGAGAATGAAAACCATGTTATCTCCAATTTCATGTTATACAAGACCCTAATAGGTCTTAACTTCATCTTGTTTTCCATAATAAATCTATTTATTGAAGGATGTAGGCTTAGTTCCCCATGTGCTTCTTGTAGATACTAAAATATGGTATTTTAAACTTGGAAAATTTAATCTTGACATATACTTATCCTATATGACTTGTGTTTCTCCAAAGAGTCCTCACTTGCCATCCCTACACACCTACATTATAGTTATGAGCCTAATCCATTATAATTTTATGTCAATCACCTACATGAATATTTTAGTCTATGTTAAATCAATTAAATATCCTATTCATACATTTACAGATCACCAAAGTAGAATTTCTATCTCCCAAATAATAATATCATGCTTAGATAATAACATTGACATTGTTACCTTGAGGCTAATATTTTTGCCCTTCATGTAGCAATGACTACTTTTCAAAATTAAACCTTTCCTATAAGTTATCCCATTCACCTAACATGTTATTGGTGTGATAAATTACCCAAATTGATGTTAGGTTGTGGAGCTAAAAGCTTCACTGATGCAGACATGGAGGAGGTTGTTGAGATGTTGCTGAGTTGCAAGGCAACCGACGTCGGTCTGATCAACCGACGTTGATCATATATAGTGAAGATAACAACTGACATCGATCAGGTATCGGTCGATGTCGGTCATCTCTAGCCAGACAAGGATCGACGTCAATCGCCTGTGCGGTTCCAGAACTGCCAGTTCACGGATAATTAGTTAACGAACTAGGTGTTTGCATGTTAAGAGGCCAATTATAGACTTGAGCTGCGGATCTAATTATTATAATTAGATGTCTAATTATTGTTTGCATGAGATCTATATAATAGACTCATGGGCTGTATTGTAATTTGTGCTAGAGAGTAAGAGAGCAAAAATTAGCTCCTTTAGAGGGAAGAGAGCAAGGTGTGTTCCCCCTAGTGCCACAGTGCCAAGTATGGGTGCTGTTTTGGAGAATCAGAATGACTCTTCATGTATGTAGGATCTTGGTTGGTAGGTGTGCAAGGCCACATTTGGAGATCTACATGGTAAGTAAGATCATTGATCTATAGGTGTATGTGTGTGTGAGGTTTAAGGTTTACAGGTGTACAGAACCAGGTTGATCTGCAGGTGGCAGCAGGATCAAGGTGACATCAACACAACAGGGAGCAAGATCAGGTGGGATCTACTTGGAGTACGGTGTGTACTCAGTTGGAGAGCAAAGAGGAAGGCAAGGTAGATCCTTCCAAAGTAAGATCAGTTGAGTTGCAGGTTGTTGCAAGTTCATGAGAGATCTACTTGGAGTACGTTGTGTACTCGATTTGAGTATGTGGGTATACTCGGTGTACTGGCAGTATTGTTATTGACTGGTTGACTGGCGGTGTTGTTACTGGTTGGTGGAGGTGAACACCAACTCTGTGTTTGAGTTGTGTGTTGGGACCGTAAGAGAGAGAGTGAGCTCTTGAAGAGATTTACTGTTTATGCCCTAGAGGTGTGTAAGGAAGAAGACTGTGGCAATCTTCTTTGTTGTATTTCCTTCTGGAAGAGTATTAATACAATTGGCTATTGTCTCTCATATTCTGTGTTGTTTCTAATTCTAGTTACTTATTGCTTCTGGTTATTTCTGCATGTTTAGTTGCATGGTAATCAATTGTGCTTCCTAGATCCCAACAAAGTGGTATCAGAGCTAAGGTTGCAGGGAACAGGTTTTGTGTTTGATTACAGGTCACTCTCAGGGGTTTCTGATTGAGTGGGAGTATAGCAATGGCAGAAGAAAGTACACTAAGAATGGAGGAATTCAAAGGCACGAATGATCAATTACGGTGTTGTGGAAAGAAAGAGCAGGTAAAGAAAGATTGTTGGTTGGTAGCAGATCAGCATGAAGGAACTGAAGAAGCAGATGTTGTTGCACTGGATGCTCTGGGATGTTTCTTGGATAAAGTAGAATCTTGGTTTATAGATTATGTTGCCTCTTTCCATGCAACCCGAATTAGAGGGGTTGGTGAGCCTTGTCATAGTATTGGCAAAGGGGAAGTGCGACTGAAATTGCAAATGGCCAACACATGGGTGTTGAAGGAGGTCATGCAGGTCCCAGTCTTGGAGATGTGGCTAATTTTTGTAGGAAAGTTGGGTGATGAGAGATGCACAGAAACTCTCATAGCGGATTCTTGGAATGTTACCAAAGATGCACTTGAATTAGCATGTGGTAAGAAAGCAGGTACTCTTTATCTACTTGCTTGTATTACTGATTCCACTTATGTTGCACAGGTGTGGCTTTGTAGGCTTGGTCACATAAGTGAGAAGGGAATGGAAGTTCTTAAGACAAATGGTAAGGGTTCAGCTTCGGAGAGCATAGACCAAGATTTTTGTGAGCAGTGGGATGCTACAAGAAAGGATTGGATTTATTGTAGGAAAAAGAAGACTGATGTATTTAATAAACTTAAGAATTGGAAAGCCTTGGTGTTCTTGGAGGAGATGATGGATAGAGATCAGTGGAGGGGTTGGATACTTCTAAGTAGGGCAATTTGGACATGGGTATGATTCAAAGAAAGCTCATGGATAAAAAGTCATCACTCATAGGCAAACACAGGTACCAGCGTCGGTCATTGGTAACCAACGTCGAACAGACAGGGACCGACGTCGGTCATGTGCAGACTAGAGAAGTCGGTGGTGTCGGGCAGGTGGAGACCGATGTCAGTAGGATAACTGGCGTCAGCGACCTAGACAGTCGCATGGAACCAATGTCGGTTAGATGCAGACTGTGTGGTGATCGAGGTCAGTCACTGAAACGGATTTTGGGCGAACAGCAAGCTGTCAAGGAGTCTCAAACGCTCATATGGAGGACTGAAAGGGTAAGTAAGCCTCAAATCCATTAGTCCTCTTCTTTATACTAGTTGCTCACTGCAGAGCAAGAAGGATCCAAGAAATAGTGGGAGCGTGGCATGGATGAGGATGCATAACCAAATGAGAGATTTGGTAGGATTGCTAGCCGGTATGAAAGCACTGAAAGATGAATGGATACCTTAGTTAAAGAATAGAGAGAATGGATACGTGAGATGAAAGGCCAGGTCATATGGTCTTGAGGAAGCTGCAGGATAGTGGTACAGGTTTTGACAGGTGGATGACAAAGCAGGGCTTTAGTCAATGTCAGTGTAACCATTGTGTTTGTCTTCCCAGGTTGGATGATGGTCACAACATTATCCTGTTACTGTATGTGGATGGTATGCTCACTGAAGGTTTAGACATACAGGGTTTTGTTGAGCTAAGGGTAAGGTTAGTTCAGTGGTTTGCCATGAAGGATTTGGGAGCAGCAAATTTTTTTGGCATGAGTTATCCTAGAGACAGGGAGATCACAAGCTGATGTTGTCATAGGATGATTGTGTGAAGGTAGTGTAGGATGCAGAATCGGGCATCACACCTATGGATGGACAGGTCACAGAACAGGGTCCCCAATCACATGATGAGGTTGAGTACATGTGTACTCCCTGAGTTTGCCCAAGCAGTGGGTGCTGTCAGAAAGTTTGGAGCCGATCTGGGAAAGAAGCATTGGAGGGCAGTTTAGTGGATTCTCAGGTATCTGAGAGGGACCAGTAGTAGGTCGACATGCGATGCAGGGTCAAGTTCTTTTCTACATGGGTTTGTAGATGCAGATGTGGTAGGTTACTTAGATGATAGGTGTTGCACCACAGGATGTGTGGTGGTTAGTCTTCAGGATTGATCTTGAAGAGGGATACAAGCCAAGAAACAGATTAGATGGGGTACAAGTACAGGTACAATGCAAATGTTTATCTCTAAGTGGGAGATTGTTAAGTTGTGGAGCTAAAAGCTTCACTGATGCAGATATGGAGGAGGTTGTTGAGAGGTTGTTGAGTTGTAGGGCAACCGATGTCGGTCTGATCAACCGACGTTGGTCATATACAATGAGAAGAGCAATTGATGTCGGTCAGGGATCGACCGGCATCGGTCACCTCTAGACAGACAGGGACCGACGTTGGTCGCCTGTGCAGTTCCAAAACTGCCAGTTCACAGATAGTTAGTTAACGAACTGAGTGTTTGCATGTTAAGAGGCCAATTATAGACTTGAGCTGCGGATCTAATTATTGTAATTAGATGTCTAATTATTGTTTTCATGAGATCTATATAATAGACTCATGGGCTGTATTGTAATTTGTGTTAAAGAGTAAGAGAGCAAATATTAGCTCCTTCAGAGTGAAGAGAGCAAGGTGTGTTCCTCCTAGTGCCCCAGTGCCAAGTATGGGTGCTGGTTTGGAGAATCAAAAGGATTATTCATGTATGTAGGATCTTGGTCGATAGGCATGTAAGGCCACGTTTGGAGATCTACATGGTAAGTAAGATCATTGATCTGCAGGTGTATGTGTGTGCAAGGTCTAGGTTTGCAGGTGTGTAGAACTAGGTTGATCTGCAGGTGGCAGCAGGATCAAAGTGACAGCAACACAACAAGGAGCAAGATCAGGTGGGATCTACTTGGAGTACGGTGTGTACTCAGTTGGAGAGCAAAGAGGAAGGCAAGGTAGTTCCTTCCAAAGTAAGATCAGTTGAGTTGCAGGTTGTTGCAAGTTCATGGGAGATCTACTTGGAGTATGTTGTGTACTCGATTTGAGTATGTGGGTATACTCGATGTACTGGCAGTATTGTTACTGACTGGTTGACTGGTGGTGTTGTTACTGGCTGGTGGAGGTGAACACCAACTCTGTGTTTGAGTTGTGTGTTGGGACCGTAAGAGAGAGAGTGAGATCTTGAAGAGATTTATTGTTTATGCCCTAGAGGTGTGGGAGCCCTAGAGGTGTGTAAGGAAGAAGACTGTGGCAATCTTCTTTGTTGTATTTCCTTCTGGAAGAGTATTAATACAATTGGGTATTGTCTCTCATATTCTGTGTTGTTTCTAATTCTAGTTATTAGTTGCATGGTAATCAATTGTGCTTCCTAGATCCCAATTGACTCATATAAATACAAATAAACCCCACACTTAATACTCACTTGACACTTATCTATTAACATCTATACACTACTACACATTGAAATTTTTTGTCTTATTCTTCCTAAATTGAAAATAAAGCACTAGGAGTAGTCATCAACCAAGTTTGAAACACACCAAGCCAGGTCATGTGCCAACATTTTCAAGATTAAAACTAGATTTATAGGTGTATTCATGTAGTGAAAGAGCATAATTGCACATTCACACTAAGGGAAAAAATTACTTCTGGTTTGACTTCCCTCTTCATAATATTAGATACATAAGTAATTTTCAATCATCAGTGAGAGTGATTAGGGTTAGCTCAACCAAATTATGATTCCTCACTTTTTATAGGATTTCATTCTTCACAAGCAAACCCAGGGTTTCAAGGAGAAGGAAGCTAATTTTGGGAGTTATGTATGTAGTCAAGGGTCACAAATTACATAAATAGAGACTTATTACACATGTGAACTACACTATATGATCATAAAGAGATAAACCCACTCTAGATAATAATGTCAACCCCAATAACTAACATCAACATTCCTTCCTACTCTTGACATCATCAACCCTACATGCACAGATAGTCAATTTCAGATCTAGATGAATTATAGGCCTGCTTCTAGTCTTTTCTCATTATCAAAACAGAGTCAAAGTTTATCAGTCAAATAATAAAGCTAAGTATCTTGATCACTTTAGTGCTTTCCATAAATAATAAATTGTATCATCAGATAAATCTCAATTAGTTAAATTTAAGTTTATGCTTGATTTTCATATATTACAATATGAATTTATTACACAAGTTTAGCCTATTGTGATTCACACTAATCCAAAAATAGGGTAAAAATTTCCAAGCTTCCTTAGTTAATATGTTTACTTATAATCCTATATCTATTAAATTATTTTTCATTTCTTAGTCATTGATCGATTCTTGGTCATATGGTGCATTCCTTAAGGTGCATACTCCTTGTGGCCCTTCTTGGATAGATTTTTGGCCATCCAACACACTTTTTTGAAGCCACAATATAAAAAAAGGCATTGCCCCTTGTGTTTTAAATAACAAAAGAAGTTACTTGATTTTAATTATTCCATTGTGATGAGGGATCCTATGCATGATTTCAGATTTATAATTCACTTCCTACAAAATATGCACTTCACCTTGTAACATTCAGATCATTTCATGTACATATCTTAGGATATTTTTTGTACATATGCATCAAGGTTCCCATTCTTTCCATCATCTTGTTTTCTATGCATATTATCTTTTAGAGGTAGTAGGTGTTTAACCCTAATTTGGATTAGAATCCTTACTTGGGTAGATAGGGCTAAGGATATAGAAATCATAAGGTGTAACAATGAATATTAGATCTACAATAGGCCAATTATATGTGTTAAACTTTGATGTACTATATGTTGAATTTATTAAACTAAGATAGGCTATTAATAAAAAGTACAACTATGCTAAATATGGAAATGACATAAAAGAGAGTACTTAGTTGGTTTTGATGCTAATGCAAATCTGAATCTAATACAGGGAAAATTTAAGTAGGAAGGTAGTTATAGATCAATCATTAAATTTTGGATCTAGTGTCTCTGGCTCTCTGGATAGTTACATCAGCCTAGGAGAGTTACATCAACTCTAGTGTCTAATTTTGACACTAGTTTCCAATACAAAATATCAACTAATATAGGATGCGACCACCTGGATGTTTATGGGTTTGGCTTCACCTTCACTATGGTGCATTCATGTATCTAGGTCATGGATTATCACTCCTAGTGAAATGGTAAAACCCTAGCTTTAAATCTTCAATGTGACCTTGGGAGAAAATGGGTTAGTGTGTACATGGTGTCGAGCTAACCCACAATGATCATGTTATCAAAGGACACTGCCTACATAGTCAATGCTCTAGAAGAGGGCCTTAGACTCATGTAGTTCTCCCATCCATGTTGGCTTGTGTGTGAATCATGTAATGTGTAAAGTAAGTACAATAGTGACCTAGCTTGTAACTTCGAAAATATGACCTTATGATTGCTCCTTTAGTACTTCAGACTTGTAGTTAGGCCATTCCTTTAACTGATATCAAAAAGGGGCAGAATATGATAGTTTTTGGTAACTTGAGTGCTCTTTTGGTCTGATTGTTAGGTGAGGAATGAACGAGGGTTGATATTGTATTTATACCAATCCCTTTGGCAGATAACTCACATAAAAACACTTAGGTGGACCATTGTAATACATTTGATTTGCAAATTAGATGAATTTAAGGCACTAGACACTTTCATTGGGGTAGGACAGTAATGTTGATGCTACTATCTATCCCAAATGTTAGTGTCCTAGGAAAAGGAGAGCAAGCACATGCTTAGAACTTGTAGAGGTGTAAGATAAGTACATTTTAAGCATTTCAGGAAAGATGAGATGTTTGTGTCATCAATATAAAAGTTGGTCAGACTAAGAGATAGGCCAAGGGGGACAAGATAAAGCAGATGCAAGGCTTGTAGAAGCAAGACATGTGTATAACTAAGAGGAATAACTAGGAGCTAAGTTTGCCAAGTGTATAAGACTGTGGTACTACATAATCACAAAATATCATCTACAGTAGATTAACCATCATTTCACCTTGCATCTACATCCCCTTTCTAGTAGTAATATTTACCATCAAACCTCTTCCATTCTTATCATCCACTGGCTTTTATACCCAAGACTTATCCTAACTAATGTAAATTTGACTCATTACATTTCGTTCTTGCTCTTTTTGTAATATATTTACTTATAAATTTGTGCAATCCTTAATTTTATGGTTTGTTTGACAATGTTATGATCCTAATGTGTGGATTTCACTAATGCCTCAAGGTTTTGGTGTAATAGTTTGTTACATTTGGTACCAAAGCCTCCACCCAGGTTCAAGTCACAGAGTAGGTGGATATGATGGCATTGTGGCATTCATTTGAGGCTTATACATGCTGGGGATCCTAGTGTATGGGTGCAAATCTAGCCCATAGTTTGAGCTTCAAAAGCATGGTGGGATGTTATGATTTTGGTGTATGGATTTCACTAACACCTTGAGGTTTTGGTGTAATGGTTCATTACATTTAGTATCAAAGCCTCCACTCGGGTTCAAGTCACAGAGTGGGTGGCTACACCATCATTCCAATGTTCATCTGGGGCTCATACATGTATGAGATGATGCAGTATGGGCACAAATCTACCCCAGAGTCTGGGCTTTGAAAGTGTGGGGGGATGTTAAGATCTTGATGTGTGGATTTCACTAATGCCTCGAGGTTTTAGTGTAATGATTTGTTACATTTGGTATCAGAGCCTCCACCCGAGTTCAAGTCATAGAGTGGGTGACAATGCCAACATTATAGTGTTTGTTTGGGGCTCATACATGCAGGGGATTCTAGTGTATGGGTGCAAATCCAACCTATAATATGGGATTTAGAAGTGAGGTGGGATGTTATGATCCTGATGTGTGGATTTCACTAATGCCTTAAGGTTTTGGTGTAACAATTCATTACATTTGGTATCAAAGCCTTCACTTGGGTTCAATTCATGAAGCGGGTGGCTACTCCAGCATTGTAATGTTTGTCTAAGGCTCGTACATGTGGGGGACCATGATGTACAAGCACAAATCTAGCCTAGAGTTTGGTATATGATACAATCCTTTTAGGTATGTCCTTCCCCACACTTGAAACAATTCACGAGACCATAACCCTTGTCTCTACCACCTCATCCCCTACACCATGAGACTCCTCCACCTTAATTAAACCCCCCTCCTTGATTATATCTACCATTATAGTTATAAATTCACCTCAGTTTTGGGTGATTCATCTCCCTTGGTGTTGGTAAAATCCCCCACCTTAGTTTTAGTTAAACCCTCCACCTTGAGGTTGATTATATCGACCCTAATTTTGGTAACCACCTTGTTATTGTGCTTATGGTAGTTTTGGCCTAATGTATCTCCATAATCTTTGCATATTTAATCTCATATATCAATTTTGAAATCTATGTGTCATAAGTGCTCACATCACAAATCTTGCAGTAACAAGTGACATTGATTTATTTTGTGAACTGTAACAATAAACAATTGCATGTTTCTTATTCTCCTTACAAACCTCACATGATAATATCATAATTTTTACCTTCTTCATGCAATTTTCCATGGTGTGACCATATACTTCACATGTGGTACACCATATTGGCTTTGATACATTCTATATAAAACTTGTAGTTTTTTTAACATTTATGTCACCATATTTGATATATAGGCTTCAATAAATGAGCTTATATTTGTATAAAAGTTTATAATAACCTTTATTCTAAGCACTGCATCCAATGCCTCCTACACATTGTTGAAATTCTTCATGGCCAATTATTTCCTGTAGGCTAGCAACAATCCATTGACAAATTATTATGCATGTTTTGATGGGTGGATCTCATAGGAAAAAATAAATAGAAGCATTTTAAAACATGTGCCATGTGTGTGCACACTCTCAAGAGTATCTTGCTTGATATTTTTTCATTTTCAATGCAAAAATGCTCTCTTATTCAAATTCTAAGATGTGAAACTCCTAAAAATGCCTTATGTAATTCCTCAAAGTTGGCCACAGTTTGATTTGGGTCATACTTCTTATACCACATATGTGCATGATCTAACAAGGTCATCACAAATTGGCTCACTTTATTTTCCTAAACATTAATTTATTTCATGCACCACATGATCTCACATTTATGAATGTGATTCATGGAATCTTTGATTCCTCTATATTCTATAAATAACATCAACATTTTGAGTGTACTATGAGTTGTTATTGAGTGTTGATTTAGATGAAATACCTTATCCCCTTCTACTAGGAACCTCTTCTCATATAACCATGGTTGGCACTATGTTACCTTGTGTGACACCTCCCTGACTCGTAAATTTGGGGTTCATTGATAGACTAATCACTCTTGCCAATGGACACTGTACAATGTTCCCCTTGTAGGTGCAACAATTGACATCTTCACTTTTCTTGCATGTTCTTTACCTCTACATGTTTATTACTCCTTTCCACCAAACTTTGAAACATAATTCATTCTAGCACAAACTCTTCATTTTTTCTCAGTGTTGACCCCTTCACTTTAAACACTACTGGATTAATTCCTTCTTATAAATCCAAATGTGAATGATTTTTAGCATCTAGTGAATCAGAGTAAGATCCTTCTTCATCTTATACACTTCCCTCAACCTCATATTCCCATGAGATATAATCATTATCTTCCCATGGATCATCCCTAAATAGGGTTTTTTACACATACATATCCCTATATTTGAAGGTGCATTCTTGCCTTTACATAAACCCACCACATGCCCTCTATGCCTTCAATGGATTCTAATGACATTGCCTTGATAAAGTATGCCTTCACTATACTTGTGCATCCTCTCTTCCTTCTCATGATTACATTCCATGTTCACAAAATTTGTCTTCCCTAAACTTACACATCACCCATTCTACTCCTTTTAACTCTTTCACCTAGCCCAAGTGTGAGTTGGCCAAGCCACTTAGTCTCATGGTCACAAATCCCCAATCAATCACGAGTTTCTTTATCCATAATGGAATTCATATAATAAACTATCCTCTAGGCTTTCATAAAAACTAAAATTTTGCCTTTTCCAAACACGAGTATGTCAAAACTAAAAACTCTAACAAGTAGCTATTGAATGCACCTCTCCACCAGAAATCCTTGATTCTTGTCCACTCCTCATACAATTATTTGAACTGATAGACTCACTCTTCAATTCACATATGCTTAATTCCAAAGTTTTGACTTGTTTATAACACATATATAGCTAACCATGTATGTTTTCTCTGACAATCCAAGAAAAAAAATGATAGAGATCACTCAAAATATGCTCTACTAACCACTTCTTAGGTTTCAAACCCTTACTTCATAAAAAATTGTTTACAAATTCTAACGCCTTTGCTTCATTTCAAGCTTGCACGCCCTCTAGAGATCATAAAGTTAATCTCCATGCTCTCTTCATATAGGGTCTCAACAATGGAACCAAAATGTTTCCATTCTTAAAACCTACCTAACTAAGCCCCACACAGGCTTTAGTGAGTGAAATAAATAAACAAACACTCTACTCTTACCACAATGGCATTTTACTTAGGATTGAAGACCTAAGCACTCACTTGAAGCACATCAAGGAACACTAAGATCCCTGCTGTGAAAATTGAGCATAAATACACATTCACATAACATATTATACTATGAAACAAAGGTAAAAAAATCATCCATATACACAAATATAGTCATTACAAGTACAAATTCCATTCTTTATTCATATATTCAGTTCTTCATACAATATTTATACATCATACTTTTATTAAAAAACATATATTCATCATCTTGTGATGATCTATACAACATTATCCCATCAAACCCTAATTTGTTAATCCACATCACACTTCTTTCTCCAAAATGTGTCACCAGCCTAGAATTAATCTCTAAAATGGGAACCCAATGACTCTATTTATAGTTTTATTGAGCCACTTGTAACCCTTACAATAGTCTCTTTTGGACAATAGCCATGCCAACTAATTGCACATTTTTAAGAATATTATATTTTTTATCCCTTCCACGTGTCTATGTAGTAGAATATTATTTTGATCTCTTGGCATATGATTTATCTAGCCTTGATCTAACATGTATTGATCCCTTACCATCTGTATCATCTTTTCTTGGCTACTGCCACTTATCAACATCTATTTCATTTCATCCTTCTTACTAAGTGTGTTTCCTTTCATCTGACGTGTGTTGTTGTAGTTTATGTGCCTTATGAATTATTTGTCATGTGTTGGGTCTTCATATTCTACACACATGATCTTATGAATATTAAACTTGTTATAAATCTACAATACTCTTCAATTACCTTAAAGTACAATTGTAAGGCTGACATATCCATAAGATAGTAGTGTCAAAACAATATGAATGGTATTTATTAGGCCCTATAAACAAGCAATGTGTTAATATTATATATTTTTCACATAATTTTGATCTTTCACATCCTCACTTGAATTTACACACTTTGAATTTTGACTCTCCGAAATGGGGAAATCTTGTAAGACAAAAATTGATAAGGGTTTGTTTAGGGCTTTATGTGGATAGGGTTATTACTTTCCCTCCTAATTTTTTAGACCCCTTAAAGTATACAGAGAAATTGTAAGTCGATAAAAAATGCAAAATAGTAATAATGTTGATTAAGTGCTCCGAGAGTACTTTTAATAGAATGTTTGGTAAATAATTGATAAATACTTGATCATCAAAGGAACCTAATAATTTGTATATTTATTGATGAATAAATTAAAACTTTAGTGAAATTAGCACGTAATTGACTTCTAACCATTAGAAATGGGAAATGAAATAAAGATGGATACGCTGATCCTTTTTCAAAGATGAAACATATAACTATGTCATGACTGTACAACCAGTCATGGCAACAAGTCATGATAAACTCGAGGTCAATGTGGAGGTTGCATGAGGATGCATAAAAGAGATTATAAAATTCAAAAGTTGTTATAATAATTTTAATGACAAATTTAGAAATTTCACTCACATATATATAAATGTACATAATATGTATAAAATAAAGTGAAATAAATATGAAAAAAATAGTTTTTTAAAATTGAAAGCATATAATATAATTAATACAATTCAAATAAATTACATGCTCGATCAAAAAGGTAGATGGAAAGGAATCACACTTTGAGCAACGACTCAAACAAGAAAAGCTTACAAAAATACATTAATAATTTGGGTCGGTCATACTACCAAACCCATAAAGAATCATTATTTTTTAAAATGAATTTATGGTTCGCTAAGTACATTCTTCCTTCTTTAGCTTTACTTTTGAGGAGAACTCCTTCACAGGTTGACCCCAAGCCATAAGGTAAGATGGGATTTTGGATATCTCCATCTGATCTTGGTCAACATCGACATGGTCCTTTGGGGAGTATTTACAAAAAGGTTTCAATATAATATTGGTTGCACTATCATGGATAAAATAAGCTTTCTCTACCACTTGGCCAATGTTTTTTTTTTTTTAGGATCTAATTTTTTTGTTTCTTTATTTTCAATTGACCTACCTCCCTTTGCACATCACTTAAACTGATTTCAGCTTCTACTTCCTCTATTTCAAGTGGGTTATAAGTACTTCCTCCTAATACTTCAAACCTCTTTATACTTGGATTTTTTTGACCATTCATGCATTTAACTCACCATTATATTTCAACTAAAAGCCATAAACACCGATCAAAATTATAAATTCAAGTTATGATTCCTTTCTTCAATAAGGGAGAAGTGTTATTAGTAGCAACCCCTAAGTCTGGGGGTTCACACTGGCACAAGGTGCTATGTAAGAACATGAAAATTAATTTATTTTAAAGTCTAAATATTTGTCTAATAGTAAACATAGTGTAATATGTTATACATTTCTCCACATTAAAATAGAATAGTCATGATGTGATTGGTTATTGTGAAGTAAACGTGGGAAACTAATACATAACACCATGACTATTATTATGTAGTAGTTGAGTAAACCTTCAACTAGTAGCACTTATCCCCTAGCTAAACCAACCTTTATATTAAACTCACTCCAGCCCACCTTAATTTCATTCTTTGATGAAACATAAGTTGGGATGGACTGAATGAAGTTTGAGCATTCGTTGCAGAACCTAGGAATGATAGAAAAACAACAGGAAGATAACATGATTATATTAGAGACATGGATTAAAAAACATATCATTGATGGTAATGACAATGCAAACTCAATTAAAAGCATATAATCAATAATGACAACTAAACATACAACCACCAATAGGTGAAGACAAGGGGGTCTCAAATAGGAACACAAACACAAGGGTCAATTATGGGAATGATGCCTCAAGGAGGCTTGGTAATCTTGTTAGACCTCCTACAAACATTGTCTTTATTCGAACAAGTGTATAATGATAGGGGTATGGGAATCATACATTCAAACACACATGATGGGACACCCACAAGATAGTTTATCAAACATTGGTGAAAATTTCTTCTATGTTAATGAAAAATAATATAAAGGTATTTTAAAGTGGAGGTAGGCTCGGAAGTTGAGAGACATTAGGAGCAAAAACTCACAATTATCCTACTAATGATAATTCACAATACTTCAATAGCCACTTCCACAAAGCAATAAACACATACAATTCAGGCAACACAAGAACAATAAAGGGGTAAAGAATAATTGAGTACTTTTTTTATGAACAAAGCTAAATTGAAACAAGATGTGAAATAATACACCCAACCCACTCACCATATTCAAAAGGAGAATAATAATACACATAATCATAAGTGGGTTTTGGAGGATAAGGAGAATGGCAAAAAAGCATATGTGGGTAACAAATAAGGAGAAATTGAAATATATTCAACAAACATATGAAAAATAGATGAAGATAACCAAGAAAGTAATGAATTTCATATCCCAACTTCAATGTCACTAATATGGTCACCCAAGTTATATGTCAATGAATTAATGAACGTGAAAAGAAGGCTTGAAGACTTAGAAATAAAGACAAAATATGAGGACAACAAAATGAAAGAGGTCATAGGTTTTAATTGAAAACTTGTAAGAGAAATTAAAATACTCAAGGAACAAGTAAAAAACTTACTGAATAACATGGAAAAGGGGCAACAAGAGTTGACTATGATAAAACAAGCTTTAAAGCATTTCAAACAACAGAAGAAAATAAGCCAAAAAAGGATGAAGGAAAGAACACACCACAAACAAAAGAGTCCCCATATGCAATTACAAATATAGAAGTAAAACAAAGTCATGTTGAAAATGGATAGAAGAATGAAAGAACAGACATGTAAGAGTTGTCATGAAAAACACATATGATAAAAAATAAAATATTAAGGAACATAAGGTATCTTGGAGGGACACACATCTACCTAGATGAAGATCTAACCCCCAATTAATAAGAAGAAAGAAGGAATGAATGGGAGAATTTGAAAGCAATAAGAGATGTAGGGAAATGGGCATGGTTACAAAATAGAAGAGTCCAAATCAGCCACCGAATGACACATAAGAAATAGGGACTCCCCCTACCACCCCCTCGCCTCCCCTGCCCCCCATGAGCACTTGACCTTGGTGAGCTAGAATTGTAGAGGTTATCCTTAGAGAAGAGGCCTTGGGTTGGGGCCCATAACAGAGGGAAAAGACATTATCATTCTTACTAAAACTCATGAGCAAGAATGCTACAAAGTTATAGATTTTAAAGGATATAAAAAAATATTAATTTGGAATGAAAGGAATGACAAGGGATATGGAGGGGTTATAGTGCTAATAAAAAAAACATGGTGTGGAATTATAAAAGTGGAGAAAGAGGACCCATATAAACAACACATATGGCTGAAAATAATAGAGAATGAGTTAACAATTAGGCTTTCTGCTACTATTTTGCACCAAGAGGCTCAAAAACATATAAAAAGAGGAAGTTAGATTATGAAGACCCTTATGCATCACTAAAAAGTGACATTTTAGTATTCAGTACCTTAGGAGAAGTCTTGTTTACATGGGATTTTAATGTGTGGATAATAAACAACCAAACTCTCAATTTGAGGAGTGAAGAGGGAGTGAGAATCAATCCATTATGGTTAGATGAAGAGGAAGACCAATGTTGGAAAAGGAAATCACAAGATGGAAAGGGGGGAGTTACATATTACGGTGTAAAATTATTGGGACTATGTAGTTTGTATGACATGGTTATATGCAATGGCATGAGAACATGGATGAATTCAAGGAATATCACTTATAAAACTTACAATGGTCAAAGTGTGGTAGACTATGTTATTTTCTCACATAGCTCTATCCTGAGATTGATGAATTTTGAAGTTAGAGATTGCCCTATTGAGATGAAATTAGATAACAATCCAATATATGTAAAATTTAATATGCACATAAATCACCAAGAAGGAGGATAAGACCACCACAAGCAAAATAAGAGACCCCTTCAAGGTATAATCTTTATGACTCAAGAGAATTGAAAATTATTTAAAGCAACCCTCAAACAACATTTTTTGGCAACATTTTTTAGGAAGCAAAGAATAACACTTCATCTATGGACAATTGTCCAACAAATAACAATATGTTGATTTCCTTAATAAAAAAGGTTATCAATACATGCAAAATAAGTAGATCTAAGAGTGGAAGCACAAGTAATTTTTTGAAAAATTCATGGTATGATGAAGAGTGGAAGGAAACAAAGAGAACTTTGAGAAGATTGAGAATGACCAGAGAAAACAAAAAGGTTTATAAAAGAATCATTTGATCTAAAAAAGGAAGTTACATGTGCGCAACGAGAAAATAATTAATTTCTCTTGGAAAACATAATCCCAAAGGCTATTGGAGGGAACTACAACAAAAAAGGAAACAAACAGAGAATAATATTATAGATACCCAATGGTTAGAGTATGCAAAGCTACTATATGAAAGAGTTTGGGATCAAGATAACCCTCCTATAATCAACCTAATAACTAAGCTTTTTTTCTAAGAAATATATCACTTAAAGCATAGAGAAACTAACAGACAACAAGGCACAAGACATAGATGGGATGCAAGCTAAGTATTTAAAGTGGGGCTTAGACACCCTCACATCGCATATCAAAAGTATATTCAATGGTATCATTCAGGAAGGCTTCTCTGTAGATTGGATAACTAATACTGTTATCCCTATATATAAGAGTAGGGATATCAATCTATCTAATTATTGAACTATCATGGTCAATCCCCTCTCTGGAAAGCTATTCAGTAGCATTTGGGCAGAGCAAGAGGGTAAAAGGGCATAAGGTCAAGCAAGATTTAGGCCAAACCATTATATTATCAACCATTGCATCACTCTTAGGCACTTGTTCGAAAAAGTATGGCATATTCAGGAAGAAGACACTTCTTGTTGCTTTGTTGAATTCAAAAAAACATTTGACATGGTCCCTATAAGTAAACCCTAGAGTAGAATCGAGGAGCTTGGAGTTCAAGATGGGTATAAAGCGACATCATAGAGTTTATGAGCAAGCCAGGACCAAAATTAGAACAGGTAAAGGAATATTAGAATGCTTTGGAAGCGACATTAGAGTCAAACAAGGATATCCTATATCTTCCACATTGTTTGAACTATACATCGATAAACTAGAAGAGTGGATATATAACACTGGTCGAGGGGGTATCCATCTAACTAATTATGTTATAAAATTAATTTTTATATGTAAATAATTTCATTCTAATTATAAAAACAACGTATAATTTGAAAGAACATTTGAAAATTCTAAAGTTTTTTGGTCAAGAGGTGGGAATGCAAATGAATACTAATAAAACAAAAATTACAATCTTTTCTCTATAGAGAAAAAGAAGTAAATCGAGTTTCCTTTCAAAAGCAGTGCATTAAAAATAATAGAAAAATATAAATACCTCAACTCTAACTTCCATGATAAATTTAGTTGGAAGACCTCTTTAAAAAAAATAAAAATGGAAGGAGATTGGAAGGATTTATACTCACTACAAAACAAATAATACTCACTACAAAAGAAGTGCAAGAGTGCATAATTATAGGATTGAAAAACCCAAAAAACTTTGTTCGGCCTACATTATTTAAATCTTTAGTTCATTCATTCAACTCCCAAATTGCGGCCACATTCTTTCCGAAAACAAAAACATAGCAAAGGTACCGATCGATAGAAAACTCTACTTTCATAACCGCGAAATCGTTGTTGAATTTATACGTTCGCAGATTTACCAGAATTTCTTTCTTTAATGCTTGTTTGCTGCAATTATGATGATCTTGCGCAGTCTTGTTTACTGGCAAAGTATTCAATCTAGGGTTTGAATCGATTGCGGGAAAGAAGGGATTTTATTATTTAATGCTATAATTCACTGAACTTTATCTGCGGGGGGGAGTGTTTGAAGGAAGAAATGGGTAATCTATTCACAAAGAAGCTTAAAGTTACAGATATCGACAGGGCAGTTTTGTCTCTTAAAACCCAAAGGAGAAGGCTTGCACAATATCAGCACCAGGTGTGTCAATTCTACGTTCTCTCTCTTTCTGAGGATTTGGCATTTAATTTTTTTGCCCCCTTTTTAGTTGAAAAAATTCGCCAGTAGCTTTTTATGGGACATTTCCATATGCATATGATTTCAGCTCGCACGCATTCTTACACATGGAAATTTCAAACAATTATCGAATTTATGAAATCTTGACCTTTGATGAAGTAAATGGGCCCGTGAATTAATTGGGAGTGTTCCTTGCTTGGAGTGCAGCATTCCTAAGTTGAGAAGCTGACTAACTCTTCCCTGCTCCATTCAATTTCTTATTCATAGAAAGTCGACCTTTGATATTGTTTTACACATGGCTGCATTAGCATGGACAGGCATGCCTGCCGGGTTTTGAACCTGGGTTGTCATGACAATAAGTGCCCTAGGGGCCTTATTGCTAGATCAATCATCATAGCCTGACGCCAAGCTCAGGAATTTTGTTGTTTGTAAACCATTGATACAATTCCGTGTGTTGAAAACGCTCTGGAAGGAGTGAATGCACTATGTTCTTTGAAGGATGCAATCTAGGTGTTGGAAATAGATTAGGAGGACATGGTTATGGCCCTGGATTATATGTATGAATGTGCATTGTTGAGAAAACCAAGTTGTCCAAGTATTTATGCAGAGACTGGTATACCCCTGCCTGACAATATGGCTTGGACTGAATTATATTATCGGCCAGTAATGGCTTGGACTGGATTATATTATCAGCCGGTAATGGTAGACTTTTCCAGTCCAAAACGACAATTGATGGTGATGTTTAAATCCTGCTAAGGAGGTGACCAACGTCAATTTTCAATGGAAACATTAAATATTTTGCTTTGATTGGTGTGAATTGTTCTATGAGCAATCGTACCGCCACTTGATGATTCCCCCTTGTTTTTTTTTTGCTTGTTGTGCAACATATGTATGCTCCTAAATGTTTGCTTAAGTCACGTAATGAAAGAAGTGACGTTTTAAAGTTTTTTTTCAACTGTAGGTATTAAAATGCTGTTTTTTTTGGAGAGAGGGGGTCAATGTTGACTCACTCTCTCTCTAACCTTAGTTATCCCTGGTTCAAAAGTTCGATTTGTAAGGATTTTCTACATGCTTCGGGATATATGTCTGAAAAGAATCCTACACGTTTTTCTCATTTTTTCTCAAATATTTTTGTTCAAACATATTTCATGTTTTTTTGAACTTCTCATATTTCGTTTATTAGGGAACATGACTACTATGAATGTAACATAGAAGTGTCTGGCAAAAAAGTAAATAGGGATCTCCTTTGGGATTTGCTGCAAATTTTAGGGTTTTGATTCCCAACAGCATGTCACTCTGTGTAGAATACTGATCTACAATCATTTTTATTATTTTAATAAAGCAATTGAATGGTTCAGTTAGTGCCCAAGTCTTTTTTGCAAGTAGAAATAGGTGCGTCACTTTTCAGCCGGGATTCCTTTCAGATATTAGAATGACAAATTGATATTATGGATTTGAGATTAGGTTTTCTCAAGATCTAAGGCAGATTCAAATTTTTTTCGGTTGACTTATCTTTCCAGCACTGTGACATTCTCTATTTTTTTTTAGATTGATCAAAGAGGGGGTTAAAAGCGTCCCTCGCCCATTACATTAATAACAAAAAAGTTAAAAAGCAGATTACATATTTGCAGATTTGCCATAGCTGGCAGCTAATACCTGTTGGTATATGAAGTCGGTTTTATTATTTAGCCAACATTATAAAGCAGTTTTGTACTACATGCACTTTTGTAGTAGAGGATAGTGGGGTGCCCACTTAGTATTAAATAAACCTATTATCCTTCTATAAAAGGAACTCATGTGTTAGGAGTTTTGTTGAGAGAATAAGCATTACATTTAGTTCAAGAGGAAAGCAAATGCAGTTTTGGAGTTCTATCTAAAGAGTGTTCAATCATTACTGTAACAACGAGTTATTCTTGATTAATCAAATACTAAGAGAGACCTCTGCCCCGTGGTTTTTCGTGGTACATTGCCAAGTTTTCCACGTTAAATTTGAGTGTGCTATCCTATGCTGTTTATTTCTTGTTGGCTGCTCACTGTTTTATATTACTGCACTGTCTAGTTTTTTAACAGTTGGTATCAGAGCTTGGTTAGATTGGTTTAGTGTAAAAGTTTTTTGTGAGAAGTGAAGAATGTCATGAAGCATGATTACCAGATTTGAGGTCGCATGTTGAGCACAGGCTAATACTAAGGTTGGGGTGAATCAGTATCACATATTCTTTTATTTTCTAACACTTAAATCATTTATTCCAAATAAGATATTCAAAGCAATCAAATCACAACACAAGATAACACAATGTAAAGTGACACCAGATATACGTGGAAACCCTTTAAGGAGAAAAACACATAGAAACTTTCTCAATATAAATATTCGTAGGCACCAATCTACTGGAGCACCAACCCCAAATACAATTTTGTAAGCACCAACCTACAAGAGCACCAACCCCTTTTGCCGAGCATTAGCTTAACAAGAGACACCAATCTCTTCAAAACGAAGGCACCAACCTTCTCACAAGAATCACTCTTCTATCTCTGATTTGTTGCTAACACAACGAATGATAGAAAAATGCTTTATTTCCTTTCGATTCGATCTACACTTGAGTGTTTTCGCTGCTATGCTCTGCCTTATACTTGCTGGTTTTTCCTTTCAATATTCTTACAAAAATCTGCGTTCAAATATTTCTGCTCTTCTTTTATATCTTCCACTTTCGAATCTACAAATTTGCCACTCGTTATGCACTTATTTATAACCCATTGAAAGCCACAAATTAAGGTCGTGACTCTTCAAACGAAAAGGTCCATTCGAATGGTCTCAACTCCTCCCAATAGGTTGACCAAGGTTGGGGACTATTTTACCCTTAAAAACTTTTCAAAGGGGGCGTCCTTCCTCTAGAGGCACCTTTTCACATGGGCTGCCATGAGTTTTTCATTAATGACGGTCTTTAATTAAAAATGCAGCTGTATATGTGCCTTATAAAAAATTGTCCTTTAATGAATGCTGGTCCCTTCAAAATTTGAGCATTAGAATATATGTATTTTATCCTCATATGGGTCGGCTTTAGATTTCGAAAATGACAACCTTGTTATGAAAAATTTTTGTCCAATATTTTCGTTATTTTTTTACGGATCCGGTCACTTCTATCAAGAATTTCGTTTGCCTTCAAAAACACTTTTGTAATAGTTTCCTTTGACACTTTCGTTCCTATTAAACATTTCCGTCCATGTTTCCCTTTGACATCAATGACAATATTCCAACAATCTCCCCCTTTGTCATTGATGGCAATCTACTTTTCCTTGCGGCAGTTCTCCTCCTTTGCTCCTCCTGAATCAATTCTCTCCCTTTGACATCAATGGCAAAGGAATGTACCAACAATGTTTCTTACCAATAATAGAGCTGAATAATGCAATGATTAGCTCCCCCTCAACATATGCTTCTCTTAGTTGATTAATAGCTGGATGAAGAATGAATCACTCCCAACTTTTGCCTTAAAAACTCAAAGTTTCTTTTGGGAGGGGCTTTGTGAAGATGTCTGCAATCTGTTCTTTGTAGCAACATACTCCAACTTCACATGATGTTCTGCCACATGTTCTCTCAAGAAGTGATACTTGATTGGAATATGCTGTCCTTGAGTGCATCACATAATTTTTTGAAGTGTTAATAGCACTCATGTTATCACATAGAATGGTGATTGGATCGTCATTTTCTATCTTGAAATCCTTCAATGTTGCTTCATCCAAAGTACTTGAGTACAACAAGATACTGCTACTATGTATTCTGCTTCAGCTGTGGATAAGGAGACTGACTACCGCTTTTTGTTTAATCAAGAAACTAGGTTCTTACCAAGGAAAAATGCTCCTCCACTTGTACTCTTCCAGTCATCCACACTTCTTTGCCCAATCTGCATCTGTGTATGCTTTTAATGTGAAATCTTCATCTTGTGGATACCATAACCCATAGTCCATAGTGCCTTTGAGGTACTTGAATATTCTCTTGACTGCTTGCACATGTGTTTCCTTTGGAGCTGCCTGAAACCGAGCTACCAAGCCTACAACTTGCATGATATCTGGTTGTGATGTTGTTGTGTATAACAAACTGCCAATCATGGATCTATACAAAGTTGATTTGCTTATGGAGACTTATCATCCTTAACACGCATCCTGTAACCATAGGCGCGCTAACAGGAGTACAATCTTCCATTCTAAATTTTTTTAACATCTCCTTTATATATTTACTTTGAGAGATGAATATGCCTTTACTTGATTGGGAAATTTGCAAACCAAGGAAAAATGATAACTCACCCAACATGGACATTTCAAATTCCTTTTGCATCTCTCTTGCAAATTGTTGGGACATTTTTTCACTATCTCCTTAAAAAATTATGTCATCAACATATACCACCACAGTCAATTGATTCTCACCTGCAATTTTGATGTAGAGATTGCTGTCAGCAACTTCTCTTCTGAATCCTTGTTCAAGCAAATATTTGTCAAGTCTGGCATCCCAGGCTCTGGGAGCTTGCTTTAGCTCATATAGTACTTTCTTCAATCTACACACATAATCTTTGTTTTCTGACAAACAAAAACCTTCTAGTTGTTCAATGTAAACCTCCTCTTCTAACTTTCCATTTAGGAATGCAAACTTCACATCCATTTGATAGACTTTGATGTTCTTAAAACCTGCATATGCCAAAAATAATCTGATTGCTTCCAATCTTGCAACGGGAGCAAAGGTTTCTTCAAAATCGACGCCTTTAACTTCAGCATATCCTTTACACACCAATCTTGCTTTGTTCCTAGTTACTTGGCCATCTTCGTTTAGTTTGTTCCTAAACACCCACTTAGTACCTATCACATTTTTGTCCTTTGGCTTAGGGACAAGCTCCCATGTCTCATTTTTCTCTATTTAACTTAATTCTTCTTCCATGGCATTGATCCAATGCTCATCATTGTTGGCTTCTGAGAAACTCTTAGGTTCTATCTTAGACAATAGAGAGAAGTTTACACTTTCTGATGTATTTACAAACCTTCTCCTACTTTCCACCCCAGTATCAAGATCCCCAATGATTTGATTTTCAGAATGATTCTTCTGAATGAATCTGGATGATGCCCTTTTATCTTGCTGTTCTTCTTGACTTTCTTCTTCAGCTTTTTCTTCTTCCTTGAAGACGAATTCTTCTGATTGAACATTTGTTGGTATACTCACTTGTTTAGGTTTAATGTCATTCATTCTAACGTTAGCACTTTCAACTATTTTTTGTAATCTTTATTGTAGCATCTGTAAGCTTTACTCCTTGAGGAGCATCCAAGAAAAATACATTCGTCTGCTCTTGAGTTGAATTTCCCCAAGTCCTCATCATCCCTCTTAATGTAGCATTTGCTTCCAAAAACTTTGAAGCATTTCACTGACACTGGTCTGCCCTTCCACAGTTCATAGCGTGTTTTGTTGTTAATCTTGATTGTCCTCTGTTTAAGATGTAAACTGCGGTATTGACTGCCTCTATCCAATATCTATTTGAAAGCTTGGATTCATTGAGCATTGTCCTTGCCATTTCTTGCACCGCTCGATTCTTTCTCTCTACAAGGACATTCTGTTGTGGAGTCCTAGCAGTTGAGAAATGTCTTTTTATTCCATTCTTCTTGTAGAAATCATTGAATCGTTTGAGAGGAACTCACCTCCTCGATCTGACCTTAAGCATTTGATCTTTAACTCCTTTTCATTTTCCACCATAGCTTTAAATTTTTCGAATGCTTCAGATTTTTTTTTAAGAAAGTGACTTATGTCATTCTAGAATAGTCATCAATGAGCAACGTGAAGTAGCTCTCACATTGAAAGCTTTGTACTCTTGTTGGTCCACAGAGGTCTGTATGAATCAACTCCAGAGGCTTGGTCGTTGAGTATTCTTTTGACTTGAAACTCACCCTTGTCTGCTTTCCATGCTGACATTGTTTACATAGGGTGTCCTGTGGTTTTGTAATTTTCGGCATGTCTCTGACATCTTGCCTATAGTTGATCTTCACAAGATTGTCAAAGTTCATGTGGCCCATTCTTCAATGCCATAACCAACTTTCGTCAATTTGGCTCATGTAGCATTTTTCTCTTTTTACTTCATTGAGTATGTATAGATTTATTTGATGCTCTGTTTGCATCAGCAACTAGCTTCCTTGTGTCTGCTCTCTTGATCTCACAACTTTGAGCATAAAATGTGAGCATGTGCCCTTGATCACACATTTGACTGATGCTCAATAAGTTATGCTTCAACCCTTCAACATACAAAACATTTTTTATTTTCGTCCTTCCATTATCAAGGCCGAGGGTACCTTTTCCGACAATCCTTGCCGTAGCATTATCCCCAAACTTTAATGTACCTCCATTTATTTTTTTCAAAGTAAGAAACTTACCTTTATCTCCCGTCATGTGGCTTGAACATCCACTGTCAATATACCATTGTTGTGCTTTGTCTTCTGCATGAAGCGCTATTTGCACGAGCATGGATTTTTCTTTTTCTTGACCAACTTCTTTACCACAAGATTATTCACCTTTTTATTATGTTTTGAATTTTTTACAAACACACTTCTACAGAATCGAGCTATATGTCCATAGTTGTTGCAATTATAATATATGGTATTATTCTCATTGTAATCCCAGAGTGGGGCAAATGAGTTATAGCTCCTATTGAAACCTCCATGAGTAGTCTTTCCATAGTTCCATGAATATTCATTCCTTACACGAGTCTTACATTCTATTGCTCTATGCCCAAAATAATTGCAAGAGTAACAATAACAAGAGAATGAATTTGTGTACCTTTTCACATGGTTCTGCCTTGATGGAAATGATCCTATGAAATCTTTCACTGGAATGTTCTTCCCTATGTTTTCTTTATGAGGAGGATTAACATGCTCATTTTTCACATGATCTAATTTCTTATCACTTATGCTCATTGAGTTTTTGAGTGCATCAGCATATATCTTGGGCTTCTCTGCATCTACCCCTTTTGTTGATTCTGTAGGTATTGACCTTTGCCCTTTTTCGGTGTTCTTTTGGTTCTCATCGTAGCCAATACCCAACTTAATGGATTTTAGAATGTTACCCAATACGTTGGTACTCTTTTCAATGATATGTTTTTCAACTCATTGGCTGTTCTCTTCAATTCTGATTTCAAGGCAATGCATTCGTCCTCTTTTGTTTTCAATTTGGCTCTTATCTCAATCTCGATTCTTTTAATCTCCTCTACTTGTGTCTTTAAGCCTTTTAGAATCTTATCTGACTCTTCATCCATCCGAGTTATCTTTGTTTTCAGATCAGTATTTTTCTCTTAATATTTTTGAACTTGAATCTTTTGTTTCGAAATATTATTCTTTAGCAACTTTATTTCACCCAAGGCACAAATTAATTCTTCTTCCAGATTTACCTCTCCATTTTCGATTTCATCCTCTTCTTCCAAGGTGTTTGTATTAAAAGATTCGGCTTTCATTTCAATTGCCATAAACAAGGTTTCCTCCTTGTCACTGTCCAATAGTTCTTCATAACTCTGCTCAACTGAACTACTATCCCTTTTGGAATAGAGACTTTTCTTATACTTATTGGAGTTTTTCTTATATCCACCTTGTTTGAAATTCTTCTTGAAGTAAGGCTTGCTTTCCTTTCATTGTTAGTATTTTCCTCATCTTCACTTTCATCCTTATGAGGACACTTGGCAACAAAATGACCTATCTTACCGCAATTAAAGCATTTGAAAGGTAACTTACCTTTGTATTTCCCGGACCCCTTGTTGAGCTTCCTGACAAATAGTGCCTCCTTCTCATCCAGTTCGTCACTGGTATCATCACTTGATTCAAATTCCTCGTTCTTTGCCTTCGTCAAGGCTTTGAATGCTGCTTCCCTTTTTGACGGCTTTTCTTTCTTAGTCCGCATCTCATATGCCGTGAGAATACCATGCAACTCATCCATTGTGAGTTTGTCCAAGTCCTTCATTTCTTCGATCGCTGAGATTTTTGCATCAAATCTTAAAGGTAGAGATCTGAGTACTTTTTGGACAATTGCGGATTCTTCGACCTTCTCACCAAGTCCTCTGATGATATTATTAATTTCATCTACACGAAGTAGATAGGCCGCAATGTTTTCATCCTCTTTCATTTTCAAGCTTTCGAATTGTCTTTTGTGAGTTTGAAGCTTGGCCATCTTTACTTTGTTATCTCCCTCATAGATGGTCGTAAGTTTATCCCAGATCTCTTTAGTCGAGTCACATTGCATTACTTTTATGAATTCAGATTCTCATAAGCCACACAAAATAGCATTCATGGCTTTTGCATTGTTTTCACTGGCCTTTTTCCCAGTCGTATCTGTTGGTGGAGTTTGCGGTGCTGTGTATCCATCCATAACAGCATGCCATATATTAAACCCTAGGGCCATTAGATAAGTCCTTATTCTTATACTCCAGAATGCATAATTTGTTCCATTGAACAACGGAACCTTGTTTGTGGAGAAATCTTCCAGAACTTGATGACTGGGCATGTGTGCTTTTGGTATCTACCTTCCAGTGGTTAAACTGATCCTGAAGGAACCGCTCTGATACCAATTGTTGAGCACAAGGTAATACTGATAGGGGGTGAATCAATATTATATATTTTTTTCTTTTCTAACACTTAATCACTTATTCCAAATAAGATATTAAAAGCAATCAAAGCACAACACAAGATAACACAATGCAAAGTGACACCAGATATACGTGGAAACCCTTTAGGGAGAAAACTACGGATAAATTTTCTCAATATAAATATTTGTAGGCACCAACCTATTGGAGTACTAACCCCAAATACAATTTTGTAGGCACCAACTTACAGGAGCACCGACCCCTTTTGCCGAGCACCAACTTAGCAAGAGACACCAATCTCTTTAAAACGAAGGCACCAACCTTCTCACAAGAATCACTCTTCTATCTCTGATTTGTTGTTAACACAATGGATGATAGAACATTGCTTTATTTCCTTTCGATTCGATCTACACTTGAGTGTTTTCGTTGCTATGCTCTATCTTGAGTGTTTTCGTTGCTATGATCTACACTTGAGTGTTTTCATTGCTATGCTGGTTTTTTCTTTCAATATTCTCACAAAAATCTGCCTTCAAATATTTCTGCTCTTCTTTTATATCTTCCACTTTCGAATCTACAAATTTGCCACTTGTTATGCACTTATTTATAACCCATGGAAAGCCACAAATTAAGGTTGTGACTCTTCAAACGAAAAGGTCCATTCAAACGGTCACAACTTCTCCCAATAGGTCGGCCAAGGTTGGGGACTATTTTAGCCTTAAAAACTTTCCAAAGGGGGTGTCCTTCCTCAAGAGGCACCTTTTCACATGGGCTGCCATGAGTTTTTCATTAATGATGGTCTTTAATTAAAAACGCAACTGTATATGTGCCTTTTAAAAAGTGTCCTTTCATGAATGTTGGTGCCTTCAAAATTTGAGCACTAGAATATATGTATTTTATCCTCATATGGGTCGGCTTTATATTTCAAAAATGACAACCTTGTTACGGAAAATTTCCATCCAATATTTCTGTTACTTTTTGACGAATCTAGTCACTTGCGACAAGAATTTTGTTTACCTTCAAAAACAATTTTGTAATAGTTTCCTTTGACACTTTCGTTCCTATTAGATATTTTTGTCGATGTTTCCCTTTGACATCAATGACAATATTCCAACATCACGAAATTTGATGGTTCCAATTTTGCTCTATGGAAGCTGAAGGTTCAAGCCCTGTTGGTGAAGGGCAAATGTGCCTTAGCTCTCAAAGGGGTTGTGTCAAAACCTGCATCCATGGATCAGATGGATTGGGATGAGAACGATGCCATGGCAAGGACTACAATCGAGTTTTCTCTAGCTAATTTGGTTTTGTTCAATGTTACAGAGGAGAAAATGGCACATGTCTTGTGGAATAAGCTCAAAAAGCTGTATGAGACCAAGTCATTAGCAAATAAGATTTTGTTACATCGATCGCTGTATACTTGAGGATGCGTGATAGTTCATCAGTGGCAGATCATCTCAACGATTTCAGCACACTGATTAGCATGTGGGCTTCAGTAGAGTTGAAAATCGAAGAAAAGGACAAGGCGGCTATTTAATCGTGCTCTTTGCTTGAATCTTGGGATCAACTAGTTATGGTGCTTAGTAACTCAGCACCGCAAGGGAAACTAGCCTTTGAAGATGTAGTGGCTGCAACAATTTTTTAAGAATCAAGGCGGAAGACATCTCAAGGTTCTTCCAATGAAACTCTTGTTGTAAGGGGCAAAATTGGGGAAAGAGGGAAGACTGAGTGTGGACAGACTAGATCAAAATCCAAAGGTAGAAAAGAGTAAAATTTTGGAATTGTGGAAAATTAGGGCATGCCAAAAAGGATTGCAGAGTGCTGAAGGTGAACAAGGGAAATCCTAGCTTGCAACCATCCAAGGCAGATACAACAGAAAATGGAGCACCATTGGAAAATGAAGAAGTGTTGTTTGCTAATCTGATAGGTTCATTGCATCATGTTTGGCTTATTGATTCTAGAGCATCTTTTCACATGACTCGTCACAGGGACTAGTTTTCCTCTTACTGGTCATGTGATGGTGGTGTGGATTACATGGGAAATGACAACCCATGCAAAGCTATTGGTGAAGGAGAAGTCATAATCAAGATGTTTGATGGGGCATTGAGGACTATTCAACATGTCAGACATGTAGTAGGCTTGAAGAAAAATCTACTGTCACTTGGAGTGTTCAATAAGCATGGTTACCGATTCAATGGGGAAAAGAGCTCTCTCAAGGTAGCAAAGGGAGCATTGGTGGTACTCAAGGGAGAAAAGGTTGGGAATCTCTATAGGTTGGTTGGATAAACCTATATTGGAGAGACTGCAGTGGTGTCAAATGAGGCAATGGAGTCATTGTCAACTTGGCATCAACGGTTAGGCCACATGAGCGAGCGTGGTCGCAAGTTACTAGTGGATAGAAACCTTCTCCTAGGTATAAAATCACTAGATTTGAATTTTTGTGAGCATTGTATTTATGGAAAACCAAGTAGATTGTATTTTTCTAGACGCACAACCAAAAGCAAAGAAATCTTATAGTTAATTCATTCAGATGTTTGGCAAGCCTGTTGCATCTTCAGGGGGTTCATTATATTTTGTTACATTTATAGATGATTACTCTCGTAAGGTGTGGATATATCTTCTCAAGAAGAAATCTGATGTATTTTCTTGTTTTAAGAAGTTTAAAGCTCTGGTAGATAACTAGAAGGGTAAGACAATAAAATGTCTTAGAACAAACAATAGAGGAGAATTTTGTTCAAATGAGTTTAATCAGTCTTGCAGTGAGCATGGCATATCAAGGTAGTTGACTTGATGGTTGCTAGAACACCACAACAAAATAGTGTTGCTGAAAGGATGAATCGTACAATCATGGAGCGAGCTAGATGTATGCTGAGCATTGCTGGTTTGGAGCAAAATTTTTGGGGTGAGGCTGTTTCTACAGCCTATTTATTGATTAATAGATCACCCACTACAACTCTAGATCTGGAAATCCCTGAAGAAGTATGGACGGGTAGACCTGTTGATTATTCTTTTCTTCGTGTTTTTGGTTCTGATGCTTATATACATATTACTAAAGAGAAAAGGAATAAGCTGGACCTAAAGTCAACGAAATGTATTTTTCTTGGCCATGCAGATGGTACAGGTGGTGGGACGCTGCTGTTCGCAAGTTGGGTATTAGCCAAGATGTTCATTTTAATGAAAAATCAGTGCAAAGTAAAGAATGAAGTACAACTGTTGTTCCAATAGAGGTGGAAAAGTATGATGCTGATATGGAGGTGCAGGATGAAAATCAGCCACGTGTCCATGAAAATCAACAAGATAACAATCAAAATCAGGATGAACAACAACCACATGAGCCGCAGGGTGACACATCACACTTTGTGAGGAGATCCACTAGAGTGCCCAGACCACCAGAAAGGTATTCTCCTAGTTTTAATTTAGATTATGCATTAGTTACTGATGTTGGTGAGCCTAGCTCAATTTAGGAGGCATGCAAAGCTAAAGATGCAAGCAAATGGAGAGTTGCCATGGAGGAGGAGATGGGAGCTATACATAAAAATAAGATGTGGGAGCTTGTACCATTGCTTAAGGGGCGGAAAGCTATAGGGAACAAGTGGGTCTTCAAACTAAAAAGGGACATAAATGATAATGTGGAGCGGTATAAAGCTTGGTTGGTGGCCAAGGGGTATGTGCAGAGATTTGGTATTTATTTTGATGAAATCTTTTCCCCTGTTGTACGGTTAAGTACAATTAGATTTTTTTTAACTCTTGTTGCTAGTCTAGATTCAAAGCTAGAACAGTTAGATGTTAAAATAGCCTTCTTGCACGATGATCTTTCCGAGGAGATTTATATGCAGCAACCGAAAGGTTTTGAGGAAAGAGACAAGAAGAATCATGTTTGCAGGTTGAACAAATCGATGTATGGTTTGAAACAGTGGCCAAGGTGTTGGTACAAGTGATTTGAATCCTTCATGATGAACTTGGGTTTTAGTAGACGCGAGGCTCATCATTGTACCTATTTTCAAAGGTATGGAGATGGCAATTACATTATTTTGCTTTTGTACGTTGATGATATGTTGGTAGCAGGTCCCAACATGCAAAAAATCGTCAAATTACAAGCTTAGTTTGCTAGGGAGTTTGAGGTGAAGGACTTAGGAGGTGCAAATCAGATTCTTGAGATGAGGACCCGCAAAGACAGAAAGAACATGAAGCTATGGTTGTCACAAAAGACTTATGTGGAAAAGGTTTTTCAACACTTCAATATGCAAAATGCACAACTAGTTAGTACCCCATTTCCTGTTCATATTAAATTGTCTTTGGAGTATTGCCCCAACATCGAAGTGGAGAGGACGCAGATGTCTCATGTACCGTACTCATTAGTAGTTGGTAGTCTTATGTTCGCCATGGTGTGCACCAGACCATACATTGCACATGCAGTGGGAGTCGTCAGTTGTTACATGGCAAATCCAGGTTGTGAGCGTTGGACTCCTGTGAAGTGGATTCTTAGGTATTTGAGGGGTACTTCTAATGTTGCTATCTATTACAGTGGGAGAAGTCTTCAGGGTGATGGATATGTGGATGCAGATTTTGGTGGAGACAGAGATAGGAGAAAGCCCACTACAAGTTATGTTTTCCCTTACAGGGATTGCAGTTAGTTGGATCTCAAAGTTGTAGTCAGTGGTGGCCTTGCCTACCACTGAAGCAAAATATATGGTAGTGATGCAGGCTTGTAAGGAAGGGATTTGGCTTCGTAGACTTTTGGTTGAATTGCAGGTGAAGCAGGATAACATGGTGCTACATAGTGACAATCATAGTGCTTTGCACTTAGCATGAAATCCAACATATCATGTCAGAATGAAACGTATTGATGTACAATATCAATTTGTACATGACGTGGTGGAAGGGGTACATATATCTTTGGCCAAGATACACACAAATATAAATCCAACAAATATGTTGACGAAGCCCATTGGTAGAGTGAAGTTCATTTGGTGTAGAACTTCTCTAGGCTTTCACATTACTTGATGATAGGCAGCATGGGCATTGGTCTTTTAGTAAGAGAATTTATTCGCAGGTTTATATCTAACTTCAAGTGGAAGATTGCTAGTACATGAAGTCAGTTTATTCTTTAGCCAATGTTATAAAATGGTTTTTGTAATACATGCACTTTTGTAGTGGAGGATAGTGGGGTGGCTACTTACCTCTTAGTGGAGGATGGTGGGATGGCCACTTACCTCTTAGTGGAGGATAGTGGGGTGCCCACTTAGTATTAAATAAACCTGTTTTCCTTCTATAAAAGGAACTCATGTGTTAGGAGTTTTGTAGAGAGAATAAGCATTACATTTAGTGCAAGAGGAAAGCAAATGTAGTTTTATAGTTGTAGCTCAAGAGTGTTCAGTCATTGCTGTAACGAGTTATTCTTGATTCATCAAATACTAAGAGAGACCTTTGCCCCTTGTTTTTTCCTGGTACATTGCCAGGTTTTCCATGTTAAATCTGAGTGTGCTATTCTGTGTTTTTAATTTCTTGTTTGCTGCTCACTGTTTTATATTTCTGCAGTGTCTATTTTTCTAACAATACCATTGTCAACTACTTAACAAGTAGCTGAGCAATTGAAACTATACAAAAACCAGTCCTGCCATGTTCCAAGATACCAAACTAGCTTATATCAGCTTTACCCACTAAATGAAACCTAAGCTACTATTACAGAGGATATAGCATAGATATAAGAACTAAAGCCAAAAAGACTAGCAGTGGAAACTAGGCAGGGCTCAGCTTCCATCACAGTCTATCATTTGTCACCATCTGCATGGCTAATTCCTGCCTTCCTTTGATGTCCCACTTGCCTCCATCCTTGCAGCCAACTCACCTCCACTTGCTCCATGCTCCTCCAGATCGGTGACCCCAACAACTCTTTTCAACAATTTGATAGCTCTCACCCCAGCTGGCATCAGCCATGCTCCTTTCTGACCTAGGAGCAACATTTCCTAATTGGCAACGAATGTGATGAAAATCAAGGGCTAGAAGCAATTCCACACTCCAAACATGATCATGGGTAGCCATAAATTTCCTCATTGCCTCCACATGGTCAACAAGCTGAAAAAATCAAACCTCCAGCTCTCTGAAAGTGGCCATCCAAACTGGGCCTTTGTTGGCCACTTTCGATATAAGCATCCTTCTTGCAGAAAGGACATCAATGCTATCGATAAATTTTTCCAGTCGTCCCCTAAACTCAGGCCTGATAAAGTGAGGAACTGACACTTAGGCAAATTTTCTTATCCAGGGTGATTGAGAGAAAATTGCAGACAAACATGGATGCAACTTCTGAATTGACTTTTCCATGTTTCATCTTCCATGAAATCCACCCCCAAAATCATTTTGATAGCCTGCAATGCTCCCCCTGGTTGGATGACAATGCTATTCTTCAGCTTCTCTTCACTAATTGGGGAGCGAAAGCTCATTTTCGGTTTGACATTGTAAAGAAAAAAGTGGGGTTCCATAGTTGCCTGCGGGGAGAGAAAAAGCAAGAGGTGGTAAATAGAGAGGGCACTAAAAAGAAGACGCGAAAGCTTTACAACACTCTTCCCTCTCATAAGCTAATTAATACCCAGATTGAAAAGAAAGCGACACTTGTTAATTGAATGAGCCATCGATAAATCAACTGCAGATGGAGGAGTGGAGAGCATGCTATCACTCCATCATTGAACAATGAGGAAGATTCATGATAGTAGGACATGATCCTAAATATCAAGACCGTCGAATAATTGTTTCACACACACTCCATTCATCGTTATTTTGATGGCAGATTGGATTTGAAACACAAATATAACCCTTTCAAAGCATGGGAAAGTGGTAGTTATAAGCAAATTAATATATTTAATCTCTGTATGGGGAAGTTGAGGCTTTTTAGACAAGAGTTGGCATTGATTGTACAAGCTAAGTTTGAGTGTTTTCGAAGAGATGTGAACTCTTTGCCCATTGGGGCGCAGGCTTAGGTGCTTTCTTTCCTTGCCTATATAGGGAGAGATGCTTCCTGTTAACATTATGTTTAGTTGATGTAATCTTTGCTTTTATTGCTTGTTGCTCAATGATGTAACCATTTGTTCCTTGGAGTAATATATGATTTTTTTTTCAAAAAATAAAAATTAATATATTGAAATCTCCCAGTAAATTGTTGGACATATATTTTGATAGAAGAAGAATGTTAGGATGTAGGAAGCCTCCACAATCCCTTAGACAATTCCGAAGACAATTTTAACACCCCTAAGTCAATTCCAAGCCTCCACAATGTTGTCCACCTTCAGAGGTTCCGCCTGATCCATTCCTGTTTTGCTAAACAGTCTGCCAATACATTTACTTCTATGGAGCAATGCATCCCAGACCAACACTCTAATTTTGCTAGAAGTGGCCAAAACTCTTTGAGAATTTTGTCAAGGTGCCAACTTTTTGATCCCTAATTTTTTAAAGCTGAGATGACTACCATGGAGTCACACTCAATTTCTAGATTCCTTATGTTGCATTGCAGAACAATTTGGAGTCCCAAAACAAGTGCCTGTGCCTCTGCTTCGTTATTTGATCCATCCACTAACTACATGGATGCAACTCTTATTAGGATCCAGAGTAGTCTCAAATTATGCATCCCATTCCCGAAGCCTAGGATTGCCTCTAGAAACTCCACTACATTTTGGATGATCCTACAAGAGGGGGCTTCCATTCAAAATTTTCCTCTCTCTTCTTATTGTTATCTCTTGACCCATTAATGGGGTTTAGCATTAACCCTTTCCACTTTTTGAGAAGCTCCTTATCCATGCAGTCAAATTTCCTGCAACCGCTTCAGTGGAGACCACTTTAGAGATAATGGTATCAAAATGTTGCAGGAATTCTTTAGTTTGTCGAGATTTATCTATGAAAATTTGTCCATTTTTTTCAAGCCACATGTTCCAAACTAAAATGTAAGAGGCCACCTTCCATATTTCTGCATAAACAACCTTCGGATGCAAGGGGGGCCAAGAAGCAAAGGCTTGGAGAAGGGACTTGGGATAAAGTCGTTTCCAGTTCAACATGCTACTTAACCGGTCCTAACAATTAAATGCAAACAGGAAGTGCAACAGCAGGTGATCAGCCGTTTCTTCTTCATTTTGATAGAGGCATCATTTGAATGACTCATTTATGCCCATTCTTTTGAGCCTATCATGGTTTTTTTTTCTAATGCTAACCATGCAAAGGCCTTGCCTTTAGGAGACATGCCTTGTTCTAACATTTTTCTTTTGGCCATTCAGGGTCTGGGAAAATCCTTTAGGACATTAGGTATCCTAATTTTACCTTGTAGTTCCTTGTTTTTGCTTTAGTTCATCTAATTTCATCCTCCCCCAAGCTGGATCCTGCGCTTCTTTTTGCTAAAATGCTTGCTAGGACTTTGTGGTTTGGGGGGATGCAAGCTCCTTCCTTACATTCCAGTGCCAAGTTTCAATTCCTTGTTTAGAATGAAGTTCCATGTAGGTACATACCTTTTGACCCTAGACCATGGATACATTTTGCCCTTGTGATTTAACCTTTTGGTGTTTACAAGTGTAATTCCTATGTTTGGTTAAGGGGTTGAGATGTCTAAATCAGTTAAATAAATATGCAATAATTAAGTACTGATTTATTATGACCTTTGACCTTGTTTGACTTTCTAAAAATAGCAATAAATAGGCTTGAATATAGACTTATAAAAAAACTGATTGTCGTGGATGATTTGGGTTCTGAAAGTTGAGATATGAGCAGTTCCAAGTGTCGTCAATAGGATTTTGGTGTTTGTTTGTTCACTGGACAGTAACGACCAGTATGGATAGTAGCGCCATCTGTGTGTAGTGTTCTCAATGTGGTGCTAATGTCCCCTTTGCGGGGCTGTTCTTGTTTTCTGGGGGCACCTACCCCTGTGTCTGTAGGTCTTGTTCCTGCGTGATCGAAACTTGGAGCTCTGTATTATACCTGAAAAACTTGATTTAATATACAAACCCTAGTCCTCCTTGCAAGTATGGCATGAGCAATAATTTTGTGTGTTAGTAGGATGGATTGGACATCCTCAACACCCTGCTGTGTAGAGAGTTGCCTACATACCAATACTCTGAAGAGGGATCAAGCTCGATGTAGTTCTCCCACCTAGTGCTTGATGCAAGTGCAAGTGAATACTAGAATGAGAGTGGCCTTGGATGCCCTTGAATGTGCTTGAGCTTTGAAATGTTTGAAAACTGGACTTAGGGCTGCTGTAGATGGTAGTGTGTAAAAAGTAGGGCAGAATAGGGATCAAATACCTTGATTTTGCACAACTTTGTCTTTGGTTTGAGTAGCTTTTGCATATATTTTCCATCTAGTGAATAGAGGGGGATTGAACTTGTATTTATAGGGTTTTGTTGCTTGTGCGGATAATAAAATAAGCTTAGGCCGACCTTAGGTTGGGTTAAGGATACTAGCGCCCAGTTGGGGACACTAGCGCCATATCGCTGTAGTGTCCTCAAAGTAGTGCTAGTGTCTTATTTCCGAATGATTTTTGGGTTTTGTAGACCAAGTCCTGTTTTAGTTCTGGTCCAAATTTCAGGTTTGTGTGATCAATAGTTTTTTCTGTAGCTCTATTTTCCTCCAATAACCCTAGGTTTTCATGCTTATAAAGGTTTGAATGAACACCATGAAAAAAATGGGTTAGTGGGCTTGAGATGACAGTTCTAAGACTGTGTTTTGGCTAATTGTAGGTGACTGTGGTCTGCTCAATGATTGGAAAAGTGTGTCTAATGAGAGCTAGGAATAGTGTAACTCAAGCGACATTCTTAGCATCTAATTACCACTTTTAAATGATTACATTTGCCCCCCCTTTATGCTAATAATGCAGCAAAACAAAATGACTAGTATAAAGGAAAAAAAAGAGTTACCTTGGAAGTTAAGCACGCGTAACTGAGTTTGAGTATGTGAATTTGGGTCGGCATATGTGAAACATGGTCCAATGCAATGTACTGCAATGAAACATGCAAAAATCAGTCATTAAAAGATGATCAAAAGCAAAAGACTATGCTGAAATGAAGTAACCGAGTAAAAACTGAGTAAAGAGAGGAAATGAACGAATACACCTCGTTGGGTAAGCGAACCAATGCATGAACTTGGTGACAACCTGTGTGTGTGAGTTTATATAGTGATCATGTCGTTGAATAACTTAGACTGAGCTAACGGCTTGCTCAATCCTCATATGGTTGGCTCAAGAACTCAATCCGGTTTTGACTTCATCATTGCCCACCCCTGCTCGGTGGATCCTGATATTTGTGAATAGCTTGGATAACACTGTAAGTGTGTCGAACCCTCTTACATAGGTGGCTCAAGAACTCAAGTGGGCCATGGCTCCATCATTGCCCCTTGTGTGAAGTAGATGCATCTGTAATTGTACTGTGCAAAGTGCTGAAAGTATCTGTGTATTCGGCTCTGCGGTCACTCGGGTATATTAGGTGGCCCTAAGCCACTCAGAATGCCAACCATTGCAGATGGAGTAAGGCATGAATCTGGTGACAACTTGAAATGTGATAGCAAGTGTATACAACGTAGAGAATGACATGGAGTTTGCCATTCCATCTGATCAACTTGTTTGAAGCTCAATATATGAAAACTATGTGTTGTGCACATGCCCCCAATCTGGTATATGAGTATACTGAATTTGAATCAAGTATGTAATAGTTGAACCTATGTAACTGATTTGAATGTATGAGCAATCATGTCGTGCATGATTCCCCCAAATCTGAGCAACTGGTATGAATATGTGTTGCAACGAATGTATTTGAGCTAAATTTGAACATAATAACCAAACTTGCGACTGTATCTGTGCAAATCTGTATTGTACTTGGTGTATCGATTTGATCTGGGCTGTCCTGAAGCTGGGGCTACTGGACACTAGTGCCCTGTAGTGGACAGTAGCGCCTTGTGGCGCTAGTGTCCCAATCTGGGTGCTAATGTCTGCCTGGTTTGATTTCTGTGTGATCTGAATTCACTGTCGAATCTTTGTTTTTTTCTATGTCTGCCCTGAGTCTGATATCTGAAATTGAACTTGTGTTGAAATGTATTTGTGAAAAACAAAATAGTAGTCTGATCTCTGTGACAAACACCTGTGAATGTCCCCTCTTTGAGGGTAGTTGTGAAATATGTATAAGGATTGCCCTCTAAAGAAGTAGCTCTGCAAAATGTGTTAGCTGAAGCATGTGCATGATATCCCAATCTAATGTATAAACATAACATCAGAATGTAAATGTATCTGAGCATAATTAGGAAATATAATATGTATGTTGTAATCTAGCATTGCACAACGGTGTCAAGATAGATGTAATCGATGTATAACAACAAATTTTGAGTAACTACCTAGGGGGATGGGGCATGATGTCCATCATGGCTCCCAAGTAGGAAAGGTAGATGCATGAGATCTCTCATGGCATTTAAAACTGGTGTGTGTGTGTAACAGGCAAATACAAGTGTCATGGTGTAGAAGCATACAAGGAAGCAAACATACAAGAACATGAGGCATGCAAAAGATAGGCCAAGGGGCCATAATACAAGAGACATGGGAAAATGTCACTAAATTTGAGAATGAAGACATACAAGGACATGTTCAAATGTCCACATACGCAAACAACAAATAATATGGCATATAGCCACAGAGAAGGACAAGTTCAAATGTTCGCATATAGAAGTAGGAAAGCACACACAAGGGACATGGGCATATGTCTAAGGCATACAAATAGAGAAGTGGTGTAGAAGCCAAAAAACAATGGCATATTCAAATGCCTTTGAAGATGGAAGAAGCATAGGAATTACAATCAATCTAATCTAGGAACTAGAAATGAAAACACGTATAACTGTGTAGTACAAATCTATGTAAATGCTAGGATGCATATATATTGAGTCTAACTAGTGATAGTCGGCAAAAAATCCGAGCAATGATCAATATCAAGATAAATCAATGTGTAAACTAGAATGTATAGTATGTAAGATAGAACCTAGTAGTAGCAACTGTGTATGAGTTGCTCCCAAGTGGGCGGATGTATCGAATGTATGAAGATTGGTGTAAATGCCCCCAATGGGTAGATGATAGTTGGTCTAGATCAGTATAGTGGACTGGAGTCCTATCTGAATTTTGCAAGCACTCGATAAGAACAAGTGAAACATGTGTATGATAAAACCGACTATTCTAGGATAGCTAGCAATATGCAATATTTGACAAGTAGTAGAAATGTAAACATAACAATTCATACAATCTATAAATTTTGTGTTTTTGAAATATTTGAATGTTTTTGTATTTTGATATGTTATAGAGTTTTTGTGTTTTCTGAGTATAAGCTATGTACAAACAAATAAAAATAAACTATGTACAAGGAGCGAGAGAGAGAAGGAAGTATGTACAAGAGTAGGAACCATACTAACCAATGAGTCTCATGAGAGACTTGCTATCACTGTGGCCTGTGTCGAAAATAGGAATAATAAGCTCTCATGTAGTATGATTGCTATGCCGTCGTTGAATGTTGTAGCAATAGGAATCTGTGTATTGTTCCTCATTGGAGTCATAATATTGTTCCACCCACATCGGAATCATAATTACTTGGTGTGCTAGAAGGAATTGCTTCATACTATGGAGTTGACCTTTCTGAATTGTGCTTTGGCATATTGATTATGATTTTGCCCTTTGAAACTGTACTTATTGTAGACACAAGGTGTTGTGGAGGCTCTTTTGCTAGAAAATCCATTTTGAAAATGCTTGTTGGTTGAGCATGATTTTGACTTTGCAACTTAAGATATTGCTCTTTCTGTAACATGTACTGTGTATTTGGATGTTTTGCCTTGATAAATTGTATTTGTGACTGATGTGCCTTAGGATGTTCAATAAATCCCAAACCTTGTTGACTAATATTATCAACTACTAGATTAAGAGTAGTGATGCCTTGGGCCTGCTTGCCCAAACCTTGACCATGATAATCATATTGTTGTAGATACATTTGACCAAACCCATACCATATTGAATGTTGAGCCTTCTTTTGGAGAGGTAGCTTTGCTTGGTTTATCTGTGCTTGTATTGTTTCTTGCTATGATTGTGCTTTTGGAACCTTTTGTTGTTTTGAGTTATGCTTTGGTAACAATTTTTGTACCATTTCTGAACGTGACCCTTTTTGAATTGGTATATGTGCCATTCTATGTGTGGATGATCTATCACTGTGTGAGTCATATGTATCCATTATCTATTGTATTTTCCTTTTCAATGCTAAACAGGAATCGGTGTGGTGCCCATGCATTTTATGATTTGCACAAAAATATCTGGATCTCGTCATTGGGTGTAGAGGGGGTAGGTTGATCAACTTAGCTTTAATCATGTTCCTTAGTATCTCACTTGAACTCTTATTTGACCTTTGAATGCTTTTTGAATCACTAGTTGTAGATGTACTTTGTTGTGATTTATGCTTTGGATATGTAACATTGTTTGCCACAAATTGACTAGGTGAAGATGCATATACATGATTTACACTGTTGTGCCTTGGAGACCTTTGTCTTATAAATTGATTTTCCAATGTTGTAATCTTTTTATGTAATAGTTGATTATGATTTTGTAAACCGGCAATTATCTTGCTCATACTAATAATTTGATCACGTAGAGTCCCACAAGTGCAAACCGTAGTTGTTTTTTATTGAACATGTAGGCACACACCCTGTAGGGAAGAGGTGTGAATAGGCTGAGTTTGGGGATTAGTAACATTGGTATAGGCTGCTTCATCTCGTAGAGGAATGATAGCATGGCCCTGGTTAGAGGGAAAATAGCTATCACCTTCATGGAGATGCGGAGGAGATTCTTCCCCGTGCATAAGATATGACATTGAAACTTGAAACATAGTTGTTAGTTTATGTGCTAAATCCTCTATGTGTGTATGGGTTTGCATGTTAATGGAATTCCACATAGGAGAAAAATAACATGCTATGAGACATGACATATATTGCAATTGATATAAAACCTCTGTACATGTGTTGATGTCTTTTCTTAGTTCATTCCAAATTAAACGGAACAATCATGTAAATGAAAGTATTAGACTTTGCAATAAAAAGTGATTTATTTTTTTTGTCATTATGATCATGATTGTATGAAATATAAATCAGAAGATGTATGGATCTGAAATCTGAGTATAAATAGAAAATGATACAAACCCTAAGTGTGTCTAGGGTTAGGGTTTTTGAATATAGGGTTTTTTTGCACAAAGTTAAATTATATGTGAAATAAATTGAAACCCTAATGTGAAATAGATTTAATTAGCTAGGTTGTTTAAAAAATCAGAAAATGAGAAATATGCAACCCTGATTTATTGCACAAAAATTTGGATTAATGCAAGCTAGGGTTTGAAGCAATATTCGAAGTAAGACAGGTTCACCAAATGATTTAACTTTTTAGGGTTTACAAGTGTAATTCCCATGTTTGGTTAACGGGGTGAGATGCCTAAATCAGTTAAATAAATATGCAATAATTAAGTAGTGATTTGTTATGACCTTTGACCTTATTTGACTTTTTAAAAATAACAATAAATAGGCTTGAATATAGACTTATCTAAAAACCGACTGTCGCGGATGATCTAGGTTTTGAAAGTTGAGATCAGAGCAGTTCTGAGTGTCGTCAACAAGATTTTGGTGTTCGTCTGCTCACTGGACAGTAGCGCCCAATATGGCCAATAGTGCCATCTGTGTGTAGTGTCCTCAATGTGGCGTTAATGTCCCTTTTGTAGGACTGTTCTTGTTTTTTGGGGGCATTTGCACTTGTATCTGTAGATCTGGAGCTTTGTATTGTACTTAAAAACCTTGATTTAATGTACAAACCCTAGTCCTCCTTGCAAGTATGGCATGAGCAATAATTTTGTGTGTTAGTAGTATGGATTGGACATCCTCAACACCTCGCTGTGTAGAAAGTTGCCTACATACCAATACTCCGAAGATGGATCAAGCCCGATGTAGTTCTCCCACTTAATGCTTGATGCAAGTGCAAGTGAATGCTAGAATGAGAGTGGCCTTAGATGCCTTGAATGTGCTTGAGCTTTGAAATGTTTGAAAACTGGACTTAGGGCTGCTGTAGATGGTAGTATGCAGAAAGCAGGGCAGGACAGGGATCAAATACCTTGATTTTGCACAACTTCATCTTTGGTTTGAATCGTTTTTGCATCTATTTTCCATCTAGTGAATAGACGTGGATTAGACTTTTATTTATAGGGTTTTGTTGCTTGTGCGGATAATAAAATAAACTTAGGCCGACCTTAGGAAGGGCACACATTTGAAAAACTATGTGTTGGGAAGAGCTAGGTTTAAGGACAATAGTACCATATTGCTGTAGCGTCCTCAAAGTGGTGCTAATGTCCTATTTCCGAACGATTTTTGGGTTTTGTAGATCATGTCTTATTCCAGTTTTGGTCCAAATTTCAGGTTTGTGTGATCAATACTTTTTCCTGTAGCTCTATTTTCCTCAAAAAACCCTAGGTTTTCATGCTTGTAAGGGTTTGAATGAACACCATGAGAAAAAGGGGTTAATGAGTTTGAGATGACATTTTTGGGACTATGTTTTGGCTAACTATAGGTGACTGTGGTCTACTTAATGATTGAAAAAGTGTGTCTAATGCTCTTAGGATGGCTCTAGGGCTAAGCTAGGAATAGGGTAACTCAAGCGACACTCTCAGCATCCAATTACCACTTTTAGGTGATTACACCTTGCTTCCACCAACTTAGGGGTATCCTTGAGCGGCTTATGACCTTTCTGTGAATCAACCTAAAAATCTGCTTTCCTACTGCTCCCTATTTTCCAAGACAAGTTGTAATGTCCCCAAATTAGGGATAATTTTTGAATTTTGATTTTTCTGTAAAACCCTAGCAAAAGAAGAAAATCCGATTTTTACAACAGCAAACCCTAGCTACAAATATACTTCAAAATTAGCATAAAAATATGCTAAACCTTTCAAATCAAATATGAACCCTTTCAATGAAGATTAGCTCTTTCAAAATCCAAAGTAGCCCTTCAAACCCTAGGCATCTAGGTTTAGAAATTTAATATGATTTATGGCAGCCCTTTGATATCAATTTCTATAGTATTTCACCTTCAATAGGTCTTCAAAAATATAGTAGAATAATACAGTTGCAAGTAAATACCCTTTTTATGATGTTTTCCCTTCACAAACATGTTGAGCTTATCACATTAAATATTTATAAAATATGGGAAAATTCCAGAATATATTTAGAATCAATTTTTGACCACAAACCTTCAATTAGATCCTTTTTCCAAATCGCCCATGGCGGGAAATATTATATAAAAATTACAGATCACCAGGGCAAGAAATGACCCTCAAATACTAGCCAAACCCCACCAAATCAAGTCGCCAACCTCCACAAGCAAATCACCACCCTTGTTTGGGTCCCCAAACCCTACGTTCAACTCTCAATCCAAATCGTCACACCTAAAATGACAAAAAGGTGTTCAAAACACCCTTGGAAGAATAATTCATCTCAATGGCAGCTCCTAGGTGAAGTTGCCTCAAGAAGAATGAGGGTTTTCGTCCTCAATTCCAGCACCTTGAAGGTTTTTGTCTTCAAAGTGAACAAGCAAAGCTTTTCTTGCTCCCAAATTCAGTATCATAACATAGTCTAACCTTTAAAATGAACTCTCCATCCCTTTTTATAATCTTCCCTCCAAGAGGGGCGTTGCACTTTTGGAGAAAAACTCAACTTTTAAGAAAGATTAATCAAATTATAACTCTCACTTAAGATCTTGGGTGCCCATGACTCTCAAAAGACCACAACTTAAGTGAAAGTTAGACAATAAAGCAACTTTTTGAATTTTACAATTAAATCAACATGTTTCTTCTTTTTTAATTTTCCTTAGCCCTTAGAAGCAAAGAACAATTAGGCTTAGGGTCTTCAAAAGCTTTATGTCCAAAAGGGGGACATGACACAAGTGATTCATGATAAGTGGTCTGTATTTCATCATGAAGTTCCATATGTGGGACAACTTCGGCGGATTTGTAATGGTGAGGATGCGGACTTGGGAGTGAGAGTCGAGATTTCTTTCAAAGTAATTGACACCATTTGGCTCTTGGCTCGCAATACATTGCACATACCAGTTTGGTGCCTAAGGCCAGATTTTAAGTCCAATGTCTTTAATTCCAACTCCCCCAGCTGCTTTGGGAATGCAAACATTTTCCCACTTTATGAGAGGAATCTTTTTATTTTCCTTTGGACGTTGTCTTAGGAAGTCCCTCATGATCTGATTGAGCTTTTTGACTATAGGTTATGGTGCTTTTAGTGTAGACACCGTGTAGATTGGAAGGGTATCTAGAATTGATTTGATTAAGGTTATACATCTAGCCAAGGATAGCCACCTTCTTCTCCATCAAGTGAGGCAGGATTTAAATGATGTCAAAAGCTTCTTCCAAGGCAGGATTTAAATGATGTCATAAGCTTCTTCCAATGATAATCTTTGCCATCTCCAACAAACAATGAAATTTCTAAGGATTTTCTTAGTAGTTTCCCTATTTTTTAGTCCTAGAATTTGAGCCCCTCTATCTTGCATTGTGAAAAGCAAATAGTTATGATAAACTAAAATGAGAGAAGCAATATTAATCGAATCCTTACGCTAATAGATTAAGAAAAATGACATCCACACAAGATTATACAATACACAAGATTTCACCTAGGAAACCCCTTCGGGAAAAAACCCAACACAATAACCTCCTTTACTATTGTATCAACTTAACCGTCTTGCAATACAATAATGTACTTCTCAATTCTGCTTTCTCCTTGCTGTATGTGCGAGTAGATATAGGAACATCAATAGGTAACTATCAAAGCGGTACTACAATACCATGGGCACCAAAACCACGAGCTATATAAAACACGGATTATATAAAACATGGAAAATATACACTACATTTCCAACACACTGGTGGTGGAGTATTGAAGAAGCAAATCTACGACATACCTTGATTTATCCTAATGGTGGAGTATTGAAGAAGAAAATCTCTGACTTATCTTGATTTATTAGCTAGCTTGAAGCTATTATATATGTTTCCAAAATATTCTTTATTGATTTTGCTTCTCTTTGCTTTGCCTCATGTCATGCTTTTTCTTGATCTCTCCTTTGTTTCACACACTGAGCGGGGTAGGTTAGTTAGGTGGTGCTCATCTCTACTCACCACAGCTACCAAGGTACCCCAACACACTAGCTCTTGGCGACGGGGGACTGCCCCTACACAACATCATTGATCTGCTCCTTGGCATCGTATATCTGCGCTTTCGCATTGCCTCTTGGGGTGTGGGGACAAGCATACATTACGAGTTTCTTCAGCCTTGGATGTTAAGAGGGATTATAGGGGGAGTGCTTTGCTTCCTCCAATATTTACCCAACCTGGCCTCCTCAGTTATAGGCACTCCCCAATGAGCATTATTAGATCCTGCATTGGCCCTTTCACAGTGATAGATGATGTCACAAATGATACCTTTGCCCCGAGCACAATCAAAGATGTTTGATGGGACTACCATCAAGTTTTTCAACTTTTATCAACCAATGCTACTTGGGGGTTCTTGATCCCCCACATGGCTATTTGTCTTGGTACTTTAACCGTATGGGTTGGGAGCTATTTGTATTATCAATGCTTTTTTTCTCCTTTTATTTAGCCAGTAGTTGATCCTAGGGTCCTTTTACCCTAACACTTTATATTGTAATTGGATGTATTCTTGAGTCTTATTAACCTACTTTTGGTCATTCGTGGACGTTAATTCAATTTCTTTCTTTCTTTTCTCCTAGCCCCACGTAGGCTAGATCACACATAACAGATAGATGAGTTATTGCAATGTCCGCATAACAATCAAACACAAAGACTTAAGCGCTCATCCAAGGTGAAACAAGAGAGGATCAAGATACCCATTGATATAAAGAGATATGAAGACAATAAGCATGCACAAAGATAATTTATACAAATTGCACACCTAACAACAACAAAGCAACACATCCTTTCATTAACCTTCATTATTCACATAGAATGTACAGACAAAAACCCCTTTAATAGAATGCCCTTATACATTTGAGTTACAATGCATAATGATTACAAAGGCCTTCCAATGTTGAATACATTCGCAAATCCTAATCTTGATCTTCACCTCGCCTTTAACCTACAAAATACGTCTTTTCTGAAACCTTGGTGTCGAATGAGAGGTTGAGGGTCTATTTATAGGTTTTCAAGACCCCCTTGCTCTCTACCAGCTAGCATTGACTTGATTTCCACTTGTTCAATTTGCCAACTATTCGCACATATTCCCACGAGTATTCTTCCGTCCATGGTTGTTCCTTGACCATTCGTGCGATTGTTCCCTTGGTGCTTGCCACATGTTGGATCTATGTTTCTTTGTGATTTATTTTGTGTTTCTTTCCAGCTTGGTAGTGTGTCCTCAAAATTGTGCTTTCCCTAAGTCGCGCATTGGATGTCACTTTTGTGTATGTTGCACTACATTTGTGCATCATCCATTCCATTGTCTTGCAAGATTGGCTAGTATAACTCTATGCGTCTCACGCGCACATCCTTCTATTTAGCCATTCTTATGGTTGCCTTTTGTATACAAAATTGAGGGTCAACATTCCCCCATACTATCTTGTTTGTCTATCGTTAGATGATTGTTTTCGACTCCTTTAGGGTTGTGCTTTTGAAAATTTGAGGAATCATTTCCTTTCCTTAACCCTCTTCTCAAATTCATCCTAGGCGATCATTCTTTTGCTAATAGTCCTTTTGACTTTCTGGGTGTTGCTCGTTATTGTTTCTACTTCTAATATCTCTTCTCCTTTCACTGCATAGGATGCCTTAAAATTTCCTACTTCCTTCTTGAATCGTGATGCCACCTCCCACATGCTATATTATTCATTCGATGCTTTATTGTATAACTTTGCATATTTATTGTCCAAATCCGTGCGCTGCTTCTTCACTTTGGACTTCCAGGCATTCCACTCATTCATTCGCTTTTGCCTTTTGCTATGTTTGTCTCCTTCATCATAAGAGCATTTAGCTCCTTGCTCTTCTCTTCATCATTTTTCAGTCATGTGTCAATGGATTTTGAGGTATTCCCCAATTCCTGGAATATGTGCGTTGCAACCGTTGCTCCTTTTTCTGCCCATTGGAGAAATCCTTGTGATTCTATCACGTTTCTCCCAAACTCCCTTGGCTGCTTCTAATTTCCTCTTCTTTAGCTCTTCCTCCAAAGGCTATGTAGTTGTAGCTACTGGAGTCTGATGCAACAACCTTTAGTAACGCCCCCTATTGTGCATCGTCTGCTCTTGTCAATTCCAGCTTTATCACTGTTTTTGATGCATTGTGTGCTTGCTTTGCTCTTTAGGGTCCGATGTTGTTTGTTGGGCATCATAGGGTATTTTTTTGCTTCTTGTCTTGACCAGAAAAGGCAGTTTAATCATGATATCTTGGGCATACAGTGGAGCTTCGAGTTTGACATGCTGTTGCATCTTGATCGACGCTGTTTGCCTTTGGTCTGTGCAGATTGTGATATTAATCAATATAATTGCTGTCAAATCCAATTAGGCCCCCGAGAATTGCTCTTTCAGCTTTCTTTCAAATGTATGTATTTAAAGATTTTTGCTATATATATGTGTGCGCGTGCGTGTATAAGTGAATATATATATATATATATATATATATATACACGCGCGCATAAGTGAATATATATATTTGTGTGTGTGTGTATGTATGAGTGTGCGTATATATATAAGTACATATGTATATATACATTCATATATATATTCGCTTATACATATATGTATACTTTTATATATATGTATATATTTACTTATACATACATATATAAATACACACAAATATATGTATACAGTATACTTATATATATATACACATACATATATATGTATATATACATACATACATATATATGTATATATAAAAGTGAATATATATACATATATGTGTGTTTATATATAAAAATGAATATATATACACATAAATATAATTGATTATATTAACAAACAACAATAAAATAAAATAAAAAAATCTAATTAATATAGGGATGTGAAGTTTTGAGTGCTCACATAAGGATCAAAATAATAAAATGAAAATATAATATTAAAAAAAAGAAGGGAATGAAAAGTTGGGTGGCATTTCAATGAGGTACATGGAGGTGCTTTGAGAGAGGTGCAAGTTTTGGTGGGGAGGCACGTGGGTGCCTTACCCTGCCAAAACTTCCACTTTTGTCTCATGCAAGGGAGGCATGCTACACTTTGTAGATCAAAGCTTTCCTCGAGATCAGATGGGAAATCCGCTTTGGGATTATGCCTTGAGGAATTTTTCATGAAATCCATTTTCATGCACATCTTTCAACCACTACATTCAATGAGATGATATTCAGTCGTAGTATTCTTGGAAGTGCCTTAAAGCCTCGTGGAGATTACCATTTGGGGGGATTTGGAGATGAGTGCCTTCGATGAGAACCTATTTCTTTGGGACATTTTGTCAATCAGACCAGTGTATTCCATGAGATGATATTTCTTGGAGGTATTTTTGTCAATCAGTCCACGTACCTTCTGGATGATTCCACATTTTGCACTGATGTCTTAATGCTTTTCCATAAGCTCTTTTATTTTGGGGACACATGCTGTGATCCCTTCGTGAGAGAGGAATGCCAAAATTGGCTCAAGCAAATAAAAATGGCATTGTGCATAGCACGAATAGAGGGGGCAAATTTATTAGCGAGGGAGAATTACTCCTGGGGGAGATACTGTGAGGAGCACCATAGGTGTGTACCAGCAAACAACATGGTCATTTGGGGTTTGATTGCACCATTCATAGTGCTTATGTCCTTTTCTATGGTCTAGGAAATTCTTATAGATCCTTGATTATGTTGATTCTGGTGTATGGTGGCCATATTCGGCTCAATTTTAGTTATATTCACTTTCATTTTTTATCAGATACAAGATGGTATATTTTGATTGGAAAGGGGACTATGCTCCATTGTAAACTATGGCCAAATGTATTTTCTTGTTGAGTGGCTGAAGTTTTTGTTATTTGTCATAACCAATCGTATTCTTCTTGTTGGGTGGCTGAGTTATTTGCCTTTTCCCACAAATTGACTATTTTAGCTCCCGAATAGCCCACCGTATTTAGCTTTCCCAGGCTGTGTTTTGGAACAGTCGGTCTGTGTATGGTTGGATCGATTGTAGTATCTAACAATCATTCCTAATTTGATTATAAGCCGAGTGATAATTTCATCATATGGATATTGAATGTAAAATGATAATGGAATCTAAATCACTTTATGAGATTTAAGCTTCTAACTTAATATCATGACTATTGTTTTGGAAATATAATATAAACTATGTACATGGGAATGAACCATTAAATAAGTTAGCATTCAAAATCAAGGTCTAAAGTACTTTAGAGCGATCTTACCCATCAATGTGTGGGAAGTATTTCACACTGACGGTATAGTAAATCCATTAGAATTTTCTTAAGCTAATGCATTTTATAATGTAGTGTCTTAACGGACAAACAAATAGGCCAAGACTATGTTGTGGGCTAATATATATAGCCGTAGTGGTCAAACCCTTAGTTTGTGGTTATGTATTGTAACCAAAGTTGATGTAAGAGCGTCACTACTTTTGTAAATTTTGGTCTAAATTTCACACGTGAGTCTTTTGTTAGTTATTTTGGTCATAGGAGGTCTGTAGGAGTTCATAATAGGTGCTAGATTGTTGTCAAATTTGAATTAGGGTCCCTTTGGCATTTTCCCGCCAAAAACCTTGATTTGAATTTTCAAAACTTCATGTCAAGTCTAGGAGGCTTCAACCTTGTCTAAAGAAGTCTCAATGTTGTAGTTTGTGTGGTTAAGTTTTAATAAAGGGTCAAGAGTGTTTCAACACACACATGACTCACATGATGGGTCATCTTGATGAGTAGGTTAGTGGTTAGATAGTTTACATCCTCCCAACGTTCAAGAGGGAGTTACAAGTTAGTTAGGATGGTTACATATTATAAAGGAGATTGTGAATGCTTTTGTAAAGGGAGAGTGATGGGGGTGGTTTCGAAGTGTAAGGGAAATAAACCCCAACAACATAAATAGACAGTTTCTTGTTTGAATACTAAACTGGTTGCAGACCCTGTAATTTATATACATGTGCAATGAAAGTGGATTGAGCAAGAATTGTCAGAGATGGGAAGTGTAATTTAAACAAGTTTTGAAGATCTTTGTGTTTTCATACGTGTTTTCTTATGATGCTTCAAATGTTCATTATCTTAGTTTCAAGATTTTTTGAAAAGGTCTAAAGTTGCAGACATTGTGCCACCTGGGTAATGAGAAGAGAAGGACTAAGAATGTATCCTAGTGAGGAGGACAACTTGTTAAGTGAGTTGAGACATAAATGTGTATAGAGGTAATTTAATTTTCAATCTTGTTAATGTTCTTTATGTATTTTAAAGTGTTTGAATTTATAAGATTTTCATAAACAAGAATAACAGACCTGTAGTTGTTTAAGAAACCTCACACAATCATCTATAAAGAATGAGAGAAGGGAGAACCAAGTTTTCAGAGAGACTTTAAATGTTTGGCAGAGGCATAAGGCGTTTGTATAGGGTGTAAGAAGTCTTCACAGAGATATAAAACCATTCAAGAAACCTTGAATAACACAGATGCTTACAGTCCTGTCAAATACATACAGTCCAACACAGAGGGGTATAGAAAACGTGAACAGAGGTGTCATGGGCGTTGAACCTTGATTTAACAAGTTGGATAACGCTTTTACAGAGATGAATTAACCATTAGATTGTTTTGAAATTCATTGTGGAAGGTACAAAAGCAAAAGATCCCTTCTCGGGTCTGTAGGGCCTGTGCAAACCCTGCATTAGGGTTTAGACACAAAATTAAACCTAAAAATTGTTTGAACCATCCAAATTGCATAAAACTCGGTGATTAGGTGTGTTTTAGAGTGAGCAAACAGATTTTGGAGTTTTTAGACCAGAAGCGTACGAATTCGTACATTTATAGCTGACTGTGTGTAAGTTAGGGTGAATGACGCCTAATAGGCCTAAACAGAGACTAAGAGGAGACTAAAAAAGTGGTCTAAAGAATGAATTAGGGCATGAAATTTTGTGAAAAGAAGGAAGACGATAAAGGGTATCTCCAAATAGGTTTGGTTCATTGTTTTGAATCCGTACACGTCCGTACCAAGAGAAAATCCCTAAAAAAAGGCTACAAAAGAGCCTGTTAAAGTGAGTGAAGTGGTGAAAGGTGCAAGAAGTGTAATGAGAGGTCATTAGGATTGATTAAGGACTCAAATAAGGAGTGGGATTAGCAGATGAAAGATCTTAATCACCTTGATTCAGACAGTGAGTCCTTGCATCATTGATAGAAGAAATGAACCAATGAAGAGTTGTGTACAAGCCTTTGTAAAGAAAGAATAAGTTGTCTAAAGAGCAATGGATGTTGATGGTGAGTGTTCATCAGGACTGAGGAGTCTTCAAGAGACGAAAGAAGGCAGAGACCAAGAGTGTTTTTGAAACCAAAGGTGGAAGAACAAATAGAACAAGATAGGAGATCAAAGCTAGGAGAATTCGGTAGAGGTAAATGTAATGAATGTGTTTCTTGTTTTCATCCATTGATGACAAACTTGATGATGACCTTTGCATCAAAAGTCATATTGCTATAACCATGGCCAAAGTGAGTGATAAGTCTCTTATATTAGGCGAGGATATATGAAGCTTGGAGCATTAACTCCACTTTTGGTCGGAGGATGCCGATGAGACATCTAAATGTTCTATTGGGATTTTTTAATACCTCCCTTAATTAGAAAATGAAAGTGAATATGAATAGATTTGAATACGAACATGATATGATAAAATTGTGAATAGGAATATGAAGATGAAATTGAATACAAATATGAAAGTATATAGTATTGCCCCTTAATAACGATAATAGGGTATAAGACTACATGAAAAGTTTATTTCAAGGAGGAGCTTGCAAGAGAATCATAAAACATAAGAGCTAAGTTGTTGAGATCTTTATTTTGATAACTCGTCCAAATGGAACTAAGAAGACGATTTTACTATTATCTATCTTATGCTGATATAAATAGTTGTATTAGTTGTTATGACTAGAGTAAAATTGTTCAATATTTAATATGACGATAAACAATAATACAATCTTAGTATGGTTAGTTTTCATTAATATCATTATCTTATCTTAATATGACTATAAAACATTATTAATTGTTCGATGAAGTATTAGTGCCACTGTACTTTGGAAGATTGACTTAGAATGTCTTAATTTTGGACATGCTAAACTAAGGTAAGTATTTAAGACTATTTTTTTTGACGAGTTGATAAAAACTTATGGGACCCTTGGGATTTTGGGTGAAAAATTATGGGCATGACACCTATGAATAACTGCGTTGAGCTTTTCAACCGGCTCTAGTGCTTTCGTATTTGACTCATCCTATGGTTGCAGTATCTCATTTTTAATGGTGGTGATTATTTCAGCTATCTTGCCCACCACTTGTGCATTTCCTTCCTTTCTTCACTTTCTTTGACTCCTTATGGAGTGTCTTTCCCAATTCTTTAACTTCCTCTTCTAATTCCAAATTGTGCTGTGCCACATTTGCAGTGAGTTGGACAATCCCAAATTTGATTGTTTGATTTCTAGCTTTGCAGATTTCAAGTGATGGTCTTCGGTAGATCCTTAGGTTATCCTTCGATTTATATGCCCTTTGTCGGCATTTGGAATGTTGGATCTTCTCCATGCGCATCAAACAACTTTGCAACTTCTTAGTGTTGTGTTTTCCTTCACCTCGTTTCTGTTCTTCCTCTTCACCTTCAAACGCCACATTGATCAGCACTTTGTTCAATGGGTCTGGTTCCATGATTTTAGGTGCTTCCTTCTCCTCAATTTTTGATGTGCTCGCCTCTTTGCGCATTTCTTCCTCTTTGCCCTTCTCGGGCTCCTCCGAGAGAGTTTGCAACTTTCCCCCTGCAATTTTCTGCCACTGCTTCTTTTTATTTGCACCTCCACTTCCCTTCCTCTTCTTCGAGGTTTGCACGGTATCGTTTTCCTTAGGAGAGCATTGCTTGGTCTCCATTGATCCGCAATCTTCTCCACTCGCCCATTCCTTGGATTCAGATTCTAAATCCGTTGGTTTCTTCTTGTTTGTTTCTTCCTTGCTCTCTTCTGTGTTGGGCGCATCATCTTTATTTTTCTTTTCGGTTCTTCTCCTTATTTCTTTTGTCTCCTCGGTGTGTGCAACATCCTTCCTCTTCTCCCATGCTGGTAAGGCATCCTTCCAAGCGGGTATGGCCTACAATGGCCAAAACATGTACTTTAACGATCACTTGACTTCATTAGTCGCAATTTCTTGTGTGGGAATTAGCTCCAAACCATCATCCTTAGAATCTTTATCATCATCTATCACCTTTTTCTCGGTTGTGATGCAGTTCTTCCCAAAGCAAATCCTCTCCATGTCCACTTCTTCAGTCTTCATAGTTGCTTGCAGGATTATATCCAATCTTGCAATGCTCTCTCCATGTAGTATGCGAACACTACATATGACAATTTTATCTAGGAGTGCTCTTTCCCATCTTGCTCCATCACCTTCACCGATGCATAATATTTTATTATACAAAATGTAGCATACCCATTGTATGTTTCTACTATCCACTTGTACATTCTTTGCTTGAATTTGAATGCTTGGTTCACATTATTGAACCACTTTAACATTTTCACATTATAGGTGTCGGTCATCTGACTTGCACACTGGTGCGCGACATACTTTTTTGCACTCAACTTCTTCTGTGAAATTTTAAAAGTTTGACTCTCCGGCATGCCTTCCTCCTCTAGTAGCATCAGATGCAGTTACATTCCCAACCGAAAGATTCCTCCTGTGGCATGTGCCTCCTCAATTGATCGGTTGATCTCCTTGGTTCTATATTTGGCACAATTGAACTTTACCCCATCCTTCGCTACTCGGTAAGCCACATATACAATGGACTTGGAAGCAGCTCCCCATTGCTTTGCAACAGCTAGCTTTGCGCTGATAAGACATGTAGCTACTCGTGTTGGAAAATTGGAGATTTGTTTCAACTCCATTGTATACCCTCCTTGGTGCAACTCCAAGTTTGCTACCACAACATCAATATTGTCATTTTCTATCAACACTATGCGTTTGTCCTCACCATCATGTTTTAGCCTTGTAACTTGGCTGACTCGCACAGGGTAGATTTTCTTGTTTCTTCCTTCAAAGTATATCCTTCCATTGTGTGTTCTTGACAATAACCATTTTGTTATCTGATTTGGCTTCCAAAGACAGGGCAACTCCCATAGCTCCAGTATCCTTGTTTCTTTTAAATGGGTTCTCACAGTAACCCTATTATTCAATCTTCTTGGTGCAATCAATTTTGTATTAATCTTTTTTTCTATTTCCACTCTTTTGTGACTGAAATCTTCAATCATGCATTCCCTAATCTTGGGGGATAGCTTCTCACCTATGTGCACACTTTTTGCAACATCTTTTTGCTCCCTTTTGTATTGGGCGACTTGCTAGTAGCCCTAGTTGGGGCTTTTTTTCTTCTACTTCTTTTTCCTCCTTAGAGTTCGATTCACTAACTGACATGGATACTTCTTTCTCCTCCACTAGAGGTGTCACCACTAGCATTGTCTTTTCCTTTGCCATTGCTGCAATTTCCTAACTCTTCATAAATTTTTCAAACAACAATTTTTCTCCTCACCAATACTCCTACTAATCGGATCAACAATTTCACTCTTCTACCCCTGATTTTTATGCGCTCCTTTAATGGTGTTGTATCCCTCTCATGATGCCCAAACCACCTCTGCAACTCAATTTTCTTGGATGCTCTAGTACATCTTTCTGCATGAAAATACTCTCTTTGACTATCACAATTTGCAAATGATTCTCAAAGACTAATCCCTTCCTTTTATAGCATTAATTAAGTGCATTAACTGTGCCACCTACTCGTGATTCATTTGCTTTGTTATCATCCAACGGTCAAATTTTCAAAAATATGATTGTTTCATGCCATTTCGCAGACACCCTCTTTGGAATCTTTATATTCCTGTATGTACGCATTTCTCACTCATCTTCTATCCTAACCCACTATTATGTGCACAACCTACTGTGCCCATCACATTCTGTGCTACATCCCCCTTGCGCAACATAGTTCATGTGCACTATAATGTGCCTGTTTGCACAAATGTTCAATTTTTTTTCAGCCAAGCAATTCGACGGTCCTTTCCATCCATGATCAATATGTGCTAAGTCCTCTTGCGTACTGTCTTGTTGTCGTTTTCCTTGGTTATTCACCTCTTTTTGCATTTTGCAGTCATATTTGCACAAATGTACAAATCTCCACTGTGTGTGGTTACCACTCCTAAAGATACTTAGGTGTCTAACATAAGGATCTCGAAATACCACTCGCTCGACTTGCCCAACTATATTTACATGGTAATCTACACTAATTACATACTTTATACAAACACGTTAATGAAAACAAACGACAAAAATAAAGAAATTTTTGTGTTACATTTTCACAAGGCTAGTGGTCTTATCCCCTTCTGCTTCATGCACGATCATTTGAAGAAAGGATTGAGCTTACTTCCATTGAAGTGCCCTTTCAACAATTCACCTTCCAAAATGTGGGAATAATATATGGCCTCATCCATCTGATATGGAGCTTCCCTTGGTGCTTTGCATATCTAGAGTCGTACAAAAGCACCTTGGCATCGACACAGTCTCTTAATTTTGATGTGCTTGTCGTGGTAAATCTTCTGACGAGTCTTCTCTACCCTCTGGCTCTATCAACTATACTAGTCTCTTGTCTAATGATGCGCTTTATTCTTGTATATGTTAGTGTAGGCATTTATTTTATTGTATTTATTTATTTGGGAATATTGTATTTGCTCACATGGAGTTTTCCTACATTTGGGGATATGCTTGCTTAGGTGGAGTTAGTGTCTCACAGGTGTCATAGGCTTGACTGGAAGACTAGGATGTAACTCCTTTGTCCACTTTTTGTGGAGTTACACCTCTATTTCGGGCTCCTTTGACCACCTTTTGTGGAAGAGTTACACTTCTATTCTAGGGGGTCTTTGACCACCATTTGTGGAGGAGTTACTCAACATTCCTATATGTACGTTTCACTTGAGGAGCTTTCTCACTTAATGAATATTTGGCTTTCTCCATTTTGGTTGTCCCGTGTAATACTTGTTTTTTGATTTCATTCTTGCTTCAGCGCATTGTTGGTGTGCACTTGCGTTTGTCTCGTTTGACCGTTGGACCTTTGCACTCGCTTTAACTGGACTTGGATCAAACTCCGATATGGTATCAATGCGAACTCGGTAAATGTTTATTTGATCTTGTTAGTTGTCAGCTTTCTTTTGAAATCTAGAGTTTATTTACTTGTATTGTAAGGCAATTTTTTTTTGAGGATTTAAAATTTTTTTGGGTGTCTTTTTTGAAATATCAAAAACCTCGGTGACCGAATTTTTTTTGTAGGGGGGCTATTTTCTTAGAAATCTGGAGGTATTATTGTTTGGTGGTGGCATTGTTGTTTCTAGTGTGTAACAGGTTTCACGGCTTCTGGGGAAATTCTGTCTTGGACTTGCATGCTGTATACGACCTTCCATGGCTAAAACAAAAGGTCCAGATTCTGTTGAAGATCCCTCCATTTTGGTTCGTAGCACTTCTAACTAGTTCGACGCCCCCACAGCTAGTATACGGCTTGTACCTGCATGTCAATCACCCTCCTCAATGTGGATCAATCCCTGGCATCTCTCGCCTGGCATAACGTCTCTCATGGCTCACTCAGTCCCTCTTGCTGCACGTTCTCTCATTCTCGGCCTGCGTTCAAGCTTCTTAGCCCCTTGGGCGACACCATTGAAGGTTGGTTCGACATTACTTGCAATTTTCATGTACTGGGCTTTGTTCATCATAGCTTTCTCCCTCGGCTTTGTGTCTCACTTCCACCATCGACGACATGCACAAGCTCATGTAAGCTTTAAAAAAAAACCCTAAATTGTCTTTGTGGTATATAAAAACCACCTAAGCTAGTTTTCTTTGCTGGAAATTTTATTTATGGTTTCATCGAACCACTTGGAGAAAATCGTGGTTTTGCCTTTTTCTGATGGTGGGAAAGTCCTTTTTTAAAAATCACTTTACATGCAATCGTATTTGGCATATTATAATGTTCTAAAGTCAAAATTTCATTGACATTATAGTATATGTCTTTAAGGTGGTCTTTTTTAGAAAAGGGAAGAGGGATAGTCTTTTTTGTTTTTTCTTAAACAATACTATGAGATAGATAAATTTGTGTAAGCTCTTAATTCATTGTTTTATAAAAAAATATAGATTTGGAGGGCCAACATTAACTCTACATGAGTTATTATTTTTTACGAAACAATAGATTGTACGCTTTTTATTTATTGTTTTTCCATATAAAAACAATATTATATGGTGAGCATTGTAAAAGATGGGAACGTTTTTTTTGGGGGCACTCTTCATATTTTCGCTCGATGAAGACTAGAGGGTGAAGTTTGGTTTGGCAGGTGGCCAAACCCCCTCGCATTCAAAACATCATTTCTCTCTCATTTGCTCATCGTTGTACTTACATTCTTTGGACGCATTATCGGTAGAGTCCGATGTCCTCACCTTGTTTTTTGCAAATTGACTTTTTCCGACTTGCTTAGATTGCTCGAGATGCACTTTCCGCTGAGTCTGACGTCTTCTGAATGTGCATTTGCAACATTTGGGGGGGGTCTTTTCTGTTGATAATTCAGGGGGTTGTACTTTTTCTGTGTCACTCCTTCATTCTTGTTTGCACTTTCAATTCTGCAACAACTACAACTTGCACTACTACGACAACTTATTTCTGCACTAATGGATTCAAGTTCAATCAACCCATTAACTCCCTTTAACTATCACGAATGGAAAATCAAGATGACAATCATTCTGAGTAAGGGCTTGTATAAGATAACCATGGGTGATGAAACTAAAGCTATCATAGATGCAAAGATAGTTAAGTGGTATAATCGTAACGATGAAGCCTATGGGCTATTGTGCCTTTTTGTAGCACTTGATCTCCTATTTTACTTAGAGCCTGCGAAATCACCCCATGATTTATGCACCATTCTGGGTAATCTATTTGGGGAGCAAGATGTGATGAGAGGTCACGAACTTGAGATTGAACTCATTAGCCTAAGTCCTTGCAACTTTGACACTTCTTAGGATCTCTTCACTAAGTTCAAGTCTTTGAGATTGCAATTGAAAGAATGTGAGATAAAGAAATAAGATGACCAACTTATTCTTTCTATACTCTCTAAATTAGGTCCTAACTATTCAGTCTTTGTCTTTACTTTCCATGCCACTAAAAGTGCTTTGGGCACTGCATGGAAAATGCCCTATTTAGATGCTTTTATTGCCGACTTAACTAGGGAGCAAGACAAGTTGATCTAGATGGGCATATTGAAGTCCACAAAACCTTAAGCGCTAATTGTTGGGAATGGGAAAACAAAGACTTCAAACAAAGAGAAGAAGAAGAATAAGGATCAAGAGAAGGAATCAACCTCTGCCAAAACCAACACTGAAGCCTCCTCTTCTAGTGACAAACCTAAGAAAAAGAAGGTTAAGTGTGTCTACTGTAAGGAAAATGGGTGTGGTGAAAACAAGTGCACGAAGAAGCAAATAGATCACCTAACTCATCTCTTAGAGGACAACATAATTGTTCCTGAATCCATCAAGTAGAATTCATCTACCCAAGATTCTACTAAGGCAAAGGGCAAGGGGAAAGAGAAAGAAAAGGGCAAGGCTCTTGTAGCAGTTGCAGCTTGAACATCTTCATGGGTTATTGACTTGGGTGCTTCTCACCACATGGGCTCTTCACTAGTTGAGTTTTCTTCTTTAGAGACTTGTAGCATGTCTTCCATCAGTTTGGTGATGACACTTTTGTACCAGTTGTTGGGAGAGGGTCTGTTGAAATGGAAGGAGGAACATTCAATAATGTTCTAAGTGTTCCTTCTCTTTCCACCAATCTCTTATCCATGTATCAAATCCATAGTTCCATAGAGTTTCCTAACGGGGGGACGTGGGGACGGGGGGACAGGGGGCCTAAGTTTGGGGATGGCGGCAAGGGGGTGGTGCAAATACATATAGTAATTGAAAAATTAGTTATAAAAAGATGTATAAGGAATAAGTATATTGCATTGAACACAATTTAAATAATTGTGATTTAATCATTTAAGTTTCAAGTTTGATCCATTGAACCAATGAACATTGAACATTGAAAATGAAAATGAAAATATTGAATTCAGAATTTTCAAAATTTCATAATGATGATTCATGATTACAATCAAGTATCAAAAATGTTCAGAAACAAAATACTAAAATAGTGAAATACTAAATACTAAATACAAATGACTCAATGAGTCAATGGCTAATCATCCCCAAAGTTCTTGTCGAACTCCTCATCACTAGAACTGTTGGACTCCACACGCTCAAGCTCCTCCAAACTAATACCAACCAGCCTTGTCTATGTAGTATCATCATCAATCTGTGCTGGCTCCTTTGGCTCTACATCCCATTTAGTTGCTTGACTCTCCTTGTACGCAAGTGTTTTACGGTCAATGAGACGCAAGGCACTATGTATAGCGACAAGCTTCTCCGCCCTCTTAGAGGTAAGCTTGTTCCTCTTCATGGAGTGGATCCCTATAAGTAGACCAATTCCTCTTAGCAGCAGAAGAACTTGAAACCTGGGACATGAAATGAATGGCTAGATCGGTAGTCAAAGAACGAGGTGTATGCAAAGTCCACCACAAAATTGGTTCCTCCTATGCCATTGTCTCCCTATCTATTTCAGCCTCCTGTGAATATCCCCGAAGAGTGGCAAATTTTGTCCACTCAGTATGAATGATGCTAGCCTTTGTAGAATCATACATTTTCTGAATGGCTTTCATGAACCATGCCTTCACCTCAGCTTCTTGTATAGGTGTAAGTCTACCAGGGCTTTGCACATACCACTTCGGGTTCAATGCATAGGCAGCCATGTGCAAGGGAGTGTTGAGCTTCTAACATCTACTATGAATGATCGACTAAATATGTTCTGTGTAAAATTGCAATGTGGGGTCCTCTCGTACAACAACCTTCATTTGATCAAGCATAGTATTAATGCACTCATACACCTCTCCAAGGGTAGGCGCATTAGCATCCCCATATCTAAACACTGTGAAGACTGGAGAAATGATGGATACAATATATTTGGCATCAGCCCCAAAAACATCAGTCTTCACCACCTCCTTCACCCTCTTCCCCTTGCTTTGTGTTCGACTCAGGGCATTGATTCCATTCTGCTGTCATAGCCATTAGTTGCAATGCCTTTTGCAACTAAAGCATCCTCTCCATGAGAATAAAGTATGATGCATGCCTAGTTTCTATAGGTTTCAAGAATTCCTTCTTGGATAAGGCCCTGAAGAGTGCATGTGAAGTGTGGTGGTTGCAGATAAACATCTGCACATCTCTAGCATCATTAACAACTGCTTTGATCTAGCTGTTTTTTCCCATGTCCTTTAGTGCATTATTCATGGCATGCACACGAGTCCACCAAATATGTCTATAGGCTGCCTTAATTAACTTCCCTGCTGCTTTGCACACATGGGCTGCATTTGTCACTACTTGCACCACATTCTGTGGCCTTACCTCCTCTATAGCATCTTTGAGGATCTGGAACTGAAAATCAGCATCCTTGCGATGCCTTGAACAATCAATAGCCCTAAGGAAATAAGGGCCAACTGTACTTGTAACCATGATATCGATGAGTGGATGATGCCTAATGTCCGTCTACACATCCATGACGATGCTGCATCCACTTGAGACCTGGGTATACTTCATTTTTTCCATTAAAATATTAATCTTGGAATAGTTCTTATCTAAGATTGTCCTCAATTTAGTCTGTCCAGGTGGCACATATGATGGTTCTGCTCTTGCTGTTTTTGCCACGGCCTCCTTATAATGAGAGCGAGCCACATGGAATGGAATGCCGTTGGCAAAGAAGAATTTGCCAATGGCATCATCTGCCTCATCCTTTGCTTGCACATTGAATAAATTTGCCAATGGATTTGAAACATCACTAGTCATCTTGCATTTCCCCTTAGCCCCTAAACCAGATGGATTCATTGCCATTGGCCTCTCCAAAGTACTAGAATTAGAACTTTGTCTCTGATGACCCCTCCCCCTTAGTGGCAAAGTAGCAAATGTAGGTGGATCTTCTTCATTGGCACCCCATGATTTACATATTTTAGCTCTCAATTTCAGGTTTTTTTTCCACCTTTTCACATACATCTACGTCGTTGCCTCAGATAAGGAGGTGAGCATTTGTTCTAGTTATGCTGCCAAACCATTCAAGGTCACATAGGTTGCACTTCCATCTCCTAGTGCCCCCAGATGTCCCAAGCTTTGATGGGACCGTGCTTGCAAATTGTTGTAAAGGTTTCTTTGGATCAAAGGGACCCTTAGCATATTGTTGAAGGGCTTGTGAAGGGCAACTATAATTGGGACTCCCAATAGAACTAGTTTGCTTTTCATGGTCACTCCTCTCTCCTAAACTAGGATCATCATGTGCATAATCTGAATCATTTTCACTTTCAGTGTCAACCTCAACCCTTTGAGGTTGACCTTCATCATCACTCATGCTATGAGAACTCATAATGACATTGCAAGAAATGATTTTTTTTTTCATTTTGTAAGTTTGTAATTTAAAAAATTAAAATTCAAACCATGCATAATGTAAAGGATTAAATTTTAATTTAAGACAAGGATTTTCTTTTTCTTTTTGTTACTTCAGGTTGCATGAAGCACGGAAGCAGAGGATACACAATAAGAATCCTTGTTCTTAAGATTTTAAAATTAAAAATTTAGCATTTGATTTGAATGAAGATTTAACAAATTTTTTAAGTTTAAAATTAAAATTTAAGACACAAGGATTTTCTTTTTGTTTTTCTTACTTCAGGTTGCACAAAGCGCGGAAGTAGAGGATATACAAATAGGAATCCTTGTTCTTAAGATTTAAAAATTAAAATTTAAGCATTTGATTTGAATGAAAATTTAAAAATTAAAAATTTAATTTTAATCATTTGAATGAATGAGAATCACAAATAAATACAATAATTTTCAATTTAGAAATTCAAATTATTCAATGACATGAATTAAAGAACAAAACAATTTACAAATGAATAGTGATTCAAAGAAACAAAAATTTAAAAATAAAAAATCAGAAATTGAAAGAATCAAATGCATAGTGATAGGGCCTACCTTGTTGGTGAAATGATGAACTTGAAGAGTCTTGAGTCTTCTTGCCTTCTCTATCCTCTTCTTGATCTCATTTTCCCTCTCCTAATGCTCTCTCACTCTTGCAAACTTCTCCCTCTTAGCTTGCTGCCTCTACTTTCAGCGTTTTATTTCACTCAATGAAGTTTTGTGTGATTTGGAATGAGAGGGAGGGTGCTTTTTATAAGCTTTTGGGAGGCCTTGGTGGGTGGGGGTGTGTCCCGCTAGCAATTAGGGTTAGGGTAGAGGGCTCAAAAACCCAATTTTTTTTTTTTGAATTAAAAAAAATGTACTTTATGGCGTCCACCCGCGCAGGGGACGCTTGGGCGTTTCCTAGGGGGACATAGGACTTTTGGATGTCTCAGAGTCCCCAAGACACCCCCCTTTTGAAGGGACGTCCCGAAGATGTCTCCTCTCAGAGGGAAACATCCTTGGGACGACAGAGGTACGTGGTGGGACAGCTGGGGGATGTCCCCCTAATGTCCTCTCATCCTGATGTCCTCGTCCTGAAAATGTGGAGTTTTTCGGGGGGACGCGTCCTCGTGGAACATTGATCAACTCACTAATATCAACAAAGACATGAGGGTTGAGTTTTTACCAGATTCAGTTATCATCAGTGAGTTGCATAGTGATTCTACAATAGCAGTGGGTAGGGCAGATCACCAATTCAGGGTATGCACCACCTCACATTTTGCACCTGATTCTTCTTTGATTGCATTGCTAACTCATTCAGATGGAGTTAGCAAATTATGGCATGAGTGATTTTGCCACTTTAACTACTGCTACCTTGAACAACTTAACAAAAATGACATGGTCATAGGCTTGCCTCCAGTCCAATTCTCTAAGGGACTTTGTGCGGGTTGTTCTCTTGGAAAGCATCTCGAAACAAAATTTGACAAAGGCAAAGCTTGGAGGGCTTCACGAGCATCAGAGTTAGTACACAATGATGTATCTGGGCCTTTTCCCACTCTATATTTTACAAGGGCTAAGTACATTCTCATTTTCATTGATGATTTCTCGAGATATACATGGGTCTACTTTCTTAAGCAAAAGTCTAAAGTGTTTGAAGATTTTCAAGACTAAAAAGCACTTGTTGAGAAACAATCTGAGAAATCCATCAAGGTTCTTCGAACTGACAATGGAGGTGAATATATCAATAACACATTTGAGTAGTTTGGCACCACAGAGGGGATTGATTTGCAGCGGACAGTTACAGTGCTTCACAGAACAGAGTTGCAGAATGCAAGAACAAATCCTTGAAAGAGATGGCTAGTTGTATGATTCACTATAAGTCCTTGGCACCTCAGTATTGGGTTGAATCCATTAATTGTGCTTGTTATATTCAGAACAGGGTTCCTCACAAAGCTTTGAAAGACATACCACTCTTTGAAGCTTGGCATGGAAGGAAACATGAAGTTAAGCACTTTAGGGTTTTTGGATCTCTAGCTATGGCACGTATACCAAAGAAGATACGCAAAGCTATGGAACTTCAGTCCAAGCCTTGCATCTTTAGAGGTTATCTAGATGGTGTCAAGGGGTACCGCCTTCTACATCCAACGACACATGAGTTCATAGAGAGAAGTGTTCACTTTTAGGAAAGTCCCAAAGACTCAACACTTGACACTTCTCTTTCATTGGATTCACTTAGACTTGATGATTCTTCTTTTGACTTGGATCATCTAGAGCAGGGTTGTGAGCCAGGGTCTTCTTCTTCTAGTTCTGATGAGGGCAATGATGGGGAGTCTTCTACATCCACCTCTAGTCATGTTTCAGAGGATGAGTCAACACCTAACTCACCCACATTTGGGCCCCTTTGGGTCAGGCATACACTTTAAAGTGCAGGGACTTGGGCAGGGGATCTAGTAGATGACAGACGTACTCGGGCAGATTGTCAGAGTGGTCCACATGCATTCTTTGCTTTAGTTTCGGATCCACAGACATTCCAAGAGGCTTCTGGCATATTTGAGTGGGATAGTGCTATGCAGGGAGAATATTCTTCCTTGATCAAAAATCACACTTGGGATTTGACTTCTTCTTAAGGAAAGGAAGATGGTTCGATGTAGGTGGATATATCAGATCAAATTTGCAGCAGATGTGTTGATCGATAAGTACAAGGCGTGATTGGTCACCAAGAGTTTATCACAGGTAGCCGACATTGACTACTCAGAGACATTTGCACCTGTTGCAAAGATGACTTTGATCCGACTCACACTAGTTATAGCTGCAACACATGGTTGAGATGTGCACCAAGTGGATGTGAAGAGTGCCTTTCTTCATAGAGACTTTGAGGAGGAGATCTACATCGAGCAACCCCCTGGGTTTGTTTAGGATTCATCCTTAGTTTGCAGGCTTAGGAAATCCATCGATGGCCTCAAACAGGGTCCTCAGGTTTGGTACGTCAAGATGGATTCCTTCCTCCTTACTTCAGGGTTCATCAGGTGTCATTCAAACCCCAATGTATACTTCTTGCGGCAAGATGTTTCTTTATTGATACTGGTCCTTTATGTTGACGATCTTTTGATCATCGGGAGTTCCTCATAGTCTATTGCAGCGGTGAAGATAGCTCTATAGGACATATTTGACATGACAGACTTGGGTCTTCTGCATTACTTTCTCGCCATTGAGATTTCACAGTCCAATTCAGGGATTTCACTTGCACAACCCAAGTATGCTCTCAATCTTTTGGCTTGGTTTCACATGGCTGATTGTAAGCCATCTACGACTCCCTTTCTATTAGGAGTCAAACTTGAGGCTGATTGTTTTATACCTTTGGTTGATGCCACTCGATATTGATAGCTTGATGGCAACCTCATTTATCTGATTCATACCAGGGTCGATATCTCATATGCAGTAGGCATTGTTTCGTGATTGATGCAAGAGCCCCATGAGCTGCACTGGAAAGTAGCCAAGTGGATACTCCACTACATTCAAGGCTCTTATAGATTCAAGATTCATTATATATTTGGCACAGAGGTTGACTTGGTTGGTTTTACAGATTCAAATTGGTCTGGCGATACTCAGAATCGCAAGTCCACTTCAGGTTACAATTTTTCTTTGGGTTCTGGTTCTATCAGTTAGTCTAGCAAAAAACAAAATGCTATTGCTATATCATCCACAGAGGCAGAGTACAGGGGAGCTGTTAACACAATGACATAGGCTTTTGGATTTAGGGGATTCTATCTAAGTTTGGCATTCCTTTCAGGCAGCACACCATCATCTATTGTGACAACCAGAGTACTATACAGATATGTAAGAATCCGGTTCAGCACCAGTGGACCAAACACATTGAGATTCACTTTCGTTTTATCCAAGAGCTTATTCATGGTCAAGCCATCGAATTGAGATTTTGCTAGTCTTTAGAGTAGGTTGTAGATATCTTTACCAAACCCGTCATTGAAAGCAAGTTCATTTATCTACGAGCTCTTCTTGGGGTACGGTCTACATCAACTACAACATCATTTTTAGGGGGGGCTTCTAGCCTCTTCACTTTTGTCCCTCTTTTGGGGGGAAGTTTTTTCTTACGGGTTTTCTCCTTTTCTTTGCTTTATGAGAGATTGCTCTGTACATGGGTACCTGATCAGGTCTAGTTATCAGGACCCATTTTTATTTTACACTGCCTACCTAAGCTATGCTTATGGGAGGTGTTAGTGTAGGTATTTATTTTCTCAGATTTATTTATTTGGAAATATTATATTTGCTCACATGGAGTTTTCCTACATTTAGGGATATGCTTGTTTAGGTGGAATTAGTGTATCGTAGGTGTCATAGGCTTGACTGGAAGACTAGGATGTAACTCCTCTGTCCACATGTTGTGGAGTTATACCTCTATTCCGGGCTCCTTTTACCACTTTTTGTGGAGGAGTTACACTTCTATTCTAGGTCTTTGACCACCATTTGTGGAGGAGTTATTTAACACTCCTATATGTACACTTAACTTGAGGATCTTTCTCACTTAATGAATATTTGGCTTTCTCCATTTTGGTTGTCTCGTGCAATACTTGTTTTTTGATTTCATTCTTGCTTCAGCTCATTGTTGGCATGCACTCGCGTTTGTCTCGTGTGACCATTGGACCTTTGCACTCGCTTTAACCGGTCTTGGATCAAACTCCGATAGTATACATCTACATTTTTCACTTACTGACGATATCTTTTTCGGACTTGTTGGCACAACAATCTCCTTGAGTGCATGTCCTAAGGAGTGCACCGGGAAAGGGGTGGGGCTAGTTTCTGGTATTATGTGGGAGATGTTTGCATATTGTTCTATCATACCTCTAACCTCCTTTGAGTCTCTTTCCGTCTTCATTCTTCATCTCTTTACGTCTAGTGTTGCTAGCCACCTTGTATTTCTACTGTATCGGCCTGGCCAATACAGTCTATTCCCTGCTTGTTTATCCATGTACTGTATCGCCCTGGTCGATATGGTTGAGTCTATCCATGCCTTCCCAACGGTATTAGCTTGGCCGATATAGTTCTGAGTCAGTTGACATCCCATTCGACTGTATCAGCGTGGTCGATATCGTTGGTTTAAAGTTTTAGGTGATTTTTGGGTTTAGATCTGTTTATATAGGGGTCATAATTATCACTCCCAACACACAACATTCATTTTATTTGCTTGTACCCTCATTTCTACCCTTATTCTTGGAGGTGAAGTCTTGCTCAAGGTCTTTGAAGCTCAATAGGAGTTGAACCAAGGGGGTACCCCATAGTCTTTGGAGTTCCCAACTGAGGACATGTAGGTCTTCTTCTTGTCATTGTCTTCATCCTACAACATCTTTTGTAGAGTGTCACTAGAGCCAAGGGGGAGATTGATGCGCTGACAAGTCAATCCAAATGTAAGCATCTCTATCCTTATTCTCTTTCATTTACTCATTAGATAGATGTATGAACTCTCTGGGCATTTATAGAAAAAATGTTCCATTTTTTTCCTATATACCGGAAGATCTTTTACTTGTCCATCCTTTTATTAATCAAACAAGTTTGCTAGTTCTTGATCGAACATGAAAACTAGATCAAGAACAAGTTATGAGCATGAATGTAGTACTACTATGAACTAAAATAGTGATCATTTATGAAATAAATTTTTCATTTTTTAAGTTGTCATCATTGTAAAATAAATTACATGTTTACACCTTATAATCATATTTCACAATTAATGCTAAATCATGGTATGCACTATAAAAGATATTTCCATTATAAGTGTACAACTAATGATAAATTCGTAATACAGCTTTGAACTCATCAAGAAGTTAAAACAACCTTCATAGTAATTGACTAAAGATACATTTCTCTATCATTGCAAATACAAAAACAATATCTATTTAGGCATGGCAACATTTATCGTTTGTTAATCCAATAGTTCCATCTTAGAACAATATACAAAACATGACATAATCATTATGGAAAAAGAGATTAAAGTGTTTAAAACATTCATTTTAATTACATGATTTCATCTTTCCATAAAACAATACAATCATTTGTCAAATATAATCATAAATGAAAATTCCACATGAGGAAAATCCATCAGAGCTTCATAGGTCATCGTTGTCGTTGCACGATCAATTAGGTACTCGAAGAGGGAGACGATTATTGGAGGATTTTTCCTCCAACCACAGAGCCTTTTGGATCCTCACACTTCTCATCCATTGAAAGTGGCCATACCCTTCCACGAAAGTGCTAGATACAAACAATCGACAAAGTAGAGAGAATCAAAGAAGATAGAACAATTTGGCATACTGCTTCACGCAGTAATACATTAAAGGTTGTTACAACACATCCTAATTTGTACTGACCTGTGACCATAAAGCAGATGAACTCTTGAATGCATACTAATTTTGGTATTTAAGGTATGCTTTGCAATTGAAATCATGTATTAGTTTTGGTGGCCTTGCATAATTTCCAAAATCCATACTTACCGAGTTTCCAATGTTCATAATTCTTGGTTTAGCCAAATAGTCTCATAGGCTTTAAATCCCATCTATCCATTTTTACATACATAGGGAAATATTACTATTTTAACAATTACGAGTCCAAACTAGGACCAAATGCTAATTCCATCAGCGAGGTTCTATGCATGGCAAACATAACTGTGTTGCCAATCCAAGGCGTAACCCAAGAACATGATCAAAACTACGTTTTATTAAAAAATGTACAGTTCCCAAATGTATTTTGGCATCTAATGACTTAAACATATATGAGTTTAACATCTATTATCTAAGACTTTATTATCCCAAGATGGGATCAATATCCAAAATCAATATTATAGTTTAATAAGGGCTCATCAACCCAAAACATGATATAACAATTGATCATGTCCCAACATTACTCATATAAATTTATCACCTAATGATGATATCCAAATTGGCTTATCTTCTGAATTTTATCAATCATCTAAGTGTCAAATGTTCATCAACTTTGTCTATGATCACAAGTTTAGGAATTTCACAAATAAGTTTGTGCAATGAATCCAATCCAAGCATAGTGCATGGGTGATGGGACACTGATGAGATTCATTATCATAAGATATCATACAAAGATTGATATCAAATCAAACAGACACAAGATCTCACAAAACTTAAGTGTCAAACCCGATCTTAATGTCCACATCTCGAATCATCAAGCAATTAATAATTCACATCCTTTATGTTTGCATCATATCTAATACATGTGAGAATTTTGGGTATTGTTAGATGAATGTGACCAAGATCAATTTCCTAAATTAAACCGTTGTTAGATTCAAATGCAAAACAAGGTTTTGTGTCCGATACTCGATCAATTTGCTTATTTCTTCGTAATAGTAACCAAATTGAAGTACGATAATAAACTAAGTTTATTTTTTACTTTATTGGCTTGATACCTATATTTTCCTTTCCACACAAAAGGAATCAAAAGCCAATTGAGTTCTATACTATTCAAAAGATGCATCCAACATGACAAATCAAGTTAGGATAGATTTCCAAGGTAAAAGACTATCATTAGATTACTATAGCTATTCGTTATAGCTTAACACTATTCAGATATTCATTGGTAGGCTGTTCTAGCTCAACTAATGTTTACTAGACATTATGTTAATCAAGGTGACCTCATTCTTACCTCATGTAGAATTGCATCATGCATGTGTTATATTACCATTATACAGGTTTTTAGATATGTTATTGGCTTAACAATTTCACCTAGGACATGGAAAACAAGTCATATTTTAGCACTGCATAATATTAACATCACCACACATGTTGTAGCTCACCATAACACTGATCTAGGTCGTTATAGTTTGAACTACCATACGTAAGGTCTTCCCATATGTTATAGTTTAGTTTGTAGTTCTTTGAAAGACATCTAAATTGAATAAGGCATCAAACATTTCATTAAGGCCTTCAAATAAAGGACAAATAATCTTAGCATCTTGGGGATAGATTACCCATCTTGTGGGTCTAGTACCAAGTCTTAGTTTATCTATAGACTTTAGACGCTTAAGAAAAACATAAGATAGTATAACATTTCAATGCTATTGGCTATATCATATTTAGGTTTTTAATGTTATATGTGTCCAACCTCATAACTTAAAATTAATTGTTTTTTTAGATATTGTAAATCCACTATATGTTTATTTCTGAAATATGGGTAGAGATGCTGACATTCTATGTAATTCAGTGATTCCATGTAATGCCCTCAGGTGTACAATAAAAAAAAGAGAGATGGGGTTTAAAGGATCCCATAACCTTTACATACCGAGCTAGAGAAAACAAAAAAGCCCCTAAAAAATGCACCAATATTGGCCTCCCACTAGGGAGCCTATAATAAACCACCTAGACCCCTCACCGAACGTACCAAGAAACTGACTTAAAATAACAAAAAACCTAGAACAAGAAACCAGAGAAATATAGCCAACCTCCCTACCAATCATGGTTTCTGGTCTTTAGTCTCCATGGTCTTTGAGGTGCCCACAAGGTCTTCATTTTTGTTGTCCTCCATATTGTCTCTAGTTCTATTGCATGGACCCTCCATGCTAGCCACCTGCAACGTGTTACCTTGGGCCGCCTTGCGCTCTTCCCGCTTAGTCTTTTTTCTGGACAGGGTCCCCGCCTTACATTTTGTCCGAGCTTCCTCCTCTTGTTTGAGCAATTCATCCTCTTCTTTGAGTGCCTTCTCCAGCTCCGAATTGAGCATACAGACTGCTTCTTCGAAACATCACCTCCTCTCTAGCTCACACTTGCTCTAGCCAGGATGACTTCTCTTGTGGCCTTGATGTCCTTTCTTATTTTTCTCAGAACTTTTACTTGGCGTTTAAGTCTCCCCTCAAGAGCCTCAAGTTTTTTTTTAAGGTTCTAGCTGGCCTCTTCTTTTTTGAGCAAGGACTGTTGCACAACCCCATCCTTTACTTTAGTCTCTTGAATACCAATACGATCTGTCGTCTCATCATCCTCTCCTGTTAAGTCCAAGGTCTCATTGCCAAGGTTCAAGAGAGCCTCAACGCCTAAATTAACAGGGGAGGCCTCTACATCATTGTCCAACACAATGAGTTTCCTTTTGACCCCCCTCGTTTCCTTGCTTTCCAAAATTTGGGTGATGGTTTTCGTAGAATCCTCCGACTCTGTTTTGGATGTCTCTAAAATTAATTGTTAATTGAAGCATCAAGGGTCTTTACCCTAACACTTTATATTGTAATTGGATGTATTCTCGGGTCCTATTGACCTACTTTTGATCATTTGTGGATGTCAATACAATTTATTTCTTTCTTTCTTTGAAGAAAAGGATCCTCAAAAAGTCTTCGTCACTTGTTGAAACCTTCTAAAAGGTTTTACCAGATAAATAAATGCATCCTCTCAACTTCAATGTTTTGCTAATGGCACAATCCATTCTACATCTTCATTGTGAAACCTAATTGTGACGATGTTGGAGGTGGGGATAAGACATTTAAAGGAAGTTGAAGGTGGAAGGCAATAAGATCATACTTTCTTTCATCCCCTTAGGCTTTGAATGTGCACTTCTCAGTCCCAAAGATGCAAAAATTGACTCCTTTACTGATGCTCTATGCTTGTCTCAACAAGTATCTTCTCTTGGTCAGTTAACCTCCTTAAGTAACTCTCGGCCCACACTTTGCCTGAGTGTATAGTAGAATCCTTCTCCAAAGCTACTTCTACATTCAGGAAAGAGATATCCAAATGGTTTCAAACTTCATAACTGTCAATGTTAAACATACTTCCAGATTCCAATATTGTCCTTGCTTTTCTTACTGCCATGGGCGCCCACTTTGATTGTACACACCACTTGGAAGAACTTTTCTATTGTCTACTATTAGCAAATGATTGAAGAGATGTTTGTGAAAAGCACTTGATGATTTGATCAGTGCATCGATCTTATTTATCATACCAAAAATTGGTTACAACAATGGTTACAACAGTTATGGAGGTTATCAGTTTAGATATTAACTAAAATTAGGTAAGTCTATTACATTATTCAACACCCCCTCTCAATGACTAAACTAGAGACAACTCCAAGTTTGTCTCGAAACTTTACAAAAAGAATAGAACCAAGAGATTTAGTCATTAGATCTGTTGGCTGCTCTGTAGAAGCACAAAAGTGAAGAGAAATGTCACTAGAATCAACCAAATGTCGAATGAAGTGATGATGTATCTCGATGTGTTTGGTGCGAGCATGAAAAACAAGATTCTTTACTAACTTCAATACACTTTGATTATCACAAAATAGTGGAGTAGGTGTATATGAAGGAAGTTGCAAATCAACAAGAATTCGATGTAGCCAAACGGCTTCACAACTGGCACTGACTGCTGCTTTGTATTCTGCTTCAGTGGAAGAGAGAGCAACGGTATGTTGAAGCTTGCTCTGCCATGAAACAACTCCTGAACCAAAAGAAAACATATACCCAGTGGTAGATTTTCGAGTATCAACTGATCCTCCCCAATCAGAGTCTGTATAACCAATCAATCTGAAATCTGCTGCCCTCTGATAGAGAATACCAAAGTCAAGAGTTCTTTTGACATATCGCAAAACATGTTTTGCTGCTGTCCAATGTACTAGCTTTGGTTGAGACAAAAATCGAGAAAGGTAGCTAACAACAAAACATAAATCTGATCGAGTGGTGGTAAGACATATCAAGCTGCCCACCAACTATCTATATAAGTGACTAGTGATGAATCATCATGAGTTGATAATTTCAACCCTACCTCCATAGGTGTAGAAGCAGAATTACAATCCATCATTCCAAACCTCTTCAAAAGAGTAGTGGCATACTTGACCTGAGCAATGAAAATGGAGTGGTCATGATGCCATAATTCTACACCTAAATAATAGTGCAGGAGGCTTAAGTCAGTTATATCAAAAGCAGTGCACAAATTTGATTTGACTTTCTGAATCGCTGTGTCTCTACTACTTGTGATGGCAAGGTCATCAACATACACAATGAGTATCACAATGTCATCATCAGTGCATTTGATATAGAGATTCGGATCAGATGGACTTCGTTTGAATCCAGAATCTCTTACATGCTGATCAATTTTGATGTGCTAGGCTCGAGGACCCTGCTTAAGCCCATAGAGGGACTTCATCAATTTGCAAACCAAATGATCACGACTAGGTTTTTGAAAAGTTTCAGGCCGCACCATGTATACTTCTTCATCTAGATTGCCTTTAAGGAAAACGCTTTTGACATCCATTTGAAACACTTTCCAACCAAACTGAGATGCGATAGAAAGAAGTAACCGAAATGTGATCATTTTTGCAGTAGGAGCAAAAGTCTTCTCATAGTCTATTCCCGCCTGTTGTGAAAATCTTTTCGCAACAAGATGGGCTTTGTACTTGTCCAAAGTACCATCAACGTTGCATTTGACTTTGTACACCCATTTGCAGCCAATGGGTTGCTTACGTGGAGGTAAACCCACCAATGTCCAGGTATTGTTTCTCATCAAGGCATGATATTTTGATTGCATTGCTTTCTCCCACTCAGGGTTGCCCTGTGCATCAGAATATCGTTGGAGCTCTGCAATAGTGAAAAGACCAGAAGCAAGAGCAAAATACATAAGCTTTTCATCATCAGTTGAATCCACAATTGACTTTCTTGTTTGCCGAGACTGTGTATGAGATTGAGGAAGATCACCCTCTCGTACATCCTGTAGAGTGGTGTAATACCACTTGGGTCTCTTCTGTACCAAGGATTCCTGTTCTTGTTGAACAACAGATGGAGAAGTGGTTGAATCAAATCGACGACGCTGATAGACTAATGGAGTGTTAGCCATAGATTGTTGCACTGAAGATTGTGAGGGTGTCTCCAAAACATGTGGTTCCTCATCTTTTAGAGGAAGTACAATACTAGAAACCTCTGGATTATCAAAGATAGCTTGTTGATTACAAACAAAAAATGATTTTGTTTCTTTTACATCAACATCCTGACTAATGATGATCTTGTTAGTAGACACATCTATTAGTCTATATGCCTTAGACTGAGTACTATAACCAACAAATAAATATCATGCACATTTAGAATCTAGTTTACTTCTTTGTTTCTTAGGAAGGAGAGCATATGCAGCAGAACCAAAAACAGGAAAATGTGTTACCTTTGGTTTGATGTTGGACCAAGCTTCTTCTGGAGTGATGTTCTCCAAAGCCTTGCAGGGACTTCTATTCAGCATGTAGACTACCGTGTTTATTGCTTCTCCCCAGTATTTATACGGAATACCTCTACTGTGCATCATGGATTGAGCCATCTCCATGATTGTGCAATTTTGCCTTTCAACCACTCCATTCTGCTGAGGAGTGTATGGGGTTGGTAGCTGTTGATGAATTCCTTTCTTGCCACAATAGTTTTGAAATTGCTTTGCAGTGAATTTTCTCTCATTATCGGATCATAAGGTTTTGATCCGCCAACTTGTTTGATTTTCTACCAATGCTTTGAATTTTAAAAACTCGGCAAAACTATCAGACTTCTTCAAGAAGAGACCCACATTTTTCTAAAAAAATCATCTACGAACAACAAAAAAATACCTTGCACCAAGAATAGTAGATGACTTCCAAGATGGCTCGCATAGATCTGCATGAACAAGATCAAGGAGCCCTTTTGCTCTCCAGGCACCTTCAGTGGGAAAAGGTTTCTGCTTTTGTTTGCCAGCCAAACAACCTGCACATATATTCTACTTGACCTGGATAGTAGGCAATCTAAGAACCATATTCGATTTTTGGAGTTTGGCCAAATACTGAAGATTGAGATGTCCAAGTCTCTCATGCCATACAACATTGATATTATCCTCCACAATTAATGCATTCAAACTGACAGTGGCAGGATCAACAAGTCCATACAAGCCATTTTGCTCAATGCCTAGGGCTATGACTATCATTTTTGATATCAGACACAATGCATTCTTTCTTGAGAAATTGATTGTAATGTGAGGGTTTTTAGATAACTGATTGATTGATAGAAGATTTTTGTTCATTTTAGGTACATACCTAACATTCTTGACTATGAACTTTGCAACATTATTCAATACAATGCGTATATCTCCTATCCCTTCTACAACATGTGATTTACCATCACCCAAGGAAACTGAATCTGAAAAACTTTCTTTTGTAGTGAAATTAACATACCAGTCTTTTCGACATGTAAAATCCCATGATGCACCGGAATCAAAAAACCAATCACTGGTGGTCCTCTCATTGGAACATGATGCCATGAGAGCATATTCTTCTTCAGATTCAGCTTCAACTATTGCCACATTTGCATGCCCTTTTGCCTTCTTGTTATGTGTTAGATCATATTGTCTTTTTCTACATTTTTTCTTAATATGACCAAATTTTTGATAATAATAACATTTTACCTTGAATTTTGGGGAAGATGAAGATGTATCTGTATGTCTTTTTCATTTCCCTTTGGATGGGTAGCAAATGCACTTTTCGATTGGCCAAAACTAGGCTCACTGAAGTGTCTACTTGCATTCTTTTTGCAGCAAATATGAACTCACCTGATCAAAAGTGAGAGTGTTATTCTTTGTCATTAGGTGCAAAGCTTCCACGAACGATTCATAAGGTGTTAGGGTATTTTGAACAAGAGCCACCATATCATCGTCATCCACCTCTTTGTTGATGATTGAGAATTGATCACAGAGATCTTTCATCCATAATAAATGCTCTGACAAAGACCCACCTTCTAACATTTTTGTGGAAAACAACAAATTTTTCAAATAAAGTAATTGATTGTTTTTCGAAGTTTGGTACTTATTCTTGAGACTGGTCCATAGTGCACTTGCTTGTGCAACATTTTGGACATTTGGAATCATATCATCCGACACAGAAAGTTTCAATGATAGAAGGGCTTCTTAATGATGTTTGTCATAATTGGCAAAATTCATTGCCGGTTGTTATGTGTCAAGTATAATCTTGTCACAATCACGAAATTCTGCAATTGTCAAGATTTTATGACTCCATTCATTATAATTCTGCCTAGTTAATTTTTGGGTCTCAAAAAGGACGAGATTTTGAATATTGGCCATTTTTCCCTCTGAAAAATAATTTTTAACCAATAAAATAAAATTCTGTAAAATTGAACTATACACATATATATATATATATATATATTTAAAATTTTTATTTTCTTGATTTCGTTCAATTTTCAACCACTCGGAAAAAAATATTTAAAAAAATCCGAAAATTGTCAAATGAATGAACTCACTGGAATTTTACTGGCCACTGTACCCTTCCACAACTGTTGGCGTTTCAGAATTTTTTTTGTGTGATTCTAGTCGCTGTGCCTTTCCACAATTTTTTTTGTGATATTCAAACGCGACTGTGGTTGTGCCTTTCATGTTTTAGACTGGATGTGTTTGCCCCATGTGAAAGCCCTTACCCTTCCTGCGTACCTTCCTCCTCGACGATGAGACTGCCACGACGATGCAAGGTTTAATCTTTTCGTCGACGGGATTGACTTCTCCCTCCCCACGTGACTGGACTGTCTACTCGTGCCTTTTGTTGCATCGTTTTCCTTCTGCGATTTGAACTTCGAACGACGTGACTGGTTTCGTGCCCTACCTGTTGCGTGTGGATTTCGTGACTTTGTCTGTGTCCTGTGCAAACTATGCATGTGGATTTCGTGACTGCCTGAACTCGTCCACGATCCTCAAACTCTTCTATGATTCTCCACGGGACTGTGTGTGCCCTTTCCTCCTTCGTCGACTATTTCTCTCTCTTCCTCTTGTTCGTACCCTAGAACTAGGGTTTTTTTTGAATAAAACACTCGTACTGTGCTATCTTCCTCGAGTGGTGGCTCTGATACCACTATTAGCAAATGATTGAAGAAATATTTGTGAAAAGCATTTGAGGATTTGATCAGTGCATCAATTTTATTTATCATACCAAAAATTGGTTACAACAGTTATAGAGGTTATTGGTTTAGACATTAACTAAAATTAGTTAAGTCTTTATTACATTATTTAACACCACCATGGCACTTATTTTTTTTCACATCTAGTCTTGTTTTTCAGCGGTCGGTAGGCTTCCTCCTTGTATTCTTTGTATTTTATAATCCTTTAATAATTACATGTAATGTCCCCAATTTTGATCTAGAGCTTTGGAGGACCCTTAGTTCATTATTGTTCCGATAATTAAGGGTGAAAGTAGAAAAATGAACTTAGTGCACCACTTGTGAAAGGATATTTCAAAGGAAAGGTACTTTATGATTCTAATTTTGAGTTATGTTTTGGAGAAAAGTACTTTATGTTTATTTCACTTATGAGCCTTAGCTTATAAGACTTAAGTTGTTTTTAAAGATTAACTCTCTCTTTCAATTTTGGAGCACTACACTTGGCGGAAGGTATTTAAGAAGAATGAGGGCTCATTTGAAGATTATGTGCATATGATAATTGGCTTTGGTGATCAAGTATGTCAAGCTTGGTTATTGAGGGTAGATGCTTGAAGAATATTACCCTTCAAGTTCTACTGATTGTTCTACAAATGGTGTCTATGAACACCACCCATTAATTGAAAATCGTGCTAAATTCTTTGAGGTTTTATCTAATATTTGCAGCTTGTGACAAATTGGCTTGGAGGACTAGGGCAAACCACCTAGAGGGTTTGTGAGGTCATCAAGAGTTGGCGATTTGCTTGGGGAATGAAGGTTGCTGATTACTCTTTGAATGATTTGCTTGGGGGTTTGAAAAACATTTTTCAGAGGCTTATTGTTGGTGGAAACCCTCTCCTAGGGTTTTGAATATTTTTATACAATTTTTTCTTAGTGAAACGAATTATTTCTAAGATATGTTGGTAAGTTTTGGGGCTAATCTATGCCTAGAAAATATCCAATAATTATTTGCTTAATTTTGAGGGTAAAACTAGGGTTTTCAGAACTTCGGGGCATCATTTGGGGGGTCTTTTAATGGTTGGAAAATTTTGATTTTTATTTCAATTGAAAGAGCATATTTTTATCTTCAGTTCAAGCTATTATTTGCTTAGAAATTCGAAGTATCTTGTAAGTTATTGAATTTACAAGTTTTAGCTGTATTTTTGCCATATAAATTCAAAAATTAAAATTTTTCCAAATCTGATTGGAAAATTAAATCAATTATATTTTTCCCTACGTTCTTACAGAGTTTAATAATTTTTGGAGGTGTTTTAGGCGCTGAAATCACCATAAAACCCTAGCCACCTAGGGTTTGGGTGATTTGTGTGTGAAGGGTGAAAATTTGGAAATAAATTCTGACTTGTGAAGTTGCTGATTTATATTCCAGAATTCAGTTTATGTTGGGGTTTGAAGGATATTACTATTTTTAGCCTTTGTTTCAATTTGGGAACATTTCATTACAATACAATAGTCTGAGGAATATGTCATCGGTATGTTTTGACACCTTTCAGATGTAAGCGCAGTTTGAAGAAGGTAAAATGCAGTTCAAGGGAAAAGTTGTTGAGGTAAAATTCAAAAGAGCCCGGTGTATTCAAAAGAGCCCGGTGTTGGAATGAGTCCAAAAAGAATTTAAAGCATAGTTTAAAAGCATGGTGCCATCTGGCAATCAAATGCAGTCCAAAAAGAGATAAGACACGGTATAGAGAAAATGAAAGCAGTTTGACATGTTAAAGCACAACTTTAATGGGTATGGCACAATTCTACAAGTCTTACAAAAGCCCAATGCAGCTCTTAACAAAATCATATGCAGAAACAATATTAAATAGCCACTAAAAGCCAGAATTAGTCTTAAACAGATTAGATGCACCTGTACTGCGTCTTCAAATGAAGCAAAAACATCCTCTAAACAGGTAAAAACGTTCTCCATTTGACCCCTTGCTAGCATGTTCTTCTTCTCATTCAACTTGCTCAGTTTGGACTGAATCTTATTTCTGATTTCATCTCCCAAATGCCTTCTCTCCTTCTTCTGCCAGTGTCCAGCTCCTCTCCCCTTCATCACACCTTTGTCCTCCTTTATAACAAAGTCGTAGCTGACTCATTAATTGAGTTCATCTTATTCTTTGTTTAGGTGGAAGGTGCAGTAGCCATCAAATAGTATTCATAGGAAGGGCACAGCAGCTGACGAGTTCAGATTTTAATGCTTTTGAGAATATTAATTGAATTCAAACTCTTAATAGGGCGCAGCCCATGTGATTTCAGCTGCCTCATGTGGAAATTGCTGTTGTCTTGCCTATTCAACATTGCTCTTTAATGCTATGACAGCTTGTGGTCAAGGAAGGAGGTGAAATGTTTTAATGTGGTAATGTGGTAGAGGAGATTGAATAACAATTCATATTTTCAACGCTTCAAAGAATGCCAATGACATGCCATTCACGACTTACCAACACTTTGATCATCATAAAGTTAATGCCATTTCATCCTTTTAAATTATGCCACACCATTCGTACCCAATTTCATTTTTAAGTGTTATTTATGTTTTATAGTTTTATTATGTTTTCACATAATTTCATTTTCAGTTTTTCCACTTTTTTTTTTTCCAACCATGAATTACTTTAGCATTTGAAGGGTAATGAAAGATTATCGTTGTTATAGGAAATCATGACAGACAGGGCCAACCGCCAAATTAGATCCACATACATTCCAGCATGGAAGTTGGGGAGATAATCAACATGGAAACTCATAAGATAAAAAGAAACACGGTTACTACTTTGCAAAAAGCAATGAATGTGTTTAATTCGATCACCTTGCCTATTTAACGGTTTTCGCTTAAGGCAATTTGAGGAGTCATAAAATGGGTAGGTCCTTAATGAAGGTCTTGTCATAGCCAATTCTAAACCAACAAAGACGTCACCTTATCGACATTTCACATAGCATTATGGTTTCAAGAATGCTAAGTGGTTACAAATAAACTTCAGTAGGTGACTCTAATGTTTCACCAAGCACCAATCCTGTGTCGGCATCTTCTCAAGAGACATTGTGATACGACAAACCGAAAACTTGACTTTAATAGCTTTGATTTGTGACTAGGTAAAACAGTCATGTAAATCCTAAAGCATCATTGTTGTTTAACTACAATGGACCATATAGATCCATTGGGTTGCAAACCCAATAGTTTATAACATATGGATTCTATAGTTGCAAAATGGAACGAAGCATGCTGACAAGACTCATCGACCAAACACGTATACCTGCATTTGCTCAAATTCCACACTAAAACGCAAGGTATTTCAAGTATACCGTAACATTGGGTACACATGTTGTCGCGTATACTGATAAAACTCTTAGAAGTCCTAATTAATGCATCTACAATCATAACTAATCTAGAAGACAAAGCAATGCTAAGTAAAACCAAATAATCATCAAACTGGATGATCACTACTTGTGCCAAGGTAGGCTAGATATGTGTCTTTTTTTGTCATGATTACACCTCGTTCTACGTGGTTGTCTCTCTGTTGTCCATAGTCTGTATTTAGCTCCTCTTCTCCGATGATGTTCTCCCTCGCACCGAGACGCTATATTTGCATCACAAAGAAGTGAACAAACGGTAATTATTTAGGTCATGATATCAAAATCACATGATATGAAATAGTAAAGGCGTCATAACTAACAATTATTCTATATAATTGTATAATATCTATTTGTCTTAGTTTTGTCACATAAGCATAAAAACATTATATCATTTGACTGAACTGAAATCATATAAAGCAAACCAATCCTTGATTTCACATAAACCAATCATTATTAACTATGCTCTGCAATGCTAATCACCAACAAGTGCTTCAATTCTAGCATGGGAAAAACGGGACAAGACAATAAATTTGCTTTGCTAACTGTTATAGTAGCATGTATGTTGTCCTTGCTCAAGTCCTTATACCAAATAAGCTAGTATAGCTATAGGGTGCTTAGGTTTGCCATCACCACTTTAGGCTGCATAGACTATACTTGAGGTCCGCCATTGAACCATTTAATTCTATTTAGTTTAGAATTATTGCTATCTTTGACTTAGGTTACCCTTGTTCATCAGTTCCTTGCATGCGGTTTCATTATCATATCCTTCATACCCTTTTTTTACCATTACTATATCATTGATTTATTTTGGGATCTAGTTAGAACCATAACTTATATCTTAGGCATAGGATTTGAAACCCTATACCCTTGCCATTGAGTGTGGATTACCCTCTACCAAATCTATGTCGACTCTAAGTACCGTCGCTATACCATCCAAGTATACATAGGCTCTATGTTATTATCTCTTATCTTTATCCTAGTTTATAGAGAGAGAGGATTGTTATATTGTTCATCTTAGCTCGCACATACATTTTGGTGAACCCAATGTGAATCCTATCCCATTGTTGGCTGGATCGTCTTCACATTTCTATATCTTGCTTCTTAGAGCTTTCAATTTGACAAGCACCTCTTTTCAATTTTTTCTTCTTTATGCTTCTTAGCTTTTCCATCATTTTACAATGATGTCCCCTCTTTAGGTCTTTTTCGCGAGCTTCAACCCATTTAAATTCCACATGGGTTGCTCCTTTATCCCGCCCACCTTCACCCTTGAAGGTAGCTCATTAGGGTGCAATTTACATCAATCTCAATCTATCCAATATACCTTGGTTGATCCAGAAAATCCTCAAAGACAAATACGAAGTTGTGGTAACAATGCAATCCCTACTCCTTATATGGTTTATACTCCTTCCAAACATAGAAGTCATAAAATCATCAACAAATCCATATCAACTGTTGAAAATTACATGATGTTCCTCCTGTTCGCAATCCTCTCTCCACACCAATTTCAAAACCACCAAAAATCCCCCCAATTAGCATAATACAATGCAATATAGTTTGAATTAATTCAATTCAAGACTTAAGAGATCCTAATCAACTTATCAAAAATCTTGACAATGGCTTAATTTATATACCCAAAACAAGAATGGGAGTCTTAATATCATCAATACCTCTACCACAACGACTGGGGCAACCAACATTGGTCCTCCTCTTCACACCAATGTTGAAAATCCGCCCCCTAATATTCTTCCTCTTGAGAGTTCTAGCAATCCCCTTTTTCAAAATCCTCTAGATATCTCTCAAGTCCTTGCACAAGTGGTGAATCAAATGAGCCTTATGCAAACTTCCAACAATAATCAATTGTTCCAAATACTAAACACATTTTTCAAATGGCCATTCAATCTCCTCAAGTCATTGTAAATCAACCTATTCAAAATTACATTCCTCCTCTTAGAGATGCTAATGAAAATGTTGTCCTCCAATCTCCAATCAAGAATACAATGCTTCAAAATCTTCAAAGCAAACTGCTAGATCCCTCATTGTGTCTATGGATATTGAAAGTATTTCTCAAACCATCACATATGACAACTACTAATCTTACACTACATCTTAAAGAGTTTGGTAACCTCTATAAGGAGTGGATTTGAACTAACACCTATGCAACTACCAAACTTCTAGCCAAAACCTTAGTTGGAGATGCACTAGAATGGTATAATCAACTTTCAACTCACTCAATTACACAACTAGAAGATTTAGTCAACGCTCTAGTTAAAGAATTTCAAATCAATGATTTTCCCAAGAATAGCCTTAGCAATTTTATTAACGCTAAATAATTATCTAAGGAATTTGCCTATGATTTCATTAAATGTGGAAATCCTTGGTGCATAAAGTGGGACCATAACACGAGTGATGAAAATGCTTTAAACTTTTTGTCACTGCTCTAAAATCCCCCCGTCAATACAAAGTAAGGTTCTTTTGTCGTAAGACTTTGGAAGAAGCCTTTGATCAAGCTAAAAGACAAGATTTCTTTATGACCCAATTCGAACCTTTTCAAAATGTTAGTAAGTACTCTTTTCAAGCAACAACCAATACAATTCACGTTAATACATCTCAAACCAAACCTCCCCTACAATTTGAATTGGCAGTGTCTTTTTCAAACAATGCAAAATCTTCCCAAACTCCGTTGAGTCTTCAAGAACTCAAGCAAAAGTTGCAATCTTCCTGACCCATGAGCTTTGACTCTTCCAAGCCTCTCCCACCATGGTACAATTGCAATAAGTTTTGTTGGTGGCATGTTACTGTAGGTCATTCTCATGAAAGTTGTCGTGACCTTCAAAGATTTGATTTTACCTTCTTGTTAGGTGCACATTTCAACCTAGAAGGTATTGCCCAATAACGCTATAACGAATATCTCAAAGCTTTTAAAGCCTAATCAAACCAATCACATCACAATCAACCTTTACAACCAAATAACAATCAACTTCAAAACTCTCCAAATTCAAAATAAATGCAAATGTTGTAGAAACCTCGGTTAACCCTCACTCTTTCGACAACGAGGAAAACTTGATTAACATGAACATGAAGTGTGTTGTAGCATCCATCAATTCTCTACCTCTTAGGTTGAATCAACTCGAAGAGCACCTAGTCCACATGTCTATTGCAAACAAATCATAAGTGATCCTGATCCTTGAGTTTACAAGATTCTCCAGACCTATCCTACAATATTAGTTTCAATCTCCACCAAATAATCATAACCCTTACAATCAATCATTCCCAACTGTATCGGCCATGCTGATACTGTTTTGATACACTCATAGCCCTCTTATTAAATCGGTTGTCCTCATATAAATCATTTAAATCTGCAACGTTCCAATTGCATTGCCTCACAGAGAATGTGTCGATACAATTATAAATCTTGTTCCTTTCACATCCGACTATATGGGCGAATGTTGTAGAAACCTCGGTTAACCCTCACTCTTTCGACAACGAGGAAAACTTGATTAACATGAACATGAAGTGTGTTGTAGCATCCATCAATTCTCTACCTCTTAGGTTGAATCAACTCGAAGAGCACCTAGTCCACATGTCTATTGCAAACAAATCATAAGTGATCCTGATCCTTGAGTTTACAAGATTCTCCAGACCTATCCTACAATATTAGTTTCAATCTCCACCAAATAATCATAACCCGCACAATCAATCATTCCCAACTGTATCGGCCATGCTGATACTGTTTTGATACACTCATAGCCCTCTTATTAAATTGGTTGTCCTCATGTAAATCATTTAAATCTGCAACGTTCCAATTGCATTGCCTCACAGTGAATGTGTCGATACAATTATAAATCTTGTTCCTTTCACATCCGACTATATCGGCCAAGACAAAGAAAATGCCGATATAGTCTTAACAACACTTCCTGTATCACCCAACTATATTGGCCAGAACACCAATTGTCTTGATATAGTTGTAATATTTCTTCCCACCAATCAAAATACCTCTGTCAGCTCAAACTATATTGATCAAGGCGATACAGTTTTGGTACAAATAATTTAGAGTCACCCAACTTTGTCTAACTGTATCAACCTTGCCAATACATTTCAGTCACAACAACAAAATTGTATTGATCGATACCCCTCTATTTTAGCCAACCGTATCGGTCATGCTGATATAACTGAAATCAATTCACACATGCCTAAAGGTATTGGCCAACCCGATACAATTTAGTCCAATTTTGTCAACATAGACTGTCTTGGCTTGGCCGATACCATACCACAAAATTACATCTCCCAAAGATCCCAATATCACCTTAAACACCACAATCCCTGTTGTAACATTGATTTACACAAAATTTGACATTATTATCATCCCGGTCGATTTTGAAGTTAACTCTGATCCCCCTACATCCCATAGGTTGGGGCATCTAGTGATGTTTATCTTATTATTATCTCACATGTTGGGGCATCTTGTGATGCTCATCCTTCTCTTACTTTACATGTTGGGGCACCTTGCAATGCCCACCCTTTTCCTATTCTAGCCTTTGGGGCATTTCTCAACGCTTATCCTTACTCTTATGTGCACTTTCGGGGCATCTTATAATGCCCATCCTCATTCTCTTGCCTTCTTGATGTCTCATCCTTACAATGAGACAACAATCAAGAACCTTTCACACCTTACAGACAAACACGTTCAACTTCAATAAATCTTCCGAGACAAATATGCTTGCCTTTCACATGTTTTGCTTTGATGTCACATTATCTTTAACATATATGTTTATTGTTTTGTTTTGTGATTCTTTTCTTTTTTCTGCACTCTACTTTCTTAATATAGTTTTTATATTTTACTGATCACTTTTACAGTCGGCCTTAGTTTTCCTTGTGGATATTTAGTAGCACCTCAGGGTTTTATACTTTATCACCTCTCTTTTGGAGACCTTGGTACTTCATTTTATAGTCTTATCTTCTTACATTCAGATCTTTGATAGCACCTCAACATTTTATACTCCATTGTCACCTTTTTGGACGTCTTGATATTTTATTTTACAGTCCCACATTTCTCTTTTTGACCATTGTTTCCATTATGGTTCTTTGGTATCTTTTTACATTCCCACTCTTTTGGGACGATTTCTCTTATCAATGCTTGTGCTAGACCACTTATAAGTTTGTAGGCCTTCCTAGTGACATGGTTACTATCTTTCATAGTGTTTCCATTTTTACGAATTGACTAACATTTTCTTGTACTTTCAGATCCCCTCTTATGTCTAGTCACTTCTGAAGCAAAACTTACCCTTCTTGTGGTCAACTATTAACATATTCTCCTTGTATCATGTTTTTTGCACATGGACAAATCCTCTACGATACCCATCTATCCCTTTCTTTTCACTTGAGGCACACTTAGGTCAGTTTCGAGTTTGCACTCTTTTCAAAGATGCAGGTATAGGAGTCTCTAGGCGTCTTGGTCTCTAGGGTCTCTTTAGTGGCTAGGTGTAAGCTTTCTTGTGTTAGTCATCTATAACATCTATGGTTGATTTTCTGAATTTGTATGGACGAGAAAAACTGAAAAAACCAAAAGATTCAAAAGCCATATCTTAAGAAAAAGGCAAATAATTTATTAAAATTTAGATCACATCAAAAGATGTGATCTTATTCTTGGCACACCCCCTATTCTAGTCGAAGCTTAAACTGCACAGTTGGCCTCATGATAACTCTGAGGTTCATTGGGTTGCAGTAGGCTAGTAGATTGAGGTAGGAGGTCTCTCATCTATATTACATTTTAGTGCCTCTTGCTTTCTTATGCAAATACCCAATCTTCATAGTAGACTGACATATCTGTAAGGGGTCCTAAGGAGCAGGGAACACGTTGTGGGAAGGTAAGATCTCTTTTACTTTTCATACATTTGGCCTTCATGGGATGATCTTAATACTTCACTTGTTTTCCCAAGCTTACACTTGTTAGGTGAGGTTCTCTAGGTCCTTGATGTCGAAAGCTCTTAGCCTTGCGCATTTCACTAGAGTGTCTTGTTCCCTCTAAGGATTTCTACATTGCCCTTGTGGCGCTTTCCTTTCTTTATATATCTCCATTTTGTCATTTCCAATGTTCCCTTGATGGATATCGCTACTAGTTGATCATGTCCCTCTTCTTTATATTCTATTTTTTTATTTATTTGTTTCAGATCTGACTCTCACCATTCATTATGATGCCTCTTGGATTTTTAGTTTGTGAGTTTTATTGTAAGGCTTTGGGGGATACATCTAGGCCTTCCTCACAAATGCCCAACACTTAACTATCTGCACCATGTTCGTCACTATGATTATCACTCTAGATGGTCGTGCCTTCCTAATTGCACTTCAGTGCAAACATCGATTTTGAGTTTTCACTCATTAGTCTTTTTTTTCATTTGTCGCACATCTTTGTTTGATTTCAGTTTTCACTTATCTTACATTGGATGTTTTTACAATCATTTTACATTCTTTTATCACACATCCTTGTTTGATTTATGTTTTCACTAGTCTTACATTGGATGTTTTAATAGTCATTTTACAAATTTTACTCCCTTTCGTTTGATTTGGGTTTCTACCTTACTTTGGATGATATTATAGTCATTTTGCTATCCTTATTTCCTTAGCTTTTGCATTTTCTTACATTGGATATTTATTTTTATATTTATTTTTTCGTATCTTACATTTTCGAAAAAATCTTACATCTTGATGTTTATGACCTTTTCCTTACAATCTTACACATACCTTATGTTTTGCCTTAGATTTTTATCTTACTTACATTCGGCATGTTTTCCATTCATTTTTACACATCATTTGTTTGTCGATTTTTCTAACTGCTTATTTAAGATGTCATTTTGTTAAACTTAGTTTTTGTTCTTTTTGACCATGCATATGCTTAAATTTGCTAGAAAATAATGAAACATACATAACATTATTATAACTACCAATCTGAAATCCATTTTTTTCTGTTTTTGTCCTCTACATTTCATATTTTACTCATATATTAGATTCTGTAGGCTCTTTTGATGAACTGAAAGAAGCCCTAGGATCTTGTGAAGTAAGGAATTTTGTGATACTAATGGATAATCTATGTATAAATTTCGATTTTTCTCTCATTTTTCAGGTGTGCTTGTCGAGCTTCTAGATTGACACCTTCCATCAGCTGCAACACACATAGCATCATCTCTAAATCAAGAAGGCAAGTGAAGGTACATAATTGTATTTATTTACTTATAATTTACTTTCATTTTTGAAAACATTTCCTCCTATGCTTTTGTGTTGCTATGTATCTCTCCCAAACCACCATCCCGCGTTACACTATTGTGATACTTGACGAGTTTCAGATGGGGCATATGTATACATTATATTTTTTACTTATTGACAATATCTTCTATAGGACTTGTTGGCACATCAATCACCCTGAGTGCAGGTCCTAAGAAGTTCACTGAGAAAGGGGTGGGGTTTGGCTTGTGACACTTTGCAAGAGACGTTTGCATGCTATTATGTCATACCTTCATTACTATTAGTTTGACTTCTTGTAAGTTTCTTTTTGTCGTCTTTCTCTGTCTCCTTAGGTCCTGTTTTTCTAACCACCCTATATTACTATTATATTGACTTGGCCGATATAGTCTGTTACCTACTTATTCATCCCTATACGCCCTGATTGATATACTTTGTTACCTACTTGTTATCCCAATATAGTTGTGAGTCTATTCATGTCTTCCCAAACTGTATTGGCCTAGTTGATACAATTCTGAGTCAGCGGACATCTTATTTGACTATATCGGCTTGGCCGATACTGTTAGCTTAGAGTTTTAGGTGATTTTTAGATTTGGAGCCATATATACAGGGGTCATAATTATCACTCCTAACACACACAACACTCATGTGCTCTGCTTGCGCTAACATTTCTAGCATTTAAGTAATAAAAGGAGTTAGAGGACAAAGTCATTTTCTTGGAGTTCAAGTCTTGCTCAAGGACTTTGAAGCTCAATAGGAGTTGAACCAAGGAGGTGCCCCATAGTCTTTCGAGTTCCCAACTAAATGACCTCAGGTTTTCTGCTTGCCATTTGAGGTCTTCATCGTACATTATCTCTTGCAGAGTGCTACTAGAGCTAAGGGGGAGATTAACTGCCGACAAGTCCCACAAAAGATATCATCAGCAAGTGAAAAATATAGGTGTATGCACTTCCAACCCACCTGTATGCACAATTTTCAACGAAGGAATCAAGAACTACACTAGCACCACGTCTCTCTCTTAGACTAATTGGAATGGTGTATACTTGTTCAACCATTTTTATGTTGTTTTATAGGCTTATAACATAGTTGAAACCCAATCATCCCAATCTTTAGCCTAATAGCATAGATCTTGGTGAGCGCAATTCCCATAAACTTATTAAAGGCCTTCATTGTACCATTTGCTTGTGGATGATATGGTGTTGTTTTGTGATCAATAGAATGTGTGCCATCTCCACAAGAAAATGAGTCCCTCAATCATTTGTCAAATTTAAAGGACATTCATTCCTTGTGATGATATTCTCTGACAAGAACTTGGTTACAATCGCTGCTGTACACTCCTTTCTAGGTGCAACCTCAACACATCTTGTCAAGTAGTTTGTTTTGCCGTTATGATATAACGTTCACCACTACATCGGATAATAGGGTTTATGCAAACTGTACACTCCTTTTTGGGCACACCCTTAACACATCTTGCCAAGTAGTTGGTTTTTCTGTTATGAGATAACGTTCACCACCACGTCGGGAAACAAGGTTTATTTGACCAACAAATCCACAACTCATTTGTCAAATGGTTCCTGCACGACTATCGGGATTAATGGTATCTCATCCCGTCTATTAGGCTTTCCTACCCTTTAGTAGATATCACATTTCTGCGTGTATTCCTTTGTATCTTTAAACAATGTTGGTCACTAATACACAGTCAATAGGATCTTGTGTGCAGTTGCTTCTTTTGCATAGTGTCTCCCAACAATGCCTTCATGGCATTTGTGAAACATATTTGCATGTTCATGCATTAACACACATCTACGCAATATTTCATCCCTCCTTAATTTGTATAATCCCCTATCAATTGATACGACACAACCTTTATCAAATGCTTTCTCTGTTTTGCCGTCTAGTCATTTGGGCCAACCTCGAAGTCAAGAATGTGTCTATGTCCGCTATTTCTTTAGGAACTCTTGGCAATCTATATGGATACGCATCTGACATATCATCCTTGATGGGTTGCACAACCTCACCTATCTTGATGCATGACAAATGGTTTGGAATTGCGTTCAATCTTCTAAGGTTTCCCACTACTAAAGACTAAAACTCATGGGATAGCATTGGATTTGCGTTCAATCTTCTAGGTTTCGCCACTAATGAAAACTAAAACTCCTGGAATAGCACTATCCATTGACAAATTCGGCGATGCAACACTAATTTGTTTATCTAGTATTTGAGTGCCTCATGGTCTGTAAAAAACACAAACGAAGTTGTAAGAAGATATTGCTTGAACTATTGTAGTGCATAAACCATTGCTAGCACTTCCCTCTTCATCATGGTATAGTTTTTCTCAGCCTTGAATAACTTCCTACTTGAAAATGAAATAGGTTGATAAATCTTCCCTTCACTAGGCTGCTCAAGTATTGCTCCCACCGTAGTTCTGGATGCATCAATATGCACATGAAATAGACTTTTCTAATATGGAAACTTTAGAATTGGTGTACTAGCCAATTTTTCCTTCAACACCTCGAATGCCTCTTGTTACGTTTTTGTTTATTTAAATGAACCATCTTTCTTGAGCAGCTCCTCAAGAGGTTCTGCAACAAGCACTTAGTTAAGGATAAATTTCTTGTAGTATCTGTAATGTCCCAAACAACATTGTGAATGCACACTTATTCGTATTCAAGGATATCTAAAATTGCCTACACCTCTCAAACATGAGACACAAATTAGTGTAGTGATCCTTAACCAATCCATACATATTCCAATCATCTAGGTACACCTCTAAGCACTTGTATATGAAAACCTTGAATGCTTCAACGACAATGTGCGAGAACACAAGGGCATTCTTCAACTAAAATGACATCATGTTATACACAAATGATCCTCACTTTGTGGCAAAAGCGGTCTTAGACTTGTTTTCATTTGCTATTTGTAATAGTAATGGCTAGAAAACCCATATGTGAAGGTGTAGATTTCACAGCGAGGTACTCCTTCCAACACTTCCTCAGTGAATGGTGTAGAAGTTATTACAAAGAAACTTTCTTCTAAACGAGAACTACGCCAAGACCAGGATCCGTTGGATAATAATGAGAATATATTATAGAAACTAACCAAGACAAGATGACGTGCTATAAGATTTGTATTAATAATATTTATACCTAGGGAGTTAACGGTGATTGATGTCAACGAGAGCATTTTAAGAACCAATGCTGTGGAAGAAAATATGTTGACATCGACTGGCAACAAAGAGAGAATATTAATGTCGAGCAATGTTAACTTTTTTGAGTAATAGAAATGGAAGCATATTATATTAGGTTGCTTTTCGTTAGTATTGATTGGACTTGATTCACATATAGTATTCTCCATATATAAAAAGGTAGGACAATGTCGACAATTCAACAATAGAAAGTTATTTGTGTACTAGACAACCTTTTGGCAATGATAACCCAAACCTTTTGATATAGTTGTGGTTAGGGGTTTCAATCAAGAGATGCCTTAAACCACAACTTTCAACGGAAACAAAATGTAATAAAATGCAACAACAACTATGTGCTTTACTTGATTTTAGTAATGGAAATACCGTTTGCACACACAATATAACAATATGGAATCTCAAATGAGATGCGTTACAACATCAGATCTTCAAATTTGTGCTTGCTAATTTGTGATCTTTTCAAGATTGACTATCTATTACTCAACTCACTGCTAATTCTCAATAGACCGATTCTCAGACTACCCATCACAAGTGTAGGGGCATGCTTATATAGACACAAAACCCACCTACTTACAATGATACATCACCACCAGCCCAACAACACATTACAAGCATTTAATACAAAATATAGTCCCAAGGACTCATAACACATCACATTGTGATATTAAATGAGCTTACAACAACCTTTCACAATCCTAGGAATTAAATGAAACAATTAGAAACTTGCAATCGCTCCTTTGCCCAATGGTCATATTACTTTGCAAACACTTGTGCTCCACAAATAAATTGCGTAGAAACCACAACTCAAAAAGTATCACGTTTCAACAAATTGCCACCAAAAGCTTGCATGAAAACATTCATGCATGGTTTGCAAAAGATCTTCATTAATACACTTTTGTGCATCCATGCATCTGAACAAGTCACACACGGTCATTCAGGTATCACAAGAATTCACTTCTTTGCGTGGAACTAAACAAAGACCTAAAAACAAACTTGTGCAATGCTTTGCAAGTGATTACAAGTTGTGCATGCCACCAAAGGTTGCGCAAAGCAATACGAAAGATTTGCATGCCATCAAGTCTTGCACACAATGCAAACTATTTATTTTATAAACTAAGTATTTTTGGTTGATGTAGGTTTACTTGTGAACCCGAATGCTCTTGCATCATACATCTTGGGTAAACTATTTATTTTATAAACTAAGTGTTTTTGGTCGATGTAGGATTTTTTGTGAACCCAGATGCTCTTGCATCATACACACTGGGTAACAAAGTAACATGAGCTCTTGCTCATGTGCCTTCGAAGAACTCCTCGAGGTACTTCATGCTTAGTTATTTCTGCTGCACTCATCCAAGTCACATCTTCAATCTCTAAGTGGATTACTAGTGAACCCGGATGCTCCTGCATCATACATCTTGGGTAAACTATTTATTTTATAAACTAAGTGTTTCTGGTTGATGTAGGATTCTCTGTGAACCCTGATACTCTTGCATCATACATACTAGGTAACAAATAAACATGAGCTCTTGCTCATGTGCCTTCTAAGAGCTTCTAGAGGTACTTCATACTTAGTTATTTCTTCTACACTCATCCAAGTCGCATTTTCAATCTCTAGGTCTTTCCATTTTACCAAATATTTAGTATATTCTTTTTTGCATGTCTTACCAACTTTGGTGTCAATCACCTTCTCCACCTCTTTGCGCTCTTTCTCAAGCATCTGCTCCCTCCAATCAACTTCTTTAGGGTTTGTGCATGTGTTGTCGTCACTATTCTACGTTTCATGGTATAAATACAAATTTGCCACATTGAAAATAGGCTATATGTTTATCCCTTCTAGTGACTCAATCTCATATGCTTTTGTTGCAAACTTTCTCAACACTATACATGGTCTAATCTTATTTCACTTTAACTTATCATACTATCCCTTTTAAAATATTACCTTCCTCTAAAGTGCCAAAACTTAGTCTCCCACTTGATATTTCACTTCTCTTCTTTTCATATATGTGTGTTGCTTGTATTGTGCAGTGCTTCTTTCCAACTATTTGCACACTTGTTGATGTAAGTCGTGCATATACTCAACAAAATCTTCAGCGTTTGCACTCTTCCTTCTCTCATCTCTAATGTCGCGTAATTATGTGACTTCTCTTGTACTAATACCATACACAATCTGAAATCGTGTCCTTCCTATACTTCTAGTAATTGAAATGTTATAAGCAGACTCAGCTTGCGCCATAACTGAATCCTATGTTCCTGGTTTACCCTCAATCAACTATAGCTTGGTATTCAATGTATTCCACAATGACCTCTAGATATGTCCAACAAATTTGACATCCCTGTCTGATACTATGTTGCAAGGCAATCCATGCAGCGTCACAACTTGAAAAACAAGTTAGCAATTTGTGATGCGTCACTAGTTTTCTTGCATGCAAAAAAATGTGTTATCTTTGAAAATCTATACACAATTACAAATATGGAATCATGTCCTCTCGGTGTTATAGACAATCCTAAAACAAAATCCATGCTGATATCTTCCCATGGTTGTTCTGATACAACCATGCATTGTGACTTCTCCTTTTCGGCAACTCACAAACTCTGCACTCAACATACTTGTGCACATCTACACTCATCTTTGGACAATAATAGTTTTCAGCCTCTTGCGCATATGTTTTGTCATAACCAAAATGACCTGTTAAACCTCCACTATGTTTATTCATAATCAAATTCTCACACATCAAACCTCTAGGTATGCATAACTGCATGCCATCAAACGATAAGTTTGCTTGCATGAAATATTCTAACCATGGTGGTTTGTCCACGCTCACCGGTTCTACACATGCGTTTTATGCATATCTGAAATCTTCATCTTTAGATTAGAACTCCTCCATAAAATCAAATCCTATGACTTCCAATTGCATCTTCTTAAACAAGAGACACCTACTCAACGCATCTGCAACATTGTTTGACTTATTGCATGTGTGCATCAATACAAATGAATAACTTTGCAAAAACTCAATCCATTTCATATCTTAGGTTCAATTTACCTTGACTATTTATGAATTGCAATGCTTGATGGTCTGTATACAATACAAGCTCCCCAGGCAACAAGTAATGCTTCCACTTCTTAAGCGCTTGCATTTTGGCATAAAACTCCTGATCATAGATTGAATACTTTTTCTTCGCATCATTTAGTTTGTCACTAAAGCATAAACGATATGCCTACCTTCTTGACTCAATACTGCTCCAATTGTTGTGCCATGCACATCACAATACTTGAAATACTTTATTGAAATATGGTAATGCCAGTACCAGTTGTTTAGTTATTTTTTCAATTGCTGAAGGCTATGTTCAACTTTTGCGCTGCATACAAACCATTTTCTATCCTCTCTCATCACCTTGGTGATAGCTACACACCTCCCACTGAAATTGCAAATGATCTTCTTGTAAAAGCTCACAAAGCCTTGAAAGCATCACGCTTCAAATATGATCTTAGGTGATGACCACTCAAGGATAGCTTTGCACCCATCATCAAATCTCCTCCGGAATTTACAAAACCCAAGTATGCTAACTCCTGCATGATGTTGAATTTCTTCAAATTTACCGACAAAAACTCATCTTGTAACCACTGCAACACTTGTTTCAAATGCACTAAGTGTTCTTCGTTTGTCTTGCTGAAAATCAACATGTCATCCAAATATACAATGACAAACTTACCAAGGAGTGGTTTCAACACTTCATTCACGAGCCTCATGAATGTACTTTGTTCATTAGTCAACCCAAATAGCATGACTAGCCACTCATATAATTCTTCTTGCATTTTTAATGCAGTCTTCAACTCATCACCTTCTCTTTTGTGAATTTGGTGATATGCACTGTTCAAGTCAATCTTCATGAAGAATTTCACTCCACTTAGACAATCCATCAAATCATCCATACACGTTAATGGAAATTTGTACTTAATAGGAATCTTAATGATGGCTCCGGAATCAATGCACATTCTCCGTTCTCCATATTTCTTAGGTACAAACACTGGGGGAACCGCACATGGGCTCAAACTTTCTCTTATCAATTTGTTATCTAACAACCCCTGAACTTGTCTTTGCACCTGTATTCTCCTTATGTGCCACCCCATCTGGGAAACTCAATTTTGGAATAAGATCTATGCAATGACTTGTACTCCTCATGGGTGGCAACACCTTTGATAGACTATTTGAAACAATCTCTGTGAATTTGCTCAACAATTCTTTCACTTCATGCAGAAGTGCTGCTTCTTTGCTTGTGCTCTTAACTTGTGCGGGCTTAGGCATGATTGCAAAACATGCTTTCTCCTTTTAGGAATTGTTTTCCGAAACCATCAAAACTCTCAGACCTTTGTCCACTTCTTCACTCTTATCCTTCATAGGGCTTAAAGTGTGCTTTCTCCCATCTTTCATTAGTGTATAAGTGTTTACACAGCGGTCGTTCTACACCCTCTGATAAAATTGCCAAGGCCTTCCAAGTAACACAAGGCAAATGTCCATGGGCATTATGTTGCATACGACTCTTGTAGTATCCCTAATAGGGATAATGGAAAAAACACAAAATCTCCAAAAATATGCAATAGCAACACTTCAACAAGTTCAGATCTATGCTCAAAATATTTTTCTGTTAATTACTAGAAATTTTTGAATATCAAAAGTTACAAAAAACACATTAAAAACAACCCAGAAATTTCAGAAATAGCTTACATTGATTTTTCCATAATTTTTTGAGATGAATATGATTAACAATATGCAAATTTAGGCACAAATACCTTAGAAATATATTCAAATCTTAGCCGCCCTTGCCAAAAACCCAGTAAACTAGCGTAGGGTTTGTCTCACTTGTCCTTTCTTTTATTAGATTCAATGATGCTCATAAACAAGAAGATACATGGCTGTAGATAATCCAAATCTGATACTGATATTCTGAAACTCACCTCGCAAAATGGCTTCCAAACTGTTAACAAAATGCAGCTCTGAACATGATGTGCTAGGGCATCACAGAGCAAAGCCCTTCCACCGAAACACACCCTTTTGACCAGGGGGAGCCCATATGTATCTCCAAAACCAAGGATGCTCAAGGGTTTTCAGATCTTCAGCCAAAGATTGCAACAACAATAGAGAAAAAACTAATAACATAATGAGCTCCAAAAGAATCCTAAGATGTTATATAATGACTCCCAAAAGAAGGATTTAATCTCGACCATTGATCCATTACCAACTCAATCCAATGCTCCAAATAAAACCCTCAAAAATGAGCCAATAGGCTCCTTATCTTCCAACGCGCCCCCTTGACTTTTTTTGCATATGTTTAATAAAAATCACTTAAAGTACATGCCTCTTAAGTCATTAAACTCAAAAAGGGGAAATAATAAGTCTTTAGGCTAGGAATCACTGAAGTTGCATAAAAAGATGTGCCCACAACTTAAGAATAGAATAGGATACAAGCCAAAGACTCCACACTTATCCAATAATGCTCTACATCCTCTTCCTCTTAGGTAATCCAAGGAAATGACAACCTATGCATTGTTAAGCCATATGGCTTGAGTTGGGGACATCACAGTCCTCCCCACCCAAAGAGTGCTCATCCTCAAGCATTTGTAGCTAGGATGCTTGAGAATCTCCTCTCCTTCCCACGTAGCATCCTCCAAAGGCAAGTTTTTCCAGTTGATGAGATACTCAGAAATGATTTTACTCCTTAGCTTCTTCTCCCTTACTTGAAAAATTGTTTCTAGAATGAGTATCAACTTACCTTCTTCATCCATAGGAGGCAATTTTGAAAAGGAATCACTTGCTGTCCAAGAGCCTTCTTGAGGCATGACACATGGAACACATTGTGGATTTTGCTTGTAGATGGCAGCTCCAACTCATATGCAATTTCACCAATTCTTTTAATCACCTTGAAAGGCCCATAAAACTTTGGTTTAAGCTTTTTAGCTCCACTCACTTTTAAGGAGGATTGTCTATAAGGTTGAAGATGCACAAATACCATGTCTCCCACCTCAAAAGACCTCTCAACTCGATGGCGATCAACATATTTCTTTTGCCGTTTCTGTGCAATCTGAATATTATTCTTAAGTGCCTTAAGGATATCTTGATTTTCTTTAGCCCACTCAAGAGCTTTTGGAGCTTTAGAATCAGAGAAAACCAAGTCCACAAATGTAGAAGCTTCATAGCCATACAAGGCTTTGAAAGGGGTCATACCTATGCTCATATGATATGTAGTGTTCTAACAGAATTCAGCCAAGTGTAACCACCTTGCCCATGCCTTTTGCTGCCCCAAAAGATAGTTTCTCAAGTAGCCTTCAAGCCGTTTGTTTACAATCTCTGTTTGGCCATCTGTTTGAGGATGATAACTAGTGCTACGATTGAGTTGTGTTCCAGCCAGCTTCATCAACTCTTGCCAAAAAGTGCTGATGAATATGCGATCTCTATCACTTACAATTCTTTTTGGCACACCATGAAGTCTAAACACTTGTTCAAAAAACAAACCAACAACTTGTGGCGTTTTAAACTCAAAAGGCATTGACATAAAGTGAGCATATTTAGTGAGTCTATCCACCACAACAAAAATACAATCCTTACCATTGGTCTTGGGCAAATCGGTAACAATCCATTGATATTTGTTCCCATTTTTGATTGGGAATAGGAAGTGGATGTAGCAGCCCTGCTGGAAAAGAAACTTCAGCTTTATTCTTTTGGCACTCCATGCATTCTCTTACATGCTTGAGGACATCATCTTTCATACCTTTCCATGAAAATCTCTCACGGATGTCCCTGTATGTCTTCAAATAACCTGGATGACCAGCAAGCTGATTGTTATGGACAGCAATAAGAATCTTATATTTAAGCTTATTTTCCGGTACAAAATAGATTCTATCCTTATTAGAGATGATGTCATTCAACACTTTATACCTTTCATCACTGATTTTACCATCTAGAATCTCACAAGCATGCTGATTTTTTGAGTACTCTGCTAGTAGATGATCCTTCCAAGAGGCTGAAATTTCTGAAAGTGAGCAAAATGAAGGATTTCTATATAATGCATCAGCAACAAAATTATTTTTCCCTTTGACAAATTCAATATCAAAGTCATATCCTTGAAGCTTACTCACCCAACGTTGTTGTCTCTCATTTAATCCCTTTTGCTCCATGAAATACTTGAGGCTATTATGATCAATCCTCACTATAAACTTGCTGCCCACAATATATTGATGGAACTTTTCAAGTGTATGCATGATTGCCAACATTTCCTTGTCATATGTAGAGAGTCTCTTTTCAACCTCATTCAATTTTCGGCTCTCATAAGCAATTGGATGCTTGTCTTGCATCAAAACAGCCCCAATACCAATACCGGAGGCATCACACTCGAGCACACAAGGTTTAGAGAAATCTAGTAACAACAAAATATGCCAAGTACTCATTACCTTCTGAAGATGGTCCAGGATCTTTTGAGTCTCATCCGTCCAAACAAAGGCATCCTTCTTGGTCAAATCTGTCAAAGGAGTGGTTAATGAGAAAATCCCTTCACAAATCGTCTATAATATGTGCATAGACCAATGAAACCTCTCAAATGGGACACGTTCTTTGGTGGTGGCCAATCAAGTATAGCTTGAATATTCTCCCTACGTGCCTTCACTTCACCCTCGCCAATGACATATCCCAAATATAATAGCTCAGTCATGCCGAATTCACACTTAGAGGCTTTCGCAAAAAGGGAGTTAGCCGCTAAGATGCTTAACACCTCATCTAGGTGTCGTATATGCTCCTCCCATGTCTTGTTGTACACCAAAATGTCATAAAAAAAAACTAGCACAAACTTCCGCAACTACTTGTTGAACACATAGTTCATTCAAACTGAAAAGTAGCTGGAGCATTTGAGAACCCAAAGGGCATCACCAAATACTCAAAATGTTTGTAGTGGCACTTGAAAGTTGTTTTATGCACATCTTTCTCCTGGACCCGAATCTGATGGTATCCAAAACGAAGATCTATTTTGGAGAAATAGATCTCTGCATGTAGCTCATCCAACAACTCATCAATATGTGGAGTAGGATACTTGTTCTTGATGGTCTTCTTGTTTAGTGCATGATAATCAATGCACATCCTCATGGTACCATCTTTCTTCACCAAGACAACAGAAGAAGTGAAAGGGCTAGATCTAGGCCGTATATGTCTAGCATCCAACAACTCCCGAATAGTCATCTCAGTCTCATCCTTGAATCGTCTAGGATGACAATAGGGATCCGTAACAACTGGCTTGCTATCCACAAGCTCAATAACTTACTCAAACCCACGATCTGGAGGTAGACCATGTGGTATATTTGAAAACACCACACTATGCTTGTCCAACAAGCCCTATATATCAACATGATGGTCACGCTGTCCTGTATCAGTAGGCCTATCTGAAATGAAACACTGCACTACCCACTCAACCTCTGAATGCCGAAGGACTCTCCATCCTCCTAGCTGAAATGACTCTAGGAACATCTGAAGATAAGCCCCTTAATACCACTTTCCATCCACTTGCTGTGAAACTCAATTGCATAGTCTTAATGTCCGTGACATAAGGACTTTTAGAATGCAACCACTGCACACCCAACACAACATTGGTCTCATCAATGTCGACCACGTAAAGGTCATCAATAAGGGTATAATTACCCAAAGTCATACTCAACTGTGGAACATGTTTAACACAACGCAACATCATGTCACTCACTGTCTGCACTCGAAAACCATCATGCTCCTCAACTTGCAAACCTCGCTTCTTCACATAGGACAAATCGCTGAAGTTGTGGGTAGCCCCACTTTCAATCAACACAACAACCCGCTGTCCTTGCATAACGCCCCTTACTCTGAAGGCATTATAATGAGTGGTAATGATAGTTGCAATCACACCATCCATTTGTGCCAAATCATCTTGATGCTTATCTGTGCTCGTCTCCCCATCCATTTGCTCATGTTGCATGAAGACCCTGTGTCTCCTCCAACTCATCATCACTAGGTTCCTCGAAGACCTCAATCCAGTGGGTCTTGCCCCCACTCCTACACTTATGTCCAGGTGTCCAAGGTTCATGACATTCGAAGCAAACCTCTTCTGTCTCAACTCATACCTTGAATCATGAGGTTCCCCAACAATCAGCCTAGAAAACTCCCCAGCTGGTCTAGAAAACTCTAGTTTCTTGTCCCTCATGACAAATTGTGAGTTGAGGGTCTTTGCAGAAACTTGCTAGGAAATCTAGCTTGTGGTGTGGATAGCTACATGTTCCTTGCACGCTTGATAGCATCCTGCAAGGATGGTGCTAGAAAACTCCCCAGCTGGTCTAGAAAACTCTAGTTTCTTGTCCCTCATGGCAAATTGTGCGTTGAGGGTCTTTGCAGAAATTTGCTAGGAAATCTAGCTTGTGGTGTGGATAGCTACATGTTCCTTGCACGCTTGATAGCATCCTGCAAGGATGGTGGATCAAAAGCTTTAACCCAACCCCTGAGAGGTTTTGACAAACCCTCTATGAACCAAGAAGTCAACGTTCTCTCAATCACATCAGAAACCAGTATTGACAACCGCTTAAATTCTGATATGTATGCTTCAAGTGTCCCAACCTGTCTCAACTAGGCCAACTCTTTGGAGTATGCCTCTGAATCCTTGCGGTCCAACTGCTCTATCAATGTAGTGCAAAACTGATCATAAGAAACTATCGCACCATGACCCCGTGTCACTAAACCGTGATACCACTATTCATGTGCCACTCCTTCAAGGTGAAGGGTAGCAAATTTGATGGCCTCAGTCTTTGTCATCTGATTCAAGGCAAGGTAAGTATCCAATTTCTAAATCCAAGCTCTCGCTGTACCCTTGGATGATCCATCAAAGCTCGGCAAGGATAGATGACCCAACCTTTTTTTCAGCCCATAATTTTGCTTCCCTTGATTCCACTGATTTTGCTTTGGCTTTGTGCGTTTGGTGACCTCCAATTAATCTCTAAAAGAGATAGTTGACTGAAATTCTGTCCCTAAAGCTTGATACTTAGCCAAAATTTCAGCATCCTCATTGTTCTCCATGGGTTCCTCTTGTATAGGCTCATCCTCTTTTAGAAAGGTAGGCACGAAAGGTCTAGATTGTGATGAACCTGAAGGTTTGCTAGTGGAGTGTTCATTGTTTTCTACAGCTTTGCTACTGTCCTCTCTCTCCACATGCACCATGTTTCTTCCATTTGCGGTGTTGTGAGCCATCTGACTTAAATACAGATTGGTGTTTTGTAGTTGTCTCAACATTTCTGCGAACATATGTTTTACCTCCTCTTCACTTGATGTTGGTGGCTGATCACTGCTATTCGTTATTCCGTTTTGTTTTTCAAGGTTATGACCACCCTTTCCATGCATACAACCAACCCAAACAGGCTGCCAAGACTTGCAACTCTGATACCACTGTAGTATCCCTAATAGGGATAATGGAAAAACACAAAATCTTTAAAATATGCAATAGAAAATTATGAAATTTTATTTGCAAATAGACAACACTTCAACAAGTTCAAATCTATGCTCAAAATATTTTTCTGATTTTTCTGTTAATTAATAGAAATTTCTGAATATCAAAAGTTACAAAAAAAACACTAAAAACTGCCCAGAAATTTCAGAAATAGCTTACATTGATTTTGCCATAATTTTATGAGATGAATATGACTAGCAGTATGTAGATTTAGCTACAAATACCTTAGAAATATCTCAAACCTAGCCGCCCTTGCCAAAAACCCAGTAAACCAGCGTTGGGTCTATCCCACTTGTCCTTTCTTTTATTAGCTTCAATGATGCTCAGAAATAGGTAGATACATAGATAATCCAAATCTGATCTTGATCTTCTAAAATTCACCTCCCAAAATGGCCTCCAAACCTGTTAACAAAATGCAGCTCTGAACATGATGTGCTAGGGCATCACAGACCAAAGCCCTTCCACCGAAACACACCCTTCTGACTAGGGGGAGCTCGTATGTCTCTCCGAAACCAGGGATACTCAAGGGTTTTCAGACCTTAAGCCAAAGATTGTAGCAGCAATAGAGAAAAAACTAGTAACATAATGAGCTGCAAAAGAAACCTAAGATGCTATATAATGACTGCCAAAAGAAGGATTGAATTTCAGCCGTTGATCAATTTCCAACTCAATCCAATGCTCCAAATAAAACCCTAAAAAATGAGCCAATAGGCCCCTTATCTTCCAACGCCACCCCTTGACTTTTTTTGCACATGTTTAATGAAAATCACTTAAAGTACATGCCTCTTATGTCATTAAACTCAAAAAGGGGAAATAATAAGTCTTAAGGCTAGGAATCACTTAAGTTGCATAAAAAAACGTGCCCACAACTTAAGAATAGAATAGGATACAAGCCAAAGACTCCACACTTACCCAATAATGCTCTACATCCTCTTCCTCTTAGGTAATCCAAGGAGAGGACAGCCCATGCATCGTTAAGCCACATGGCTTGAGTTGGGGACATCACAACTTTGTCCTTGTAGGTACCAATCTGAAAACTTACTAGACATTGATCATTTAAGAGAATTTGATTTCCCTTTAGGAACCAAGATACCTTGTAGGGATTTGGATGCGCAATCCTCTTCAGACCAAGCTTTTCAACCATCTCCTGCGAAACAAGGTCATTTGTATTGCCACTATCAACAATCAACTTGTAACACTTACCTCCAAATTTGCAAATGGTTATGAAAAGATTCTTCCCCTGCATGGGACTATTTTATTCATTAACTATTTTCAACAACACCATCTTCATCATGAGAGCTTCTCCGCATTCTGGTTCATCTACGTTATTAATTGACATAACACTTTCCTCATTAGCTTGCGTGATATGTGCATTCACATCATTCCTTTTGCTACCATCATTTTGCGCATGTGGACACTCAAATGATCTATGTCTAGGCTCTCCGCATCTAAAGCATGTACCCATGAATCCACAATCATTACCTTGTCTATAGAATCCTCTACTTTTAGTAGGATTTCCTTTACTTCTTTGTGCACTAGTATCATTGTGCTAAGAAGTACTAGCTGCTTCTTCTCACAAAGAATAATGTTTGTCGCTACCTCCGTGTCCTTGTGTGCATGGAAAATTGCCTCTCCCTCGTGTTATGCCGTATTGTTTGTGAAACAACTCCTCCTTTGCCTTTAGCGTGCACTGATAAGCTTCTTCAATTGAACACATGCAAATGATTCCAAACTCATCTTGAATGGAAAGGTGCAATCCATCTACATACCTAGAGATATTCTCGGTGCCATCTTCAACAATACCTACTTTGATAGTGAGTCTATAAAACTCTTTAGCATATTCCTTTACATTCATCTCCTTTTATTGCAATTTTTTCAACTTCTTAAACAAAGTTAACTGGGAATTAATAGGCATGGATTTAACCTTCAACTTCACAAACAGTCTATTCTAGATCTTGATGATTTCTTTTCTTCTACGAAGTCTTTTCATTTGCACATGCTCCCACCACAAGGAGGCACAACTCTTCAACTTTGTGGATGCAACTTTGACTTTCTTGGGATCTTCTATACTGTCCTACCCAAAGTATTTCTCTAACTTAGTGATCCAATAAATGTTATCTTCAGGACTCAAAATTCCTTGAATAATTTGGAGTGTCCAACTTTGGCTTACTTCTCATTCTTGTAACTACACACAAAAATCTGTCTTCAGGTTGATTGATCTCTTCTTTTTCTGCTTGGTTCTCAAGCGTTTCTTCTACAACATTATTTTCAATCCCAAAATTTTGCATGACTGAAACCACACAAAAACAGGGCAATTTTTTTTGAGAATGTACAAAGTACTTTCTACTCAATCAAATTGACAAGGACTGGTCAATTACGTGACACGAGGTGCACGTATCGCCGAACAAGACCGCATGCCTAAATTGCACGGATCGCGAGGCACAAGTGGTAGCATGTTCGCTACGCAACCATGTTGGTCTCACTTGCTTTCATTGGCCTACTGACCCTCTACAATGCTTCGTCGCTCACATAAATGACAAGGACGTTGAGAGCAGATTCTCTTTGGCGACCATACAGGGCGCTTCAATGCTTTTGACATTGGAAGGTCAAGACGAGGCGAAATGCCAACACACAAGGAGTTGGGGAAGCACGGGGATCCATTGGGGACCTCCCTTAAGCTTCCCGATTCGTTACGAATCAAGACGTTGGGTCCATGACACTTTTGGCAACCATAAGTCACCACACAGAGTTCATCTCAAGAACACAAGAAAATGCATTAGGCTTTTCACAAATTTCAAGGGTTCTTGCTTAGTGTGGAAGAGGTTTGAAAATTGCGTGGGGTCCCTTAAGGTTCACCCTGCCTTCAGGGTCCCAGGGTCTCACATCATTTCGTACAAGCCCAAATAGGGCCTCTTTGAAAACGGGTCTAAAAACTAGATTAAGAAGCATTTTCAGCCTTTGCATACCATTCCATGTGGAAGTGCATGAAAAGCCAAAGGGTTGGGCTGCCCTGCTGTTGGCCTCTGAAGAGCTTTGAATTGTCTGTGCAAGGTAAAGTTATTGGCCCTTCCAAAGGGGTCCCTCTTCGAAAGAGGATTAAAATAATGTTCAAATTGGTGTTTGGGCTCTTGGGGAACTTTCAGTGCAGAAAAACTTGAAAAATTTAGGGGGGCGCCCTTTGGGCTGCCTTGTTCTCGGTGTTCAGAAGACCCTGAAATTGGTTGCGCAAAAAGGGTCCAGGGTTAATAGCTTGATTATTTATAAAATTACAAATAATTGTTTTTAGATTAAACAAAATTTATTATTAAAATATTAATGTTTCCACTATTTTAAAAAAACAAAGGGCAATCTCAAAGTGATATTGGGTGAATGGTGGGATCCATTGCCGACTGTGGCCGCCATGTTGTTGACAAGGTTTCTTGCCATTGTCGTTGGCAAAATGTTGTCTTTGTCGCCGTTGGGTCTTCATTGGTTGCAAGTACCGCCATTGAAGGTCTTCACTGTTGTCATTTGCTGGACGACCTACCATCATTGCCTCATCGTTGACTGCAACCGCGTTGAGAAGGGATTGGTGGCTTGACTGAGGTTAAGCCACCTCGGAGCTTGACCACTCCATAGTCGTCGAGGTCTAAAGCCCACCTGTGTTTCTGTGCAGGGTGTAGGGTGCAATCCTTATCATCGCCCCAGGTCCTTAAGCCTTTCGGGGTAGTTGCCACTGACTACGGCCACCACCTTGTCGACAAGGTTTCTCGCCATCGTAGTCGCCAACATTTTTCTATTGCCGCCAAGTCTCTGCTGGTTGTAGGTACTGTTGCCAAATGTCTCTTAAGAGCATTTTTGCTGTCGTTGATTGTTGGACGACTTGCCACCTTTGCCTTGCCATTGATTGCAATGACGTCGAGAAGGGAGTGGTGGGTCGACCGAGGTTGAGCCACCTTGGAGCTCAACCACTCCATGGTCGTCGGGGTCTAAGCCTTTTGGCTCTAAGCATTTGTAAGGCTAAGGAAATGTAGGGATTTCGGCCTTGAACGACAGTCGCCACCTGCTCGAGGGCCTTGCTCTCTCGCCACCCATATTAGGCTTAAACCAAAAAAAAACAATATGTTAGTGGTTAGCGGTTAGCTAGACGCCAAAGTGGAAAACCGTCGGGCTTATTAATTTTGCAAGGGGGCTTGTGGCAGTCACAAGGGTGACCAATTGCTGGCCCGTGCCCGTCAAAAGAGTAAGTGCCCTTCAAAAGGGATGGTCACATAGGGAGTTACCTTACAAATTGATATTTAAAAAAAAATCATTGTGGGCCAACTGTGAGGCCAAAAATGACAAATCGAACTTCGACGGGTCCCAAAAATTCTGAATTTCAGTATAAAACTATTTTGGGCACCATTTTGTACTGGTTTGCATGAGTAAAAATTATGTGAAGGTTAGCATTTTACAAAGAAAAATAGGGCAATTTTAGTAGTTTGTATTCAAAAATTCATAACAATTAAACTGTGAATCGAAAAATTAATCCATGAAAGACAATGGAATCCTCAAAAAGTATATATTTCATTAAAATTAATTTTGGGGAAAATTGGTAGCTATAGAATAATGTAAAAATTGTTCAAGTGAAACTAGCCCCTTCTTGAGCCTAATGAAAAGCATGCAATGCAAACAATATGAAACAAAATTCTAATTTATTTTTTGCACTAAGGTGGAAATCAACAAATGACAATGCTCATACGTATTTTTCAACTTAAAATTAAAACATTACAATGTCCTTTTATTACATTTATTTCTTTTCTTTCTTTCATCTAGCACTACAAATGTAATCAATAATGATTGCAAGCTCAAGTATACACGTCAATTTTTTCTTTATTATATATCAATGGCTTCTAAGAGCCAAGCATAATTTGCATACAAATTTCAAAGGAATGTAAATAAAAATAGTTTTCAAAACAAGCTCCAATGTGCTCTTGCAAGGCCAAACTAAGGAGGGGCTCGCCTTTTATTCTTTTGCCTTCAATAGGCAACTGTTCTGAGCACCCTCGAGTCTAAAACTCCCAATTCTGAGCATAAGTAATACCGATAAGCCGAGGTAAGGTAAGAGTAGGCAAGCAAAGGACATTGGTAAGCAACTAGATGGCTCTACCTAAACAAGCTTCCCTACAACAAGGGGCTTCCACCTACAACCAATCCAAAATGACATTAAATCAACTCAAGAACACACACGTATAAAATGTATAAAAGATATAAGGCAGTCACAAGGATTATCCAATACTTGAATAAACTTTAAAAACACCTGTTGTGGATGAGGCTTGCTACTCTCCACACTATGGGGTGGGAGAAATAGGACTTTGGAATACCTTACCTTGCCCAAATCCTTCTCCCTTGCCACATGAGGACTTTGGAAACATATGTTTGCCTATCTGCTCAAACGCTATACAATAGAACCAATTAAAAGGACTTTGAAACATAGTTTACATGCCCAAACCCTACTCAATGAAAGCATAAAACAAGTATACAAGTTAGGCCCATTTGGGCATTATAAGTTTAAAATTTCAAGTCACAAAAAATACTGTCAAAACAGCCAACAAAAGTGGAGGGATTGAACATATTCATGCCCCAAAAGAGGCGTAAAAAAAAAAAACACATTGGTGGCCATAGGCCCAACCATGCCCAACCATGACAAACAACAAGAAAAAAAGGGTAAGCTAAATTGCCATACAAGCTCTTGAAAAACACACAATAAGAAAGGCAATAAATATTTTTAAAACAAGAAAATAAATAACATCATGGGTGAAGTGGGAAGACCTATCTTGGTTCCACCCCAAGGAAACCTCCTACAATGGTCTTGTTGCAAGCGAACTCTTCCAAAACCAAGCCCTCCTTTTTTCTTTCTCCAAGCTTCTTCCTTCTTCTCAAGCTCTAACTCACCTCACCAAATGAAAAATGAGCAAAAATTCTTTCCAAGGGAGATTTTATTTCCTCTTATAGACAAAAAAACTGAAACCTAATTGCCAATGGGAAGGTGACACTTGTCCTTTCCCATTCCTTGGCTCTTCTACCTAAAGTATTTCAATACAATAACTCTTATTACAAACCTATGTGGGAAAGTAATGTCTACCCATCCTCATAAATGTGTTATCATCCCCATGCTATAAATGATCACATTGGATGTCCTAAAGCTTCTTCCACACTCCAAAAAGGTTCGTGTCCATCATTTTGGTCATAAAGGGCTTAAATACACCTACCAACTTTTAAATTTCACTTTTCATCAACTTCAAAAGATGGGTCTAATTTTCCATTCGAGTTTTTGGATAAGGGCAAGTAAAGTGGGTCGCTTTTCTACTTTTATGCCTTAAAATAAGGTTAAAGTGATTTCTAAGGTGTGGTAAGGGAGGTATGAAGAATGCCAGGAAAGTCTGAAAAGCCAAAACTCAGAACTAAGTTATAAGGTAACACTATGATTAGATATTAATTATGGGTGCCATGCAAGACACTACTCAACTAATACCATTGGTGCACTTATGTTTGGCATAGTTCCAATTCCCTCGCTTGGCCTCTTGTTCCCTGCACATCTCATCACCTATAAAATTGCACAACTCTAGATAGGTGGAGCAATTGAATACAACATTCAATAACATCTATCCACACAAATTGCATGCGTAAAACATGACAAAGCACAATATCTCAATAATCATCACGAGTTAATATCAACATGCAAATATCCAAATATCTATAAACTCAAATCAGATGAGAAGGAAATATTAGTTCAGCTAGTACAATAATGTAATGTGCATCTCAATAAACAACTAAAATCATTTACAACGGGTATTTGAATGATACTCATGTAAGCAACAAATAGCATCAATAACATAGAATCCACTGTCTCAATCATAATATAACAATAAGTATCTCACGTCTCAAATAATATAAGGACGATGTCATATAAAGATGTGTGAAACAATGAAAATTCTAAAAAACTAGCACTATAAAAATTAGGGCCTCGCATCCCCTCCCCTTATGCAGACTTCCTCCTAGAAATCACCGAAAGAGGTGGGAATACTGGACCGTCATAGGTGTTGCATCCTCCCAAGTGGTCATTGTATGCACACTATTTTTAAATTTTATCATTTACTGACACTTCCTGTCTTGCAGTAACTTTTTGAATTTCAATCTCTCTGAGTGCACGCCTTAAAGGGTGCACCGGACTAGGGGTGGGCAGACCATTGATGCTTCTCCAAGATTGTTGGTTAAATCTATCATACCTAAAATCACTACAAATCCTATTTATCCAACTTCCCAAGTAGACAAACCCTGTGTATCCATTTCCTTAAGCAATTCTCCTTTCAAATAGTCCCTAAATAAGCAAATACCCTATTTTCTTACTAAGTCAGTCTGGTCGACCTTGTTATAAAAGTTAAAGCACATGTGACGGAACTAAGTCGGCTTGGCCTACCTAGTTCGAGGCCTAACAATAACTTTTTCTCAAAACAGGGCTGTGTTGGCCAACCTTGTTGGCTGAAATTCTGGAAGAATTATGACCTATCTATTTCTATAAATACAACCTTCACTTCAATCTAATAAGAGAGGAACATTCAATTTCACATTATTACAACTCACAATTCTGCTACATCTACATTTGAAGGAGTCATTGCTTAGGGTTTGCCTTGGAGGGAAGATAACTTGTCTTGTGGAAAGTCTTGAATGCAAACTGGGAGTCTTTTAGCCTAGAGCTGATTTCTATAGAATGATTCTTACAAAGTTACAACAACCTCTTGCAAAGCACCATAGGCCAAGGGAGAGATTGAGACTCGACAAGTTCATCCAAGGGTAAGTATCTCTAATTTATGCTATTTCATTTGATAGATAGATATTGCACAAAGTAATAGGTTTTAAATGTATAACTTTTGGTTAGATTACCTCTATAATTAAACTTAGTATAGCTATACGGTCTTCTTTGCTTTCCATCTTCCACCTTAAGTGATCTAGGCTCCCATTTGCCTACCACGATTCCTTTATTGTTTGTGTTAAACCATCCCTCTTTGTGCCACAAGCTTTGACAAGCACTATATTAGTTTTATTTTATGTATTAAAAGACTTAGTTAGGGTTATTGCATAGTGTTATTTGACTAGAGGCTTTGGAACCCTTTCCTTTAGTGTTGTGTGATAAAAGATTCCTTGGTTAGGTTTAGTGGATCCAACTTGGTCATGCCCTCAATATAAAAGTATTGCAATAGATATTAGTTGATTATCTTCTCTGAGCTTGGATTTACTAAGTAGGATCAGTTGTAGATCTATCCTAATTTGTTGTATATAGTAGCTTTCTCATCATATTAGTCCCATTGGACCTTGACTTGGTCCAACTCAGCCTCGATGGTCTGGTGTCATGTGCTCTAGAATTTGCACTGTCTCAAAAGGCAAACTCCCATCTGTCTCGATTGGCAATGTGGTTCAATCAAGAACATGGGTAGTGTCAGGTATATAACAATGCAAAACAAAAACATAGAACACGTCGTGAACATGTGATAGGCTAGGTGACGAAGCTAGACGATAAGCTACAAGGCTGATGGTTTCCAAGATCTCAAATAGGTTGACAAAACAAGTTGCCAACTTCGAACCTTTTGCATAATGGATAGGGATTTTCTTGGGTCTCACTTTCAAAAACACCTTGTCTCCCACTTCAAAGTGATGATTGGTCTTCACATTTGCATACTTTTTTTGCTGCTCTCGTGCTTGCTCAAGGCGCTATCGAATTTTAACCACCTGCCGCACCATGTCTTGCAACATGGCAGGATCAACGACAATTCTATCCTCAATGTGATCACAACTGAAAGGGGTCCTGCAATCTCTACCATATAGCACCTTCTAGGGTGCCATTTTGATCTATGGTAGTTGTTATAAGCAAACTCCATAAGGTACAAGTAATTCTCCCAATGGGACTGCTAGTCCATGACACACATGTGAAGCATTCCTCCAAAACCTGATTGACTCACTCACTTTGTTCATTGGTCTCAAGATGGTAGGAAGTACTGAAATTGAGCTGAGTGTCAATGCCTTCTAAAGAGTGGTCCTAAAGTTGGATGTGTAAACATGATCTTGATCAGAGAGCAATCGACCTATGTCATCTAAGAAAACCCTTGCCACTGATGTGGTGTTGTAATTTGTCTTTGTTTGGACAAAAGTGAGCTACCTTCGTCAACTTATCCACAGTCATCATGATTGTGTTATGATGATAGGATGAGGTTGGTAGTTCGACAATGAAGTCCATGGAGAGAGTGTCCCATTTCCATTTCAGAATCTCATGGGGGTATAACAACTGTGTAGAACGCTGATGCTTGGCCTTGACCCTCTGGCACTCATGGCAATGAGCTACAAACTCTGCAATGTCACGCCACAAACCGACCCGATGATACAACTGTCTCAACTCTGTATGCATCTTATTGACTCCAGAGTGTACTTGATAGGGAGCTCGATGACGCTCTGACAATATCAAACTACGCAAGTCACCCAAAGCGGCCACATAAATATGCTCATTGAAAAGACTATCTGCCTCAAGAGTAAAATCCTCATACTTGCCTTTAAGGCCCTCTCTGAGTCTATCATCTATCACACCTCTTGGTAGAGACTATCCTCAGGGCGCTGCCTAAGGGTTCGGTTTCAAAATTTTTGCATAGAGTCATCTTTGGCAACTCATGGCGTCTCTTGCTCAAAGCATTTGCAACCACATTCTCCTTTCCCTTAATGTACAAGATCTCACAGTCGTACTCACACAAAAGTTCCATCCATTGCCACTGACAAATGTTAAGGTTAGGCTATCTGAAAATGTGTTGTAGTCTCAAGTGATATGTCCTTGTGATGGCCAAGAAGAAAGTGTTGCCATCTCAAACAAGCATGCACTATAGTTACAAACTCAAGACTGTGTCAGATATCTCAGCTCATAGTCCTTGAGTTTCCTAGACTCATAGGCAATCACCCTACCCCCTTGCATGAGGATGGTTTCTAATCTTGCATGGGAGGCATCAATATAGATGAAGAACTCATCAAATGGATCTGGAATTGCTAAGATGGGTGCACTATTGAGACGTTTCTTCAACTACTGGAAGGGCTGCTCACACTCCTCTGACCAGACAAACTTTCGCCTCTTTCTCTGAAGGGATGTGATAGGGTTTGCAATGTGAGAAAAAATCTCAACAAAGTGATGGTAGTAGCTTACCAAACCCATGAAGCTTCAAACCTCTGTGACACTTGTGGATGCAGGCCACTCCATAATAGCACAAATCTTAGAGGAGTCTATTGAGATCCCCTCCCCATAAATAATGTATTGGAGATACTGCACCTCTGACTGTGAAAAAGCAAACTTCCCAAGTTGCCATACAAATGGTTCTCTTGCAAACTTGTAGAACCTGTCTTAGGTGATCCTCATGTTCCTCATTTTGTGAATAGATCAAGATGTCGTCGAGGAAGATCAACACGAAATGGTCTAGAAAGGTACATAAAACTCTGTTCATGAAGCTCATGAACATTGCCAGGGCATTAGTCAACCCAAAGGGTACCACTATAAATGCATAATGTCTATATCGCATACAAAACACAAACTTATGAATATTTGCCTCAACAATTTGCAGCTAATGATACCCAAACTTCAAATCTATCTTGGAGAACATTTGGTTCTCTACATTCGGTCAAACGATTCATCAAGCTTGGGTAATGGGTAATGATTTCTGATTGTTACTTTGTTCAATTGGTGATAGTCAACACAAAATCGAAGGGATCCGTCCTCCTTTACAAAGGTAACAAGTACTCCCCATGGGAAACACTAGGATGAACTAGGCCTTTCTCCAACAATTCCTCTAGCTACAACTTGAGCTCACAAAGCTTAGGTGTGGTCATCTGATATGGTGCTCTAGACATGTGTTCAACCCTAGGTACACGATCTATTATGAAATTGACCTCTCAAGGTGGGGTCATCTGAGACAACACACTTGGAAATGCATCAACAAACTCCCAAAGGATGGGATGATCATTTAATGAAGCCCCCTTTGTCTCCTCCTCTGACCTATCACTCACTGTGATAGCACACATCTGACATCCCTTTCGTGTGCTCCGCTTGAGCTGCATCGCGGAAACCTTGCAAAAGGAAATGGGTCTCTTGACCCCTGAGATAATCACACTGGTTCCAAGGTCGTTGACAGACTTGATGACCTTGTGACAATCCATCTTGGCCCAATGAGAAGTGAGCCAATCCATATGCAAAACAATTCTGTAAGTCTCAAAGGGTATAATGCGTAAGTCAACAGTGGTGGGGAAGACCCCCAAGTCTAGAATGCAATAACTCACAATGAGTTAAAGGACATTTTGGCCTTGGTGGCCAACTCAACCTCCCAACTCTTATGTTGTCTAGAAGCCACCAGTCTACAACGGTCCACGACTAGAGGGGACATGGAGTCAAAAACTCCAAAATCAAATCTAACTATAGCGGATACTCTGTGAATCATACTTGTGGTCTCAATGACCATCACATGGTGCTTTGTTTGGTGGTTTTCCACCACTACATACATCCTGTGACCTTGATCCACATCACCTATGGTTTGCTCAGACATCAGAGCCTTCTGCCTTGTGGCAATTGATAATCTTTGCGGGCAATCCCGTCATAGTGCTGTGGTGATCTGCAAGTGTAACACATGCCTTTGACTTCCTCTTGCCCCTATGGGGCTTCAATTGTCCTTTGCCCAACTGTAGCTGAAGATCCTAAAGGTCCTACCTGCACAGACTGGTGAGTCCGCATTGACCCAATCTACTATCTAATAGGCTGCCTATCTTACCTCCTCTCAGTGTTCTGGTCCAACCAGTTCTAACCCCACTCGAGTCTTTGAGTACTATGGTCAGGACGGTTACTTTGCAATTGCGGATGAGAGGGTCCAGAAGTTGACTAGGTAGGTCTCCAACCTCCCATGGGTGTGCTGATCTAGCATCGATTCGGGATTGTAACTTGCTCTGGAACCTCTCTCAAGCCTCTCTTGGGACTTCTTGCGAGTCTCCTCTGCAATATATGCCTTCTTCACAACAACTGCTAAGTTTGGTGTGGAGAGTGTGTACTGCACTAGCTAGGTCTGCATTCAGACATCTAATAAAATAGTTCCCTTGAATAGCCTTATTTGTAACATACCCCACATACTGTAACAAGTCCAGGAAATGACACTCATATTGTGCCACTGTATCGCTCCTCTATTGAAGTTTGTGGAACTCATCCACCACCCTCTGTATGTTGCTCAGTGAAATGTAGTGGTCTCTAAACTGCTCCTCAAATATCTCCCAATTAGTGTTGGTTGGGCTCAAATGGAGCTTCCACTCCTTGGCTTTCCACCAAATCTTTCATGTGCTTCTTAGTAGGTGAGTAGCCAGATGGGATTTGCTGTTGGAATCACAATTATATAGGGTGAAGCATCCGTGAATGCGAGCTAGCCATGCCTTAGCTACACAACCCTCATAAATGCCATCAAAAGTCGGTGGTTGGAGTCGGATCAAGCCCTTGACCAGATCTCTTGGTGTTGGCTTATGAGGACGGTCATAACCTCGCCTCTCCCAATGCTTCTCTTTGTGCTAATTCTCTGCTTTGTCTCCCCAGCACGCGGGTGCGAGGAGTTGTAGGATCTAAGCCTCTCTATCTCCCTCTGCTCTCTATTGTGTTGGTTTGTGGGTTCTTTGCCTCTCTCCCTTGACCGATCTCTATCCACCCTGTGACGACTATGGAGAGTGCCTCTTAGAAACCTCTTGCACAGCTGGTAGTCTCACCTGTAATATGCCAAGAATCTGCCGCATGGCTTGAAGTATCTATGGCCCAAGGTCTACTGGCCTTTGCAGAACTGGAGGTGGATTAATAGGATCGCTAATGTCATGTTGTAGCAACCTTTGTCCCCCACGAGTCATATTGCACACGAAAACGACGATTGTCAGATCAAAGCGGAAGTAACAAACCCAAAATTACCAACAGTAATAAGTTACCAGGTGTTGACAAGTTACCAAGAGCTCCCAATGTTGACACTGTGCTTTGGTACCAAAATGTCATGCCCAAAATTTCGGATGATTAAAACCACACAAAAAAGGCCATTTTTTTTGAGAATGTACAATTCACATTCTACTCAATCGCATTGTGTAGGATTGACCAACTATGTGGCATGAGGCATATGTATTGCCGAACAAGACCACATGCGTATTGCACTATGCAAGTGGCCACATGGTCACTATAGAACCATGTTGGTCCCGCTTGTTTTCATTGGCTACAATGCTCCATCACTCGCATGAATGACAAGGATGTTGAGGGCAAACACTCTTTGGCAACCATACAGGTCGCTTCAATACTCTTGACACTAGAAGGTCAAGACAAGGTGAAATGCCAACGCACAAGGGATTGGGGAAGCAGGGGGATCCCCCAAAGGACCTCCCCTAAGCTTCCCTATTTGTTACGAATCAAGACTTTAGGTCCACGACAATTTCGGTAGCCAGAAGTGACCACACGGTGTTCAACTCAAGAACATAAGAAAATGTGTCAGGGTTTTCACAATTCTCAATGGTTCTTGCTTAGTGCAGAAGAGGTTCAACAATTACGTGGGTCCCTTAAGGTTTGCCCTGCCTCCGGGGTCCCAACATCTTGCATCAGTCCTCACAAGTCCAAACAGGCCTTCTTTGAAAAATGGGTCTAAAAATTGGATTACGAATCATTTTCAGCCTTTGCAAACCATTCCATGCAGAAAAGCACAAAAAACAAAGAGGGGCCCCCTTTGGGCTGCCTTGTTTGGGAGCCTCCAAAGAGCTTTGAATCGTCTGCGCAAGGTAAAGGTATTGGGCCCTCCAAAGGGGTCCTCTTCGAAAAAGGATTAAAATAATGTTCAAATTGGTGTTTGGGCTCTCGAGGACCTTTTGGTGTTAAAGAGTTTGGAAAATGGGGCGGGGGGGGGGGGGGCATTTGGGCCGCCTCGCTCTTGGGCCTCCAAAGTGCCTTGAATCGGTCGTGCAAAAAGTGTTTGGGTTTAATAACTTGACTACTTATGAAATTACGAATAATTGTTTTTAGATTAAACAATTTTTTTATTAAAATATTAATGTTTTTGGTATATTTAAAAAAACGAAGGGCGATTTCAAAGTGACGTTGGGTGGATGGTGGGCTTTGTCACCCCATCATTGGGTGGCCACTAGCGGCGATGTATCTTGCCACCGTTGTCGACTGCAGGCACCACACTGTCGACCAAGTTTCTTGCCATCGCCATCACTAACATGTTGTCTCCATTGTCGTGGTCTACTGGACGACTTGCTGCCATTGCCTTGTCGCTTGCAATTGTGTGGAGAACTCGATCGAGCCACATTGGAGCTTGGCTGCTTCACGGTCATTTGGGGTCTTAGCCCACCCAGGCTTCAGTGTAGGGCATACGCCTTACAACCATACTAGGTCCTCGAGGCTTTCAGTTCTAAGCACTCGCAAGCCTTTTGGCCTTTGTTCAAATGCAGCAGGCCTTCGGCCTTGAACGACAGTTGCCACCCGCTCGAGTGGGGCCACTCTTCGTATGCCCATTTTGGGCATAAACCAAGAAAAAACAATATACTAGTGGCTAGAGATTAGCTAACCGCTAAAGTGAACAATGTTGACAGTGTTCTAATTGCTGGCCTTTTTATTTTTGGTATGGGGCTAGTTGTGGCCGCATGGGTGACCAATCGTTGGCCCCTGCCCTTCAAAAGGGTAAGTACCCTTCAAAATGACTTGTTACATAGGGAGTTATCCTATAGACTGATATTTTTCAAAAATTCATTGTGGCCCAACCGTGAGCCCAAAAACTATGCAACGAACTCTAACGGGTCCTAGAAATTCTGAATTTTAGTCTAAAATTATTTCGGGCAACATTTTTTACTATTATGTGTGAGTAAACGTTATGTGAAGATTAGGTAGTTTACAAAGGAAAATAGGACAATTTTAGTAGTTTTTATTCAAACGTTGATAACAATTAAACTCTGAATCGAAAAATTAATCAACGAAACGGAGCGGAATCCTGAAGAAATCTACTTTTTATTAAAATTAATTTTGGGGAAAATTGGTAACTTATAATATTGTAAAGATTATTTAAGTGAAACTAGCTCTTCTTGGGTTTAATGAAAAACATGCAATGTGAGTAATATGAAACAAAATTCTAATTTTATTTTTGCACTACTATGGAAAACAACAAATGATAATGCTCATACACATTTTTCAATATAAATTTAAAGCACTACAATGCCCTTTTATTACATTTATTTATTTTCCTCCTTTCATATAGCACTACAAATGAAATCAATAATGCTTGCAAGTTCAAGTATACACGTCTATTCTTCTTCTCAATATTTACAAGATAAATTTATTACATATCAATGGGTCCCAATAACCAAGCAAAATTTGCATACAAATTATAAATGCATGTAAAGAAAAATAGTTTTAAAAACAAGCTCCAATGTGCTCCTGTAAGGCCAAACCAAGGAGGCGCTCGCCTCCCATCCTTTTGCCATCATTAGGCGGTTGCCCTAGGCACCCCCGAGCCTAGGAATCCCAACTTTGAGCATAAGTAATATCAATAAGCCGAGGTAAGGTAAGAGTAAGCAAAGAAAAGACATTGGTAAGCAATTAGATGGCTCGACCTAAACAAGCTTCCCTACAACAAGGGGCTCCTACTTAACACCCAAACCAAAACCACATCAAATCAGCTCAAGAATACACACATACAAAATGCATAAAAGATATAAAGCAGCCACAATGATTACTCAATACTTGAATAGACTTTAAAAACACCCATTGTGGATGAGACTTGCTACTTTCCATACTACAGGGTGGGAGGAGGACTTTGGAATGCCTCTTCTTGCCCACACCCTTCTTGTTTGCTATGAAAGGACTTTGGGAACGTATGTTTGCCTATTGCCCAAACCCCACGCAATAGAGCCAAGTATGAGGACTTTAGAAAATGGTTCCCATGTCCAAACCCTACTTAATGAAAGCATAAAACAAATTTACAAGCTAGGCCCATTTGGGCATTATAACTTTATAATTTCAGGTCACAAAAAGGGCTGTCAAAACAACCTACAAAAATGGAGGGATTGAACATCCCCATGCCCCAAAAGAGGTTAAACAAAAAACCACATGGTGGCCATAGGTCCAATGATGGCAAACAACAAGAAAAGGAGGGTAAGCCAAATGACCATACAACCTCTTGGAAAACATATACAATAATAAGGGCAAGAATTATTTTTAAAATAAGAAAATAAATAACTTCACGGGTTAAGTGGGAAGACCTACCTTGGTTCCACCACTTGAAACTAACCAAGGAAACCTTATACAATGGTCTTGTTGCAAGTAAACTCCTTAAAAACCAAGCTCTCCTTTCTCTTTCTCCAAGTTCCTTCCTTTTTCTCAAGCTTTAACTCATCTCTTCAAATGAAAAATGAGCAAAAAGTCCTTTCAAGGTATACTTTCCTTTCTCTTATAGACAAAATACTCGAATCTAATGGCGCAATAGGAAGGTGACACTTGTCCCTTCCCATTCCTTGGTTCTTTTACCAAGTCTTACAATGCAATAACTTTTCTTACAAACTCATGTGGGCAAGTAAGGCCCACCAATGCTCATAAACGTGGTCTCTTCCCCATGCCATAAATGGTCACATGGTCTGTCCTAAAGTATCTTCCACACTCCAAAAATGTTTAAAGGACATCCCTTTGGTCACAAGGGGCTTAAATATACACCTACCAACTTTTAAATTTCACTTTTCACCAACTTGAAAACATGGATCTAATTTTTCATTCGAGTTTTTGGTTAAAGGCAACTAAAGTGGGTCTCATATTTTACGTTTATGACTTAAAAAAAGGTTAAAGTGACTTTAAAGGTGTGGTAGGGGGGTATGAATAATGCCAAGAAGGTCTGAAAAACCAAAACTCAAAAATAGGTAATAAGTTAACTTTAGGATTGGATTTCAATTACGGATGTCATGTAGGACACTACTCAACTAATACCATTGGTGCACTTATTCTTGGCGTAGTCCTAATTCTTTCGCTTGGCCTCTTATTACCTACACATCACTTCACCTAGAAAATTGCACTACTCAAGATAGCTGAAGTGATTGAATATTAACATTCAAATAACATCTATCAACACAAATTGCATGTGTAAAACATCACGAAGCACAATATCTCAATAATCATCACAAAGTAATATCAACATACTAATATCCAAATATCCATAAACTCAAATCACATGATAAGGAAGTATTAGTTCAATTAGTGTGATAATGTAATGTACATCTCAATAAACTTCTGAAATTATTTACAACTAGCATTTGAATAATACTCATGTAAGCAACTAATAACATAGAGAACATAAAATCCATTGTCTCAGTCATAATATAACAACAATATGACAATAATGATCTCATGTCTCAAATAATATAAGGATCATGTCACATCAAGACATGTGCGAAACAATTTTTTTTTTGAAAATACTAGCATTGTGAAAATTGGGGCCTTACAATTGTCACTTTCATCATTTACTACAATATGTTAATGTTGCACGGTCTCTATAGCCTCTAATTGAGCTTGCATGTTGCTCATCAACTCTGCCAAGTCTTGATGTCCTGGGTGCTCTTGGCACTCTTGCAGCGAAACCTCCTCTATGTGCCATTTCTTCGAAATCAAAGAACAATCACTACACCTTTTACCTAACACTTGTATTGGAAGATTTCTTCAAATGTCGCAAACTTAATCTCGCACATTTACACACAAGGAAGAAACCTTGGAGGCTTTAATACCAAATGATGCAGTCTTGGTTAGGGGTCTCAATGAAGAGATGCCTTAGACCACATAGCCTTCAGTATTACATATGTGGAAACAAAATGCCATAAAATGTAACAACAACAACGTCCTTTACTTGATTTTAGTAATAAAAATATAGCTCACACACACAATCGAACAATATGTAATCTCAAATGAGATTTGTTACGATATTAGATCATTAGATCTCTGTTTGCTTCATGGTCTTTGCAAGTTAGCTATCTATCATTCAACTCGTTTTCTAAATCTCAACTATGCGATTCTCAAACTCCCAGACTACCCATCACAAAGTGTAGGGGCATGCTTATATAGGCACAAGACTCACTTACTTACAATAGTGCATCACCACCAACCCAATGGCATTTAATACAAGATACAGTCCCAAGGACTCATAACACATCACAATGTGATATTAAATGAGCTTTCAACAACCTTTTGTGATCATAGCAATTAAATAAAACATTTAGAAATTTGTAATGGCTCCTTCGCCCAATGGTCACATTACTTCAAAAACACTTGCACTCCACAAAGAAACTCCGCAGAAATCGCAAATCGCAAGTATCAAGTTGCAACCAAAAGCTTGTGTGAAAACATTCATGTGCAGGTTGTGCAAGATCTTCATTAATACATTTATGCACGCCCATACGTTTGAAAAAGTTGTGCACGGTCATTTGGGCATCACAAGACTTCACTTCTTTGTGTGGAACTAAACAAATACATACAAACAAACTTGCACAATGCTTTGCAAGTGATTACATGCTGCGTGTGCCAACAAAGGCTGCACAGCAGTAACAACATGTGCGCACAAGGCTGCACGAGAGTAAGAACACACGTGCACAAGGCTGCGCAAAGCAATACAAAGGATTTGCGCACAATCAAGGCTTGCACACAATTGCAAACTGTTTATTTTATAAACTAAGTGTTTTTGGTCGATGTAGGATTACTTGTGAACTGGGATGCTCTTGCATCACCATTAGTCTATGGATCCATATGGAAACAAAAGAGGAGAGATTATTAAACAACTGAAAGTAATGGAAGAAATGCATTTGCAGAGATAGAATTCTAGTGCATAGATGATCTTTTTATCTTTAGATTTTTTTGCATTCTTAAATTGAATTATCCCAATGTTCTCAAGTGACGTTTCATACATAATCAAAGATTGCTATAGAAGGCATAATATCAAGTAAGTGCATGTTAATTGATTGATCGTGCATAAACTTTAAATTCTTAAAGGTCGCATGTTTTTCAACTGTACACACAATGCTTATCATATTGTTCCAACTGTTGTTTAAAGTTATGTAAATTTGTCTATTTATAATAAAGAAGGTAACATTTGTGAAGAATTTTTTTTCTTTCAAGTATTTCATCACTTTTTTCATTGATAATTTGAGTTCCAGATTTTTGTTTTTGAACACCATCCTTTGTAATGATGTTGAACTCAAAGTAAAATGAACCGGTGAATTATTTTTTGTAGAGGTCCATTACATATGGGGGTCAGTGTCTCTAGCTTTATCATCATTGTATTGCACATAACTGATATACCGATCTTTTGTTTTGCATCGTCACTTGTTGATGCTTGGAGGCATGCAATTCAAATTTTCAAATGTCAATATCTTGTTTGAGTTGGACATGGTTTTCGAACAAAGGAGAGATCGAATCCTGATGCTTTAGCTCCTTGATTAATATTTTTGGCTTCAGACGGAATTATTCAAGGCAATGTTTGTCAAACTAGCACAAATTCTCAGTAGGAAAAAAATCTAATGTACGCTATACTCTTTTGGTTTAGACTCTTTACCCCGTCTTAGAAAAGGTGGTCTAAATTGCCTTGAGAGGTAAAATTCTTGCAACATTATTTTTGCTAAGAACGTTTTGCCTTGAACATTTTCTCTATCATAGAATACTTGCCAATATAATTTGTTTTATCTTGGGAGCCATATAATCATTACCAATGTTATGTTTGTTGGAGCATTTAACTAACCTTCAACACTTCATGTTCAAATAGTATATCCTTAAAGTTTTCCCTGATGCAACTTGACTGGAAATTTGAAAGTGATGCATTTATTGCTTGCCCACAAAGTTGCAAATTACTTGAAGTATGTCACTTGTTGAACATATTTTGATCAGTTGGGATCAAACTGACTAAAGTTGAAACTTCCAAGCTTGATTACTGGATCACTTTATCTAATTTTTTTGTTGTTTTAAAACTCTTTTTAGCTGGAAGCAGTAATTGAAAAAGAAAAACAAGCTGCTCGAGATTTGTTAAGAGAAAAAAAGAAAGACAGAGCATTGATTGCATTAAAGAAGAAAAGGACTCAGGAAGAGCTATTAAAGCAAGTTGATACCTGGCTTATTAATGTTGAGCAACAGGTTTGTATTTGTAAATACATCAGTTAAATGTTAGTTTTCTGCTAGTTAATTACATTTCTTAACAAATGTGACTGTTTATTCATGTGATTCTTTTGTGGTAGATTCCATAAATTTGCTTTAATTAGATAGAGAATGTATATGCTGTCTTAATGGGGTTTACTGTTTTATAAGAAGCACTTATTCTGCTTTCCTAGCATCAAACTATGCTATGATGCTGATCTGCACAAATGGTCCAGGAATGCTGCTTTCCCTACCTGGCAGTTACAGGAAAAGTGAAGGGTAGCATGGCACTAAATTGAAATTGTGCTTTATAATTCTAGTTGAACTCCTGAAGACCTCTACTAAATATGAATATGGTGGCAGCTGGCAGACATAGAACTAGCAAGCAAGCAAAAGGCTGTGTTTGAGAGTTTGAAGACAGGAAACAACACTATTAAGGCTATTCAAAGTGAGATCAACTTGGATGATGTTCAAAAACTTATGGATGATACGGCTGAGGCTAAAGCATACCAAGATGTGAGTCAGATTATATTTCTACCTTCTTTTCTATTTCCTGAAACATTATCCTTGTATTTCTAACTCACAGATTCTTTTTCTTCATCTTTGTGTAATTTTAGACATTAAATTCCTTATTTAATGAAGTCTTTTCTGACTTGATTAAGGGTTACCTGTTCTGCGTTCACCCTGTGTGGTTAGATTTTTTGTTGTCTTGTTGCACTTCTAGCTTGTAGTCTCTAATTTCTTTTAGACGTTGGAACTTGGAGTTTATTTTTGATTCCCTCTCGCTGTTGTACTTCTGAACCCCAACGACATACTTTGGTCATTTGTGGATATTATTGTGCTCTCTTTCTTTCTCTTGACATTTCAGTAAATGGATTTACAAATTTCTGTATTAAAGGTTTCAGCAAGATTGAAATGCTTAAAAACGCTACAATATAGTTTAACAATGGACAAGTGTCTTTTTCAGGTCACTTGGCTGTGCCAAGTAGAGAAGCCTTACAAAAAGCTTTTCTTCCTTATTTTACTTCTAGTCATTGTATAGTTAGAATTCTTTTTTATTAGATCTAACTGCCAGTTATTGCACGGTTGTGAGTTCTGCACTTTCTAACATCAATCTTACAGGTCTTAAAGTAGATGTGATGCAATCACGGTTAGGGGTCTCAATTAAGAAATGCCCTATACTGTGCAGGCCGACAAACAAATAATGCAACGGAATAACAACAAATCTTTATTTCATAAAAGAGAGATTTACACACTCAACCACACACTTAGCCAAATTTGGCATACAAGTGCTCACAAACACACATTCTCAACGCGCAGGCTTACAATGTTAGCCCTAATCCATGTAGGGATGTGATTCAACCCATTAGTCCTCTCCTCAGATCTGCGCATGAATTTCTGCTTGGTGACATTCCAACGGCCGCACCCTGGACTCTCATTTCACGGGTTTTCTGAATACCTTCTCATAAGTGTAAGGGTTTGTTTATATAGGCCTAGGATCCACCTACTTACATTGATGCTCTCACCTACCCACTAATGCCACAAATATTAAATGTTTATAATGCATTGCAATCACTAAATGCTTAATATAGTCCCAACGATCCATAACGCATCCACCCATAACACATCACAATAGCTATTAAATGCACTCAACAACCATCTGTGATTTAAGGCATTAAAGATGCAATAGTTAGAATTTGCAATGACTCTTTTACTTCGCAATACTTACACACTAAACAAGCTGCGTGGAGATCGCACTTCTTAAAGCTAAGTCACAAGGGTTCACAAATGGAAACTGTGTAGAAGAATCCATGTGCAAGGGTTGTGCAAGACCTCTCCAAACACACTGCTGCATACCATCGCTTCCTCCCAAGGCACTTCAAGCTTCACAAGCTTTGGAAGCAAAGTTGCACATTGAGACCTCCAAAATACTTCGCAAAGCTTGCAAGCTTCTTTCTTCATATTCTGGGTTGTGCGCATATAATAGACTGGGTAGGAAATAACAAAGTGTGTGTGAAACGTGCAAAAACACACAAAGGCTTTTGCACAACCAAGAATTGCACAACTATCTGCAAACTGCTTGTTTCTTCTCTTAAGTTTTTTTTTTGGTTGTTGCAAGATTATAAGTGAACCCAAATGCTCTTGCATCAACACCTCGGGTAAGAAAATGTGAGCATGGTGCTCACACACTAAGGCTAAGTGATAGAACCACTCTTTCAACCTTTGTCCAAGGCTTTGGCATGCCCTTCCGCCATGCGAGATAATTCTCACCTTCCAGTCTGCATGGTCGACGAGTTGGGTCTCAAATTATCCTCCTCCACCAAGAGCCCTCTATATTTATATTGTGCCAACACCCATTCTCTTTGAGCCGAAGTTCTCCGTTTGCTCTGGGCAACACACTTTTCTTCGCTGCGACACTATCCACTGAGATCATTGTAAAAGTTCCGTGGTTGGCACCCTCTCTTTCCTTCCTGTGCACGACATCAATCTTTATCCTTGTGCATGCACTTTCCTTCCTCTGCGCCGCGTCACTCCTCATCCTCGCATGCATTGTCTTCTCGTTTCCGAGCAAGTCCTACTTGCCTTTGCTCGTGACCAAATGACCTGGGTACGCAACATCACCATCCTTCTCCAATAGACTCAAAATATAAGTTTGCTCATTCTTCCTTATGTGTACAATATTCACTCTCCCATCATACATCTTGCGATCATATTGCCACAACCTCCCTAATAAACCATGACATGCATCCATTGGTAGGACATCGCACAAAACCTTGTCTACGTATTTGCCAATCTTCACATCCACCTCGCATTGCTCTTGCACAACGCTATCTTGACCCTTCACTAACTAGGATACCTTGTAAGGATTTGGGTGCGATTTGCATGCCAAACCTAACTTCATCATCATCATCTCTATGGACACAAGATTGTTCGTACTTACACTATCCACCACAACTCTACAACATTTACCTCTTGTCTTGCCCTTGGTCTGGAAAATGTCTTCTCTGACTCAGCGCCTCTCTCTTCCATGTGACCTTCAAGACTCTTCTTGCTATGACCAAACTATCTCCTTGCTCAGGGTCAACTATATGTTTAAGTATTTCCTTGGACTTTGCGTCCGCTTGTAGGACTTGTGTGATACTACCACTTCCTTTCTTCTTGCCATTGACGTGTGCATGAGGGCACTTGTGCACAATTTCGAACTTCCTTGCACCTAAAGCATGTTCCCTTGAAACTTCCTCCTTGCGCCTTCCTCTCTCTTGTCCTGGTAGTACTTTGCTTGCACGCCAACTTCTCCTTTGCTCTTAGCACATGTTGATATGCCTCCTCTATTATTTGGAATCTCACTATGCTGATCTCATTTTGGATGATCCATCATAGTCCATTGATGTCCTACGCTACCTTCTCTTGGTCCATCTCACTATTGACCAACCATGATAGTGATCTTGTAGAACTCCTCTTTGTACTCTTTCATGTTCAGCTCATTTTGTTGCAGATTCTGAAACCTCTTCAACAAATCCAATTGATAATCTCTAGGCATAAATTTGCCTTCAACTTCACAACCATTCTCTCCTAGCGGGTAATCTTGTCTTGACCCTTGCAATTCTTCTCAAGTTGTACATTCTTCCACTACAGAGTTGTGTGCCCCATTAACTTAGTTTGTACAACCTTTGTCTTGCATTCATCCACTACCTCAAACTTGAAGTATTCCTCCAACTTCGTGAGCCAATCTATTAGCTCCTCTACGTTCAATGTCCCTGAAAAGCATGAAACCTCCATCTGTGCTCCTCTTCCAATCTTGGAAATGGATTTGACAAGCATCTCTTCTCCCCCATCTAGACTCTCATGCACTGGTCTCGTTTCATCTTCTTCATCCACCTCTTGTGCTTGCACATAACCCTTTGCATCGCTCACATAATCCCTTGGGATCAATCCTCTTCTTCTATCTACCTCCATTGCAGCCAAGCTAGTTTGCATTACTTGCAATTTGCGATCTCATCAAGTCTTCTAATCATATGGGCAACTACTACACTTGCTCTTCCCACTCTTCACGACGACATCTTGACTTCTCACAACCTTGAACCTACTTTTGCACCTCTTGCAAACCTATGCAAGTCGCACCACGTTCTCACTTCTGTGTTCTCTACCCAGCCTCACAAGAATGTAGAACTCTAAACCCTTGCCCTCTCAACCCAAAGTTGTTTTCCTTGCTCTTATACCAAATGATGCAGTCATGATTAGGGCTCTTAATGAAAAAATACCTTATATTGTGTAGCCCACAAACAAATAACCCATTGGAATAATAAGAAAAAATATTAATTTCATAAAAGAGAGATTTACACACTAAACCTCATACTTAGCCAAATTTGGCATACAAGCACTCACAAACACACATTCTCAGTGCATAGGCTTACAAAACACCGTAGTGTTATCCCTAGTCCATGCAAGGACGTGATTCAACCCTTTAGTCCCTTCCCAAGATCTGCACACAGATCTTTGCTCACTAACACTCCAATAGCTGCACTTTGGACTTTCATCTCATGGGTTTTCTGAATACCTTCTCACAAGTGTAGGGGTCAGTTTATATAGGCACAAGATCCATGTACTTACATTAATGCTCTCACCTACCCACTAATGCCACAAATATGAAATGTTCATAATGCATCGCAATCATTAAATGCTGAATAGAATCCCAATGATCCATAATGCATCGCGCCCATAACACATCACAAGAGCTATTAAATGCACTCAGTAACCATCCGTGATTTAAGGCATTAAAGATGCTACGGTTAGAATTTGCAACGGCTCTTTTACTTCACAAGACTTGCGCACTCAACAAGCTGTGTGAAGATCATACTTCACAAAGCTAAGTTGCAAGGGTTCGCAAACGGAAACCGTGTGGAAGAATCAATGTGTAAGACCTCTCTGAACACACTGCTGCACACCACCACTTCCTCGTAAGGCATTGCAAACTTTTGCAATCCAAGTTCTGCACTGAGACCTCCAAAATACTTTGCAAAGCTTGCATGAAACACACAAAACAACACAAAGGCTTGCATGCAAACCGAGAGTTGCACAACTATCTGCAAGCTGCTTATTTCTTCTCTCTGTATTTTTTTTGTTGATGCGAGATTACAAGTGAACCTGGATGCTCCTTCATCAAGTTGGGTAGAAATTTATTCCTCGCTGTTTTCATAAAGAAAAATGTTTAAGACACCTTTCTTCTGAAAGAAAATTCACTCTGGCGGCTAATAATTAGAAATTGCTGATCGTACTGTCTTATAGTTGTTATCCTGCATTTGATTGGTTTTATCATTTATAGCAGGTCTCTGATTTCCATTGATGGCCAAGACATAACTACATAGAGCTGATTGTTTTATGCTGCTCATATGGCGACATTGTTTAGAAAGGTAAATTAAAAAAATAAAAAGGGACCTCTAGCCCTGCAACATAGAAAACATCGAACCAAATGTCATAAGGCTTGAAAGTCAACCAAATCAAGAGTTGAAAACCGATAAGTTGTTTGAGAAGAAACCTGTGGGGTGGAAATGAACCATATAACCAGAAACTATCGAGACAATTCTTATATTAGCAGCCAATAGTTTTTACATCATGTGCTGCTGCGTAAAAAATAAAATAAAACACTATTTTGAGGGGCCATCCTCTGATCAGCCCTGTCCTGCAGATTTGCTCTACAGGGAAAAACAAGACCGACTTGCAAATAAGAAATACCATATAAAGTGGAAAACAAAACATAAATTGTCACCTATCAGACTGTAACAGCAAGAGTACAGTAGTTCCGAATCTGACAGCAAAATAACAAAAATAGCAGGTTAAACAACACATGAACAGAGCATCAATCATCATCAGACCCTATTATCTGAACTTCTGATTGGAATCACTAAGGCAGAAATTATGTGAGTCGAGCAGAACTATCCCGGCAGACATATGGAACCTGATCTTCTCAAAGACATCCATATTAAAGGCCAAGTTTGCCTTCTCAAAGATTGCCACCCCTCTCAGAAGCCACCAAACTTTCCTGTGGTTTGTAAAGACATTTAATTATCTATTTAATCTGTTGAACTGAGAATTATTTGACAGAGAATTCATTCCCTTGTTCTAACTTCTGACTTTATTTTTACTATCTGCTTAATCTTGTGACTATTGTCATGAAATATTTTTGTCTACATTTGATATTGCAGTTTTTGTATCCTTGTCAGTATTGACTTCTTTAGCAAGGTCATCATTCTGAAAATTATTGTTTTTGACACTGAGCTTGAGGCAGTTAATATTTGCAGATTCAGCATGGCTTGTCGAAAAGGTAGCCATCATTGATTTAGTGCATGATTGTTTTTCTGGGAATGTATTTACAATTTCCTGTCCAATTGCTATATTCCAAATTTCCCATGACTGCCACATGTTAAAGCTTGCCAGATGTTCCAATTTTATGATATTTTATTAACTAGGAGTGGATTACATAATTGGTCTTCACACAATTTGTACATATTCTTTTTATTGGAATGTATATACTATTTCCTGTCCAATTGCTCTATTCCAATGAATGCTACTTTGATTGAAAGTCTCAAGGAACCACATGTTAAAGCTTGCCAGATGTTTCAATTTTATGGGTTTTAATTAACTAGGAGTGGATTATATCATTGGTCTTGGGTTTTAATTAACTAGGAGTGGATTAAATCATTGTTCCTGGGTTATAATTAACTAGGAGTGGATTACGTCATTAGTCATGTATTTCTATGCTAGTTTGCTAAGGAAATTCTTGCTGTATTTTGTTCACTTTGTCATGTCTTTCGAAAAGGATGTTGCTCCCATGATGGACTAGGCTGACTGTATTGTTGATATTGCTGCCCTGTAGCCACTGAATGGTATCACATGCCATGTCAGTTGCCTTATGCTGTATTGTTGATATTGCTGCCCTGTAATCACTGAGCGATGTGCCATATCAGTTATACCTAAATATAGCACCGTATAAAAGCAGAATCATCCCAGGTTTGGTTCTTACACCGAATTCATCCTGGCCATGCTTGGAGCATTTTTGTCCAAATGGATATGTTTATGTTTTTGAGCAAGTTTTTGTAAAAGCAAAATGTCAGCCATATAAAATTTCTGAAATAAATCTTGTAGCTTCCCTCCAGAACTGGCCTCTGTGCCTTTGCATTTCAATTTCTAACATGAACACCATGACAAATTTATGCATCATCTTTTTATGAGCACAATCTCTTTCTTAAAGAGAAAATTGGGAGTATAAGGCTAGCCGTATGTGGCCGAAAGGAAATTTGTATGGAGAACATTAATAATTGTTGTGAGAGATTAAATACATCTCCATTATGGAGTGCCTAATACATCTACATTGCAAATAGAGTTTATAAAATTTCTACAAAATAGAAAGAATAGAAAATGCGAAGTTCTACAAAATAGAAAGAATAGAAAATGGCATAAGCTCTAGGGGAAATTATGTCTTTCCTCCTGGTCACTATGAGGGGGTATGAACGGAATCTAGAGAAGCATTCCTTATGCTGTGGAAATAGTCTTCCATTAAAACACAACACTGAAATGGTAAAATTAGCAACTCAAAGACCCACTTGTCACTAGCTCTATATGGCATATCAATTGTTTGAAAATGTAAAAAACAGCTAGAAAACTATTTTGGCATGTAAATCATTGGACTGAAGATGATCTTTGGGCAATTTGTGTGACTTATTTTTATTCTTTATTTGGACTGCCCATTAAGCTGATTTACATTTTGCAATTCTGAACTATAAACAAGAAAGAAGATGCCGCCTTGCAGTTAATTATTTGAGTCATCTACAAATAAGTTTTCTTTCATTCTACGCTCTGGTGTGGAGCACGTGATAGTTCCCCTAGCTACCCACCCAGTTTCTTCTCCAGTGTAGAGGTCTATTATGAGCCAAGATAAATTCTGAAACAATTTTTGAAATGAAAATTTGGCTAAAAAACTGAAATGTTTTTCAGAGCTCTAAATAAAATTTATTTTATGGCAAATAAAAATACCAATCTGATTAAATCAATAATCAAAACAGCCCAAGCTCGCAGGTGAGCCACTCTAATTTTGAAGACAACCAATCTTCAATTAAGTGCAAAATTGCATAATTTCATTCCAAATAGTCATGTCTTTATTACAATATGCCTTACCATATTTATAGGCAAGAAAACCTTCTCTAAAAATAACTAACCTTTGCTTCATCACCAAGCAATCTAAAAATAAATAACCTCCTCTACATCACGAAGCAATCTAAAATTAACTAATCTTTTCCTGATCACAAAGCAACCTAAAAATTCCTATATCTACCTGTAGCTTTTGCATGTATAATTCACTAAGTAAACTAAAATTTTCTCTTAACAATGCAACTAACTAAACTACTACAAATTCTTCTTTATGTCATGCAAACTTATCCTCTAAATGCATGACACATTCCATCGTTACATCATGTAGACTTACCCTTTATTTGCATGACACGTACTATCTTTACATCATGTAGACTTGCCATTTATTTGCTTGACATGTTCTATCTTCACATCATGTAGACTTATCCTTTATTTGCATGGATAGTATCTTTAATATTCTTTATTCTTTTCTGCATAGATAGTATCTTTAATATCCTTTATTCCTTTCTGCATGGATATTATCTGTAATATCCTTTATTCTCTTTTGCATGGATTCAATCTCTTTTTTTATTCTTATTTTTCTGCACTTCTCGCGAGACGTGTTGGTCTAATTACAAGGTATTGCCAGTTCCCCTTGCCTACAGTCCATACCATGGGGACGGGCACATTCCAGTTTTCTCCCTACCTTTGTAGGATCATCGGCGAGTACCCTCATATCTCTTAGGATTTTCCAGCCACCTTCTCATCTCCAGGGTCATTTTCCTATGCACATTATAAGATCCTACATTGGCCCTTTCATGGTGATCACTTATGAAGTTGTTGGTCCTCTCTAGTTTTGATCTCCATCAGCTCCCTTTGATTGGCTTCATTGTGGGCATTTCCTTTCACATGGTTCACCATATTTGTATCATATGGCTTTATCTTTTTTGGGTTCACCCTCTCTAGTTTGGGTATTTCATTGTTTGGGTCTTCTATTGCCTAAGTCACTTTTCTATTAAGGCACATAAATGCTATGAGTAAGACTTAGATTTCATCAATTAGTAGTTCATGTTGAAGGATATATAAAATTTAATAACTTCCATATATATTTATCTAATAATAACTCCATTCTCATTGACATCTCACAACCCAAAGTTACTACAAATTTTCATATTATCAAATAACTATCCAACAAGACTCAGAGAATTAAGGACATAATGGTAGTAGAGAGTTTTTAGATTTTCTATCATACATAGCATAAATAAATATAGTTTTAATCTTTTGTTTTATCCATTTCATATCTCAAAAAAACTTAACAATAAATACAAAATGGTTTGCTCGTTTCAGATTTAATAGGAGCTGATTACAATTTTAAATATTTTGTATCACATTACAAATACAACTAAATATAATTCTCAACTTAAAGGAGAGGAGCCAGTCACCATGCACTCTTAAGTTAAGGGGTGCAAATAGCCACGTAAGCACCACACAATTAATTAAAAAAATACCCTTTAATGGATTATGATATATCTATGTCACTAATTTCATTTTGGGCATTTAGATTACATGGTAGGCACTTTTTTAAGGTATTTAAATTAGGGAGTTTGAAATCAAAGAAATTTAAGGTGGACCATTACTTGAGGATTAAGTCATGTATTTGATGTTCATTTAGGTCTCATCATTTGATTGGCTAGTTGTTTGATTTGACTTCTTGTGATGGCTACTTTTTATTCAAATTTTAGTTGTAAAAGTGACATCTATTCACTTTTATTTAAACAATTAATAATGCTATACTTCAAATATACTTTCCTAGCTGTTGGTCAATGCACAATGACTAGGTCCTCTCCCTTACATGAACATTACATATAAACGAAAATTCACTAACAAATTTTTTACCCTAATTTTGGTTTTATAAAAAATAAGGAATAAACTAATTGAAATTAAATAGATATAAGCTTACACGATTGAAAGTATAGAATTCAGATCTATCTAATAAGCTACAATGAGAAACAAGTCGCAGTGCCACAATGAAACTAGATTAGGCAATTGTAAATGACAAAGGGGTAAGGAATGATCACCCCTGTTTGATGTTTTGAAAATTTGATATTGTAGAGGGATTGTGCAGACTGTGCGCAACCTGTTTCTGAAATCTAAAAATTGTGATGCTTTGGGATAGACTCGTTCAATGTGACAAACCCGTTCCTGTGCTAAGCTTGCCGGGATAGACCTATGCGACCGCAATTGGCTAACTGTGGGTTTGTTCTTCTAGGGTTTCATAGTCTAATATTTTTGTCACCAATGTGTTGTTGCCTTCATGTTTCCCATGTACCTCTATTTCGTAGATATGTTGAGCAATATGTCCATGATAGAAGAATTTCCTCCTTGACCGAGCTTGACACTTCAAAACAAAACAAATAGTTATGGAGTTGGGCAACTGCCGAAACAGTGTTGCAAACTATGTATCTTGTATGCTCAGAATTAGACCTCCATGTAGTTCTGTTAGTGTGTGGATGAAATAGCTCAACTGAGGGTTTATGAACCTCCTCTTCTCTAGAAGTGATGATGCAACTACATGCAATCTAATACTCTCCTTTGGCACAAGGGAAAATGTTGAGAGACCAAGATAGAATGACAATTTTGCAAGTGTGAAGGATTTGATTTGATGCTTTCCTCTAGGTTTGACCTTTGATATGTGTAGCTTCCTTTTTTGCTTCCCAACTTGTGGCTTATTTCCTAAAATGGTTTGACAAGACTTTGTATATATACGCTGACCTAGGATAACTTATGCACACTAGCCGACAATAGAAATTTAGCAAAGCAAGAGTAAAGGCACATGATTCACGACAATGAGCTGATGGGCCCACAAAACTAAAAAGGACAAACCTGTGGGTTGAATGGGCTTGTTCTAGACAGACCGGCATAGTGTACAGGTTTGACCTGGGAATGACTCTGACTCTACTTTTGAGGCAGGGTTGTGTAACAGGGGAGACATAGTCAAGATGCATTTATAGATACCTATTTGATTAGATGCATTAACAAATAATTTTTTGATTAGTGTTGAGGTGTTTTTAGGTTCAATAGACCAAGTGTAGACCTTTTGTAGGGCCGGGGTACTCCTAGAAACAATTCAAAATGTACGAGTTTGCCAAATAAGGTGAATTAGGGATAAGACACCAGGAGTAAGGGAATTGTGCCAAATTTTTATGCCTACACAAATATACAATCTGTAGTTAAATTCATGTTTTAAGAGATTTATATGAAAGTCTATAGATTAAGTTCGAATTATCTTAAATTTTATTTAATATTAAAATTTTAAAAACAAAATTGAAAGTTTATATATATATATATATATAAAATATTCATTGAGCATGACCTTTATGTCAACGTGGAGAGTTCTTTTATATTACTTATATAATCGACAAGGATGAATTGAATTTAACTATATTAAATTTTATTTTGTACAACAAAAAACCTTAAGCATTTGAGGTTAATTGTATGAGATGTAGGTGTTGGTATTCATTTAATCATATAGTTCTAAAACATTGCAAAGCCTTCCCATCTTCATATACATGAGTATCACCTTCAGTGAAAATATAAATTCTTTCCTCTTTCATGGTTAGAGATTGTTTTTTAATGTTTTAATATTTAGTTAAAATGTCTTATGGCTATTGACTAAAACTGGATCACATGCCATGATATGACCATAGCTGGCAATGGAAGCTGTAGAAACTTGGAAACATTGTCTACCTGTATTTTCTTGGTTCTTCTTTCATAGTTTTTTCTAAACATCATTTGTTGTTCTTCTTTTGTCACTTTAGTTATAGAGCATTTGCTTCTTTATTGGTAAGGATCTGGATCTTAATTTGTTCATTTTTTGTGTCATGGTGTTAGCAACGATGGAATGTGCTGTTACTAATTTTGTTTGTAAAATTACTGTTTGTCCATTTACAGGAGATTAATGCTGTACTAGGAGAGCGCCTTTCTGCAGAAGATGAAGAAGAAGTGTTGGCTGAATTTGAGAATCTGGAAACAGAGGTAAATATGGAAGCTTACTCAGGTGGTGAGATAGTATATTTTATTTCTATATGTAAGTAGGCTTGACTGTTTTCCTCTGTTAGGCCTATATTTTTCCACTTCTTCATATGCATGCATTCTACATGATACATGAAATCCTAATAAAACATAATGATATTGAGTGATGACTGTTATACCTTCTCATCATAGTATTTACATTATACTCGAGTTTCCTTTAAATGGTTAGATAGTATATTTCTTTCTTTTTGTAAGCAATTTGACTTTTTTCTTTATTAGCCGTATATTTTTCCATGACTTCATATTGTTGGGAATTAATTCATTCACGGCAAACAAATACAAAGGAGAGTTCTGTTAATGCGAATCTTAAATAGGTAAGGTTAATGACAAGCACGCTCAGATATGAATTTTCACCTAGGAAAACCCTTTTGGGTAAAAAATCCAGCAAAGTAACTTCTTGATTATAACATAAACTGGACCGTCTTCCAATGCTAAAACCAAGCTTCAAGATTATGCAACCTTCATACAATGCTTTACTCTATATTACAACACACACACTTTACCATGCGTATTCAGCATTTAACAACCTTTTTTACACATGTTAGACCACATATAAATTATTGGATTGCTTCATCCAGTTGTATAGAGGAATTGTGCCTTTATCAAGGACTTCACTTTTAACGTCGACATAGCAGAAGAATTTGTGTTCACCAACTACTTCGCCAAGTGAACAACATATAACGCCCCCCAACAGGGCCGTGTTCGAGTGCCACCAAGACGTTGCTAATGCTTATTTAGTCTGAAAAATACAGTTAGACAAGTGTATGGAATGTTTTTAGATAAACTTATCATTGCTTTGCATGCCACACAACTCCTTGCAACACTTTACTGCAATTCAACTACTACGCACCACTTCACAATCTCCTGGAGTTCAATGAAATCGAGCAGAATATCCTACGTAGCTCTACCATCACTCTAGCATGTTGACAACCTTCCGCACTGTGAAAGGCAGTATCCATGCAAGATTGTGCAACCATCCCAACTTGTGCAATCAACATGTGCAACCAGTACTTGCGCAAATCACCTTGCACATCACTTAGCTTGCACACAAATGTCATTGAGCAAATTCATGTAAAATTTGAGAGATTTCCCAACAATGTCCCACTTGTTGAATATGTTGCATAAGGGAGCACACATTCATCTTTTAGTAGCTTCGCGCATCCATGCCTTCTTGCACCAAGAGAACTTCTCGGTACTCACTACCTTGGTTAATGAATTTGCAACGTTTTCCTTTGTGTCCACCTTCTCTAGAGATATATTTTTTGTCTTCCACTATTTCCCTCACAAAATGATATTGTACATCAATGTGCTTTGACTGAGAATGATACTCGGTTCTTTGCAAAACAGATTGCGTTTTGACTCGCAATTTATATTTATAGCTTTTAGTGTGAACCTGACAATAGAACACAACCTTTGAAGCCACACTACTTCCTTTCTTGCACAAGTAGTTGCGATAAATTCAATTGTGGTGGTAGATATCACAACACTAACTTGATGTCTGCGCATCCAACTTACAACTCCACCAAACAAGTTGAACACATATGCACTAGTAGACCTATGACAATCAAGATCTCCAGCCCAATCAAAAGCCACAAATCCTTGCAGATCTAGATTCTTGCTTGCAGACAGTGACCTTTGATAGCAAATCACATAGTTAGATGTTCCACATAGATACTTGAAGATCTTCTTCACTGAAGTCCAATGTTCCTTGCCCCGGATTGGACATGAATCTGCTGACTACTCCCACTACTTGCGCACTGTCAGGTCTTGTACAGACCATTGTGTACATCAAGTTTCCCTTTGCACTCACATACGAAACCGAAATCATGTCCTTGAATAGCTTCAGACCAACTGGAAAAGGTGTGCACACAGGGTTGCAGTCCTACATCTTAAACCTTTCCATTACCGCTTCAACTTACTTTCTTTGGTCTAGCCAGTCTTCCTATTTGCACATTCTTGTTTGATTTTTTTGCCCAAGTTGAACCTTGCGGCACATAGATATTTCATGTAGAAGTGCACAGACAGTTGAGACTTTACCTACTTGATCATGCATTCGTTATTTCCAATCAACATGTCATCCACATAGAGGACTATGATGACAAAGTGATCACCCTATTCCTTGTAGTAGACACAAGGATCAACATTGCTACGCGCAAGCCCAAGTCCAACTACATAACTGTCGAACTTATGATTCCATTTTTTGGGTGATTGCTTCAAGCCATACAAGGACTTCTTTAGCTTGCAGACCAAGTCCTCTTTCCCTTTTACCTTGAAGCTTTCAGGTCGTGACATATAGATCCCTTCTTCAATCTCCCCATGCAAAGACGTTGTCTTCACATCCATTTGATCTCTCTCAAGATCAAATGCAACGGCAATAACTAAAATAAATCTAAGTGAAGTTAGTTTGGGAACAAGAGAGGTGGTCTCATCAAAGTCAATTTCCTTTACCTGCGAGAATCCTTTTGCCACTAGGCGAGCCTTATACTTCTTCAGCGTCCCTTGCACATTCTGCTGCTTCTTGAAAACCCACTTGTAGCCTATAGGTTCTTGTCTAGGAGGTAACTTTACCACATTCCAAGTCTCATTCTTGTCCAAAGACTCCATTTGCTCCTCCACAGATTTCTTCCAAGACATGCTCTTTGTGCCACCAAGAGCCTCTTTCACCATCTTGAGGTCTTCACTATCAGTTATTGATAACAGGAGTGCGGAATGAAAATCTAGTGGGCTATACCTTTTAGGCATTTTGCACAACCATTCCTATCTGCTTAGAGTTGGAGTCGCATGCTCTTCCTCTTCTAATTCTCGTGACTCTTCATTTGTTGCACCATACTCAGATATAGGCTCTTCAACATCTACATCAACCCACATCTTTTTTGTTTCTTCTTTTGATTGGTTCTTTGGTTTTTCCCGTGGAGGAACCTTGCACCCCTCCCTAAAGGCTACATTCTTGCTATAGACCGCCTTCGTAGTCTCAAGATTACACAGCTTGTACCTTTTACACCACTCCCATACCCAATAAAGATGTACTTTGCAGACTTAAAGTCAAGTTTTGACCTTTTTTCCTTGGGGATGTGAGAATATGCTTTACAAAAAAAAAATATGCAGGGGTCGCAAGCATGGTTTCTTACCAGTCCCTGCTTCTTGTGGGGTCTTGTCAGCTAGCACTAATGTGGGTGATCTATTGACAAGGTAACACGCAGTAGTCATTGCTTCAGCCCAAAATTTTTACTCCAAATGCGCACCACTCAACATACTCTAGGCCTTGTTCATCCACTTTGTAACTCCATTATGTTGTGGTGTATACGGAGATGTCTTCTACCTTTGAATACTGCTCTGCAGGTAGAATTTGTTGAACTCTTTTGAGTAGTACTCACCCCATTGTCTGGGTGCAACACATTGATCCTCTTCTCCATTTGGTTCTCCACAAGGGCTTTGAATTCCTTGAGTTTCTTCAGAACTTCATATTTCTTTAGGAGAAAGTATATCTAGGTCTTGCGAGAATAGTTATTTAGTGAAAGACACATAGAAGATGGATTTGTTTAGTGATGGACCTCTACTAGTCCAAACACATCATTATGGATTTATTTTAAGTTTCCACTTGCCTGCACAAACTTTGTAGGGAATTTCACTCGACATTGCTTGTTGTAGACAATGTTCGTAGAAGTCGAAGGCCAAGCGACAATTATCCATCCCTTTCACTATATCCTTTGTCTGCAACATCCTTTCTCACCAACATAGCCTAGCCTCTGATTGTAGAGCATTGTCTCCTCAGCTGGAATCAATGTGCATGTTCCTACACCAGCCTTGGGCTTAGGAACAACAATGTTTTTACATGCGCTGCTTCTTGTAGTCGCATCAATCCTGAACAAAGGACTTGTGTGCACACCCCTTGCCAATACTATGGCTTTGCGCACCAATTTTCACCCATATTTGCTAATGAGACCTGGACACCAACATCATTCATCTTGCTCACATAAATTAGATTCCTCGCAAGGCCAGGAGTGTGCAAAACACCTGGGAGAGTCATGATCCTCCCATCTTTGAATCTCAGCTTCACCCTTCCTCTACCCGCAACCTTTTAAGTTGAGTTGTCTCCAAGAAAGCCATCACCACCATCCTATTCTTCATATTCGCAAAACCACTCTATCGTAGGAGTCATATGATAGGACACAGAGTTGATCAACCACACGAGGGCCTCCTATCATATGACCCCTGCAAGGGAGTGGTTATGCGAATATGAAGAATACGATGGTGGCGATGTCTTTCTTCGAGACAACTCAACTTAAAAGGTTGTGGGTAGAGGAAGGGTGATGCTGAGATTCAAGGATGGGAGGATCATGACTCTCCTAGGTGTTTTGCACATTTTTGGCCTTGCGAGGAATCCAATTTCTATGAGCAAGATGAATGACGCTGGTGCCCAGGGCTCGTTTAGCAGAGATGGGTGAAAAATGGTGTGCAAAGCCACATTATTGGCAAGGGGTGTGAGATATATGTCTCCAACTCAATTCGTGGAGACCTTATCACTTGAGGATTACGTAGTATCCGGTGGGTTGCCCTTTTCCAACTTTTTCACTCTGTAGTCCTCCTTGAAGTGCCCTGTCTTGCTATAGCTCCAAAACTTCTTCAAGGACCTATCTGGAGTCTTAGATCTTCCTCTAGAATTCTAGGACCTATCCCCAGTCTTTCGCTTGCCTCTTTCTTGCAAGCAACTTCTCACGATAAAGGCACCATTCGTCTGATAGCTTTCCATAAACGTGTGCCTCATCTCCTCTGATAACAAGGTTGTAACTACATATTCCAGTTTTAATCCCGATGTAGTAATAGTGATTGCCATCACTAGATTATCCCACTATTCTGTGCAAAGAGCACATCAACAAGATACACCGTTCTTCATTATATTGATGTTTACATCCACATATGACAACTGATTGACCACAGTGTTGAAGGCATTCATGTCCTCTATAGCCGAGTCACAATCTCTCATTTGTAATGAGTACAACTTTTGCAAAAAGCGCTTGTTCACTAATGACTTGGCCTAGTACAATGTTCCCAGCTTGTCCCACAGAAGTTTTGCAATCTTTTCAGTCGAGACATTTAGTAGCATTGAATCCAACATACATAATCTGATAGAGCTTCATGCTTTACTATCAACTTTTTCCCATTCTTCTGGTTACATTTCGATCGGTACTACCTCTGCAATAGCAATCCACTGATCTTTTGAGTTTCCATAACTTCAAATTTTGACCATTGAATTTTTCAATTTCCATTCTAGTGCTTCCAATCATTTTCTTCACATAAGATTCTCTTGCAAAAAACTCACTTCAAAGAAATTGTTTATTGCAAGTTATTCTTGTTGGTGTAGTTTTTTTCCATCACGTGGTTTTACCTACACGGTCTAGTTAGCTTGCTTAAGTGTCATTTAGGTGTTTAATAAAGGTCATTATGGAAGATAATCTCACATTCATAAGGATGTGTGATCATGTCTATCTTCCACCTATATATGTACTTTTTCTAAAGCTATTTGGCTAATTAATCTAGAACCAACTAGGAATATTATTGCATTTGAATGCTTTTGCACATTGTGAGTACTTCCTCTTCTGTGTTCATGATTTCATTACTCTATACAGGTTCACTTTCATGCATTCGATCCTATCTAATTATCGATCCTCAAGTGTGGCCGACTCCAACATGGTGGTATTAGAGCAATGGTGGTAGATGAATGCCATTGATTTTGTTGTGATCTCTCTTGCGTTCTAGCTATTTCTTGGTGTTCTTCATGATTTCAGTTTCCAAGGGTTTAGTGGGGTTTCTAGAATATCCGTGCAAATCTGTACCGTCATGGTCTCCAAACAAAAAATGGATAGTGCCATCAAATTCAGAAGGTGCCAAAACCCTAGGATTGGTTGTGAACACGGCATAGTTTCATGACAGGACATTTTTTACCATTTTGGAGGGTTTGAAGGCAATTTTTTAAGATTTTGTGCATATTTTTACCCTTTGGTAGAAGAGCAAAATTTTTTATGGGTTTTACTGGGGTTTTTCAAAAACCTAATGGGTCTTTGCTGCTTTTGGAGGACACTGTACCATTTTTTGTGGATCTGAGGTTTTGTGTGCAAGTTTGGCATTTTGACGGATTTTGCAGTCTTTATTTGGTGGTTGTTCGATGACTTGCTCGATTGTACTTGTAGTCGACGTGATTGACTGTACCTATGTTTATACCCGATTGACCTTTGGTTTGTTAGAAACCGCTGACTTGCTGGTTTATTGTGTACCCAAATGACCTCTGGTTTACTAAACCCGATCAATCTTATTCCATTTCTATATGGATAGGTCCTGTTCCCACTAACCCAAGTCGATACAACGATTGGACCAACTGATGTGACTGTGTCGATGATCACTTATTGATGCACGTTTCATGGGATTTACACCACCATGTGGAGCACACAGAGTGTACCTCCATTATTTGGAACACTAGCAGACTCTTTTTGGAGATCTTGTTGAGGTTTATATCACTCTTCTATTTCTTGTGGTGACACATCCTTGATGGACAGTGCTCTTCCTTCTGGTGAGCCACCACTATGGGACGAGATTCTACCAGACCTTAGATGTCTTGTTGTAGAATCCACATTCATTCCTATACAAGATGTTGCTCTTTCAGAGCCATCATGGATTTAACAGTTCATTTTATGAGATGTGCAGTGTAGTTGCATGATATGCATTGAGATTCCACCTTCTCTTGTTGCTAGTATAGAGTTAAGAGTTACTCCTTCGAGAGTTTATAGTAATTCTTTGCAGCAGGATTACATGTCTTCTAGATTCACCTTATTAGGACACTTTTCTACCAGACGTCTCTTCTTTATTTGTAGAGTCTCACATTTTGGATCTAGATGACACTATTGAGAACATTTGTCTTCTCTTTGATGACAACTCTGTTGGAGTTGCATCTTCTTCTCTGGTGTAATGAAGGTACTTATAAACCCTCCTGCTCTATCTCTTTCATTTTATGCTTCCTTATTGCCATCTTCTACAATTAGGCTTGTGATTCCTGATAAGAGTTTGGCACATTTGAGCACGAGCTTGGAGGCATTTTAGTATTTTTTAGAGATTTACATCTTGATTCCTACGTACATTCCACTTGAGTGGGAATTTGGTAGTTTGATAGCTTGAGGTCGCTTCCGAAAGGAAGAGACATCATATGTTGTAGAGGGACCTACTATAGCATTTGTCATGCGACATTCTGCGTTTACATTCTCTCTCTTCTTTGTGGAGGCACACATTTGCCGTATTTTGCAGGACACAAGGTGGCTACAGGTAGTTGTAGCTTCTAGTGGGGCTTTTTAGCCCACTTCTTTTTTTCTCTCTTTTGGGGGGAGTTTTTCCTACAAGTTTTCTCATTTTTTCTACTTTATGAGAGATTGCTATGTACTTAGGTACCTCATCAGGGTTTTTTGCCGGGACCCAATTCTTCTACCCACCTAAGCTATGTTTAATGGGGGGTGTTGGTGTAGGCTTTTTCCCACCATGTTGTTTTACCTACATGGTCTAGTTAGCTTGCTTAGGTGTCACTTAGGTGTTTAATAAAGGTCATTGAGGAAGATAATTCTATGTTTATGAGGATGTGTGATCATGTCTATCTTTCACCTATATATGTACCTTTCCTAAAGCTATTTGGCTAATTAATTTAGAACCAATCAGGGATGTTATTTTGAATGCCTTTTGCATATTGTGAGTTTCTTCCTCTCATGTATTCATGATTTCACTATTCCATACATGTTTACCTTTGTGCATTCGATCCTATCCAGTTATTGATCCTCAAGTGTGGCCCACTCCGACAATTCCAACTTCCACAAAGCTCACAACTTGGGCTCTGATTCCAGAGTTGGAAATTAACTCGTTCACAGTAAATAATCACAGAGAAAAGTTTTACTTATGTGAATCTTAAACATGCAAGGATAAAGACAAACACACAAACATGAATTTTCAATTGAGAAAACCCTTCTGGGTTAAAAAACCCAACACAATAACCTTTTTGATTATAACATAAATTAGACTATCTTACATTACTAAAACCAAACTTCAAGGTTTTGCAACCTTCATATAGTGCTTTATTGTATATTACAATGCACACACTTTACCATGTGCATCAACATTCAACAATCTTTGTGACACATATGCTAGACCACATATGATTCACCAAATTGCTTCATCCTATTAAATAGAAGAACCATGCCTGCACTTCACTTGTAACAACTACTTTTTAGAAGAACATGCATTCACCACCTATTGTGCCATGTGAACGTGTAACACTCCCTAGCATGTCCATATCAGAGCACCACCAAGACATTTCTAACACTTTAGTTTGAAAAATATAGTTAGACAAGTGTATGGAATGACTTCAGATAACGACAACTCCTTGCATCACCTTACTGCAATTCAACCATTGTGCACCAATTCGCAATCTCCTAGAGTGCATTGAAAATGAGCAAAATATCCTGTATAGCTCTACCATCATTCCCGTATGCTGACAACCTTGTGCAACTACCAAAGGTGGTCTCCACACAAGATTGTGCAATCATCCTAGCGTGCGCAATCAACCTGCGCAACCACTACTTGCACAAAACACCTCGCACATCACTTAGCTTGGGCACAATTGTCGTTTCACATGCAAAGTTAAGACATTTCCCAACACATGCATACATCTTTATTCATTAATGAAGCTCTAACAAAACCTAATGTTACTGTATACACTATTTCTGAATTATATAACACCTTAGTTTTGTACACTTGGCAAATATAGATCTTGACTGTTCCTCTCAGTTCTAGACCTTTTTCCACTGCCAAAAGGTTCGCATCTGTGATCTCTTTGTGCCTAATGTTTCTCTTAGTCTGACATGCTATCATACTTAGAATGCTATAAACTTGCTTATCTTTTGTCTCTACAAGCTCTGGGCCTATGCTTGTTTTTTAGCTGTTCGGACACTTGCATCTCAGTTAGACGTCTACGTCGGCACAAATGCCCTATCCCAATGTAAGTGTTTAGTGCCCTAAAATTATCCAATTTGCAAATGTAACGTATCCCTATGGTCTGCTTTAGTGCTTTAATGTGAAATATTCTCCAATAGGATTGGTATATATGCATGATCAATCCTCATTCATTCCTCTCCTAGCATAGACCAAACAACTCACAAGACAACTTACCAAAAACATTCAATCAAGCATTCAAGCGAGCAAAGCTTTCATATTTTTTCCTATTTCCATATCAATCATAGGGACAACACATTTACAAGTCTGAAGTACTTAAGAAGGAACCCATGAGCTGTATTTGCGAAGTTACAAGCTAGGTCACTGTTGTACTTATCACATATTACATCCTTATGTACATAAAAGCCCACAAATGAGGAAGAACTATATGAGTTTGAGGCCCTCTTTGGAGTAGTGGCTATGTTGGCAATACCCACTGATAGAAGTGTCTTTGGGGTTAGCTAGACACCGTGATCCCACTAACCCATTTTTTTCATAGTTATTGTTTATTTATTTATTACAATATCAATCATTAGTTATACTTACTATTTTTTTGTATATCTCAGTATTTAAATTCAAAATATTATTTATCTGAGTTTGCAAATTAATTGACCTGTTATAGAGATAGTTTATCATCCCTGTGCAGTAAGCTATTTCTATCCCCTTTAACCCTAGATTCTTTAATCTAGAATTTAGGGTTAATAGTTACTTGACTGAAGATTGTTGGGCCTTCTCATCATAGCATGAGCATATATTATGGCTTGCCATATATATGTATATGGTGAGTTCCTATTGTAGACATATATATGAGCTAATATTCAAATGATTCCAGCAAACTGCTAATAATGTTGACAAGCTAGTTAGATATTTGTCTCGCTTTAGGACTTTATTAAACTCTAGAAGATTCGTTCTTGGTTCATCTTTAAAGCTTGTCCTGTGTATGAATGGCACCTAAGCACCTAGGAACAAAACAGAAATGAAAATGGATATGGATCTGAAACATGGAAATGCCGATTTTCGAAGTACCCTTGGAAACGAAACTGCACGAAAACTTCAGTACAATGAATTATTACAAAATATAAATATATATAAGAAGAATAAAACACTTTAAAAATATGGTATTCTTTCTTCATTTCTAAGTTTTTCTTTAAGTTTTAAATTTTATTTTCCTAAAAATGCATCAGAAACTCTGAAATTTTCTGGAAAAGCCCAGAAACTGCGGGAAAAGTCCTGGAAACTGCTGCGTTGTTTCCGGGACATTTCTGGCAGGTGCTTGGAATTTTATGGTGTTTTTGGTACATTTTGTCAGTGTTTCAGTTTCCCCGCTTTGCTTCAAAAGCATTTCTAGGAGCAAACAACCTATGCAAAGGGTGTTTCCTACCATTGAATGCCATTTACTTTCAACTTTTTTAGTTAAAATTTCTATACTTTTAAACCGAATTCCCTTGAATTTTGCTAACATGTTTTGTGTGGCCTTTAGAAGATCACGGATCGATGGAGAAGTGTAATTGATGGACACAAATGCAGTTTTATAAGTTATAGGCAAGCTAGATTTTCTCCACTGTAATATCAATCACCACCTGGGAATTTTGTACATCATAGTCACCCTTTTGGATTTATTGTGGTCCTTTCTTGCAACTTTTGTTCATTAAAATCATTCAATTGTCAACTTTACCTTAAAATTGCTTTTATAAGTTCTCATAAATTTCTAGATGCGTGGAGGCACCCCATTATTTTGAGTAATTTGTCTGGATTAAATATGCTGAATTTTATTTCTGATGAGATTACTAACAGATCAATAAACTCTATACTAAGTGACCGATAAAATAGTTGGTAATTACGCCAGAGCGTTCTACAATGGCAGCCGAGGGTGATGGTGGCCTATAATGTCCATGAGATGTTAACAATTGATGTCCACCCTTAAATTTGACATCCATTTGACCGTCATTGGGCAGTTTCAACCTTAAAATTGACATTCATTTGACCATTATATGTAATTTTTTTCGTCTTAATTGGAGAAGTAAATTGAAAAATCATATAATCTTGGGCATACAGTGGAGTTTGGAGCCCGATTTGTTTCCCTGGAAAGAGGTTTACAAGCCCAACATTTCAACAGGGTTCAGTGTCGAGTCTCATTGACCTACTTTGGGCATTCATGGATATTAATATAATTTCTTTCTTTCTTTCTTTCTTATTATAGCTAAAGTCTAAAGAAATAACCAGGTTATTGCAAACCATTTGTCTACTATCCAGACAAATGCATGCAACTTCCTAGGAGCAACTAGAGTGATACAGTCCTTGTTAAAATTCCAATATTTATAATCAAATCTTTATAATTTAAATTATTTTCTAAATGGTGTTTAGAAGATCAGGTAATAATAAATTATTTTCTATATGGTGTTTAGAAGAGCTGGGTAGTGATTTCCTATGGGTTTTTACTAGTAAATCAACTTCTATATGCACGTGCAAATTTATGGTCCTATGTAATATGGAATGCAACAACAAAGGTTTTGATGGGGAAGCTGGGCAGTGGGTGTTGTCTCTACCTTGCCCTTTACAAATATAAAGCAGAATTCAGTGTGTAAATGCTATCATCCTTTTTTCTTTATAGCAGCTCCATTTGTTCAAGCAAGGAATGCAGGGAAAACCTTAAAATTGTTGGACTCCTCTAAGAGGAGTTTAAGTCTGATCTATACTCGTCATCTTCTTTTTCTTCCGAGTAAAGTGATTGATAAGTACTTAATGGATCAAACCGGCTCAATTTGGTAAATATTAAGACCAATTTGATATCTTGGCAATTTTTAAAAAATATTTCTGTACAACCTAATGTTTGGAACTAATTAATTCTCTTTTTGTCTTGGCACCCATCAAATCAATGTCTAATGCAAGTTGACAAATGAGCTTCTAAAATTTAACAGTATTAATAATTTTTTTATTATGATATCATAAATCCATGTATTAAAAAATACACAATACAACAAAGACACTGCATTTGAACAATTGATTCAAAATGTCCAAAGAAATAATGCAGTCATTTTAAAAGTTTCCTGTTAGAAGGATAGCATCTGAGATTCCTGCCAAAGAAAGACAACATAAGAAAGTATATCCATGGACCATTACCTATGTGTCAGTGATCCCTTTCACGGATGACACTTTTTCTTTTTTGATGACTAGGGGAATTGGTAATTGGGTGGAGTTGCACCTGTGCGAATGAGGTGTCGAATCTGACTGGCTGCTGCTAAAAATCCTCAGCTCTGTGGAAATGCCCCACTCCCCGTGGAGCAGGTTAATCGGGGATTCGAACCAAGGACTACTTGGTGCAGGGGAATTAGATCCTTTTCAGTGTATTACATAATTAATAGTTAATTGCTATGATAGGCAGGTCATTTCAGCAAGTCAACAATGAAAGCAAAGCAATCATTTCACTGAATGGTTGATTTAAGATCTTGATAACATGAGGTATAACAATTACAAGTTAGTAAATTACAACAAACAGTGATATAAGACAACTCCATCAACATTTAAAAAATCCAACATATTGAATTCTTGATCTTGTGGTATGGTATTTAGTTGGATTGTTTATATGTGGTTTGAAAACCTCTTAAAGCATTTCCAAATCAAGCAAAAGAACAATCGGGATGTGTATATTCAACTCCTACTTTTGAAAGTTGCAATTCAATCACTTAAGATATATTCCACGCACTTTAAATATAATTTCAGTTATCATAGAGTGTTTGATATGATCATCAAAGAGAGCGAAATCTTCTTAAATCCATTCAATGTTCATTATCATAATGTTATCATTCCTTGAGACTAAACTTGTATCCATTTTCATGACAATCCGAAGTTCTCATTTTGTATCTAAAAATTTGACCATATCATGCTTCTGTTATTTTTTCTCTCTTTTCTAGAACAGAAACTTCTGCTACTTTTTCATCCTATCCTATGTAGTTAGAGAAAGCTAATGCTTGCAAACAGTTATGTCAATTTTTCATTCATTTTTATGCTTTATGAATCAGTAATTTGAAGGGTTTGTCAGCTGCATAAGCTTAATTGGTTTTCATTCTCTCTTCCCAGATGGCTCTTCAGGGTCTGCTATCCGTGCCAGAGGCCGGTATACATGCAGAGGAAAATGTAGAGATGGAAGTTCCAGCCCAGAAGATAGCAGCAAAGGAAGCTATAAAGGAGGTGGCTGAGGAACGTGCAAGGAATCAAGTGAACACAGAAAAATTATCAGGCAACAACTTGGATTTTGATGCTATTACAACCGATGAGCATGATGAAATATTGAATCTTCCCAGTGTTCCAAGCAAAGCGCCAGTAGTTCTTTCTTACAATGAAGAGAATGCAAATGGTAAGAAAGGTAGGTCTCCTATATCTATCATTCAATTATCATGCATCTTCCATGCACCACACATGCAAATATGCCTGGAACATACACTTACGTGCATCTAATGATTTCTGTAAATTGAGATCTTATTTCATTGTCTTGATGATACAGAGCGAGAAGAGCCTTTACCGGTATAACTCGGGTTTGGTCATTATGCAATTGGATTATAGAGACATATGAGCTCCATTTGAAATGGGAATCATTCTAATGCTTTCCATCCAATCATACTTAGTAGTCTTTGTGCTTGCAGTCTTCGTTATCATCAACAATGACAATTTGTCAGACTCATGCCATGTACGCCCCAAATAATTATTTTTTAAGCTGACAGCCTTCATTATCATCAACCATGTCAAATTGTCACATTTCTGGTGTGTATTTTCCAAATAATTATGTATACAGGATAAATAATTGGATGGTTCCTGTACTTCCATTTAATTGTACAAGAGGCTTAAAGTTCCTGTAATAGTTACCCCGTCAACATAAAATTGATTAATAGTTCTGTATAATTATGAAGGTTCTATGTATCAGAATTATATGGTCTCTACAGTTTTGTGCTTACCATTGTCAGATTTTGTTATTCATTATTTTTTAGTCCAGATATACTTGCAAGAAAGTTCTCTTGATGGTTTTGGTTTTATTTATTGTCCACATGCATTCCTTGAATATTCAATGACGTGCAGCAAGTTAAGTAAATATGCAACGATTCTACGGACTCACTTATTGATTGATTTACTGGGCAGAACTTTTGTTTTGTAGCAGAGTATCAAGTTTGTGCCATTAGGCAAGGCATATTGATCGATACTGATGGACACGAAAGATTTCTTTTTCCTTCAGGGAAAAGGGAGGTTTATGTAAGTTGACTAGACATCTTCAACCTTCTTCCCTCTTTCTTAAGACGAGCTGTGATGTGTTGTAGAAGATTATGAGCTTGGAAGCATATTGCATTTTTGTAAATCATATTAATGTTATTATTATTATTATTTTTATGAGGAAAGGCTCATTTTCAACTCTGCTAGGGAAAGACATACCACCCCACCCCCGATGTGCTTGATATCAGACAACTAACCAAATAAGTGTCTCATTTTTAACAATGTGAAAGTACTTTAAAATGGATGTATGATGTCTTTTTGTTTTAACTATTTGTAGTTTTTGTAGACACCAAAAGTGGCCACCAATGGCTTCATACCAGACTTTAGATCGATTCTTACCAAACTTTGTAAATTGAGCATAAGATCACTAAACGTCTCAAATTTGGTTTCATAACATGCTATTTGGTTTATAAGTCGATAAATGGGATAAATGCACGCACACAATTAATTCAAATCTTGCAAAATACTAAAATGTCTATTTATAATTAATTATCATTCCAAACCTAATCAAATGCTTAAATTGAATTAACCATGAGCAATTAAATGAATTATCAAAAAAGAAATTTAAAAAATCAAGAATATCTTAAGAATTCATAATTACCTTTTTGTGAGTTGTCAAATATCTTAAAATATCTCAACATGCCTATTCACTATTAATCATGATCATTTGACACTTCTTAACTCTACTGGGGTTAATTAACTCACTAAGGTTAGGTTTGAACCCATTGCAAGTTCGAACTACACTTTAATTCACATTGGGTTGGGGTTATTTGCTAAACCTATAAATACAAGCCATTGTCTATTGAATTTATGAGAGCCTGGACATAGTAATGTTATAATGTTGGTTTTATGATAGGATTGAAACCTATAGAGTTATTATGCCAAAATCACAAGCGAAGCCACTTTGAGCAACATCAAACCAAAGCCAAATCAACCATGCTGTCCAGGGGAAAAAGAGATAGCCAAGCTCCATTGCCACAAACTTCTTGAGCACAAGCCGAGCAAACCAAATGAATATATCACTTGAAGCATTCAAGAAAGGTAAGAAAAGTTTCTTTGCATTTTAGTTGAACTTTTTCATTTGTTGTTTGTTCACTTAACTCCCCCTATGATCTAGGCATGGAGGTGTTAAGCTTGTTAATGTGTTTTTCATTTCATTGTTATATATGAAAACTAACACTTGATCTAACCTCTCCTCCATCATCAAAATCTTAGTATCACAAATGGCACATCCGGTGGGACATTGAGCACCTCACATGGCAAGGAGATGAAGATGCAACTCAAAAATTGACAAAAGAATGCTTGAATATCATCAATTGCAATTTGGTTTTTGTTTTTACCATTTTTTTAATGTTTGAATTAACTCATATCTACATAGAGATTGACATCGATCAGATATAATTGGTATTGGTTATGTGTGATCGTCATTAGTTTAGCCCACTCGAGCTTGGTTCTGTGTGACTATCATCGATTAGTATATAGGGAGAGGCATGGTTTACAAAGATTGTATTTTGAATTTTTTTAGCATTCTTATCAGTTCTTTCTTGGCTTATTTGATCTTTAAACTCTATGTGGAATCTTTGTGTTGCAGGTGTCAAGAAGTTTTTATCATATTTTGGATTAACCTAACGTTTTCATTTTATGTGGTTTTGCCTTCGGGTTCACAGGGGACCGACATCGGTCCTCGTCGTTCGGTATCGATCCTTTATTGCTGTTGTCAGTTTTCTTTGAGACCAACCGACATCGGTTGCCTTTAGAACCAACATTAATCAGTTCTGACCAACCACGATCATTGTGTTTTCAAAAATAAAAATCCGAGAGTTATTTTTTCAAAATTGATTTGCTCAACATTGAAAGTGCTTCTAAGCAGGAGACTATCTAACCATTGTAGGTCCTAAGCGTGATTTGAGCACAAATTTGCAATATTTGGCTAAATAACATTTCGTTTTAAGCTTTTAAAAAGAATTAGCTAAGTCTTGCACAATTCAATTTGGTGCTTAAAATGAACATGTTAAATTTTGAACATTTGATGGTGTTTAAAATGAATTAGAATGGCTAAATCTTAAAAACATTTCATTTTCAGTGCTTAAAATGAATGCTAAATCTTGAACACTTATTTTTTGTGTTTAAAAACAAACTTAGGCTAAATCTTGAACATTTGGGTTTTCGGCTTAAAACAAACATAGATGGTTTTGCATAAGTTGTGTTGTGTAATTCTTTCAAGCTTTCGCACTTAAGCCAAGCCAAGGGGCCAAGTAACGAATTTTGTCACATTTCAATTGGTGGCTAAAATCAACACTTCAAATCACAAATTTTTGAAACTGTTTGTTGATTGTTTGTTTTCTCAAAAAGAATAACGTGTATGCTCTCCCTCCATCCTCTATAATGAATTTGGGTGATTAAAAACGTATGTTCATTGTATTTGTGCTTAGTTTAAGGCGTGGAAAGAAAATTGTTTAAGCTTTCTTCAAAACTCGTATGGTTTGGGTGATCTAAAAGTAACCCTAAAATCTTTTTATTTGTCTTTTATTTTCATGCAATTTGGTTTGTGAAAGAGATGTCATTACCTCTCACGAGTTCTCTAAAGAAGCATTGACTCGGGGCTTCATCTTTCGCAAGTGTTTCAACCTCGCTCCACAACGGGGCATACAAATAAGGGTATGCATACTGCGAGAGCTAGGGGGTTGAACGACTAACCTCTCCTTTCGTAACGAAAGTCTGGGTCAGGTTTGGTCAGTTAGGGGATTCCACTAAGTAGTCTACAGATGAAATCGTCATATAAAGGAATAGACCCTTACATGATAAGTTGATCGGTATTAACTAAATTGACGTGATGTTTATTTTGTGTTAGCCACACTTGGGATCAATTTAAACGGTGGTAACTTGTAAGTTTTAGTCAACCCCATTTTCCACACTTTGATAGAATCTATGACATTATATTTAGTTGTATTTAATCTTTATTTTTTTATTGCTTGGTGTTTTGTGTCTAAAACTTTTTGTTGTTATACCACGTCATACACGAGTTTGTCTACACTACTCCATTGTTTGAAGTGTTATGTCGTCCGTTTGACACCTTCTTTAAACTTATAAAGCTTTGTGTCAAAAATGTTGTGTGTCACTTGATTGAGACGGGAAACATTATGCTACCCAAATCAATTCTAGTTTTGAGCCTTAGAAGTCTTTGAAACAAAACATTGTTTATACCTCTTGAGAGCACTAACGTCGTTACACTGCTCAAATTGTTTTAATAGACTTGTCTTGTTTTGTGTCCAAGTTTCACATTTGAAACCAAGCCATGTGTCTTGTGGGATCTTTGTTTTAGTGCAGTCATGCCGTTTAAATTTGCCTAGCTTGTTGGTCAATTAAATCCAAGTTTTTTTCTAAATTGAGTTTTCAATTAACTTTTACAATTTCGAATTCAAATATTGATTGATTTTTGTGTAGGCCTCATTTCACAGGGGCTGATACAGAGATCTTTCTCTTTTGGGTTATGTAACTTAAGTTAATTGATTACCCAAATTTGAAAATTATATTGTTTATGTCTTTGTTTGATAGAATTAGTCTATTTTCAAATACCTTTTGTTTAATGTCTTATACCAATTTGATCACATTTATGTCTAGAATCAACTGCCTTGTTTTTGTTAAAGTGTTTCAAATTTGTTAAATTAAAACCATCTTTTTGTTTCAAATCTAACGTTTGATGTTGATTTTATCCAAGAGTCTTAACACATACCTGTTTGAGCCTAGTTTTTAACGCCGCGTTTGACCATAAGTCCTAACAACTTTTATATTTCCTAGTTTAGACCTATTTAGAACATCTTTAGACCTAGAGTTTGGCAATCTTGTGTCTAGTTCATTTTACTTGACTTTGTTTGTGTGAGACATTTAACGGTAGACATTTGATGTTATATTGTTTTTATCAAATCTTTGCATATACTTTTTTCGAGATACAACTCCATTTCTTTGACCAAGTTACACTTAGTTTAAACTTTTTATCTTTTCAGACATAACTTTTTAGAGTTTGTAAAACTCTAACCCATCTTGTTGCGAAATATTTGCCATTGATTTTACTCTCACTATACATGTAGTGGAGTCATGTATAATCCAGGATATGGAAATGTTGTCACACAAAAGGACTTTGTTCAAGACCCTTATAAAGACATTGTTGTTTGGGAGACAGAGTCTTATCCACCTTACATTGTTCAAATATGGGAACAAAGTTAAGATCCTTTGGCTAATTATCTGGTTAGCATGCCTCCATACACGAAGCAAGACCAAGAACAAACGACCCAATATTTGACTAGTGTACCATCAGTTGCAGAAAACGTCTAACAACCTTATTACGTTACAATGCCGTCAGCGTATGATCTTGATAGAATTGTAGAGGTAGGGCATGGAAACTTACCAAGTCTAGTAAGAGGGCCTTACAACATGTCTTATAATGAACAGTTCTCTTCTAACAACCCTAATGCCATTGTACCGATGTCATATCAAGATCCACATATGCTTGTCACACAAAGACAGAGGACCATTTCATTCAAATGCATACAACGTGCCAGACATGAAAACCCAACGCATAACTTTAACAATGTGACCATGCCAAATGCACCTCTAATTAAGTCACTTCCTTCAACAAGAGTCTTACTTGAGTTGACATGCTAATAAAATTAGGGTTTAGACCTAGTTACACAAAGCATTTCAAGAGAAAACATGTTCAATACCCCAACTATAGAGGAAGTGTCTTTTGCTTCCACGCAGAACAATGAGCAAAACATAGTGGACAATACGCAAGTAACGTCCAATCCAAACCAAAGTGGTGTTAATGCACAAACAAATAGTCAACAACAAAATGTGCCATTAGTTAATACCACAAGTGGTTCACAAACTCAGGGAGTAGGAGATTCTACTTCCCAATCTTAGTCAGCTATCTCTAACCCTTACCTAGTTGCTTCTTCAAGCACCCAACAAGGATTAAGTAGTCAACCAATGACCAATGCCATACCACAATAAAATGTGACAAATTTTACTCCACTCCAACAGGGGACAAGTAAGATTCCACAACAACAAACACTATCCAATGTACCCATGCAACTGAGGCAAAACATCTTGTCACTTCAACAGGGGGCAACAAATGCTCCACCTCACCATGAAGCAACAAACATATCTCTTCAATCGCAGACTAACATACTGATCCAAAATCAAACGATGTTTAACCAACAACATACAAGTATTGGTCAACAACTAATGTTGAATCTCCAACATGCGTCCATTTCCCAATAGGGATTCACACAACTAAGAGGTTCCAATGTTCCTTAAGTACCTATTAGGCATCAATTGCTTTTCATGCAAAACGTGCCACAAGTTCAAAGACAGGTTCTTGTTTCACAAGTTCCCCTCAATAAACAAGGTATGACTAGTCGACAACATGTCCCTATTCAACCTCAACAGGCACAATATGACTATATTCTTTCATCCCAACCGTAGTATTCCCAAAACCAGGTCTACATATCCAATCCCAACCATAACATCACACCGTAGTAGGTTCAATTTCAACAATTGCAACTTAACCCGTGCATGCGTATTCCTGGTCCATTCCCTAACCAATCCAACATTTTCCAACAAATGCCTCCATCATACCCTAGGCAAAGCAATCCAATTTTGACCGCCCAACCTCCACCTCAGTGCAATGATCTCGCTGGTTTCCTCACACAGGAGCTACAACAAATGATGGATGCAATTGCCCTCATGCAAGTGGGAAAATAGACCAAAAATTTCAAGTTGGATGACGTGTTTTTACTCTTTCAACATGGGTACCTACAGATACCATTTCTTCCAGGGTATGAGCTGCCAAAGTTTGACAAATACAAGGAAAAAGGTGACCCCAAGGCCCATTTAATGAAATTCTTTGTTGCATGCCAACCAGTGGCATGTAGCGATATATACCTTTTGTTGTTGTTTTCATGGAGCTTGGCATGACAAGTGTTGGAATGGTTCTTGAAGTTGCCCAAAAATTATCTGATTTTGATGATCTTTCAGACAAGTTCATGCAACACTTCCCTTATAATCTCGAACATGAGATTTCATTGGTAGACTTAACACAAGTAAAACAAAAGATTAGAGAAAGCTTTACAAGTTATCTACAATGATGGAGAGCCCTTGCAAGCCGATTTACACAGTCTACTAGACAAACAACTAGCGGCTATATTTACCAAATATCTTAATAGTGAAATATCTTACAATTTGGAGTTGCGATGTGCGCATATTTTTAAAGAGATCATTGACAAAGGTTTACTGATTGAAAGAGCCCTCATTAACAAAGAGATCATTAAACTAGCCTCGTCAAATCAAAACTAGAATAAAAACCAAAACAATGTCCAAAATCAAAACCAAGTCCAAGCGCAAGCTTCGCAACCTACCCAGCCTAATAAATATGACAAACCCAAACAATTCAATCGCAAAAAGAATGTTGTAGGAAACAAAGTGAGTCACAACATGTTCAAATGGTGCAAACACCATTTGCACAACCTAAGTCGCATATGCACATAAATCCTAACCAACAACCTCTTCAACAAATGCAACAAGCACAACAAGCACAACAACCTAGACCAATGTAGCAAATGCAACAAACACAACAAACTATACCTTTGAAAAACCCTCCTCCAAGGAGAAATGTGCCTACTCATCATGTCTTTTGTAACCATGGAGAACCCATCGAATTAGTGTTTCACAAGCTTGTCGCAACTAATTTGATTGGCTGATCTATTCCGAAGTGTTATCATGAGGGTGCTACTTATCCAGACAAGTACAAGCCAAATGAATTTTGCAAATATCATTGGGTCAATGGCTATAATTTGCATTGTTGTGTGCAAATTAAACATGTGATCGAGAATATGCTGGAAAATGGAGAGGTCACATTGGATCGTGGATTTTCCACCTCCAATCGTACCCTCAACATTTATCAGATCCCTTTCTCCAACATAATAACCAACAATAATAGCGGCCAGTGCAACAACAAAAGTATCAACAACTATGACCAAACCAACACAATCAATAGCAGAACCAACAAAGTCAAAATAATGGACAAAATCAAGGCCAAAATGATGCCAACAACCAACAGACCTATCATGTAGTTGCACATGACTACAACATAGTTGTAGGCCATACAACAGGTGGTTGCGTTAACACTATTTCCATCAATCCTAGACTAAGTACCAATCAGACAAGATCGTTTCTAATCATTCCCAATCAACCAATCCATGTTGGTAATCCTTCCTTGACCTGGGATCGCATACAGGTGAACCAACAAGCAGGGATTCCCACTGTTAGACCTTGTACCGATAACTCATCGTTCACCCGTGACCATGCATAAGTGCTCCGACAATCGAGACTTAGCCTATCTAGTCCCCCTCCACCATCATTTGTTAACAACAATGGAACTGTACCTAATCCCGATTATGTAATCACAACTCGACAGTCAAGGATTACCATACCAAGCCCACAACCATCTACGATTTCACCCATCATCCAACCAACTATTCTGATTAAGAACAAGCCATTTCCTACTATCCTCGAAAAGACGTTTGACATTGTGAAATAATTGCAAAAGACGTCTACACAAATCTCTATTTTATATTTGTTGCGTATGTCTACTATCCACAAAAACATCTTGATAGAGTTCCTTGGCCAATCCAAAGTTCCCAATGACACATCCCCTAAAAAATTTCAAGCTTTGGTTGGACACCTAGCTCTAGGTCAACAATTAACCTTCAATCAAAGCGATATGTCATCCCTCGACCCACTGCATAATAAGCCATTGTACATTGAATTTTACATAACGCAACACAAAGTGAAGTGTGTCCTCATAGATAATGGATCGGGTTTGAATATTGTCTCTAAAGCTCATCAAGCTTCTTGTGTACACAACAATAGATCTCCAAGTAGAAACAATCACCATCAAACCCTATGACAATGAAGAATTGAGAATCACAAGGCACCATCAATTTACCAGTTATCATTGGGCCCTTGATCCACAATACACTATGCCATGTGTTAGATCTCGATTTATTATATAATGTGATTTTGGGTAGACCTTGGATACACAAGATTTGTGCAATCCCATCGACATTGCACCAATGTATCAAGTTCTCCCATTTAGGAATGGAGGTTACTATTCTAGGAGATTTGCATCCATACAAACATTGTAAGCATTCAGAGACTAAGTTCTAAAGCTATAATATCGTTTCGGCATGAATCTAGTTGCTAAGAAGGACAAAGGGAAACAAATACTTGTTGATTCACCAAAGGTCAATTGCATTGACCCTGATACCCTTGATTCACTTTCCCACATGCCACCTCCTGAAATGTCCAATCACTATACCATCTTGGCTCATGGCCTAGGGGAATATTTGACCCAAGATACCTTTCACATTGCAAAGCTTCCACAGAACCCAAAGTCCTTTGGAAGACCAAAATCCAAACCACTATGCAATGGCAAAGAAAGGGAAAAGGCCATCTACATAGTCCAACCCCTGTCACTTTCAAACCGACCTTTGGCTAAGAATGGGACCCTCTCAAAGGTGATGAATCATGATTGTATAATAACAAATTAGCTGATTGTTACAAAAATTTCAAATATCCCATTCCTAATCGGATCATGGAGAATCAAGACTATGAAAGAGGAGGCCTCAGACCAAATCAATAGGGAACACTTGAGCCAATTTTTATGACTAGGTACAAAGGAATCTATGGACTTGGATTTAAACTGCCTGGGGGTGCCCCATGTATCTTATTCGAGTTCCATCGTTGATGACTAGTGACGATGCCGACAACGAAGCAGAGTCTGATCATATCCTTTTCGATGACCTAACCCATACCAATTTGTTTGACAATAATGCCATTTGTACCCTTCGACCTATTATTTGCCATAATACATTACCATTATATTATCTCCAACTAATAGACTGGGACCAACAAGAATCCATCGTGCCAGTTGATGAGTTTCAGAACGATGAGGCCTTCTATGATTTTCTAAGCCTTAGGGACAATGTTTCATTGGGAGACCATAAAAAAAGGTTCTCAATCAAAATGGATCATGAAGCCTATCTTGGAGAGCGGGTGAACACTCTTAGCCAAAAACAATTAAATAAAACATTGAGGTACCAAAGTGAAAACCTCTTTGAGGTGCTTTTGGATAAGGGAAAAAGTAAAGATAAATGCTAGTTTAGTAGTGAAAACTTGTTTCAGGTGCCATTATATAGTGGTATTCAACCTTCTTCAAACATAGACTAGGAGACCACCAATGATGAACTTATCTACGGATCCGAGTGTAGTCTTGAAGAACAACGGGGTTTTGATCAAATCATCTAGGATACCAACAATGACGAGCTTATCTATGGGTCCGAGTTTACTCTTGAAGAACAAGCAACATTTGATCAAATTACCCAAGAGTTTCCAACTGTATTTGTTACATAGCCATCCCTACCCTTGGGGGATTCTGATTCATCATGCCTAAGAGAACTTGAGGAACTAGTCCTAATAGAGGACTCTTCCATTGCAACATAGTTCAAATCTTTGCCCACTATTCTTGAAGATGGTTTGACCCTTCTAGTGAAAGACACAACATAGGTTAATATCCGGACCCCAGATGACCCAAAATGGATCAAATTAGGCATGTCCCTCAGTGAGAAAGAATGTGAAGTCCTTACAACCCTATTGAGGGAATTTGTAGATATATTTACATGGACCTACTCTGACATGGTAGGTTTGCACCCTACCTTGGTTGTTTACCACCTTGTGGTAGACCCTGATGCCAAACCTATTAAGCAAAATTTATGCAAGACGCATCCTCGCATTGCTGTATTAGTAAAGAAAGGGTTGGAAAAAATCTTAGAAGTGAGATGTATTAGACCAATTGACTATTCTGAATGAATTTTTAGTGTTGTGTCAGTCAATAAAAAACTAGAAAAAATCAGGGTCTACATTGATTTTAAAGACATAAATAAAGCTTGCCCCAAGTATTGCTTTCCATTGCCAAACATTGACATAATTATTAACTCCACAACAAGTTATGAAATGCTTTCACTGATGGACGGATTCTCAAGCTACAATCAGATCTGAATTGTATTAGAAGACCAACATAAAACAATGTTCACCACTCCATGGGGAACATTCTGTTATTAGATTATGCCATTTGGTCTCAAAAATGCAGGGGCCACCTATCAAAGAGCCATGACCATCATATTTCACGATATGATGCATGACATTGTTGAAGACTACGTCGATGGCATATTAGGTAAATCAAAGACCAGGGCCGATCATCCAACAATATTGCTGAGGATATTTGAGTGACTACATGAATACAAAGTCAGGCTCAACCCTAAGAAATTAGTTTTTGGAGTTACTTCAGACAAATTGCTTGGTTTCAATATGTCTCGCTAAGGCATTGAAGTTGATCTAGCCAAAGTATGAGCCATACTAGAGATGCCACCACCGACCAATTTGAAGTAGCTCCACAATTTGTAGGGCAAGATCTAATCCTTTAGATGCTTCATCTCTTAGTTGGCGAACAAGTGCCACCCATTTACACACCTGCTAAAGAAGGGTGTCACATTTCTTTGGGATAACGATTGTTAGAAAGCTTTTCAATAGCTAAAGGACTATCTTACAAGTCCACCAATTTTATTGCCTCCTATCCTAGTAAAGTTGTTCCTCCTATACTTATCAGTGATAGATAAAGCCTTGGGGACACTTCTAGCTCAACACGATGATAATGGAAAAGAGCATGTTGTGTACTATTTAAGCTGTACACTGGTCATGCATGAGCATAATTATACACCTATTGAAAAACCTTGTTTAGCTATGGTCTTCATAGCTCAAAAACCATGCCATTACATGTTGAACAACAAAACCATGGTCATTTCAAAAGTAGATCCGCTCAAGTATCTACTATCTAAAATAACCTTACAAGGCTGTATGACCAAATGGATCATGCTTCTCAGTGAGTTTGAGATAGATTATGTCAATCAGAAAGCCATCAAGGGGTAAGTTTTTGCAGATCAACTTGCTGAAGCACCCCTTGTTGACACAAAGCCGCTAACATTCCAATTTCATGACAAATCTATTATGACCATTATTGAAACACCTCTTGAGGAGTAGCATTGGAAGCTATATTTTGATGGATCATCCATAACACATGGATCAGGGGTAGGCTTTTTGTTTATTACTCCACAAGGAGATCTAATCCCTAAGTCATTTAGGATCAACTTTCTTTGTACCAATAACATAGTCAAATATGAAGCACTCGTCGTAGGGCTTTGATAGACAATACAATGGAACATACATCATCTAAAGGTTTATGGTGATTCTTAGTTAATCATCAATCAGGTTACAGACCATTTTCAGACCATAGATGACACGCTGAGTCCTTAAAATCCATGATTGACACTCTCAAGCAATAAATTGTCAATGTAGGCTAGTAATAGAACCGTAGATGCCATGGCTACCATTGGATCATTGATTTGACAAACATATATGGCCAAAGAATACTAGTTTCTCATAGAAAATTCACTAGTTTCAGCTCATGAACCTTCAACTGTCACAATGATATGTGATATTATTGGTCCCAGCTCTACTTGGTATTACGACCTATATGCCTATCTTCACGACCATATTATGCCACCATATCTATCCCACAAACAAATAAAAGCCTTCATCCACAATGCCCAACATTATACCTTACTCAGACCAACCCTATACCACCGTAGTTTTGATGGAACTCTACTTCATTGTTTACCTTTGACAGAATCTACATTAGCATTACGAGAAGTTCATGAAGGGGTATGTGGAGCCCACACCAGTGGGGCATTCCTATCCAAAAAGATCTTGCATACTAGGTACTATTGACCAATGATGGATGCATCTATAGCTGCATATGTGAAAACATGTGATAAGTGTCAACAACATGCCAATTTGATTCATGTCTCGACCAAGACTTTGAGACCAATGTTGACACCATGGCCATTTTCTACATGGGGCCTTGATCTCATTGGGAAGATAAACCCCATCTCATTCGATGGCCATAAACATATCCTTACCACCACAAAATATTTCACTAAGTGGGTTGAAGCTATACCCCTCACATGACTGGAAAGCAAATTTCTAAATTCATATTTAACCATCTCATTTACTGTTATGGTATTCCCTTCGACATTATATCTGATAATGGTAGATCATTCAAGAATAAGGATGGCTAATCGTTATGTGCCGAGTACAAAATTACTCAACATTTTTTGATGGCATATTACCCTCAAGGTAACAGCTAGGCCAAAGCATCTAAAAAAACTATTATCAACATCCTTAAAAAGATTTTCATTGATGCCAGCCATGATTGACACCTTCAAATATTATGCGCTCTCTGGGCATACCGTACCAATCACTGCACTCCCATGTGAGCCACTCCATACTCAATTATTTATGGTACTGAAGCCATTCTTCCCATTAAGGTTGAGTTACCCTCTTTACACATCTCTTTGAAGCATGTATTGTACGATGAAGACTATTAAGTAGCTTGCCTACAAGAGCTGGAGTTACTTGATGAGAAATGCATGGACACAATAAAAAATCTTGAAGCATATTAGAATTGACTCTATGACCACTACAATTGGCATGTGAAACACAAAGAATTTGAACTTGGTAATCTTGTACTTAAAGAAAACCAAAAGAATACCACAAACGAGAAGAAGCATAAAAGTAAGTTCAAACCTAACTAGGTAGGTCCTTTCATCATTATTGCAATCTATGATGCTGGAGCATACAAGCTTGTCACACTAAATGAGGATGAACTTGACAAGTTGATGAACATTATACACCTCAAACGCTACTATGCTTGAGTGATTGGGTGTATTGCCTATGAGGACCATTTCAAGTTGTACTATATTATCAACATTCTTCTTGAACCATACCATTTTATCATTCTATCACTTTGCCATTCCACCATTCCGTTCTACCATACCTTTTCTATCAACCAAGTTGTTTTGACCCTCCCTACCTAGCCTATTTGACCTTGGTTCATCCATTGGTTCGACTTTCAATATGAAGATTCATATTAGTTTTAGCAGTTGTTTCAAGTATTCCAAATATGAGGCCATATTTTGATGCAGTATGACAAAATTTTTGTAGTTATATCTTTCATTTATTTTTTTGTTCTATACCATGCCTTGTTTATGTGGGCTTGCTTATAACCTCCTTTGGGCAAATCAGTGTCTCACCGGTCTTGATACTAATTATAACCACCTACGGGAAAATTAGTATCATTGATCTATGTCATTATTTCCTAGTTATAACCGTCCATGGGCAAACTAGGGTCAACACTTGTTTATCATGCTTTGACATACCAACTTGCCATTCCTATGTTTTACTATGTCATTATGCCAACTATCCCTGTTTTGTGTGAATTGTCTGCTACACTAGTCAGATTCCTCCACTGTAAGGTGAAACTACTGTGATTTGAGGTCTTATTGGGACTATGTTGGGAAGCGATCGATACTTATTGAGGTCAGCTTAGTCCCTCGTTTGCCACGCTCTTATTATTTTATGAGTAATTTAAGTTTGAATGCTCTTGCCATTTTGTGAGCTTTCACTATTTAGTATCTCATCATTCTCGATCGAATTGAGATGATACGAAAGTTACAAAAACATTTGAAAACTGTTTATAAAAACCAAAGACATTAACCAATTCTTTGCCTTAAGGATTCTGGGAACGTTTACTAAGTCATAAGAAACCACTTGTCATTTAGCTTCTCCATCCTTTTTGGCCTTATTCCATGCTCTTGCCATTTTATGAGTTCATTTCCATATTATTGTATAACACAATCATGTTTTTCTATCATCATTTTCTTCTATCCCATATCCTTGAAAAACTACATTTGGCTTGAATTTTTTGTTGGATATCACGCCTATGAAACTATATAAGTAGTGTCCACTTACCTAGTGAATCTGGAGACAACTCGACCAACTCTTTCTTTTCTTCTATTCTCCCATTTTATTTGTTTGTTAAGTTGTCTCCTATTTTTTAGGGGCAATGATCGTCATCTTGTTTGTGTCATGTTATTTGTAATAACATTATGATTAACTATTGTTTGTTTGTTCTTTCTTTTTATTTTGTTTATTTGCGTGCCTATTTGTTTGCTTTCAATACTATGCCTCGATTCAGTCTATGTGCGTTCATTGGGTGATTTCATGCACATTATTTTTAAATCCATCCATATTCATGTGTCAACATTATCATCATGGTTTTTATCATTGGTGCATTTTTTTCCATTGAGTATTGGATTGGGAGTCATTCTTTATGCATATTTCGGCTAAGTCCTTATGGTGTTCTATCATGATGCCTATCATCACATGCTAAAGCAAAAATTAGCTTCGATATGTCTCATCGACAATACAACAACAATATCTTCTTGGCACCAACACCAACAACATTCCCAATCTAGTCTAAATCATATCCCAAACAGAGTAATTAAACAATGAAAGAATTTTCTTCCTTGCCAGTTTGGACGGACATCTCCCTACTAGCAGGTTGTCCCATTCATATTTATCCTCTGTACCAATTTTCCATCATCATTTTTGCCACTATCAGGATATAATGATTATAACAGTCTATGTTCAAATCATTGTACGCCATCCCACTTGCATTTTCAATGATTCTAACTGCCTTTAGACAAATCATTGTGTTTCCATCAGTTTGAAGGTTAATGATTTTAACCTCCTTTGGGCAAATCATTCACTTTTTTCTACTTAACTGGGGCATGTTTTTATCTTACCAATGATTATAACTACCTTTGGAAAAATCATTGTTTTTCCCTTTAACTTATTATAACTTCCTTTGGGAAAATCAGTCTCTTATTATTCTAAACTTTTTTTGATGATTATAACCGCTTTTGAGAAAATCATCACCTTTTTTTAATCCCACCTATGCCGATGATTATAAACACATTTGGACAAATCATCTTGTTTGTCTACCCTAACTAGGGCAACTCTATATGCCACTGGTTATAACCATCTTTGGACAAATCAGTCCCTTCCACCCCATCATTTCATCTATTTGGTCCACTCATTTTCTTCTTTCAAGGGACCATTTACCGACCCCTTTTCCAACTACTCCCTTGAGGGGGCATCCTATAGTTAATCCATCATCGTTGAAGTTGTAAGCATACATGACCTTGAGAAGATGTTACTATGCTTACTGTTTGTAATACCTTCTCAAACAGATGCAAACTGTAGACACCTAAAAGTGGCCACAAATGGCTTCATACTAGACTTTAGACCAATTCTTACCAAACTTTATAAATCAAGCCTAAGAATCACTAAACATCTCAAATTTGGATTTATGACATGCTATTTGGCCTATAAACCAATTAAATGAGGCAAATGCACACATACAATTAATTCAAATCTTACAAAATACTAAAATGCCTAAACAAAATTAATTACCATGTAAAACCTAATCAAATGCCTAAATTGAATTAATCATGAGAAATTAAATGAATTATCAAAAAAGAAATTTAAAAATAAAGAATATCCTAAGAATTCATAGTTACCTTTTTATGAGTTGTCAAATATCCTAAAATATCTTAACATGCTTAATCATTGCTAATCATGACCATTTGACACCTTTTAACTCTATCGAGGTTAATTAACTCACTAAGTTTAGGTTTTAACCCATTCCAAGCTCTAACTACACAACTCACTTTAGGTTGGGATTAGTTGTTAAACCTATAAATACAAGTCATTGTCTATTGAATTTATGAGAGCTTGGACATACTAATGTTATAATGCTGGTTTTATGACAAGATTGAAATCTATAGAGTTATAATGCCAAAATCACAAGCTAAGTCACTTTGAGCAATATCAAGCCAAATCCAAATCAACCATGGTGCTAAGGAGAGAAGGAGATAGCCAAGCTCCATTACCACAAAATTTTTGATCACAAGCTGAGCAAACCAAATGAACACATCACTTGGAGCATTCAAATAAGGTAACGAAATTTGTAAGTTTTTTTGCATTTTAGTTGAGCTTTGTCATTTGTTGTTTGTTCACTAAGTTCCTCCTATGAT